>OX454415.1:36157810-36863783 GCA_949715475.1 Microchrysa polita
AAAATTATACTGGATGTATGTATATCGAACAATATCGACTTGTACAACGTGATTTGCAGTGATTAGAATCAAGACTGTTGTTTGAAACCAATGTTTTTCCTTCAATGAATGTTGTTTTGTTGCAGTGCAATTCGCGAATTGAAAACCCGAAATTATGTAATACAGTTGAGCCTCGATTTGCGTCGATTCACATTGCGTTGTTTTCGTATTGTGCTGTGTTAGAAGTAACACCATTTTTCCGATTTGCGTTGTGAAAATTCGCGTTGCGTCGTTATTTTATTACAAAATTCTAAAATTTGCTATGGAAAACTCACAATTCGTTTTGCATTGTATCGTGTTGCGTCGCGATTTCTAGGAACCAATTACCGACGAAAACCGAGGCCCTACTGTACATACATTCAGTTTAATGTTTTTTTATACCATTCGCTCGTAGAGTCAACCGAAGGGTATATTAATTTTGGCATGATGTTTGTAACACATTGAAGGAGACATCTGCGACAATATAAATATATGATCAGCATGACGAGCTGAGTCGATTGGGCGATGTCAGTCTGTCCGTCTGTTGCGAAGTGCTTTACTGGGCCGTCTTAAAAGCTATGAAGCTGAAATTTTGCACACATGCTTCCTTTTGCTGCAGCCAGTTTGTATGTTTGAATCGATAAAATCAGATGATGGGGTCGTGGAGCTTCCATACAAACCAAAGCCCAAAACTAAGCCCTTCTAAAAAAAACTTTTTTATTTGTCCACCAATTTTGACCAAATTTGGCACAAATGTGTTCCTATAGATAGAACAAAAAATGAGGTCATGAGGCTGCCATACAAACCCAAACCACCAAATTAAGCTCTTCTAAGAATTGTTTTTTTTATTTGTGCGCTAATTCAAACCAAAACTCACTGAAATGTGTTTTTTTTGGAAGCTACAAAATATATGTCAAAGTCGATAGAATCGGACCATTGGATCATTATGCGCCAACCACCCATAACCCCTAAAATTAGGTTCCCCTAAAATTTAGCTAAATTCCAATCAAACCTTATATTAGTGTGTCTTTATCGAAACTACAAAAAATATGTACAAACAAATATATTCGCACTAAAGGGGGATATTGGCCGCACCCAAAATTAGCCTCGTTATAATTATAATTACTAACTGACTCGCGAGCTGTTACTGCTTTGAATAGCAGCAGCAGCGGCAACATTTCATAGCTTACACATATGCTGGTAATGTTCGCAACTTTTCCACTGCATTGTTCTTGCTTTTAATGACGTCATATGATTGTTTTTGTTGTTTGTTCACACTTTAGTAGGCAGCTTTGAAGTAATTGATCAGCTATTTGGCGGCATACGGATAATATCATTGTGATCATAACCTCTGTTTATATCTATCTCTTTAGTGTTCAATGTGGGAACAAACATAGACAAGATCACAACGTTCAGATAGACGCGAAGATGCAAGACCTGCCGAGTGCATCTATCTGGATGGACCACGCTAGGAGCAGATATTCAGGTTTACTCCACATCATTTCTATTCCAAAAAATGTCGTAGATAACTTTACAGACATGCATACATTCATATTTCCTTATTTAATTTTTTTCAGCATCAGATATATTATCATTAGTGTCGATGGCCCGACGACGTGCGTCGGGCTTTGACCACCTAATGCAAATTAATCACACATTTTAAATTTCCCTCCAAGCCCCCTTCATAAAGCACTCAAATTTATACGGCGCCTATGCATAATTTCCCCTGCACTAACACTAAACAAACTCTTCAGCAAAATTGCTTCAATTCTCTCGCACAATATTACTTCCTTTTCTCTTTTTTCTGAGGTTTTCCCATTCACTCTCGCTCTCGTCTTCCGATAAATTACTACTATCGAAAATGGATTGAAATAAATGTTACCAGATCGACTATCAGAAAATTTGGCAAATACAAAAATGCTTTGGTCAGTGAGTCTTAAGAAGCAACGCTACAAATCAATGTGCATAAGTATACCCTGAACGAAGGAAGGCTCGGACATCAACTTAATGAATTGGATAATTGAGACTATGGATGACTCTCTATAGCTATGCTGGTATAATAATACCGTACGCCCACCAAAAGCCAAGGACATACAATCCATTACAATAAATCGTGGCACCTAATGAATCCTTCTCTAAGTAAATTGCACGTCCACGAACGAAAATTCGAGGAAAAGTTATGTGTTTCGTGTGCAACCGCATGTGCTTTATGGCAGCTAAAATCACAATAGTGCCTATAGGAAAAAGGATCTGCTGATCCTTTAATACGGAAAAAAGTGTTGTGTGTGTGTGTTTGTGTGCTGAGGCGATAGATTAGTGTTTGTTGAGTCAGGTGAAATGACGAATATATTGATTAAATTCAGGCCCGTCACATTCGGTGGCGCTAAGTGTGTCTAGTCACGTTAGGCTAAGTGAAAAGAATTCACTATCAACGTCATTGTCCTGAAAATGAAAACTTACGCATGTTTGTTGCCTCGTTTAACAAGGAAGTTTTTTCTATATAATTTACTGTGCTATCAACTTTTCTGGAATTTGTAGCGTAGGCAAGTTTTTGTAGTAGGATTAAGCAAATAATTAAAAATTTTATTTGCCAATAATATCCATTGACATCCCCATCTTGGCAGGGCTCTACGGGGTTCTTAAGGTTTGTGTTCGCAGAGATGACTCATGGGATCATCGCTCAGCGATCGAAGTTAAACCAGAGCACTATATGAGTATATTTTCTATACAGACATTTTCCTTTAGTCCATAGTCGATACTAGGAAAATAGAACCATTCAAAAAATATTTAAATACGGCTGGAAATTGGATGCAAAATTACGATCGCTGAGCGATCATCACATGAATTGTCTCTACGAACTCGTACCTTTACAATATTTTCGGGCTGGATTTTGGCTAACAGTTCATATAGACTTTATTAGAAACAAACCTGAGGTGAAATATATACATGTTCGGTGAAAAAATTATTACACTTGTGGATTAACAAACGAGAGGGCAATTTTTTTTCATTGCTCCTGCCAACGAATTGCCACTCCACAATCACAGAATTAACATCATCAACAGTGTTAAACCCTGTGTGTAGCCTGAAATTTCAAGAGACGTTTTGTTTTTAATTTTTAGATGGTTAGACGGAATGTTTGCGGCCGCAATACGTTAGCAACTTTACGTGACGCTTAGCAGAAACGAATTGTACTAAGGGGAGATTCACATTACTGACAGGATTTACTTAAAGCACTAAATTAATCGAGTCGAAAGCCGCCTACTAGAATAAATCGCTAAGAATCTATTTTAGTGCAATACCAAGAAATGATAACGAGGAAAACTTTGTTCAGTTTACTTTACACGTTCGAGTTGGACTAATGCCGAACTAGATATACCCATAACTATGAACGAAGTTCGATTGGCTCTAGAAAAATTTAAGACCACAAAGCACCAGCGAGACAGGGTCTCAGTCGAATTCCTTAAGTATGGGAGGAAGCCGGTTGTGGAGATCTTATATAAGGAATTCAATTGAATCTTTGATAGTTGCGAAGTACAGGATGAATTTTGCGATGTAGTTATTTTTCTATTATTAAAAAAATGATCAGGAAAGATTCGCTAGTTGGCTAAATGAAAAAAAAAATTATTGAAAACCATCCCGAATTTCGGGAAGGTTATTCGACAAATAATGATAATCTATTTGTTCTTTTCAATTGGGCTCGTCACTATATGAGTAAAGGACGAACACTGTATGTATTCTGCGTAGATTTTAGAGTTGCTTTTGATACCATTCACAGGCAGTCTCTGTTTTATAAGCTGCATAACAGTGGGATGATGACTAAATTCCGAAACACATTGGAAAGGCTACACCAGGATACAGGCGCAGCGGTCTGGAGCGGAACACAGATGTCTTAATCCTTTGAAACAAATGTTGGAGTGCGTCAAGGGTGTAAGCTCTGCCCGGAAGCGTTTCCGGTATTCGTCAACGACATATTAGAATATTAGATGATATGCCTGGTGGAGCGGAGGCTTTTAACGTGTTACTGAAAGATTTTCTGTACGCCGACCACATTGTAAGCTATTGTTGGCAATGGAAATTTACCTGAAATCTCGCAAAATCAAAAATAATGCTATTCATTATTTTTACGTTAGTGGCACAAATTGAAAGGTGGACATTCAAAGGGAATGAAATTAAAGTGGTAAGATGCTATAAATGCCTTGGAATTGAAATTAGAAGTAACCTTAAAGTGGTGGGAAATCTAGAGGAACAGCTGAAGGAAGCCAAATGAGCTATAAATGTAGTGTGGAAAAGCTTGTTCAACAATGCAGACATTTCTCATACGGCCAAATATGAAATATTTAAAGCGGTAGCAAAATCAACAATGTTGTATGGAGTTGACGTATGGGGAGGTGGAAGATACGGACAAGTCGAAAAACTGCTACGGCATACTAGCTGAAACGAACATTTCGTCTTCCGTTGATAAAAGTAGGTACTAACATCGTCAGTTCACGTGAAATCCATGCAAATACTGTCAAAATTTTGATGATCGTGAAATCGAATTCGCTTGGTGGTACTCACTTCATATAAAAGTCTCCACACCGGTTTTTGACATTACGCCAGCGAAAAAAATGCAGTTGCACTTTATTTCACAGTGAAAAGATGTCATCGACAATCAACCAGAACGCGAGTGAACATTTATCTTAAATTGAGTGAATAAAAAGCAAGTCACCACGGCACCGTTTTCACGGGAGACATATATGCAAGTTTTTCGCTAGGTGAACTCAGTACATACCTTAACACCGAACTACATATACAGTGCTGGAAAAAAAATTGGGCAAACCATTTTATGGTCAGTTCATAAGTTTTTATGCTAAAAGTCTTGCAAGTAATTAGGGCAATAACGTTTTATTGGCTTTGGTAATAACAAGTGATGAGTACACTATCTATAAATTGCGAAAAGGTGAAGATGAATATTCATTTTCCAAGCGGAAATAGCGTGATAAGGAAGAAAGTGTGGCTTGTCTAACAAAATGGGAAAAGTTAGTGCGGAAATAAAATGCAATGTTTTGGTTTTCATTGGCGGATTTTATATTCTCAATTGTAAATAAAAAATTGACGTTTGAATAAAATTTTCACGCATACTATGAACTGCAATAGTGTGAAAACGGTACCATTTTTATTTTCTGATGGCCATTCTGGACTAACGCATGGCATGGGTTACTATGCTTTTTCTAAGACTTAAATTAGTTGCCGGCGATGGCCTTAACTCTACGATGTACTGAAGTTGCATTGCGCAGTAAATTGGACTTAAGTTTTTATAACTTAATTATTGAGATATTTAAAGAAAAAAAATGTAAAACAAAAAACCTTAATTGAAAAATAAAATAAAAAATTAACCTATATCCTAACTAACTTAGTACTATATACCATTTTGGCTAACTAGTGATCTTATAAAACTATTATTGTGATTGAAGCAATTTGCCAAAAATTTAGGAGAAGTATTGTTTATTAATTCATTTGTTGTTTTTATTTTTGTTTCATTGTGTAACCTAGTAGTTGAATAGTAGAAGGATTTATTTGCTATACATTTGAGAATCCTATTTTGAGTTGTTTGTATTTTCTTTCTAACAGCTTTTGAATATAGAGCCAATACAGGAGATCCATAAACCGCTATGGGTTGGATAGCCATTTTATATATTAAAATTGTCTGTTGACAATTTGGTATTTCTGTTAAGCAATGGGTATAGGGCACAAAATATGTTTTCCATATGACACATGCCGGTTAATTTAATGTCGAATGTGAAACCTAAGACAATTCTTTTTTCCATTTGATTGGATTACCCAAAAAGTTTAGAGGAGATGATAGCCTATGTATACTCTTTCGTTTTTTGTAAAAAATATAGCTTGAGTCTTGGAAGTGTTTAGCTTGATTTTCCACCTATGATAAAATTGGTAGAGTAATTCGAGGTAGCTTTCTAGCTTTGAAGAAATGAATAACGGGTCATCACCATTACAGTACAGGCAAACATTGTCCGCGAAACATGATATACTACAGTCAGGCACGTTCGGTATATCAGCTGTAAATACATTAAAAATACTGGCGTACAGAGGGCTGCGCCCGCAATACGAAATCGATTTTATCCGTCCGTCCGTCTGTCCGTCAGTCTGTCCGTCCGTCTGTTCACTGAATAACTCGCGAACGGCTCAACCGATTGTTATGAAATTTGGTAGGAATGTGAAGAATGCTTACAGTCTTTGGCACAAATACCCTAGAAGTTGGTAGAAAGAAGATAACAGGGTGTCCCGAACGTTTGAAAAAAGTCGACTTTTTTATTTTTTAGCGGAGGTTGACGTGTGGGTATTTAAATCAAAGATCCGTTTAGCTCTTTACATAATATTTGTCAGTTCCGAGTAACGGTAAGAAAGTTATTGGCGTTTAAAGCTAAACTTCTTTTTCGACCTCCATTTTTCTAAACCGTTATATGGTTCGACATGAAACTTTGCACAAAGATTGGTCAATATGGCCATATATACGTTAAATATTAAGACTGTTGACTTTTGCTAAGGAAAAGTAAATAACAGTAAATTTGTAAAATTTCAATTTGTTCGTGTGTAGCCCCTCTTAGGTTTGCAAATATGAAAATTCGTCTAAGGTTTTTTAGAAAATTACATATGGAATATGTCTACGAATTTTCAATCGAATAACTGAATCCCAACCGAAAATATAGCCAAGTAAGTTTTTAGTAAGGACCTTTCACTATGCAAGGGAACCCTCTTAAGCATTTCTTCGATGCATATCTTTTAACTTGATGAAACAATGAACATGAAATTTGATGGAAATGCATAGAATGGTAATAGTGTTTGCCACAAATATTTTTGAAGTTTGTAGGACCAAGTTAACAGGGTGTCCCTGAATAGCTGCAAAAGTATTCTTGATCAATACTCATAAGAAAGCTTGCGTGGGCTCTTATGTCAAGGGACACAATGGAATCATTTCACATTAAGTTGCTTTTTCTTGATTAAAAAAAGAGTAACAGTAGTTTTACAGCCAATAATTCAGTTCATATATAAAGCCAAACGCGTTTAGACCAATCCAAAAATAGATTTACAGGAAGCATTCCATTAATGCTGTGCACAATTCTTATCTATTGCTTATAAAATATATGTACAAAAAATATTCACTATGCATCAAAATTCTAAAAAACCCTCGTATTGCGGGCGCAGGCCTCTGTACGCCGGTATTTTTTAATGAATGTTTAACAGTCCAAATGTAACTATATGATTTATTTTAACCCCTGTTTTGAGGTGTTCCGGCCAGAAAAGCGGCGATGCTATGTGTTCCGTAACCCCGAAAAGTTTGGGAAGCACTTATCTAACCCAATATAAAGCTTTGATCATCATAGCAAAAATTTGTACGAAAATTGGAATACTATGCATTTACTCACCGTAGTAAAAAATACAAAATTATGGATTCAATATTTTCAGGACTCAGTATTTTTGGTATAGTAAAATTGCTATATATTTTGCCCCAAAATTTGCTAAAACAAACTGCTCATTTGAAGTGTTAATAAATACAGAAAATGTTATTCTGAAATTCAGCATTTAATGACCGTAAAAGTATAAGTAAAAAAATGATCCCTCCCTCTCCGAAAAGCTATCTACACCACTGTCGCTGATTCCGAATTCCAGATAAAGCAAAACATAGGTGTTGGCCGCCCAGAATGGTACCTCTATTTTCTTGGGGAAATACTCGTCCAATCGAATAACTTTGAAGTAATTTTAGATCGCTGAATTGGAGTTTGAGACCAAAACTAAAAACAAAACTTTATTGGGAGCCTGCCCCAGGATTCTTCTGTTTTCTTGGGAAATACTCGTTGAATCTGCGGCCAAGTGTTTCGGTCGCTGATTTCAAATTTGGGGTCAAAAACAAAGGAAGAAATTATGGAACTGCCCGCCCGGAATGGTACCCCGATATTCTCAAGGGAAAACAATTATTAAACGATTTGAGGAAACTGCGAAAACCCCGTTTTGAAGTGCTGTAAAACGTTACTGAATAGGTTCAGGTGCTAAAAACCTAACAAATACGGTGTTAGAAAAAAAACTGCCTCATGGCTGAAAAAACCTTCGAATGCCAGTGCACCGTGTGTTGGAGAAAACCGGCAATCGGTACTGGTATAACATCTTTCATAAAGAGCTAGATAAAGACCTAGATGTATAAGTATGGTTTTTATTGAATCTTAGCTCCCTGAAAGCTCTTCCCTAAATAAGATCCTGGACCCATGAAATGATCGAAATGAATATAGCGCGAATGTTCGATTTACCAAATTAAAAAACAAAACAACTAAAAAAAATGCCCATTCCTAATTTATGGGCTTCAAGGTTTTTTTGTCCGGAAATTTGAATAATTTCGAGAGAGGTCCGGACCCCATGGACACCTCGCCCCTAGCAATGCCCCTGATTGTCACCAATCCCTTAACCGCAAGTTTCCGTACAAAATATCGCCGAAACTAAATTATATTGAACAAATCAGCAAACTTCCTATTTGAATTAAATCCATGATTAAATGCATAATTCAGACACCGAAGTGAAATAAATGCGATTTTTTTATTTTCAAAACAACTTTTATCCTCGAAATATAAAATCCTTATAATATATCCATTTTCAACCACTTTTCCTCCCGAACGAAATTCCACCAATTGCATTTGTTCTTTGCATAATAAATTCACTTTTCGTTCCGAAAAGTACTCAAAAACTTTATACGACAAAATAATGCATCCTGGAAAAAGTTTCGTCAGAATTAATTACTGTCATCCACGATCTACCATTTCTCCATACCGCGCGTGTCGTGCGTAATATCTACGTGACTTTCTTGAAGCCATAAAATTATTATGTCGCTTCCCTTATACAATCCGCACATTCAGAATATTCTTATGCTCGTGCTCCGTTAAAGGACCGAAGATTTCCCTAACTCCGAAAGCATCATACGCAGTTGTGTCCTGGTCCTGGCTATATGGATGTAGGGTGTCATCAGCATCCAACGAAAACTGACACAAGTTCTCACGGGGTTTAGGATAAACTGAACCAACTTACCATCATCGCTATGGGAACCTATACTGTACATCCGCGACAAAAAGCGACGTGTGTCTTTGCAAAGCATACTCACAATCCATCGTACCTACTGCCTGTTTCGTTGTTCATATCCTTCATTCCACAGATTTACGAGTCGCTTTTATTAATTTTTAAAATTGTAATTATAAGCATCTTCTGATTGTTGAGTTTTTATGTGCCAATGGCAATGACACACGATAAACATTTCGGAGAATATGCGGAATCGTTGACATTATAAAATGGCGGCGACACGCTTAAAGGCAATTTTATTTGAAATGCCTTTTGAAGTGCGTTCGCGATGGTTTTATGGAGAAGCAAAGAAAAAAAAGTAAATTACTTTTGTGGGGAAAGTATTTGTATTTTACAAGCAATAAATATATTTACTAGCAATAAGGTGAGGCTGTAACAGCCTATTACATATTTGAATTCATATGACCGAATTAGATGGTCTTCGCTTGTGATTTATTTTTTATTCGGAGGGTTTTAAGGAAGAGAATGCTGCTATTTTTGTCGCTTACATAAATTTAAAAATTTATTGAAGGAAACGAAGTGTAAGAAACGAAATTCTCTCATAAGAGCTTCACGCTGCAATTTAAGGTGGATTTAAAGATTTTCAAAATTTAAGTGAATCTATATTTGTATAGACACTTTAATAGGAGTCATTTATCGATTCCAACTGGTGATGTGTATACCATAGTTGAACTTTACCTACAGCAACAGGATGCGTTGAGCGTTGCTCTTTTAATTTTTTTTACAAGACCCTTAATGGCACTACTCTTATCCATAGGAGCTCGTCTAAATAGAACCTGACCGCATGTAAATTGCCTTCGTTTAGTTAGAATACCATTGCCATCAATTCAATTCATTAACTCACCACTCGGTCACACCAGGACATTTCGAGTGCACTTCAAAAATGCATTTCCGAACTATTCCACAAGTTTATATCCACTTCTGAATTAATATCCGAAATTGCAAATGCCACGAGCCCGTGACCAATATCGGTGCTCGTATACCCTTACGTTTCATATATCCCTGTACCTTATAGGAATATTGAGAATCCAATAAAAACATCTCGTGCATCTCGTTCCTATATAGCTCAACAAAAATCCAATAACACTTCATATTGCGAAATCTATCCGCAAGCATCCTAAATCTACTCGAGACGGGAAATAAAAAAAAACAACAACTCACATACAGCACGGATACAGGAAGTATGGAGCAGGACTCAGAACACGGACAGCAGCAGCATGGCGTTTTTTCCATATGTACACAAGTGATATTTCCGTAATGGTTTCATATTTCGACATACACACACCCGCGCCCGCGTCCCGATAACTATACCGCGCACACCACACAACCTACCAAAATATTCCACTTAATTGAATCAAGCGAGCGCTATGCATACATCCTTAACAGGAATTATCCTTGAAACATTTTCAACTTTTCAAGAGCTTCCCTAGCAATTTCCCGTATACGTTTGTTTGCCTGCTGTAAATGCCTCGGGTATAGTATGGCAAGTAGATCCTGGACTAAGACGTTTCTTAGCACTTGTATAGTCCTCGGAGAAAAATATTCATAGCAAAACGTATATCGTCGTCATGTACTCGTATTACATATCTGCAGGGCATGACAGTACGAGTATAGTGGATCGACGAATGTAGCTATACGTCCTCCTGTTCTGTATTCCCCATATGAATCTATCGTCCCGACCTTGACAAGCACTTGTGACCTGGTTCATATTATATTGCTCCATTTTTCACGAGCTCTGCTTATAACGAAGTATGCTGTAACTCTCATTTATTGGCCATTTGGCGATATCATTCTGCAATTATCGTACTATCTTCAATATGCTCTCGCGCTATGCCTACACACACGTGGACGTGAATATAATGCCATAACCGCCATCAATGGGTGTCGAAACATCATCATGGAGTTGACTCTTCATTTCGCAGTAATAAAATGCCAAAAAGGACCACGGGGTATCCGCAATGATTGTCGATTCCCATGTCGTTTGCAACGAGTTCATCTCGAAAGTCGGCGCCTTGAGTGAAATTGTAACATTAGCATACGAAAAATACGCAACGAATTTTCGTTCGTTCGTTGTTGTCCCGCAGCGACAATAACTCGGTCAGAGAAATGAGGAAAACTGTCGGGTAATAGTACAAAGCGAGTACAAACATAGGGAATAACGGGCTATAGCACTATAGGCTGCAATTGTTTAATTAAAATCCTTAGCACGTGCTACATCCTGAGGGAGTATGAAACATGCGCTGTTCGCTGTGGAGATGCCGTTGAAAAGAGAAATTGTTTGGCGTCAGCTGATAAAGTGGCCGGTTTATTAGTACAATTCTACAGCTTCCAATGTACAAAAAGAGCACTGGTAAATTTTTACAAATAAAAATAAAATCAGGGCATGAACAGGATACTAAAGCATCTCTATAGGGCGCCACATACCTAGTGATTTATTGGTCAATCGATTGCCCACAATCGATTGGCCGCCCGTTCAGAAGAAACACTAGGCAATTTATCGGGCAATCTGAAATGAACGTCTCACGGTCCACAAGACAATATAAAATAGCAAAAATTATACCATTTTTGGCGATGGAAGATGCTACTTTTGATGGAGAATGACCGCCAGCATGAAGAACGACCACACCGACCGGGAAATGACTGATGCAGTAATTGCACTGTTTCTCGTGGTGTATGGCATGTGGCATATCGTCGCATTAATTTCGAACTGAACCTAGGTCACACATCTAGGGAACCATTGTAATGTTCTGCATGCAACCATGTACCGTCAACTGTGTGTAAATTATTGGTTAGGAAGAAGACCGTTTTGTTTTGTCTCTTTTTTTTTGGCTGCTCTAAGGCAGAACGTTTCGACTCACCGTTTAGGCGAAGCCAGTGCCCACATACACTGATAGATAGATAGATAGATTCTATGCAGCCACATGTCCTCGAAAACTTTTGCTCGTTTTTTGTACATATACACTTACACGCATTCGTACACGTGTACGATGGTGTGAGTGATTAATTCTGTCTTACATATACACATACACGCATTCGTACACGTGTACAATGGTGTGATTGTCTGGTGGGTTGGAGAACATATAAAAGGCAGAGCACATGAAGACCCGGGGTCAGTCTGTTTTTAGTGGCCAGCCGGCCAAGTTCGTCACTCAGCCTTAGGAAGCCTTGGTTGCAGATCACGGGAGGCCACATCCAGCGCCTTCGGTTGGTGGCCAAAATCGACGAGGACGATCGGTTGTGGCCAAGCAGCTGTTTTTAGTGACCAGCCGGCCAACATCGTCACTCAACCGTTGGAAGCGGCTCT
Source organism: Microchrysa polita (assembly GCA_949715475.1). Taxonomy (NCBI): domain Eukaryota; kingdom Metazoa; phylum Arthropoda; class Insecta; order Diptera; family Stratiomyidae; genus Microchrysa; species Microchrysa polita. Next base: position 36,170,250 of record OX454415.1, read on the forward strand.
TGGTTGCAGATCACGGGAGGCCACATCCAGCGCCTTCGGTTGGTGGCAAAATCGACGAGGACGATCGGTTGTGGCCAAGCAGCTGTTTTTAGTGACCAATCGGCCAACATCGTCACTCAACCGTTGGAAGCGGCTTTTGGTGGCAAATCGCGGGAGGCCACACTTAGCACCTGTTGTTGGTTGCCAATATCGAGGAGGACGATCGGTTGTGGCCGAGCAGCTGTTTTTAGTGACCAGCCGGCCAACATCGTCACTCAACCGTTGGAAGCGGCTTTTGGTGGCAAATCGCGGGAGGCCACACTTAGCACCTGTTGTTGGTGGCCAATATCGACGAGGACGATCGGTGGTGGCCAAGCAGCTGTGTTAGTGGCCAGGATCGTAACTCAGCTTTTGGAAGCGGTTGTTGGCGGCAAATTACGAGAGGCCACAACGAGCGCATTTGGTAGGTGCTCAATATCGACGAGGACGTCATCGCGCCGCACGTGTTTTGGTGGCCCGTATTTTTGCGGCCAATAACTGGTGGGCGACGACAATCCGTTATATCCAACAATCAGTTTCTTTCTGATGTGCAACTGACCAATATCGCAGCCCGGCGAGGAGTAGCTGTTTGTGGCTCATATCCAGTATGTGATTGGGAGTAAGTAACCATTTTCTCTTCTATTTTTATTTCTCAAAAAGGAAAATACAAATTTAAAGTGGTTGGTGCGCATGGTGAATCGGCAAACAAAAATAATAACGAATTAACAAAAGAAAAAAAACGATATAAACTAATGAAATAGAAAGCCAAACAACAAAATATATTATAACAATACAAAAAGTGGAGTAAAAGCTAATGATTAAACAAATTTACATATATATATAATTAAGTAAAAAAAAATGTGAAAAAGGTACGGAATTTAAATAAAATTATAAGTAGTGCATAAGAAGCGAACAAGAATTGGAATAGTGAAATGAATAATATGAATTAAAAATCGATGTTTACATAAATGATGGATAAGAGTGCGAATTCTTTGTGAATAGATAATAGAAATAAAAATGAATTGCTAAGAAAATAAAAATCGGGTTTCTATGTTTCCTGTCCTTTCCCGCGGCTTTTCCTCTTCTATAAACATGTTCGGTTTACAACCAACAAAAAAAAACTGTGCTTCGGGATAATAGGTGATAATACTAGTGTTTCAGTTCCGTTTTTTTTTGTTCTTTCAAACGTCCTGTCTTCCCCTATTGGGAAAGTACGTACGGGCAAACGCGCGTGAATAAAATTTTTTTTGAGACGAACAGGCAATTGGCAAACATGGACCAGCCCAATCTCCCGGTCGCTGGGCAGCTGACGAGCGCGCGTTAACAGCCAAAAACGAGAGGCACGTTTTCCGCTAGAAAGGCCTGCACGGCTCACCTCTCTCTGCCTATTTTCGTGCGGTTAATTCCGCACAAACTACAGAATCGTTACACCATTTCGAAATCCCCGCAGAACAAACTGGTAGCAATATAAAGAAATTTTGCAGACTACCTTACCGTCACAAAGCCGCTGAATCAAATCGGTTGATGCGGCTGAAGAGGCGACACTTTTGCTAACCAATCGGATAGTAGACGCCTACGAGCAAAGCAGCCCAGTGCGCCTGCCAAAGAAAGAAGCCTTGGCGCAAAAGAGAAGGGCTACAAGGAAACTCCTTAACAGGGCTCAGAAGACAAATTTATCCACGGAGTGGACTAATTACCAACAGGCCCCAAGAATCCACAAAAGGGACATAAGATCCTCAAAAAAGTCATCGTAGAGACACTTCCGTGAAGAAACCAACTCCACACAGGATACGGCCAAACTTAAGAGAATCCTTGTTAAAGATAGTAGCCAAATTCTGGGCTATCTAAGGCTACCGTACGGAACGTTTACGGAGAGTGAAAAGGAAACCATTAATCTTATACTTGACGTGCACTTTCCCGGAAGCAGACAGAGCGAAACTCTAAGGGAGACCATTAACAGTCCCCACCCAAGAGACTGGTCTCTGGTCTGCAAAATAGTTACGTTAGAATGGGTTAGGTTGGCACTATACTTGTCCGACAGCTACAAATCCCCAGGGCCTGACGGGATCTTTCCTGCTCTCCAGAAAGAGGGAATGGAATTTCTTGGTCTACATTTAAGGAATATATATAGGACACGCCTACTGTGTGCCTAAATTCTAACAACCTGACGGAACGTGAAGGCGGTGCTTATCCCTAAGCCAGGTAAACCCTCCTATGCTAAAGGTAAGGGTTTTCGGCCTATCAGCCTGACATCACCCTCCTAAAGGGGCTCGAAAGACTGGTAGACTGGTATATTAGGGATTTATGCCTTCCCAGACGGCCGCTGAACAGCAGGCAGAATGCTTACCAGGAAGGTAAATCGACAGAAACTGCCCTTTATGAACTCGTCAGTGACCTCGAGAAGAGTTTGTCTCAGAAAGAGTTTGCACTGGGTGCATTCATCGATGTATGTCAAAAAATTAGCAACTGAGAACACATAATTGTCATGACAGCTTGTACGGAAAATTGCATGGCAATACGTTCCACACGTCAAACCAAAAAATTGAATCCGATGGTCACATACACCTTCAAATCGATTGGAGGGTCGGTGGCGCTTCTAAGAAGCCTAATGTATGTGGTGCACGGGCGGCAGATTGATTATGGGCAATCGATTGCCCAATGTATAGGCCGAGAAATCGCCTGGTTTGTGGCGCCCTTAAGAATCCTAAGGTTCATAAACTTGTTGAAGGCGTACGCAGTGGTATAAGGTAGCATGGCCTAGACCGAGACCTTAAAACTGGAAAGCATCCAATGTACGTCACTACATTCTTGACCTCAGTCATTCTCAAGCACGGCCGGAGAGAGGCGATGTTTTTTAAAAAAAGTGTATTCACAAATTGAATATGGAATCTCCGGACTAGGTGTCGAGATTTAATGTAATGTAAATTGAAACGCGGAACCTCCTAACTTGTCCTATCAAGCTTCTATTTCAAAGCATTTTACGTCTTTTAAGCGCTTCCTAAGCATTCAAGCGTAAGCATTTAAGGCCCTGTACCCTAGTCGAAAACGACATGTCAATGTCATCAAGTTTCATTCTTTATGCGCTTAAATCACTGGCTTCCGTTCCGACTGTACTGGATACAGACACAGCTCGACCTTAATAATCTTATCATCATTATACCCTTCGCTCATAGAGTGAAAGGGTATATTAACTTTATTAAGAAATTTGTAGCGCATTGAAGGAAGCATCTCCGACCATAACAAAAGCATACATTTGATCAGCATGACTTGGGGAGTCGATTGGGCGATGTCTGTCTGTCCGTCTGTTGCGACGCGTTTTACTCGGCCAATTTAAATGATATGAAGCTGAAATTTGTGAAATGCTTCTTTTTGCTGCAGGCAGTTTGTACGTAGTCGTCGGGTTCATCGGAGTGGTCCACGTTATCGAGACCCTCTGGTGCTGGATCCCCTTCCTCAGTCTCCATGTGTATCACGGTTTCTGAGAGAGGGGATTGAACGTCATCGTCCTCAACGCAGCCTAGCTCGTCAACCGCTGGTGCTGTAGCAATCTCCAGCTCACTGGGGGTAGTCCGTAGGCTGCTTGATGTAGCTGAGCTCTCCGTAACGACTGGAGGTTTTGCAGCTGTTTTGTTGCTTGTCTTGACCCGGTTCCACGTTTTAGGGTGGAGGGTGACCCTGCCAAATTTGTAATTCAGGCTGAATTCAGCCTTTATTATAGCCGCGAAGGATACCGGGTCAATCGACAGCGTAGCTGATATGCCCTCGCCCTCCCGTACTTCACGAAGCACTCTCCAGTCTGCGATGTGGATCCCATCATTCTGGTTCTCCAGATACCTTAGTGCCTTCTCCGCATTGCACTCCGTGGTGCGCGGGAAGTACACGTTTGCAATTTGATTGCGCGGAATATAGCTGCCCAGAACCGCTTTGAGGGATGCTCCTAGCCATGGCTTCATGCTGCCAGCTTGCTTGGTGAGCCACTCCACTGTGGCTCCGTTTTCACACTCGATCAGGATGTGGCGTGGCCTGAATCGTATTCCGGCGAACTTCGGCTTTACCTGTTTGGCGCTCTCGGTAAGGATTTCCGCCAGTATCACGTTTTGAATATACGTCTTCTGCTCTGCCGTTAGTACTTCCGCTGGGTCGGTGGGTATTATGGCCACATTGGTATTTGAGGCCACCTTCGCATATGAAGCTTTCGCTTTTCCTTTGCCTCCAGAGGGGGCAGAAAGCTTACTGTCTAGCGTAAGAGCAGGTGAGACCTCGTCCGTGGAGCGTTGTCGCTTGGCTTGAGGTGCAGGCTGATTGCTGGAGTTCAATGATGGTTTCGCGGCTAATTCCCTCGCTTTTGTCGGCTCATGTCCCTGTGCCAGGAACTTGAGATAGCGCTTGCATCCCGCGCCGCTGAGCCCTTTCCTAAGGAGATCCTTAGTGCCTCCTGGCTCGAAGAGCTTCGAATCTTTCTTTTTATACCTCGATGGCCCTGGTCTGGGCTCGTCAATGTCCAAGAGGTAAAGCTCCTCAGGGACACTACGTTGGGTGGCTTGATTGGTGCCATCCCGTGGCTGTCCGGAAGTGCCGGCCTTCCCTTTATCCATTTCGGAATCAATCGAAGCAGTGAGTGTCACGTTGGCTTCGGGTGTGCTGTGTGTTTTGGTTTTGTTGTTGTTTTTGTTTTTATTGTTATTCCCACGAGTAGCGAGAGTAGTAGGGATAAACTGTCCACCGAAGCAGAGCCCCGCTTGCTCTGGTAAGGTCTTAGCTACCCTTGGATATAGACCCGGTATCCAAGGAGCTCCGTTAATGATTATCATTTACGCCCTGATCACCTTCCCCCGATGGGCACGGGGCGCCTGACACCCCGGGGATTTAGGCATATCTAACACCATGGACGTTATCAGAAACTGTATGATTACAGATACTGAGAACGTCTGGTGTATACAGTGATACTGGGAGCTCGACTCGCCTACTCACAATGCACCTAAACATATATTTACCTGCATGGCCAGTCTTGTCTGAGAGGAGGTCCCACGATCACCGGCTCCCAAAGTTTGGCCTTCACCGCACCGCACCGGAGTGAAGTTTCTAGCGGCCACCGCGGAGAGGTACTGTGGGCACTTCCCGTGATGATGACACCTTCAACCTGCCATCTCACGAACTGACCACCAAACATTAACAATTTTGCAAGCTGTAGAATACATACTTACAATGGTGAAACCTTCAAAAGGATTGTTTTTTTCTTAATGTACAACCTTTGCAAAAATACTTATTTTAATCAGTTGGTAAGTGGTTTTCCCTTTTCTGGCATGCTAAATTTAAACTATTTGATTTCGCCACACAACATGATTATATCGTAATAACTACCGGTCTTTGATACACGAAACTTTCACTTACCATCAACAAATTGTACCAAAACTCCAATCAGCTGTTCAACACAACAAACTACCATCACAAAATCACGCCCACCCTCAACGCCACAATTCTCTTCCTTTGGGACAGAGCACACTCACAATGTCCCAAAATCAGGAGATATGAAAACATTTTACCATCAAGAGCACTCGCCTGAGTCCTTATTCAGCGAGAAGTGTTTTTACGCCTCGTGTTACATGGAAAGCAGGTGTTGGTAAAGTGAAGTTCTCCCAAGGAAAGAATATTCACTTCTTACGATTGACTGAGCGAGTGGTTGGCTCTTCAGAGCTCGTCTACCTTTTGGGGGATCCTTTTGTCGGCGGCATTGCCTTACACTTGCCCGTTGTCGTCAGTTTAGTCAGTTGGTATTCGACTTCGGTCCGAGATTGATGAACTTTTTCGAGCGGTCGAGTTGGAAGTTGAAGAAACTAAAGGCTTTTCATTGAGTGCTAGTGGTATTGTGTGTCCTTATATAGGAAGAACGGAAGCAACAAGATATATGATGATTGTATACCGGTGTATTGTATATACGTGCAAGTGAGCCGTAGAGAATTTTTAGTGTTTGTGCCAAGGATATGGAAGGAGTTTTTGGATACAATTCAAAGTGGTAAAATGAAAATGGCAAAGTGAATATTTAGTGTTTGTTGTGAATAGTAAAGTGAGCCGTAGAGACGTGGAAAACCCCCGTCTCGCCCTTTCACCAAGTAACTAATTCCAAAAGCAATATTTGACTACTGACTTCATTAAAACGAAACACGTGCGTTATTTGCCCGTACGATTTAGATACTCGTCCATATGAATATACTACGAAGAAGTAACTGTATAGTCTACTTTCGAGAACTGGACAAATATTTGCAGAAGGCTTAGGTAAGAGCATCACCGTCCTGTCCTGTTAGTCAGAAGAGTCGACCGACGCTTGAATTCGTTGATTTTCAACCCTTTTGAACTACCACGGGTAAATACTCGTGCAACGTTGAAATGAGTAAATTTTTTATAAGTTTTCTGGATCTATTTTTTTATTAGTTTTGCTATCGAAGCATAATGAATGAAGTTGTCTTTGTTAGTGTACACAAACATGGTACATGGCGTATTTCAGTCAGGGTTTCTATTTTGTATTCTGCAACTAGGATGGGGTTGAGCAAGTGAGGACGCCATGCCAAGGGAATGAATGAAACTGCTTAATTGAGAGAAATAAAGGATGTAAAACAAACTTTTTAGTAACATACCCGAAGCAATCGGAGGAATGAGTATAAATTATTTTTTTTTTCCTAATTGCCTTCATTAATTCAGTAGTAAAAACAGGGATAAACTTTTTACCGCAATTGCGACGGTACGTTGGAAAACAAAACAGATTTTAGTATAGGACAAACTAGGTATACAGACAACAATTAATATATTAAAGAGTTTTAGCATGTCGTTCAAATATAACGACATAGTTTGACATTTCCATACAAAAATTCGCTTGCCGACAATACGTAAATCAGTAAACCACAATTTTGCATGTTCCAAGTAGGCATCGGTGCATTTTCGTATATTGGATATTCTGTAAACAGTCGAAACCGAGGATATTATTTGTCGGTATCAGTGGCGTAGCGTACGCTGTTCCATGTGTTCGGTCGCACACGGGCCCCCAACCCACAGGGGCCCCTCACGTAGTGAAGAGGAGTGGACAATTTTGGACTGTGATTTAAAAAAATACTAGATTTCTTATTCACAGACACACTGAAGCTAGATTTAAAACAGATGAACAAGTTAGGAGTGCTTTTAAATGAGACATTTTTTTTACTTTCGAAGCAGTTTGATATGAGAACTTCAAGGAACATCTTATTGTTTCGCTGAAGAACTGCATTTTCGTAACCAGGGATGACCTTAGGGAAAAACGTATGGCTGCCTTTTGATTGTTGTGCAAAAAATTCGTTTTTTTCACATAGGTATGTTATTGCGTTAAATGCAAATATTAATTTAATTTTTGTTTTTGTCATCTGTGGCGTGGTGCCTTGCCCTGTCTCTGTCTGCTCCTATTCTCCCTTAATATTGATACACTACATTTCTAAGTAATTATTCAAAATAAATCAATTTTAAATACAAAAAAATTCACCGGTTTCATAACGCGATTTAAAACAAAATCCCTGACTAAATCTATAAGAAAGCTTGGTCAAATGTTGTTAATTTAACCTATGTTAAAAAAACAGTTTTAGTCGTGCATCGAATATTCGGAATGTACATTTAAACGGATTCTACTTTAGTCTCAAGCTGTGTAAAAAGTTAAGACGATAGTCTCAACATGATTCGAGATTTCATAATAAACCTAAATTTATCAGGTGTAAATCGCATTTTTACACATACCCTAATAACCGCCTACAAACAAATCCTATGTTTGAACTAAAAAACAAATAATTTCGACCCGCTTACTAGATTGAATCGTGAGGTTTTACTATACACTGGTCGGCATATGTATTTTGGCATCTCATACCATCGAGCCCCGACACTGGTTTTGTTTAACTAAAGCCAATAACGGTAAATTTCTTTTATCAAAATTAAAGCACATATCGACAGCAATAAATATGCTTAATATTTTTTGTCCTCTTTCGGACTCTCATTCTATAGAAAATAGAAAAGATGGAGGCATAATTCTGGTGTGGCATAAGTATTTTGACAACATTTAACTCTTTGATTAAACCCATTTTTTTCGCAAGAATTGATGCACAAAACATATTTTTATTAATTTTTGAGTTCCCCATATTAATTTTAAAATAAAAAATATCACCAGTGGCTCGAAACATAAACAAAAATCAGAATTTCGAAGATTGGTTTGAGCTTCGATTGATGCCAGCCTTAGTCCTGGTTTACACATTGAATACGCTACTATTGAATTTTATTTTATACGGTAAACTGTTTTTTACTAAACAAAAAAATGTTTTAAAACAAAATAAAAACAAATCTTGGCGCTCTCTGAAAGAAAGCGAATGTGAACCCCGAGTGATGAATGAGCCACGATGAAGAACTCTAAGAGAGAAGAGAAATATAAACCAAATTGTGCCGCAAAAAACAAAACCAATATAACTTCCCGCGATTCAATGACGACCAGAAGAAGCTTTGGCCATGGAAACAGTGATTTGAACTTAAGCAACCTAGGCCATTGTAAGCAATATATCCCTGCATCATGAGAGAGCCTCCACTGTGGTATTCATTTTGATAACCAGGTATCCGTTTTTCCACATAAACTGGGCATTTTCTTTAAATATTGATTTTTTTTGTAAAAATGTTATAAAATAACGAATTTAAGCCGAAAAAACTTTTCCCGAAAGTTGCAGCAGCTTGGACTTTTTCCTTAGTAACAGAGGTTTGCTTTTGGTATGGTTTTTAAATCTTTCTTTGGTTTCATACGCAGATAACGTATGCATGCAATTTGCCTTTTTTAGTTCTAGGCCGAAGGTGGTCGCTATTATATCTGCCTCCGATGGCACATTCTTCATATTTTTAATATCCTTTGGTTAAATTAGGACATTTTCCATAAATATTTGTAAGATTTTTTGGTAATTATTCGATTACACATCCAATTTCTGTGATGCATGGAATAGTTTTCTATTTCTTTTCTCTTATTCAATTTTGGTAATTAATAATGAACAGTCTACCTTATGAAATTAAATTCAATTGCAGCGTTTCCAACCTTTAAACCAGGGTTGAAGTCTGCCTCTACGGAGGCTTAAACCAAATTTCGAATTTCTGATTTTTATCCAATTTTTCAAGCCACTGGACACATTTTCTGCTTGGAATTCAAAATATAAACACAAATCATTAATAAAATTATGTTTTATCCATATTTTTCCAGAGAAATTGGTGTACAATCAAAGATTTAAATATTGTCAAAATACTTATGTCGCACCAAAATTTCGCACCAATCTGTTCTCTTCTTTATAGCAAGAGAGTGCGAAAACGGACAGGGAAAATATTGAGCATATTTATTGCTGTTGATATGTACTTTGATTTCCTTATAAGAAATTTACCGTTATTCGATCTAGTTAAACAAAATCAGTATCGTGGCTCGAAAGTACCAGATGTCAAAATACATATGCCGGCCAGTGTATACTGTCGATAGTGTAAATCCTCGCATGTCAGTTTGTGTAACCAAAAGAGACCATAAATGAAAATTATGCACAATATTTATTTATTTATTAATAGATCAACGGACGGTAGTCCTTTTAACAATATTTTATAATGTTGCTGTCATATAATTGAAAATTTTATCGAAAACATAAATTTATTACTATTATTATTTGTTTTTAGTAGCTAGGTAATAAAAAGAAAAAGCAAAAAAAAAAAGGAATATAATATATGTATAAAGTGCAAAAAATTCAGTAGTTCCAAGAATACTAAACCGTAAAAAAAATAAAAATTACTCTAATAATTTAAAAACTATTCTTTTGAATTCATATTCATTTGTGTTAAAAAAATCGCAATGATTTGATACTAAATTTCCAATTGATTTCAATCGCTCAATAGGGGAATTACATAGGTAGTTGGAACCAAATGTAAGTTTTAGGAATAGATCGTGTTTCCGTGTATTTCTAATAGGAATTTTAAAAGATATATGGAAGAGAATATCTGGTGCATCAATATTACAATTTATTAGCTTATGGAGAAACATAGCATCAAAGTAGCTTCTACGAACTTGAAATTTTTATTATTGAAATGCTTCTTATAAATCTATTTTTGGATTGGTCTAAAAATAGATTTACTATGTATCATGGCTACACATATTAACTGAATTTATTGGCTGTTTTTTTCTTTTGTTTAGCAAAAGTCAACAGTCTTAGTATTTAACGTATATGTACATACTTTGATTATAAAGGCAATGACGTAGGTATATAAGCTCATGCTAACCAATATTTGTGCAAAGTTATATATCGGTACTTATAGCGGTTTAGGAAAACGGAGGTGAGAAAGTAAGCTTAGCTTAAAACACCCATAACTCTGTTACCGTTACTCCAAACTGGAAAAAAGCAACTGGTATGATATGTACCCATCGAGTTCTTTGACCTGAGTACCCATACGTCCATGTCCGATAAAAACGAAAAAGTCAAATCTCCGGGACACCCTGTTATCTTTGCCCTACCAACTTCTAAGTATTTCGTGCCAAAGACTGTTGCCATTCTACAGTTTCCTACCAAATTGCATGACGATCGGTTGAGTCGTTCGCGAGTTATTTAGTGAACAGACGGACGGACAAAATCGATTTCATAAGGGTTTTTTGGAAAATTTTAAAATCCCTAAAAATGGAGATGAGAATGATTTTCTTTTGAAATCTGATTACATTCAACGGGCCTCCAATATCTGCCTTTTAGAGAGTAGTTTGTCTAATTTTAGGTGCAATTTTTGTATCTCGGACTGCATATTCCACTTGCGAAATCGGTTTGTTTCGTCTGTAACTTTCATCTTAGCAAAATAGCATCGTCAGAATATTTATAAATCCTTTATTGATTGAAATACGGTTAACGGTTTTAATAAGATTTCTTCTAAATTTATCAAAGTATTAATAGTGGCTAAATTTTATTGCTGGTATGATTCAGCTAGAAAATAAATTTTGATCAAAGAAAGACCCGCTCTGTGGCTCACTTGGTTGAGTCGCACTCTACGATGCTAGTAACCTAGAAGTCCGGAGATCGAATCTCGGCGTGGTCCAAATTTTCCGTGCATATGCGGATAGGAAATATATAGTGCTTGCAACATTATATACACTCCGAAATTATATGCAATGTAACGTTGACTCGAAATTGCCTATAAACGGCTGACTTAACGCACCATGGCCTCACATGGGGCTATACGGTACTGAAAATAAGAAGAAAAACTTGAAAGACACTGAAATAGCAAAGCAAAGCTGTATACCATTTGTCACCCTTTCAGATGAAAATAAATTGAATTCCACTAACTTCCCGAAGGGACCTAACGGTTGAAATTGTGTTCTCCAGCTCAGAAGCCATCAAATGAAACAGGAAATATGGGATCCACGCAGCCACAGTAGCACACTCACAAGTTAACTGCGTTTGCTGGTACGCAGCCTTCGTCAGTTACGAGTCGCCACTCGCTGTCATCTATTTGTATGCACCTCCTGACTGCAAACTGTCCCGATCATGGCTTCTCCGGCAGCACTTGGAGTGGTGGAAAGCGATTTTTTACTACATCCATAAGGATTTTTTTACCATCTTCATCGATCAGGGGGGAGATAGAGATAGATAGATAGAGCTGCCGGTAGAAATATACTGAGACGTTACCGCCAGAACAGGCGATGTGCCTTGCCTACATAGCAGGTCGAGCGACGCGATGCCATAGAGCGGTAGTCCCTTTAAATATAGTCCTATGGAGTTACTTGTAACTTCAATATTTATCCAAATTTACAACAGCGTGTACTAATCAGCAAAAATAGTAGTTTCAACAATTTTGTTTAATTATAAATTATACTTTGTGGGGGCCCCCATTTCGATCTCGCACACAAGATATCTTAGAAACGTTACGCCGCTGGTCGGTATTATAACCCCATGTCTATTTCGGACATGCAAAATTGTTTTGCGTATTGTCGGCAAGCGATATTTTTGTACGTAAATGTCAAACTATGTCGTTATACTTCCAACGACAATGTAAAGCTCTCTATTATGTAATTTCAATTAATTAGCGTAATCAAAATTTACTATAACATAAATATTCAAAATTGTGTTTTCAAATTTATCATGAATTAACTTCATTCTGGAGAATTCATCAATGGAAACTGTATTTTCTGCGTTCTATGAATAATACGAGTAATAACCGCATAATCACATTGAATGCAGTTGATTACATTTTGAATACATTTTCACATATTTGTTGTTTCCTTTCATATTCCTGGTTTTCGTTTCAATTCCCAAATAAATTCACTGTGATTTTCGATTTCGTTGCTACAATATTACGTATATGGAGCAACATACTCGTATTCACAAGGGAATTAAAAATCATGAATGACATCAGTCTGCTTTTAACCAAATATTCAAATATAATTTTAAATACTATGTTGCTGTTTTTGATACTCATGAAGAATTTAAAGGCGCCTATATTGGGACTTAATTCTTTTTTTTTTTTTTTGTATTTGTAATATGTATTAATAAATTAAATTAGTGTATCGAATATTAATATATGTAGTGGATCTATAACTAAACACACAAGAAAACAATGAGCGAACAACAAATTTCAGTCGTAATTAACGTAATTCCACTATTTTGAAAATAACATTTATAGTGAATATTTATAGTAGAATATTGTCTGTGGATTGTTTTGCAATTAGGTCCTTTTTGTCACTGAAATGCCACTAATGGGGAATTGAAATGAAAAGTGTAGTGCCCCGACGATTTTGTTACCAATATGTTGCAACGTGATTGGAACGTGCCAAACTAGTGGCATTGTCAGTCCAACCACCTAATTGGTACTTTATTTATCCGGTCTTAAAAGTAAACATAATGGAACGGATTTAAATGTTTACACATATTTGCTAAAGTTGTGTTTCAGTCAAATGAGTAGTACTCAAACATCAATAGTTTCCATACTTTACTCATATGAGTTATGTCAATGGGTACTGGAAGTCGCTGGTGAGAATAAGAAGACAGGAACCTTCCGTTAATACAGGCTCAAAATGTTTATATAAATTGTAGACGGATTTGCTATTTATGCGCATTTCAGTTCAATAACAAAGTAAAAACCTAGAGATTGCAAAATGTGATGGAGAAAATGTTTCTTTCGCTGTTTACCAGTTTTTTTTTTGCCCCTAACTCAGAAACTGTACATTTCTGCGAAAAGCTGTCTATGAATATGTTAGGTCGCCCACACATGGAGAATCCATGGATTCTCCATTTCTGCGAAGCCTTAGAGAGCAAATAATTACATGTCCAAACAGACAAGCGCCCCTCCCTGGCCGGTGATTACTGCTGTACTATTCTATCCCCGCAGGGGGGTCTGGGTCCCTGTGACACAGCGAATGGTTGTGTAGTGGGACAGAGATCTTTGGTGGGTCACCACATACCTGAGCAGCGCATGGACGCCCCTGGTATGGTTGATACGCCATGGCGTACATCTGTACAAAGACCATTCGGGCGATAACATTCCCGAGCTCCCTAGCTATGTACGGGTAGCTCTTGGCATTACTTAACTCCTCCTATATCTTACGGGAGCGAAGTCATATATAGGCCGAGCACGATAAACGGTGATTCCTTGGTCGGGAGGGTCACCATACGGTTAATCGTGTCAGCTGCGGAACTGGCGGCTTCGCATAACCCGAGCCTCGAAGGAGCCAGTTAGGGAGAACGGCCTTGGTGGAAAATGCCTACGCGCCTATATCTAACTAGTTTGTGAATTGATGACCACACGGCCCGAATCGCATTGCTGACTGTGACTAGTAAACTGAAGGGGCCGCCCAGATGTGAAAAGCAGCTCTACGAGTCTGCTTTAAGCAGACGAGTAGTCACAGGTACAACGAGCCTGGGACATGCACGTCTGAATGTTTACGTGAGGCTAAACCAATAGGGGTCCAAAGGAGAATCACACCTGCTATAGAGAAGTCTATAGCGAATAGTGTACCTCGGGGATGGGTGTGCCCAGGGGACTGGTCGATGATTATGATGAAAAAAGTCCTTACCAATGTATCTAGTAAAAAACGAGACCGAGGCTAATTTCGGGCGCGGCCGAAATTTGAATACCCTTCACTCTCCTTGGGCTAAAAGTTTTTTTTTGGGCGAACATATGACTTGTGTTCAATCCTTCCCCATTCTTTTCCTTCTGTGGCGTCGATAAAACAATATTTGTGTGTTTTTGGTTAAGTGGGAAAATGAAAATATTTACTCCGAAAACTTTATTGGGGGGATGCGGGAGCATGGTCCCATAGTATGATTCCAATCGTTTTAATTTTTTTTTTGTTTTGACAAGGACGCATTAAGTTTTTTTGAAATTGGTGTGGAAAAAATGTTTCTTAGAAGATCTAAAATGGGTTTTGGTTGAAAGTGATGCACAAATAAAAAAGTTTTTCGTAGAAGAACTCAATTTGGGGGGTTGGGTTTGTATGACAGCCCCATGACCCCATTGTCCGATTCCATTGATTTTTACATATGTTTTGTGGCATCGATTGAAATGCACTTTTATGAGGTTTGATTGAAATTGGTGCACAAATCAAAACATTTTTCTTAGAAAAACTCAATTTGGGGGGTTGGGTTTGTATGACAGCCCCATGACCCCACAGTCCTATTCCAAACATACTTACATATTTTTGTGGCATCAATAGAAACACATTTGTATGAAATTTGGTTGAAATTGGTGCACAAATGAAAAAGTTTTTCTTAGAAGAACCTAATTTGGGGGGTTTAGTTTATATGGCAGCCCCATGACCCCATAGTCCGATTTGATCCATTCTTACATATGTTTTGTCTTATCAATAGAAACACATTTGTGTGAAATTTGGTTGAAATTGGTGCACGCATGAAAAAGTTTTTCTTAGAAAAACCAAATTGGGTTTGTATGGCAGCCCCATGACCCCACGGTCTGATTTTAGCGATTCGAACATACAAACTGCCTGCAATAAAAAGAAGCATGTGTGCAAAATTTCAGCTCGATATCTTTTAAACTGGCCGAGTAAAACGCGTAGCAACAGACGGACAGACGGACCGACAGACAGACGGACATTGCCCAATCGACTCAGCTCGTCATACTGATCATATATATACATATTTTATATGGTCGGAGATGCTTCCTTCAATGCGTTACAAACTTCATGACAAAGTTAATATACCCTTTACTCTACGAGTGAAGGGTATAAAAACACTGCACTATACAATGCTTGAAGGCGTGAAAATGCGAGTTTGATTCCAAGCACTATGTAAAATTTTCTGCTGCGGAGACTGTAGTCTGGAAAACTAACCAGATGCCTTCTTTGTCGCTCCATATACTGCCGCGGAATGCATGACCGTGATAGTTTCCAGCACGGACAAATGGACGACAGCAAGAGCAAGTGGCCACTCGTAACTGACGGGGTGCGGAGGCTGCGTCCCAATACATACGTTTCACTCGTGGAAACCTAAAATATTTGTTATAGTTTTGGGGGATTTTTCACTATATCCAGCTAGATACACTCCCAATCAATAGGATAGTTCCACTTAAAAAATCGCTATGTTTCGGTAAGTGATAACGCTATTTTTTTCAAAGTTGATAACAATATTTTCAGTGGCCTGCTTGTTCTTTTAATAACAGAAGGTCTCAAATCCGGAGTCCCGATAGGATTCTCTTACGAGAATTCTTAAAAACAGTAAAAATGTGAAAGTCATTAGGATAGTTCCAGAGGAAGTAAACCCCAAAATAACGGTATAAATAGATAATTTCATTTTGAAAAATGTGGCTAGTTATGAGTTCAACTTCTGTTAAGTGATATCAACCCAAAAGATTTTATCCGGTATTGAATTGTGTAGGTTTTGAACGTAATTTAAATGAATTTCGTTCCAAGTTCCTCTAATCGCTTACAGAAGCTCTTCAGTGTTGGTAAACTGCCGTCTAATAGTATAGATCTTCCATATCATCCATCCCTAAACATTTTTGGTGATATTTAGATCTAGGAAGGTCTTTCCATAACCTTGATTAATTATCAATCAGAGGTATTCAGAGCACCCAAGCTTTTAAAAATATTCTTCCTAATGTAATGCCTAATATACTGACATTTTCCATGCCACTCCTATAAGATTTTAACAAGATAATGACCCCAATTATAAAACAAAGCTGATAAAAGAATGGTTTCAAGACCAATCCATCAACATTATGGAATAACTACCATAGTCCATTCCCTAGATCTAAATATCATCAAAGAGATCTATACCGGTACACGAAAATTTAATAGCACTGAGTAAGCGATTAGGGGAACATGGGAAGAAATTATCTTAAATTACATTAAAAACCTGTACAGTTCTATTCCGGATAAACTTTTTGGCCTCATATCATTTTACGGAAGTTAACTCATTACCAGCCTCATTTTTCAAAGTAAAATTATCTTTATTTTGTGTTTTATTTGCTGTGACTTTCACATTTGTACTGTTTTTAAGAATTTTCTTGAGAAAATCCTAACGGGACTCCGGATTTGAAACTTTCTGTTATTAAAAGAACAATCAGGCTTCCGAAAATATTGTCACCAAGTTTGAAGGAAATAACGTTATCACTTACCGATTTTTCTAGTGGAACTATTCTATTGGTTAGGAGTGTATGTCACAGGAAGTCGCGCTGGGAAGGCAGTGGAATTTATCAACATTCCATCTGAAAGAGAGAGTTAGGGACCTTGTAAAGAACGAATCTCACATTTCCTTGATTTCAAGTTATTTAATCAAGATTCATTTCGTAGCTTAATCATACCAGCAATGAAATTTAGATCTCACGGTGAGTCTCGAAACCAAGACTCTGTGCACCGAAGGTACGCGCAGTAACCACAACACTAGCCACACTATTTAAAAATTTGCCTAACAATATTTTCGTGACCGACAATTTCAACTTGTAAAAAAATCATGATGTTGAAAAAATTTTGAGCTTGCCCCCCCCCCCCTCACCGAAATCCAGGCTACGCCCATGTTTTCGGAGCAATTTCCCTACGCAATTTTTCTACGCCGAGGAGCAGTGTTGCCAATTTAGCCGTTTTCCGGCTAAATTTAGTCGGGAACTAGACTGCTTAGCCGTAAGAATTTACTAATTCTGTCCGGCCGGATTTTTAGCCGTAATTGATTTTCTTCAGCGGTTTTTCTGGCTCGAATATTTTATGAAATATTTAAAATTAATTTTCTTCGAAAATAGAGTGAAATGTGAACGTCAGCTTTCAATATTTACAACCAAAATAATTCATCGTTGCGTAAATATTTCTACACTCTTATGCTGGAAACAGATTGGACGTGATGAATGCTGCGAATGAAAGCAGCACTTTGTTTTTCAAATGACTGACATGTTTTCTGTTGCTGTTCAGCAGCATCGGAAAATATCTCCTGATGCCATTGATCGGTCCAATGAATGTGAGTCCGGCAGTACTCCAAACGAGCTACTTTATGACGAGGGAGTAAAGGCGTTTTTTTTCGTGAGTTTTTTTCCGTTTTAGATGCGGACACGTTTTAAGGACTCTTTGTACTGTCCGTACACTGGCAGAAGTTCCAACCTTTGCTTTGATCTTCGCAGCAGATGACGCAGAATTCGAGGCTTCTCGTATAATTGCCCTACGTTCTCGTTCTGTTGTAGCTCTTGTTGTACGTCCTTTTTGGTTTTTGCCATACATTTCCGGATTTTTTAAAAAACTACCAATTAATTTGTCACTTCGTCCAATTTCGGTTGCAATTTGTCGATTGGAAAAATTTGCTCGTTTTAATGCGACAATTTTCCCAATCTCTTCCTTATTCAATGTTGCGCCGCGACCCATTTTTTCAACACAAGAAATTGTTTTCAGTGTCACAACGGTAATTAGAAAAAAAGTCAATTGGAATTGTTTCCGAACACTTAGCACTTTCAAAATTGAAAACAAACTGATGCGTCTATCCTATTGTCGCACTTGTAACAGTAGCAAAATGATAAACTTGAATTTACCGTTTTAATTTGGTAAATTTTCGGTTCATTGTTGCTAGCTAACATGCAGCATCACAAAAGAGAATTAAATATAAAATTTAATCGAAATATTCTCAACATTCAAAAAATTACGTCGCATTTTTGAGTGCGTCTATCCTATTGTCGGGGAGATATGCTAATCTTATACATATAACAATTTCCGGGAAAGCTTTGTTTATTTAAGTTTAACGCCACGTAGCTCCGATTGGCGGGCAGGTACAGATCGGGTGTTTTGGCATTGTATTTGGATCTATTGAAGAAACATATTCATTGCATACCACTTTGCCGCATAAGTTACCGTTATTTAGATATTCATTCGGCATATAACACTTTTTAGTGAACATTGCTGTTATAGAGATGTTCCCCAAAAACGGCAAATTTTGACGTTTGGCCCATCATAAATACCTTGGATGTCCAATTATCGATGTGGCCTTTTGACATTTTGTTTCCAGCCACAAAAGCTTCAAATTTGTCATAAATGACTTTACAGCATACACCCCCGTTACAGACATATTCACGAAAAACCCAAAAATTCTCCTTTTTCTTAGGTTTGAGCCACCGGCCGTAGCACCCTTAAGGGTGTAGATATTGATGAGAAATTTAGCCACTTTTTTCAGAACCGTATTCGATGCGAATTAGCCATACGACATCTTTTAGGCAGAGTTACCGTTTTAAAGATTTTCATGAAACCTTGTTAAAAAAAACCGTTTGGCACCGTTAGGATTGCTCAAATCAAAATCGACTTTTGACGTAGTATTTCAAAGGGATATATAAATAACATTGTTTAAGCTCCTTATTACTTTTTGTTTCATACTAAAACATTGGTGATTGAATTATCCTTTGAAAGATTTACTTTGACAACTGGGCTTAGCGGGCTTAGAGTTGTTGTAGTCCAGTACAATAGGTTCAAAATAGCCCCAAACCCAAACATCCAAAAAGAAAAGAAATTTTTGATGCCAAATTGTTGAATACACTGCCCAATATATGGAGAAGAAAGTTACACTAATTTGCGCCATGGGTTAAGGGGGGAGGGGGTCGCAAAGGGGAGAAAATTCAGCTTTTTGCAAATATCTGGAAAACTAGGAATCTGACCTTAAAATGTCCTGAAAACGAAACAAACTACACAAAATTACCTTTGTAATGATATATAACAGTCTAGACGTTTTCTCGGAAGATTATACCCTAGACCCAAAAGTATATAGAGAATTTCCATTTTTTGAGTTTTACATTTCACACTGTAACTCTTGATAGAATAGACCTAGGTTGACAGGATCTTGTTCATTATATAACCAACAAAATTTACTTGATTTGAACCAAAAATTAGAGTGCTCCGACCATTGACGCCCCTCTCACTCCTCCTAACATTTTTCAAAAAAGCATGCCCGTAGCTTCTTTTCAAATTGAGCCAACCAGATCAAATTTGGTGGGATGCCTATTCTAGGCCCCATTATGCTCCTTACCAAAAATTATTACCATCTGATCAAAACTAAGGGTACCCCCCATACAAACTGAACCAAAATTCTAACAAATTTTACATTTTTTCACTTCTAAATTCTATCTAAAATGGAAAAATAAAATTTATCTCTTTAGAACGTCATTATAACAGTTAATTGTAGTCTTCTGAATGTATGTTCAAAAGTTTGCATCAAAGCGTACACTACAAGTATCAACAAATTGGGTTTGAAGGTCATTGGTACTAGTTCTAAGGCTATTTCCGAATATATCGAGTAACGTGTACTAGCAACCTTCAAACCCGATTTTTCGTACTTGTAAGGCACGCTCTAGTACAAACTTTTGAATATACATTAAGAAGACTACAATTAACTGTTATAATGACGTTCTAAGAGATAAATGTTATTTTTCCATTTTAGATAGAATTTAGAAGTGAAAAAATGTGAAATTTGTTAGAATTTTGTTTTACTTTGTATGGGGGGTACCCTTAGATCGGATGGTAATAATTTTTGGTAAGGAGCATAATGGGGCTGAGACTAGGCATCCCACCAAATTTGATCTGGTTGGCTCAATTTGAAAAGAAGCTACGGGCATGCTTTTTTGAAAAATGTTAGGAGGAGTGAGGGGGGGCGTCAATGGTCGGAGCACTTCAATTTTTGGTACAAACCAAATAAATTTTGTAAGTAATATAATGAACAAGATCCTGTCACCCTAGGTTTATTCTATCAAAAGCTACAGTGCGAAATGTAAAACTCAAAAAATGGAAATTCTCTATATACTTTTGGGTCTAGGGTATAATTTTCCGAGAAAACGTCTAGAGTGCTATATATCATTACAAAGGTAATTTTGTGTAGTTTGTTTCGTTTTCAGGACATTTTAAGGTCAGATTCATAGTTTTCCAGATATTTGCAAAAAACTGGATTTTCTCCCCTTTGCAACCCCCTCCCCCCTTATCCCATGGCGCAAATTAGTGTAACTTTCTTCTGTATATATTGGGCAGCGTATTCAACAATTTGGCATCAAAAATTTCTTTTCTTTTTGGATGTTTGGGTTTTGAGCTATCTGTACTAGACTATTGCTCTATCATCTAGATTTTGCGGCTAAGTATGATCCGCGTTTAATACAAATAAGTCGTGCTTTTACTTCAACATTTAAAGCTCCACTTTCTATATATACATATAACATTTCACTTTACACGTAGACTTTCTATTACACACGTTGCAATCCACCACTTAATCATCGTAATCGAGGATTAGCGGTGTATTCGTTGGTGGTTTATGAAAAGAACGGCACGGCACGCGGTGGCCGACTACATAGAGAGAATGGCATAAAAGCAGTTTTGCATGGAACCACAAGGACTTCTTTGTAAAAAAACAACACACACACACACGTTTGAAAAGGATGTGTGTTGCTTTGATTTTTTATTCACTATACGGAAATTGCACGCTTTATGGGTTACTAGAGTATTTCAGTTTTATTAAACTTTTTCCTGAAATGATTGGAATGTTTTGATGCAATTGACGGCAGGCTGTATTGCGGGATATAATACCTACCTACTCGTTATCAATTGCTTTTGAAGTATGTACCATGTATGTACTTAGCTTTCGTATGTCTTCCGTGTTGAGGCAATTCAAATGTAAAGGACTATTATTATTTTTCATTTAGTAGACGTGTGAATCCAATTAATCAATAGGTATAATAAACAAAGTATCATATGATTGAAGCTGCTAAATTGAAATAAAACTATGTAACTTGTTTCTTGATTAAAAATAGTTGTTTCAACTGTGGCGACTTACGGCTTATTTAAGCTATATTTTTACGCGACTCTCCTTTCGAATATTTTGTTTATCTGTTGATTAAGTTCGGATCACAACCTTCACAGTAAACTTCGTATATATGAATGTAAATGCAACAAACCACACACACACCAAAAAACTGATGAAAAAACGCAACTAAAATACAGAAACACGAATTTAAAACAAAAACTTAAATAACAACAATAATAACTGCGAGTACAACTTTTATAAAATGCCCACATACGAGTCTTCGCAGCAACCGTAACAACTTATAAAACTCGTTGAAATGAAATAATAGAAATTAATGCATTCATAATAATACGAAAATGAATGAAAATAACTAACACAAACACAAAGAGAGATGGTAGTACGAAGGAAAAACTAAACTTTATGCTGCATATACGCACTCGGATTTCGTCATAGGGAAGAGTGGCAGGACTCACTCTATACTGGTCTCATAATGTTCGCAAGTATCGGAGCGTTTCGTTGGTATTACAGCAAGTTTTCAAGCGAAACGTATAAATTTTACACAATTACCGAATTGAATAGGTAGAATTTGTGCAGAATAATAACCTACATCTGCACTTACGTACTTGTACGAGTACATACAAATATACGTAACGTTCAAGACTCCTACGTAATTTTCGTGAGGCTTAAACGAGGCAATGAGCAAAATGTTGAAGCACTACTCAGATAGAATTTAAATTGTATCCTTACATTGTATACGCCCATGTGAGCTAGATGTGTGTGTCTGTGTGTCGGTTTGGGGTTTCGGAGAAGATATACTATTCTCTTCTATAGAAATATATACATATTCTGGTTTGAGAGTAGAATATACTTTTCGAATGCATTGCCAATGGTAAATTTGGAAATTCATGTCCTTGTGTTGAATGCAGTGGAGTGGACCGATAGTTTAAAGAGATATAAATCAGTTGATTTTCTGTGATTTTTGAAACAGAAGTAATGGTTAAGGTGAAACAAATTTTAGTTTTCCGGTTTTAGCCAAATTATTTGAAAATTATTTATTTTGATTTTTGTTTTATTATTTTTTCATAATTACAATTATAGAATTAAAAGGTATCTAAAGCTGTACCCACACTGACACACGATTGGCAACTCGTGATGAAACTAGCATCGCGAGTCAAGTCTGAAAATGACTTAGTCAAATTTTAATTTTGAAGGTTTTTCTTAAGTTTAATTATCAAAATCAAATTAGGCCATTTTACACAAAAAAACGGACAAAAGTTGCAAATTTTTCACTTAGATTTCGACAAGCTGTTGTCATAGTATCAGCAGCCAGATAATTCAATTGCCACATTGAATATAAAAACTGCACAGCCAACCAATGACAGTATAGACAGTATAGATGCAATGACAACTGCTAGTTGACCACGCGAGCTGCCAATTTGCAGCAATATATTTTTATACCCTTCGCTCATAGAGTGGCGCCAAATGTGACAAGTTAACCGACGTCGATTGGGCGATGTCCGTCTGTCTGTCTGTTGCGACGCGTTTTACTCGGCCAATTTAAAAGCTATGAAGCTGAAATTTTTCACAAATCGTTCTTTCTGCTGCAAGCAGTTTGTCTGTTTGAATCGGAAAAATCGGACAATGGGGTCATGGAGCTGCCATACAAACCCAACTCCCAAAATTAGGTTCTTCTAAGAAAAACTTTTTTTTATTTGTGCACCAACTTCCACCAAATTTGACAAAAATGTATTTTTGTTGCTGACACGAAACATACGTAAGAATGGATCAAATCGGACCATGGTGTCACGGGGCTGCCATACAAACCCAACCCCCCATTTTGGTTTTTCTAAGAAACATTTTTTACACCAATTTCACAAAACCTTGAATTAATGTGTCTTTATCAAAGCAACTAAAAAAGTAAAAACAAATAAAACCGTACTATGGGGCCATGCTCCCGCATCCCCCAATAAAATTATTTGCAATGAAAACATCTCATCCGTTGAGCACACACACAACCATGGCCGGATTTCACATATAGGCAACCTGGGCAACAATTTTGAGGAGCGGCATATTTCTGAAAAAAGCTTACTTTAAATTGATGTAAAGCCCTCTGAATGCCTGTCATAACTATAGCCGCACCATAAAACATACTGATCCTTGGAAATTGAAATAGAGCACAGTTATTCCACATACTATAAACTTAAGGGATATTAAAATGCAAATTATGTTATGTTAATTTTACAATGCGATAAGCCGAAAGACGCAATTGTTGGCAACCTTTGTTAACCCTCGGATGGTTCAGTGGGGTCTGACAGATCCCAGAGAAATTTCAATCTTAAAATTTTCATAGAAAAACTTATCACTGAAAAAATTGGGCTATCTAAAATTAAGAAACTCTTTTCTCATTTGCCAAATTCCTGAATTTAGACAAAATTTCTCAAAATGTGAAAATTTCTTCTTGAATCGATCCCATTTTCAAGACCTTCTTTTGAGAAATAGGAAGTAGATTGAAGCCTAAGCCATTATTCTCAATTCAAGCAAACAAATGCTTGATAATAGATTTTTTTTGACATTTTCCAAGTAAAGCTCTTGGAAAAGCTTTATTTTAGCTTTAGCTTATATTGGAGCGTTGTAGTAGATTAGGCAGAAGTGTCTCTGGTTCAGTGGGTAGCGCGTTTGACTGGGAAGAATGGGGTTATGGGTTCGATGTTGGTTGGATGCAAGTTTCTTTTTTTTATTTTTGTTCAGATTCTCTTGTCTTTTTAATAAGAAAAGTTTGCTTGATTCAAGGTTACTTTTCCTTGAAGCGCTGCTATTGGCATTTCACTTGGATCAGTGTGTTTAATTCTCAAATGAAGAGAAATATTTCTTGGCTGTTTTTTGTTGTCTTTTTTCCTTGATTTGAGCCATATTTTCTTTACTTTAGCAGGCGATTTGGTTCAGTATAATGGTCGGGAGGTGTTGAAACTTTGTAATTAGAGTATATTTGTGAAATTAGATATGTTATTTTTCAGAAAAATTACAAATTTAGGGTGTTTTAAATTAGGGGTTTTTTAATTTACTCAATTCATTCAAAATTATGCCGTCTCTTACCTGTTTTTCATTTATGAGGATCTTTTTTCACTATTGTGCCATTACCTTATGACTTCTAAGTCAAGTCATAAATTAATGACTTTTATGAGCGTAAGAAGTAGGTGGGTATTTTACATAATACATAAAGCTTCCTCAACGAACTTGGGTATATACTCTACCCTCTTCTAAGAAGGAGGAAATCAACGGGCAGTATTAGTTGAAGCACAGTGCAAAATAATTACAACATTTTGGACATTGTTCAGCTTCCCCCTCCCCTCCATGGGGTCAGATGCCCCATGCCCCCAAATGGGGTCAGATGGCCCCCGAAGAGGCAAAGATGTTTTCTATGCGAAAATTATCGAGGAAAAAGCTGTGAAGAATGCTCTAAATATTGACTAACCTTGGGTCTCGATTTAAGAAAAAATATTAACCTTAGCGAAATAATTTTCATGTACTTAAGTTTGTTAATTAGTACTGAATACGTCTTAACTAATAAAAACCAAATTTTGTAAAGATATTCGTTTTTATATTGATTTATTTGTGATAACTTCAAATTACCCTCAAATTTGACACCACCTATAACTTTTTCTTCCACATACTAAAAACTACTTTCCGAATTCCAGTTTTTTTATATACCACTAAATCAAAAAGCTTTACAGTTACTTCTAGTTCAAAGAAATGTGCCAAAAAAGCAAAAATTTAAGTTTTAGAGTGATTTTTGCCTTGGGGTCTGTCAGACCCCACTGAACTATTTACGTATGTAAAATTTACCTGAACCATCTGAGGGTTAACTTTACCTATTACCGTTATTCCACCCACTTATCTAAATGGAAGACATTGATTCTTTAGACCTATAGGACCGCCATAGGATCATTCATTCAAAATTTCATAAAAATCCCATCACGGAGAGAGACAGTAGAAGCAAGTATTTCTGCAAGTGTAGACTCCAGCATAAAATTGGGTTACTCGCTTAAGTCTGTGAGGGTGAAAATTTCACTCTTTATTGCATAAATCTTACCCGTTTTTGTGCCGATCGAAGATTTTTTTGGAAAGGCACTAGAACAGGATATGTGGAATATTTTGGAAAAAAATTTTTTTTGAGGGATGTTGCCTGGAAGGCTGTAACCCTGTCAAAGAAAAAAGCAAGTTGTCTCCGGTAATCATAGACTTGTTCGCTTTCGTTTTTTTTTCCTTTGGCGGGCGATACGCTCTCGCGTCGCTTGATCATTACAAAGGTGTTTTGTCCTCAGGACATGTCAAGCTCAGACTCATAATTTTCCAGATATTTGCAAAAAACTGAATTTTCACACTTTGTCACCCCCTCCCCTCTTAACCCATGGCGCAAATTAGTGTAGCTTTTTACTGCGTATATTGAGCAGTGTATTCAACAATTTGGCATCAAAAATACCTTTTTTTTTGGATGTTGGGGTTTTGAGCTATCTGTACTAGACTATATCACATAAAGTTTGAAGAATGCTCAGGACCCACGACGTGGAAGCACTCACCTCTTAAAGTGCAAAGGGGAAAGTTTAGAGGTAAATCAGCAATATTCTCGTAGAGCCTGGTAGGGGCGGCAAAATGTTAACAGCCTACTAG
Source organism: Microchrysa polita (assembly GCA_949715475.1). Classification (NCBI taxonomy): domain Eukaryota; kingdom Metazoa; phylum Arthropoda; class Insecta; order Diptera; family Stratiomyidae; genus Microchrysa; species Microchrysa polita. Next base: position 36,196,184 of record OX454415.1, read on the forward strand.
CGGCAAATGTGCAAATCCGCCACTGCGCTCCAGTAATTCAGAAAATAGAGTCCCTACCCACTGAGCTACCAAAGGCCGAGATAGCATGTACTAGAAACTTGTTTCGCTATCATCCAGGCTCTTAAGTGCAATTCAGTATAGATCAGCGAATCCGTGTTTGTAGAGATTTTGGCTGGAATTCCAAAATAAAAGCTTACTATTCGGATTACGGATTTCTTCAATAGTTTCAACATGCGGGGCTTATTTCCATAAATGCATCACCAGGAGAATCCTTTCCAGAATAAAATCTGAAAAATCTAGACAAATCCGATATCATATCATCATCGCATATTTGCAAACAAATTAGGGAGGACTAGGCATCTGGCAGTGTATACTGTGGCACCATACATGCCTCATTTGGCTAAAACCACTTTGTTCTGAATTCGTCCTCTCAGTGCTAAATGAATCAATTCAGATGTAACGAATTTATACGCGAAGATATCGGATGAATTAAAGTTGATTAAATGCGAAGGGTGGATGGAATTTATCTATTTATTTATTTTCTTGGATTAGAAATCCCAGTCCCGTATCAATCGCGGGTTCTTCGGAGCATCGCAGGTACTTTGCATCTTTAAAACATAACTTTAGAAATTAATATGCTTCTTTAAAAAAAAATAATCTGCCTTCTTAAAACGGTTCTAAAATTCTTTTCTGGGTGTCAGTTTATTATTAATTTTCCGTCGTACAATCCACGACGAATGGCAATTGCGTGGAACAGATGTAATGAAGAAAATAATTCTATTGGACACCAACATCTGACAATCAATCATATGCCAGATGATCTGACAATAAAAGAATTGATCGTTTATGTTACGATCGATTGCATATGGTATATGGCCATTCTAAGAGCCTTCCACATTTACGGTCAGATTAGGTATAATCTGCGGAAATTTACTTAATTTGAGCTGCTAAATTCTAACGATTTTAAATTCATCTCAGATTGCAGATAAATTACATATATCCCCTGAATGACCTTTTTCATTCATTCGTTACATGTACGAATGTGTATAATAAATACACTTCTCTCGACAATTAGTGTTCTTCATTTCATTTTATGAACTGTTAACACATGTAATTACTCGTACCTCATTATAGGTACACGAAATTAAATTATATTGCGTGAGAGGTTTGAAGTTACTTTCTTTTGAAAATTATATAGGTAATAAATACAAGATTGTCCAGAGTCCAGCAATTAAAGGATCCACTATCCTATTAATCTAAATGATTCATATAATTGCTCCAATGATCGCCTAAGCTTTATGTGCACCCTAATAAATTGTTCACGCTGATAGTACTCGTATACTAGGAATATGATGAAGGATATGTCATACATAATTATATCCACTAGTGAAGTCACTGAATGTTAAAGTTGAGTGATTGGAAGGCGCAGGATAACATGGATTTAATTTTCAATTAATAGTTAATTTAAAGGTTGTATTACCTTAAGTTTGCAGTTCCATACGTATGAACAGGGCCAAATTCCCCATATGAGCAACTGCCCGGAGCGGAAGATTTTGAGGGGTGGTAACTTTTTAAGACGTTCCATTGGTTGTAATTCTGTGAAAGGTGCATTTTGAAACCTCAAGGAGCAGTTGGCTTAATTAGAAAAGATGGCAATTTCCTGTTTTAATTTATTCTAGTTGTGAGCATTCGCCTCCTTCCAGGACGTCCAATTGGCAAGATGGCAACCTCACCTCAAATTGTAGGTAATGCGAATCCGCCTCCAAAAGTTGTGACTTATGCTTCACGCAAATTTCTGCGAGGAGCATTCACTCCAAATCGCCTAATAGTGGCGGGAAATTTGGTTAGACTACACGGAGAGAAAAAATGTAGTGAAAGGTATTAAAATTGTAATGAAAACCATTGCATTTGTAATGATTTTTGACCCTACTGCAACTGATGTGAAAGTTATTACATCTTTAATGAAAAATTTCATTGTGCTGTATTAAAATTAACAATTGATTGGTAATAAAATCTGCCAGGAAGATAATTTGGCGATAAAAGAAAAAAATACAAAAATTTATTTTTTTTTATTTTCTCCTTTTTTTATTTTTACTTTATTTTTTATTTTTTACTTCTATTTTATCCTTAACTTCTTTTTCCCTATTTTAATTTTACCTTTTTACAATTTGCTTCTACTGGGAATTGAACCGGGGACCTATCGTTTCTTAGTCCTACGTCCTACACCTAAGCTATCTACGATTACAAGTTATGCGAATAAATTAGTCGTTTTATTTTTTGACAGTTTCATAATTATTACGCACTCTTGGTAATTTCAAGTACGAAATGATGAAAACTATAACACCATGCAATAATAATTATTACAGGCTGTGGTGAAAATTACCTCAAACGCAATAAATGTAACTATCCATACAAATATCATGCAATGATTTTTTTCATTACACTGCAATCATTTTTACAATAGGCGACAATAACTACATTGTAATCAATTTCGCTACATTTTAGTAACTTTCACAACAAATTTAGTGAAATTGTATGTTGTGAATTTCATTGTACGATTTTGTAGAATTCATTGCACATTTTTCTCTCCGTGTAGGAGTACAGAGCATCCTTATAACGCAATGGCTTCATTATAAACAAGACCGGGAAAAGTGAAATCGAAAACATATTTCAGCGTGTCCTATTTCTAATTTATTTTCTACTTCTTCCTTTGTCCTAACTCCTTGAGGAGCACGGTGCGTTGACGACTAACGTATGTAATCGTCAACGTTTCAACGACAACTAAATTCGGATTACGATACGGTTGTCAGCCATACCACTTTCTAGTCGCATTTTTGTTTATTATTCTATGATAAGAAAATTTCTTATCTTCTTATGAATAATAAACGTGCGGAAATCGGAAAACATGACATATCGACCGACAAAACGAAAATGATTGAATTTAAAAAAATAAATGCTGTTTTTCATGGATCACAATCGGTTTCTGGATAATCTGACTTTTAACGTTTCGACCTACTCTCTGGTTACGATGGGATCGGATTAGTGAGTAAACATATAAGATATACAGGGTGTCCGGAAACTGCCGCATAAACGCACTGGATTGTTATTCCTCATATGATTTCCAGCAAAAAAAGTTGTACGGAACATACCCCCTTATCTTAACCCTTTAGCTGCCACATGCATTTGCAGATTTAAAAAAAAATTATTTTCTTGCACGACTTAAAGCGCAATATCTCCAAAGGTAGGCCAGCTAGAATAGTGAAACAAAATGATTATTAAAGCCATCAAATTTACCCATAAAGTAAAACTAACCGCACTCAAATCCAGTAAGAGGTTTGATTTTTACAGAGCTTCAAAGTCAAATTTTTGTGATTTGACCCAAAAACAATCTATTTTTTTCATCTCAATTTTCTCCAACTTCTGCCAAGGAGAGGTGCTTGTACAATTCTTTTTAAAATTGGCGCATAGTCTAAAGATCATTTCTTTCTTACATCATTTTATTCTTGCTTCGTTATTTCTAACAGTTTTTGCCTTAAGTGCAAAAAAAAGGGTTAATTTTGGATCGATTTTGATATAATTTGGATAAATTTTACCAAATTGCAGATCTTTAGGGGCAGTCTGAATTGAATTGAATTGAAATCGAGCTAGACCTAGTTTTCTGCACTTAAGGCATTAAAACTGTTAGAATTAACGAAGCTAGAATAAAATGATGTAGGAAAGAAATGATCGCTAGACTATGCGCCAATTTTTAAAAGAATCGTACGAGCACCTCACCTTGGCAGAAGTTGGAGAAAATTGAGATGGAAAAACAGATTGTTTTTGGGTCAAATCACAAAAATTTTACTTTGAAGCTCTGTAAAAACCAAACATCTTATTCAATTTTAGTGCCGATAGTTTTATTTTTTATGTAAATTTGTTAGCTGTAATAATCGTCTTATTTTGCTATTCTATCAAGTCTAGCTTTTGAGATATTGAGGTTTTCGTTGTACAAGAAAATGATTTTTTCAAAAATCTTCAAACCCCTGTGGCAGCTAAAGGGTTAATAATTGGGGGTATGTTCTTACAACTTTTTTGCTCGAAATCACATGAGGAATCACAATCCGGTGCGTTTATGCGGCAGTTTCCGGACACCCTGTATAAAATATGTATATATACATAGTGTCCCGCATTGGGTGGTCAATACTGAAATTGTTGATAAGGCAATCTGGCATCAATAAAATTTACTACCGTGCCAGTAGCGCAACCATGGCAGTGGCGAAAGGGGCTAAGGCCGCTCCTAGAAATTTGGAAAAATTAAAATTACAAAAAAGACTCTAACATTAGCACATTTTTGTACAAAATGTCCTTTTGCGTAAAAATATGTACAAATTTCATCCAAATTTTGAACAAAAATTCGCAATAAAATTTATGGGTATTTATTGAACAAAAATCTCATCAGAATCGCTCTTTTTTGTACAAAATATCCATTTTCACATATTTTTTTTTGCTAATGTTATTAAAGCAATCCTCAAATTTAGTTTTTTCAGCTTTGCCATTCTCGGAGCAATTCACATTCAAAGTCCATAATTGGCTCCTTACAACAATGTTTTAGCAGATCCGCGGCGGGCGGTATCACACTTTCACTCACTCATATAGGAAGAAGATAAAAATGGTCAACCAAAATCTTTGAAATTATAAAATCCAAACCCCCCTATCGGTATTTTTTGAAGCGGCGATTATGGAATCGGTTATTTTGCTTTGCGTACTTCCTATTCTTAGCCGCACTCTTTTCTTTAAGTATCCATTTACCTACCAAGTGTTCGTGAGAATCAACAACATGGCAAAATGTAATTATACTTTTCTTCTTGTCTATAGATGTCCCATTTTGTGATCACATGCAATGACCATATTTTTCAGTCACTACACACAATGCGTGACCCGCTCTGTGGCTCACTTGGTTGAGTCGCACTCTACGATGCTAGTAATCTAGGGGTCCGGAGATTGAATCTCGAACGCCGTTGTATGAAATTACGCAATGCAGGCCATTTCGTCATATAAAAAAAAAATTCTATCTAAATCATGATCGTTTTACTGCTTATACCTCATCTAAAAAAACTACTGTATATCGTCACTTCCGCACTATTGAAAAAAAATGGTTTTTAACCTTTCTTGACAAAATGTGTAAAAACAATATTTTGTAGCAATCGATATTAAATTTTTTGTTGTTGAAAAATATAGTTTAATGCTACCAGTTAGTCAAAAGCAAATAAAAAATGTTGGGTCTAACCTAACCTCACCTACTAACAGTAGACACCAAACACCAGAAACTAAATTGGTTCACGGTGAGACTTGAACCCACGAAACTTTGCACTGAAGGTGTACGCACTAACCACAACACAAAAACCAGACTATCGATTGCCCATTAGAAGGGACATCATTTTTCGTCAGCAGTGGTTTTCCGGTTAACCGAGTCTTTTCATTTCATTCTTGAAGCGATGGTTCTATGAGTAATAGCAAAAAGGAAAGTGTTCGAAACTATGTTTAAGGGCTGAAATTTGAAAACGAAAGTTTTCATAGGGGACAAATAATAGAATTGCAAACTGCAAAATCAAGAAAATGTAAAAATTGTATAAATTTTGAAAGATTTTTTTTTCCGTTTTAACCGGATGGACAAACAACCGCCCGGGTTAAAACCGGGAGGAGGAAAAAACCGAAAATATCCCGGTTAACCGTTCCGAAAGTACCGGTTTTCGGACTAACCGTCCGGTTTTTGACATCCCTAGTCGGAACTGACCGTTTCGTTATTTCTACTCCTGTCGCTGGGCAGGGAAAAATGTGTCAGGAGTAGGGGTATGATAGGGAATTGTCCTATTGTGATGCTCGCTAGAAGGCGACCAAATTTTGGTCGAATTGCGCTTGGATATAGGAGTATTCGTGTAAATACAAGTAAATTTTTACAAACTCCTTACTGCACTACACTGAGAAAAAAAATTAGAATGGTTATCTAAAGAAATAGTCGAACTCATCTAAAGTTCGTCGTTGATTTTCAGCTTATGATTCTATTTAGTTAAAATAGCTACGAAGATATGGCTAATTTATCTAATCCTCTTTAGTTAAAATATCTAATAAATTTGGAAAAATTAATTAATTTTTTAGTAAAAATAGTTAATTATTGTCTATAAATCAGTATCTTCGAATCATTTATTTATCTAATGTCATTAGACAAAAGACCTACTGACTTTTGAAAATTTGACTATTTTCATTTGTAAATGATGAAGACGATTGAATTATTGCTGAAAAGTATGTGAAACAACAACAAATACTCCATCTGGTTTTGTGATAAACATATAATATCTTTATTTATCTTCCTTGGCACATAATAATAATAACAATCATAAATTGTATACAGCAGATTCCATTTCGTCGGCTGTTGGAGATATTGATGATATCTGCATATATTAAAATAACAAAAAATACAATCTAACCTCAACTTCAACAATTGGAGATGTCGATGATACTTCTGCGTTGAGTATCCGCTAAAGGTGTACGAAAACCCTGGAAAAGCATAAATATTAGACAATGTTAATGATATGACATCAGGATTAAGTCTTACATTTTCTTTTAGTCCAATTTTTTCTTTGGGAATTATTTGTTTTGTCCATTTGTTCAATGTTCGCTAGCGTCAAGTCCTTGAGTGCCACTTTCCTCTGTGAAGTCGGTATTCTCAGCATATGTTAAAATTTATCACCTATAATTACATTTACATACCAGATATATCCTCGATGATTGGTGAGGCCCCACAAGAAATCAAATCCTCGGCATCCGAGGCAACTCTACAAAAATATCACCCATTTTTAAACAAAGAACGCACGCACTTTAATCACTCCTTAATTCGCCGTAGGACAGATACACACAACCACAAATAATGTGAAATGTACGCGGAACGAGATTGCATTTTGTTCGGGAATGAACACGCAAAAAACCGCTTGAAAGTTATTTGGTCTACTTGATTACTTGATTTTTCTACATGTGTGTTTAGGTAATAGAATTTAGCTAGTTGAAGTAGTCGAATTTTATATTTAAAGTATTTGGATTTTCACACAAGTAGTCAATTTTCACAAATATTTAGTTGAATTGTTTTATCGAAAAATTTTGCTATTCCGTTGAAAACCGAACGATTGGTTGTAGTTAAAATGTATATTCAAATGGTTAACTTAACAAATTTAATGAAAGAATTGACTATTTATGTCCCGATTTCTTTTATCTAATTTTGTCTGGTTAATTGAACGATTTTAATAGTGTTTTCTGCTACACAGATTAGTGGAAATAACCATTTCTTTGGTAGAACCATCTAAATAAAAGTCAACTACTTCTTATTAGTTGAACATTCTAAACCTTTTTTCTCAGTGTATATTGGAGAATACATCATAGTGTCTGACAGACACACTATGTGAGTATGTATTATGTTTAAAACTACTTCCAGAACTTGCTTTCAGATATTAATATGGAACTGCGTCAAACGTGAACACCCGCTTATGAGAACAATTTTATGTTCACCCAGACTACTCTGAAACGTGAACAAGTCCTGAAAGCCTTAAAACATGAACACTTAAATATTTGGGAAAAATATCTGATTTATTATCTATTTGATGTAGGTTGCAATTTAAAGTCTGAAAACGTGTTTTATAATTACTAGATTTTTTAACACCCTTATTGTGCGTCTACTGCACCTACGTGTCATAATATACGGTTTCTTGCAAAGTGTCTTAATAGACACAGTTTTTTTTCTATTAAGTCTTTTTTTTTTAGTGTGAATCCTTTTTCGACCTCTTTGGGAAAAGGGGTTCCCACGCGACTAGCAAAGTAGGAACGTAAGGTTAAGGTCGGCCATTCAACTGCCACTCTCGCTTGCGATTCAATTTGTCAATAGACATTTGAGATATATATTTGAAATTTTATAGGCTTGAAAATCGATAGTAACAGAAATTGAGGAAACTTTGCTGCTTTTCAGTGAACATACCGGCAACTTCCCAAGTGCTGCTCCCATACAAGCTGACCGAAATAGGGGGCGAACCGCCCATGTTTGGCTTTACAATGAGTTAACCGCTTTGCAGGATTTTGAACAACACACCGATAACATAATAGACTTTTTGATGCGATTGGCTGGAGCGGGATATCCGTCAGGGACAGGTGTCCTGAGTTGCTGTGCGAAGTTGTATAGCTGTGATTTCATCGGTTCGCTGCTAAGGTTTTTTTTTAGTGAAACAACTTATCCGAAGGTGTTCGATTTCCGAGAGAAACGCGTGGCTGTGAAATTTGGTTTTTCTGTTAGGGAATTTGGCCGGGGAAACCATTGTAATGCTTAACACTGTCTTTAAGTAAAACCAAAGTCCACGAGTGGTTTTCACGTTTTAATGGTGGTGAAATGTGAAAACAAGACCCCGTTCAGGATGCCCCTCAGTGCCAAGAATTGGCGTTGCCAACAAAACCAATGCTACCGTTCGTGAAGGGCGTGATCTATTGCTTTCGATGTCTGAAATATTAAAGAGGGTTGGCTGCAGGCATTTTGAGCTCCTAAATAAGCTGAAAGAGGACCCTGCATTTTTCCCGAGGTTAGTAATCGTAGTGCTATGACTAGGAGCTTGAAACAAAAATTGCATAGCCACCCTTTTCGATGTTCTGTTGTTAAAAAAAAATGTCACAAATGAACCTATGCCTTAACAGCCTTCCCCACCGCCGCGAATTCCCATTATGTTTGGGTTACTCGTTTAAGGTGTTTAAATTAATGTTTCGTGCAGCTTCCTCACACAACCTCCACAGTTTGAAGCTTTAAAATGATATTGGAGATAAATGTTGTGACAATTGTCATCTAATGATGAAGCTGGACGCACTTTTATCTGTTGTTGCTGTCAATTTCAGTCAAGAGTCTTCAGATTCGAACGATACTATTGAACGCTTCACAGCATCCACACCTCTGAGCAGGTGAACTACTTTCCGATTTCGGCGACTTTCCTCGAAGTAAGAGAAGTAGTAAGAGAGATAATCTTTCAACAACGGAATTTAAAATGGCTTCTGAATTTTGGTAACGTTTGGCTCACTAGGTAAAATCCACAATAGAAACATGAGTTCGAATAAACAATCAAGGAAATTTTGGCTCATTGAAGGAAGAAGCACAGTGAGACACAGACAATTTTTTTTTCGGTTCATTTCGAAAACGTACGAACGAATGAAGGAATGAAATGACATTTTAGTCATCTAGTATTACTCATTTTCGGAGGCCTCTGGGAGGCGAGAGTTAAGTCACTGAAATTGCACCTGCGACGTATTGCTGGCAACGGGCAGTTGAACTTCGAAGAACTAACAACCACATTAAGTTGAAGGTTGCTTGAAATCGCGCTTATTCGGATGACCATCTCACGTCAGCGAATTTTCTGAAAAAAATGTTCAATTTCATGTTTATCGGTTAGATAGATGATAGTATTCACAGAGACTGGCTCAAGAACTGTTCAGGTGGTTTCGTCTGTCAATCCGCTGCCATGTTGCGTCCGATATCCAAGACTTCGGCATAGAAACCACAGTTCATTCTAAATATGCATTTTGACACTGAAAAAAAAAACATAAAAAAAGATTGTTTGTGAACAACTGCATAACATAAACATTCCGTTAAGGTGAACAGTCGCTGTTTTAATTAGTTCACGTTTTCGCGAGTCTACTGTATGTACCTAGTTTTCCGTGAAGTGTAGCAGATTACCAATTCCTTACAACCAGGAGTATTTTCTTATTGTCCCATTCATTGACAATCCGCTTAAATAAATTCATACATTCACATGTGTATGATATGAAAATCATCTTGAAACTGAAACTCGACGAAATGTACATTTTATCGATTTCAGTTTAGCTTGTCATGATTCACAATAATTTGTCGCAATCGAAGCAAATACTTGCCTTTTTGTTTGTCTTCAGACTACTCCATAGAAAAACTTGAAGACAAATCGAAACTCTCGCACGAATATCATCAATTTCAATAAACTTTATGACTTATGAGTTATGACTTGACTTCATTCTTCACATAGTTTGTTTATCATGCAACGTCACACTACACGTAGGGACATTCAGAATGCCAATCGCGGCGGCAATAGTAACTCGAACTATTTGAACTTATTGCCTTATGTATATTATTGCGTACCTTATAAGAAGTTCTAATAAACCTTACATATCAACTGTCATTGACATTGTCTAGTTTTATGGCGTTAAGAAATCTAGGGTTCTGATTTAGGTCGCGCATTTGATATGATGATGAATAATGATGAAACTGAAAGGATTTTAAAAATACATATCCGTGTAAGTATCTAGATATGTACATACTTTTATGTGGGTATCCCTACCTAATGGGAACATCGAATTTGAATGAAGCATATTTCATTCTTGTTCATCCCTATCTTCTGCACTATACGTGATGCTATCCCGTCAAACAAACTTTTTCCCTTTCATAATTTTAAAGGACACTGAAAAAGTATGTATTTGTATACGAATCATGTAGCCCTTGTGGGCTTGTGTCTATAATAATTTTTCAGTCAATTTCCTCAAAAGTTTAATTGCTTACTTTTCATAATGCATACCTACATTACACAGCACAACAGAGCCCACGCTACTCAACTCTTCCTGTTTGTCCTTAATAACAAGCTCCAAGTACTTTCGAAAATGTTTATTTCCCGAAATCAATTTGCAACATGTTTTCGTCATTAAAATAAACATGATTCTATAAACCGTATGGGGACTTTGAAAATATTTTACATTACTTACAAACCTACATACAAACCCATTGCTTTTAGCTGCTTTTTTTTTACGAAATTCGTTATCTCCGTAATTCAAAATACATACGTTGCGTACGTTCTCTTCTGTTTTCAACGCCATGATGCCTAAAAGGATGCTCTTTTTTCGGACCGAAAATGTTATCTATTTATTTATCCTCTTTTTTGTGGCCTACGTTCAACATACGTGTAAAACACGACAGCGCATATTTAGCAAGGTTTTGAACGTTATGTGCCATTTACAAACATACATAGGGTATTCGTTCTAATTAGAATTGGATAGAAAAATGCTCCGACTCCTGGAAGTATGTATGTACTTATGTTCTTGCAGTTTCTTCAGCAAAATATGATTGAGGTAATAACAACAAGAAGCTTTGGTAAAAACCACACAGACACACTATCTATCTAAAATGGTTTCGTTATCGGGTGTAGAGAACATTTATGCATACGTCTCCGTATATCCTGAATCGTGCACACAGTCCAGCCACAAGACGCGGTATGATGAAACCAAATCCAAAACCGACTATGATGATTCAAAAGACCTTAAGGATTGGTTGTGGACTAGACTCTCATATCTATAGTTGCTTTTTATGTCATATATAGTCGCCAGCCGCCCCCCCCCCCCACTTTTTGCCTAAATCTCGAATGGAAGGGATTCATTCAAAACGTTTCCATTTAGTCGTGCAAAAGTTTTTGTTAGTCCAAGACTTTTCGGAAAGTTCCATACCGAATGCAATACTCCTCTCTCTCTCTTTCTTTAGGACGCAACGGAGTAAATACGTAAAATGGAAATTTTCTGGTACATCAAACTTTGCAAGTAAGCAAACTTCAATGTGAATTGAAAATTATTTTGAATATTTCAAAAGCGCTAACAACATAAGGGATTTTCTATATTTAGTATTGGAGCTTACTACATTTGCGGTTTTTTGCAGAAGGGGAAAGAGTGTCAGGCGAGACACGCTTTCTTTTAGGTCGAGAGGGATTCCTTGCAAATTTAGCCAAAGTGTTCAAAGTGTTTATTATTGAGATAATGATAACACGAAACATCAAGCCCTAAAATGTCGTCTTTTATGTGGAGTTTGAACAATGTTGTCAAGAAGATTTAAGAGAGCAATCTTGTTACCAAGAACATGCAAGTTCTTCTAAGAAAAACTTTCTTGTTTATGAGCCAATCTTAATCAAACTTCATATAAATGGATCTCTATTGATGTCACAAAAAAATATGTAAAAGTGGATGGAATCTAACAATGGGGTCATGGGGCTGCCATATAAAGCCAACCCCCAAATTAGGTTCTTCTAAGAAAAACTTTATTATTTGGGCACCGATTTCAACCAAACCTCATCGAAATGTATTTCTTTTGATGTCACAAAACATATGTAAAACTAAATGGAATCCGGTCATGGGGTACATACAAACCAAACCCCCATTTCGGTTCTTCTAAGAAACATTTTTGCTACACCAATTTCACCAGCAAACAAGAGGAGAAAACGGATTGCCTTTATGGTGACTATTTTTGTGTCGTTTTCAAAAAAGAAATAGAAAAAGAAGTAGAACATTTTTTTTTTTAATTTCCTTTTAGCGTTTTTACGTGAATAATTTTGTGCGCGACTTTTAATAATGTGTCTTTATCGAAACAACAAAAAATGTAAAAACAAATGGAACTGTACTATGGGACCATGTCCCCCGCTTCCCCCCATAGGTTAGGTTAGGTTAGGTAAAGGGGTCGCTAAGTGATCAAACACTTAGCACACTTAGACCAAAAATAGGTCCATTGTGATACCACACCACCGATTGAAGCGACCGTAACAGTTGACACCTAAGCCGAAAACCAGCCCGTGCTGGCAATATATTTGTTGAGCAATTGTGGGCTCACATCACGCAGATCGTCTGTATCATAAAAATACATTGAGCCAAGAAAACGTCTACGTTTCTCGGCCAGGGCCGGGCAATGACAATGAAAATGATGTACACTTTCTTCCTCTTCTTCGTCATCGCAACTGCGACAAAAGTCGTTATGGGGAATTTTGAGCCTTCTGGCGTGCTCCCCGATAGGCCAGTGTCCCGTTATGGTCCCGACAACCTTGCCGATATGTTTCCTGTCTATTGACAGAAGAATAATAGACCTGGCTGCGTCAAGTCGTGGCCAAATCAATCTTGTTGTAGTACATGTAGTACCGCTAGACCATCTTGCATTAGCTCTGCGCATCGCAGTTTTTTGTATTGCCAGTTTACAAAAAGCGATTGGGGCTTTCAGCTTGTTTCGGTCGGCGTCTAAGGTTATAGAAGTCGCATTACGAGCGAGACGGTCCGCATTAAAGTTCCCTTCAAATCCACTGTGACTGGGTATCAGGGTATGGGTAGCAGAGAACGATGTTGAAAAATTGACCCATCACTCTTAGAGCTGAGCGGCAACTATCAACAGTTTTGGATGTAGTCAGGACAGATTCGAGTGATCGGATTGCCGCCTGACTGTCAGTGTATATGATAACATCCCTCATCGTGATTATATGATTTTCCAACCAGGTTCCATAATTGCAGAAATTTCCGCTTGAAGGACACTACAGTGGCCAGGTAGACTGTGTGTCAGGTTAATGTCCAGTCCGTCCGAGTGGACTCCAATACCGACTCTTTCATCCGTCTTAGAACCATCAGTGTAAAAAACCAGCGACCCCGTAGCCAGGGGTGTATTGTTATTCCAGTGATCCCTCGACGGAATCAGACAAACATAGTTTTTGTCAAAAGCATACTTGGGACTAGTGTAGTCAGTCTCAGACGGGAGGTTAAAGTTTTGTAGAATCGTTGAGTTACCGTACTCCAGGGTTTGCCACTCACTTGTTTCACGTAAGCGTAGTGCCGTGTTAGCAGCCATTTGTTGGCCGAATAGATCTAGCGGTAGCAGATTGAGTACAGCGTCAAGGCCAGCGGAAGGAGTAGTTCGAAGCGGTCCAGTTATGACAATAGAAGCCATTCTTTGTACTTTCGTCAGCAAGTTATAATAAGTTGTTTTACTGAGTGCCGACCACCATACGCATACACCGTACAGTAGAATGGGTCGTACGATAGCAATGTAGATCCAATGCAATGATTTTGGTTGCAGGCCCCAACTTTTTCCTATTGCTTTCCTGCACGAATATAGTGCTATAGTTGCTTTATTTACCCTCTCTTGAATGTTAGGTTTCCAGCTAAGCTTCCTATCGAGCAACAGTCCAAGGAATTTAGCCTTTTCAGCAAAAGTAAGTTACCTATCCCGTAGCATGGGAGGGTCAATAGAAGGAATAGTGCGTTTCCTAGTAAAGAGCACTAACTCGGTTTTAGCTGGATTAATTCCAACCCCACTGAGATTTGCCCAGTTTGTTAAAATAGACAGGGCGTTCACCAAAAGCCCACTGAGCACTTCCGGGAACTTACCTGTAACAGCAATTACGACATCGTCAGCGTATGCAATGACTTTGCAACCAGTCTTCTCAAGATCCACAAGCAGCTGATTAATTGCTATATTCCAGAGTAGAGGAGATAGAATACCTCCTTGTGGAGTACCCCTACACACGTACCTACTTGCAGACGACGAGCCCAGTGTGGTATGCACGCGTCTAGACGTTAATAGCGTATTTACGAGTGTGCAAATGGACCCATCGACATGGACACGCCGAAGTGCTTCGGTAATCGCCCTGGGTCTGATATTATTAAAGGCGCCTTCAATGTCTAAGAATACAGCCATTGTGTATTCCTTTCGATAAAGAGATTTTTCAATGTAGCTGACTAACGAGTGCAGAGCTGTATCCACTGATTTCCCCTTCCAGTAAGCATGTTGAGCCATTGAAAGGAGATGTGGTGGGACGATAGTTCGTACATGAATATCAACGAGTCGCTCCAGTAACTTAAGCATAGTTGAAGTGAGACTAATTGGCCTAAGATCGTTAGGTCGTGCGTGCGAGCTTCTGCCTGTCTTCGGAATAAACGTGACTCGCACTTCTCTCCATATGCGGGGAATACAGTCGAGACTCGATAACTCGAACATCAACAACTCGAATACCTCAATATCTCGAAGAATTCTGCCGGTCTCACGAATTTTCTATGTAAATCTCGGCATTTTAAACTCGATAATTCGATTGAATGTATGCATAACTCGAATACAAGTTCCGGCAAATCAATAGGCTTTAACCTCTGTTACTCGAATAAAATGGTTTGGAAGCCTCTATAACTCGAAGTTCTAAGCCAATTCAACATAAAAACAAGGAAAAACAGAAAACCTCCTCAACTCGAATTTTTATTGTTTTAGAGCCCTTACTACTCGAAGAATTTTACAGTCTAACATTGAATGCATTTAAGACTCTAGACACGAAACAGAATGCCAATTTACAAAAAAAAACAACACAAGAAAGGAAACCCTTACAACTCAAATGTTTTTAGAGTCTCCGCTACTGGAGGAAATTCACCGTTAGAAATTCCGTGAAAAATGTAAGCGGTTTGTGGAAGGAAATTGTCATCTTTCAGTTTGTGTTTGGCGTCCATTGCTTGTGTCTCAACTTGAGAATTTGCCTTGTTGTTAAAAAATCGTCCTGTGAATTTGTCTAGTTTGCTTTAATGACTTCAAGAAAATGTAGGTAATACACTTTCTCTTTCGGACGAATTACGCTTAATTGAAGCTGTAAAAAACCGACGATCGCGTTCAAAAGCTTAAATCGCCGCCGAGTTCAAAATTCCAGCGAATACATTGTGAACGATTTTAAAAAACAAGGACAAAGATCTGCAAAGAGCCCATGAATGACAAACTTTTGGCGAAGTAGAAGACTTTATACAGAGAAAATCACGTCAAAACTTACGTGAGGAAACCACGGACAAGTTTTGCGTAAAAAACTTGTAAATCCGTTTATGACTCTTCTATATTTTCAAATTTGAGTTCTTGTTTTGTTTTTATTGTTATTAAAACTTTTGAATAATGTTTTTTAGTTTCCATTTATGTAACTGACAACTATGTATATTTCTTTTAATCTCTCCTAAATTTACTCGATATATTTACTTTGTTATCTATTATATATAACTTGACTAAATCGTATTTGTATTGACCAATGCACTTGCGTTCTTCACAGGGGCGGCGCATAAGGGCCCGCAGGGCTGTGGTGCAGAGGCCACAATCGGTTTGAAAGTAGGGTTGTCAAGAGGATTTAAATTAAAGCACACTTAAACTTAAAGCTGAAACAAGGTATAGAGTTGAACAAATAACGTGTCGCTTTTTTCAATCATCTAGCAAGTTACAAACTTAGGCCGCCCACACACGAAGCGTCCGAATCCATTTTTTTGATTCTTCGTTCCGTCAAATCCATACATTTTCTTCGATTTTGACGGAACGGAAATTCAAAAAAAAAAATAATGCGGACTGACACACTGTGTGTGCGGCATTAGGGTAGATAGGGCGCTTGTCTTCAAATCATAGGTTCGCGGGATCGAATCCCATTGTAGGCGCAGGTTATTTACTATGCTTAAATATCACCAACACCTGTAGAGGTCAATGCTGCATGAGCGTTTTTCTTTTAAAATAAAAAAAAAAGATTGATGCAATCACTAATCTAATAAACGTTACAACAAGAACGCTATTCTCAATATATGAATACAAAGAGTCAAAGTATAGCTTTTTCAAAGTTATTTTAAGTGCGACGTTCTTAATTTTAGTACAAACACGGTAACATCCAAATCAAGTTTCAAAAGAGTTGGTTTAAGGTCGCTCCACACTTTTTAGTCATCACCAATTTGACTCTGCTTTTTTCTCAGTGTAGGGGGCCACCTCAAGAAATTGGCGGAAGGGCCCTGAGTAAAGTTGTTCCGCCACCGGTTCTTCAGTTTGTGAATTAAATTGATATCACTTAATTTTGACTTTTTTAATTAAGCATTAATTGATATTTCAGGGTTAAACTCGATAAGTCGAAGTTTACTTTTACGAGCTTCGATATCTCGAATTTTGTCGGTCCCTTGAAATTCGAGTTATCGAGTTCCGACTGTATTTCTTTTTCGGCATATCCTACGATACCCTGAAAAATGTGTTTTGCTTAATTTAAGCCAGAAGAACTCGATGCATTGACAATTCATAACTATAAGTATCCACAATAAGTTCAAGATCATTTTCAGCAAAACACTGAGTAGATCTAATCAAGGATCCCCATTATCCCTCCATTTGAATTTGGCAAAAAGGCATGTCCATAACTCCCCCCAAAATTGAAACAGAAAGCTAAATTTTGGTTTATTGTCAATGGGGGGGGGGCACTAATATACCACCCACAAAAAATCAGCTGAGCCGGATAAAAACTGAGGCCCGTATTTATGAACATTCAACTCAAGGAGACCTTGAGTCAAGTATGCCGAAATGCAATAAATTAAATGTCATTTCCCATATTTTTTCTTAGAAATCATTTATATTCAGGAGTCAATGCATCCTTGATTTAAGGCGAAACTCAAGGAGACCTTAAGTTTTCAATAGACTTGAAATATTATATTTCAAGCTACCTTGACTTCGCGTAACCGCGACAATTGGAGGTCACCGATTCAGGCAGCCAAAGCCCGACGTCGGACTATCGTACCACATTGATGATGATGGTAGACATGCCGTTTCGCCAAATTCAAAGGGGGGGGGGGTAATGGGGGTCTTTGATCGGAGCAACTAAGCTTTAAGCAAAAATCATCATGAACTTAATGCGAATACACAAAATTACATGGCTGAACTTACGTTTTTTCAAGAGTTGTGAAGCTTTGTAAAAAGGTTTAAAAAGAAAATATTTTAATTTATTTTTCAGTATATCACCCAATTTTTAATAAAATTCAGAAAAGATTTCTGCTATTAAAACTAGCATTGGAACCCGTTTATTCACATTTGATCTGGACATCTTCGGGCGTATGGATTTGGCATTTTGGCCTTAATATTTATCATACAATTTTAGGACGCCATAATTTTCCGATTTTTTTAATACCTTTCTATTGTATTACTTGATGCCTCGTCCTTGCTATAGCTGCTAACATCAACTAGGCACAAACAAAGCAGCTCTGTCCCCCCCCCCAGAGGCTATTATTTTAGGGTTTTTTATAGAACCAACCACATAAGTACTTCTACTTCGTATGCACAGATTTCTTTTTTCTCTCCCTAGTAGTAAAACATTCTAAAATGATTGGGAATTGATTGCGAGCCTTACAGCGAATTCACTGCTAAAATTAATATAAATAAATCATGTTGAAATGCATCAAATATTGAATCGTATGCCAATAAATTCAAAATTTACACTTTTTTAGTTCCAGAACAGAAATGTTAACTTCGATACATAAATTTGACGGGAAAAATTATTACAGGTAGAAAAAGTTCAATGAACGTGAAGCCTATCCAGTTCTGTTCTGGAGCCAACAAATTGCAAGCTAATTAATCTTAGGTTTCAATTACAATGAGCTAGTTTACTCGTTACAACCCAAAAATGTCGTAGGTGATTGGAGTAATTTGCTTATAAAATTATGGGAATTGAAACCACCTTGTTGTGTTTAAGCATCCGCAAGCGTTTGCGCCAGAGTGTTAAGAAAAATATTTTATCCGTGATGGAAGTAAAACGTAACAGTGTGATTGGGCTATATTTGGATGGAAAGCCGCAAGTGGAAATTGTTCGTGCTCTTCAACACCTAAATATCAACAAATCTTTCCTGTCTTGAACAATAGCTCGTTATAATGCAACTCGTAGTGTTGCTAAACGATATGACCTAAAAACAATCTATTTTTTCATCTCAATTTTCTCCAACTTCTGCCAAGGAGAGGTGCTTGTACGATTCTTTTAAAAATTGGCGCATAGTCTAGCGATCATTTCTTTCTTTCTTTATTTTATTCTAGTTCCATTATTTCTAACACTTTTTATACGTTAAGTGTAGAAAACTAGGGATAATTTTAGCTCGAATTCAATAGAATTCAATTCACACTGCTCCTAAATATCTGCAATTGGTAAAATCTATTCAAAGTATGTCGAAATCGAGCCAAAATTAACCCTAGTTTTTTGCACTTAAGGCATTGAAGCTGTTAGAAATAACGAAGCTAGAATGAAATGATGTAAGAAAGAAATTATCGCTAGACTATGCGCCAATTTTTAAAAGAATCGTGCAACCACCTCACTTTGGCAGAAGTTCGAGAAAATTGAGATGGAAAAACATATTGTTTTTGGGTCAAATCACAAAAAATTTGACTTTGAAGTTCTGTATAAACCAAACCTCTTATTCGATTTTAGTGCGGTTAGTTTTATTTTTTAGGTTAATTTGTTGGCAGTAACAATCATCTAATTTTGCTATTCTAACTAGTTTAGCTTTTGAGATATTGTCGTTTTAGTCGTAAAAGAGAATTATTTTTTTCAAAAATCTTCAAATGCCTGTGGCAGCTGAAGGGTTAAGCTAAGGGGGTATGTTCCGTACAATTTTTTTGCTGGAAATCACATGATGAATCAGAATCCGGAGCGTTTATGCGGCAGTTTCCGGACACCCTGTATAATTCTACATGCTACGCCCCCTTCTGAGATTGTGGTTTTTAAATTATGCACTCACACAAATGTTGGTCGATCGACGTCGCGTAACTTATGTAAAAACGGAAGGAATCGGATGGTAGGATTATACAGTTGCTCCAGAAGTCGTACAACCAAAAATCACGTTATAGGAATTATCTAAAAACGGACGGAGTCGGAACACAAGTCATAGGGTCGCCGGAGAAACTATTAGCACGAAAGAAAGTGATGGGTATCCAAATTTCGCTAACTATCTTTGACAGGTGTTCGGCATGTAACGTAACGTAAGCGTTCGGTTTTCCACATAAGTTCCGTGGCGTTGATAAAACAATATTTGAGGTAGGTTTGCTTGGAATAATTGGACAAAAAATTATCTTAGCGAGTTTTATGGGGGGAAGATTTAGGAAAATGATGGCATCAAATCCATCTATGCCCAGCTTCCTTCAAAAGGAAAACCGATCGTGGACGTCCTCGAGCCTTGAAACTATTGAGTGTCTGCTGGACGCTCATTTCCCTGGAAGTTCGATAACATCCCCACCTGAAGATCCCTCGAGTATCACAATGCCGTGTGACAGTGAATCTATTCTATCTCGCGAGAAGATATTATGGGCCATTTCTAGTTTTGAGCCCTTTAAATCGGCTGGACCTGATGGAATCATTCCTGCGGACTTGCAGCAATGCTTAGAGATAACCTATCCATGGTTAGAAAACATACTTACAGCCTGCCTTGGTTTAGTATATATGTATTTCAATTTATATTTGACGTTTTTAGCATTTTTATGGCTTGCTAAAACTCGTGTTTTTTGAGATATATGTATTAAATTATATTTTCTCAACTGTATCCCGTAACTCACTTTCGAGTCATTGCTCAACGATTCAGTCATGTATTTACTATTTCGAGTTTTACTTTAGGGAGCTTAATTTTCCTAGAACCATCACATGAAAAGGTCTCAAGCTTTCTAGTAATGGTGGAGTAAGCCTGAACCGTATGGACCACCGGGGCTGACATAATTTAATTCAATTGCCTCCAAATCATATGGAAATATCAACTTCCGCCCCAACTTTCATTGACTATTTATTACGAAAAATATAAGGGAGAGATAATTTAATCGTTTCCGTTTCTTTTCTCATAAGGAAAAGCGACAGATCTTAACTTTTATCACGCAGAAAATTTAGATTTTTCACTTTAAAAATCCGCCATATTCAGAATGCTCACTTTCAAAATCCGCCATTATTACACTTCAATTTCAAAAACCGCCAACTCCAATTTGTAAATTAAAATAACTCCCTTATTTAACGCGGGAGATTTTTGAAACTCAGTGAATTTAACAAACGGGCAATAATACAAATGTAGGGCTAAGCATTTGAATTGTACATTAGGTAGTATAGCCGTAAACCGTTTTTCTTGTTTTACTCAAATTGCTTTGTCGTGGAGATGGCGGCTTTTGAAAATATGCCCCTCTATTATTGTCTCCCATTTTTTTTAGCGAGTCGAGAGGCAGGTAGATGAATATGAATACGTAAAAAGTCGTCGTAAAACAAAAAAAAAAGTACACATAAAATGCACATATTTCAACTAATGCAAGCGAGTTACTGCGGCCACGCAACGCAAACACGCTAGGTCCGCTAGCGCAGGTAGAAACCCTAACTGTAGATATATCGCTTTTTAAGGGAGAGTACAAAATGACACTGACAGCTGTTTTCGCTCAAAATCTTGATAGAAACTCAGTATCATACCTCCGCAGAACGAAATGAGTCGCTTTACGCTTGAACAACGTTGGGAAATATTGAAAACTTATTTTCATAGTTACAGAGCCATGTTATCCGACTTTTTTTTTACTGAAATTGAAGATATGGATTTAGACGACCTCTGGTTCATGCAGGATGGCGCGCCATGCCACACAGCCCATGTCACAATCGATCTTTTACGCACCAAATTCCCAAATCGTGTTATCAGCCGTCTTGGCGATGTCAATTGGCCGCCTCGGAGCTGCGATTTGAACAGCAAGCAACTTGTTCGGGGACCATAATTTCGTTTGATAAAAAATTAAATAAAAGCTATGGTGTAGGGATAAGTTTTTAATGTGTTATGGATTTGTGGTTTTTTATCAAACGAAATTATGGTCCCCGAACAAGTTGCAGCTAGCTGTTTCAATTATTTCAAATATTTATATTGACATTGACACCTTTTTAGAAAGCTGACAACACGAGTATTTTTTTCCACTGGTCTGCAGACTCCGTGTCATATAATTTTTTTTAGTATTACTACATACATTAAAAAACAATTTTTAAAAAATGTAAGAATTTTTTTTTATTAAACATTAAAAATTTCGAATTGTGATGGGTTTTTGAAACTTTAAATGATCAAGGAATGTTTGCTATAGTGTTGACTAAAATCCAAAAATAAGTTTCAACCCAGTACCTTAGTAGTTTTTTTTAATTCTTACTTTAAATGGTAAAATTCAAGGTTATTTAAAAAAAAACCTAAAAATTCAAATATCTCAGTGACCATTGAAAATCGGCCGAACATTTATGGCCTCATTTTGTTGCGTTTTGAGCCTATTATAACGTGTTGCAGGGAATAGGTCGACTTAACCAATATCCCCGTATACTCATTTTATAATGAGTTAGCCACAGAAATCTGAAAAAAAGAAAACCTGATATTCTGTATATAAAATAACAAAATAACTGGAATATATTTCGTTTGCGCCGGAGCTGGGTCACAAATGACCATTCTTCTTCACGTATGTGCTAATTTCGTCTTCCAATTGAACATATAGTTTCTCTTCTTTTTACCAGTATTAAGGATCTTGATTCCTAATTTTTGCGTAATTTTCAAGTAGAGGACAAAATTATTGCACGAAACTTTATTGTTTCATTTATATGCGATTTGATTTCCGCGAGATGAGATCTAAAGATTTTGTTTAATCAATTGAGTAACAGGCGAACACGTCCATTAAATAAATATTGATCTTCCGAAGAAATTCATATGAAATGAGAAATAGGGAGTCGCATAAACGCTGAGCACATAAGGGCGGTTAACCCATTTTGTCCTACGGTTGCGTTTTCGCAATGCTTTATATTTTCATGTTTCAAGCTTTTCTGGCAAGAAATATAAACTTTATCTCCGAGGAAGAAAGGTTCATTTTAGAATTATCTAATCGACCTGTTTTTGCGCAAAGATGTATTTTGAGATTTTTTATGATAGTTTAGGGTTTGAAAATTGTGAAAATTCCGTGTTTTTAGGTACGGATGCTAATTTGTGTATAAAAATACTTAGATCAAATATTTTCCTGAAATACAAGACAAGTTTCACCCGCTTCAACGGCCCAATATTCCTCAAATAGAGTGTGAAGTTTAAACTTTGTGTATAATAGAATCCAGATGTGTCCTTGCGAAGTTAGGTTAAAATGCTAAAAATGGAAAGGGAATGCAGTACTCCTGGAGGGAGGATCGCCAGCCTTATATTTAGACAACATTCTTAGGAGGGGTTCCGCCTATCTGATATGAGCGATCCGGTTTGGGCATGGCATCTAGTACCGGTTGGTGACTCCAAAAAACCTGGTAAAATCGAAGGTGAACAGAGAATTATGGGGCTTACGCATCCCCATGCGGACTCCACCAGAATACTTGGCGATTACTTTCGACGACTAAATTGGTGGGGTGAGCCATAATAATGCTAATAATAGCTTTTGTTTCTAAGTTTTAGGCTATTATTTATAAAAATAAGACGTTTTCAGTGTATGGAAGAGACTTTTCTTTGACCAAAAAAGTACACGTTAAGCCCTAGCGTTGCGTTTTCGCAACGTACTCCACAGTCCAAAATACAACAAATTAAAAATACATTTTTTCGAAATTTGCATATTCTTCCTATGCCAAACTACTGTGCGAAATTTCGTTATACTAGCACAACTCTTTCTTACCCCCGGACAATATGGGTTAATACAGACCCTTCTGTGGGAAATGTAATGTCGAAAGGCATTATTTTCATCATTATTTTTTTGGAGTCGTTTTCCTTCATTTCCATTGACATTTCCCAGCATAATTTAACTTCAATTCGCCAAAGCTTTTCATGGATGGATTTCTACACTTGATTCCGATTGCATTGATTCATCTAGCATTGGTGGACAAACTACGAACAAGGTGGTTTGGGTTTCAGCAAGACGAAGGATCGAATCACAGAACATATTGTCAGAGCACCCTAATTTGTGTTCCGACATACTAATATCGGAATTTGGCTAGGTTCCTCCGATTTAACTAGCTCTGACCTTATTCTATAAAAATGTTCGAGATGCACGTTGAAAACCCTGACGAAAACCGACTAATTGAAGTTTTTCGGCTGTGCAGTTTTTGGAATTTATGGAAAACCACTGCAGGAGGTTAGTAATAAAGCCGAGCACCATGTTTTGACACAACCTTTTTGAGAGCAGAGTTTTCTAAAAATGTATTGAATGCTTCAGTGTACAACAACATTTATCATTAATTTTCGATTTCTTACCTTACGTCAAGCTTGAAATTCCAAACAAACTCCGTAAGGCTCTGAACTGTGGGGAATTGCGCTTAGGAGTATGAGTGATAGCTGAACGTTGGTTTGAACCCCACTGTGACCATGCATTTTTGCATTGTCTCTATAAAAATGCTCCTACGTCAGCCTGTTTTACTACACTGTTCAAAATTTGAGTCTATTTTTTAACCTTCATAGGACCGACCGGGGTGCAGCTGCACCCCAGGCACACTTTTTTAAAGATAGCTTCGAAAATATTATTTTAAATTTTTTTTCCTTGGGAATATGTTTCCAAAATATCTTTACAAGTCTGTTACAAATAACATGAAAAATATTTATGTATCCTAACGGTAGTTGTAGACCATTTTATTGCTTGGGGTGCGGCTGCAGCCCACTTATCATTAGGAGATACAACAGTGACACATCCATTCACGCTACAATAAAACAGCATAGGTATGGTAACTGTTCTACCCGAACTGGGTTAACCCAATCAGCTTCAGAGCTCCGCGATTGCAACTCAACGAAGATGCTACTTATGCAGCAGAGGAAAGGACAGAAAATCCAAGAAATGTTGTATTCGTTGCAATCAATACGTTTGTGCAGAGCACTCAGAAGAAAATACAATTTGTAACAATTGTTTCGAATAAAATATATCAAAAACATATTCAGTTATTTTTTTCTTCTATTTGGTTTAATGTATAATACATTTTTTAGCAGTTTTATATGAAAAAACGTTGGGGTGCATCTGCACCCCACTTGGTCCTTAACGTAATTTTTTGAGGTCGGTCCTATGAAGGTTAAACTGGAGACCGCATTTCTGAGTTTAAATGCATTTCTTGAAACTTTTTCGACTGAATTTTAAAGGACTGGTAGTTTAGAAAATCAGACTCATACCAAACGTATTTAATTTTAAACCTTCCCGTCTTTTGGTTTCGTTTTCATTTATATACAACTAATGAGTTAAACTATTAAGTTTCAAAAATTCTGCCAAATGGATTTAAAAGTGTTTATGGTATAAAAATAAGATATTCAGTATTAAAATGTAAACTGTTGCTCGGTTAAGAAATAAACAAAGTGGTGTAATTTCATAGTTTCTAAACTTTTCTGGCATAAAAAAAAACTGTGCGATTAAATGCCAGACGGAAAACCTTTTAATTGTACATTTCGTGTGCTATTCATAGCAGTGTTAGTCGAGTTTTGGACGTGTCGGAACATCTAACAAATTCGTGTTAGCAAAGGAGGTAATTTTTCATGTTTTTTTAATGGTATTTATTTTATTTTATTTATTTTTCAAACATGTTTTTTTCTTTGTAGATTTCAACTTATAAAATTCGGCATCCAAAAGGATTTAATGTTGGACAAATCAAAACTAAGGAATATTAATTGATAAAAAATGGAGCGGTATAGTATGCATATGTAATATAATTAAATAAATTTTACAATAATAGTTTCATTGCAGATTGGGCAGAAAAAGACGAATTCAGCAATCACCCGGTCAACGTATCTAGTGTTTTTTTTAAACTTCAAAATTCAGTTTACCTTTTTTTGGTAACTTTAAATTAAAGCAAATATTTTAGCAAAGGTCTGCATTTTTATTTATATATTAAACTGGGGACTAACATTGAAACTTTTTATACCGAAACTCTGAACTGCGGAAATTTATATTTAAACTATCGAAGTTTTAAATATTTGGTACTTAAACTAAATGGTCTAAACCACGCAGAATCATTTTCAAACGCTTTGAACTGAATACTAAACTCATAGGTTTTTCTTATATACTTATAATAAACTGTGTTTCTAAATTTTAAACGTTAGTTGTTTAACCTTTTCCTATGTAGTTAATCTAGGACTTAAATATAGTCCGATATCCGTTTGGATAAATATAGAAACTCTTTCAGTTTAAAAAAACGACCAGGAATTTTCACCGTGTATGTAATTCGTTTTGGTAGTCTGGCTGGTCTAGCGGTTAGTGCGCGCACCTTCAGTGCACAGGGTCATAAGTTCGAATCTCACCGTGTTCCATGGTGTTTTTCGAACTCACGAGCTTGTGACGGACTATGATCTCACTCAGATGTTAAACGAGTACCCATTTGTGGGGATAAATAACACTGCTGAGCGTGATGCTGATCTCATTACCTCAACAAAAAAGCAGATAAGATCTTGGAAATAGGATGTCACTAACACATCCTGCGGCCTTAGTCCAATGTTGGATTGTCGCGCCTGTTATTTTTATTTTATTTTATGTAATTCGTTTTGGAGCAACGAACATGAGGGGTAATTTATCCTCCTGCCCGGAGCGGCGTAAGTGCTACAGCGGGCGCTGCTCGAATAAAATAATGATAGGCTCATATAAGAATATTATTACGGTTTCAAATAATGTCAAGACAGCAGGACAGGCGGAATAAAACAAAGACTTATTCAGGTTCTAGTAATCTTAGTCAGTCAGTGGGTGACCTTTGTCGACGAATTGCATCCCAATGCTTGCTGCAGATTACACCACACAATTTAAAAATCTCCTATGCATGTGTTTTTGGAATTCGCTCAAAATACATACCAAAAAGGTGTTCTTTCCATTGCGGCTAGCCGACATCATCATTTCATTTTGAATTCCATTTTCCAATTATAGCGGCCGACGTGAAAGGCATAACAATTTCATCAGTGTAATATTTTTTGTGAATTTATACGCAAACTGATTGACCAATAAAACCACATTCGCATAACAAAAGGTTTTTCCCGGTTACCCATGATAATTTCATTCAATGTGCATGTGAATTCATTTTCATTTCGATATTAAAACCGAAAAATGAAGATAAAAACAATTAAAGTTAAGTAATTATCACTATGCCACTGTACGCCGAACTTCATTCATTCATTTTCCGACTATCTTTTATATTTTTTCCCTCATACGAGTACACATATTTCTGATAAATCCACTTTATTATGACTTCTATAATTAATTATGGATTTAATAATAATATGCAAAAAGGTCCGAATTCCGAATGGTACTACCCATCCGGGTCGCAATCATGTGAATTGTTTGAAATTATCGTGTGTGAGCTTAAGCTGAAAGCCGTATATTGGGGCTGTAAAGCCCGGTGTGGAAATAAAAGCAGCGAAAAAAAATCACTATACGGACTATATGAGTACTATCTCTGTACCAAGTGGAGAACATATGCGAAATTAAATTTTCCTTAAATCTGCTATATTGCTCAGATAAATAGCGTGCTCACCATAGCCATAGACCCTACCCCCTATTGTGTTACGAAAATCTGCCGTAATTCAACGGATGAGATTCCTGCTGTATTCGGTTTTTTTTTCCTGCGAGGCAGGTTGGACCCACCATCAGGATCAGGAGAATGCTGCTATCTACCTAGGTACGTGTTTACATTAATACGATGTGGTGTGATAGTAGACGCATTTTCAACGAAACACATACAGAATACAGAATAAATATCAAACAACCATATCCGGGGCGTTATGAAAGCGAATTTTCAAGGGGAAATGGGACATTTTTATAAATTGCTCATAATTTTTATATGCCATATATTGCATGGAGAATATTTTTTTTTTCAAAAAATATTATTCGTGTTGGTTTGTTTGAATGTTTGCCTCTTCTGCTGGCTGGTTGGATGTTTGTTGTGTTTTTTCTTGTATGTGTTTTTCGGCATATTTGAATAAGGCAAAATGGTGAAATAAAATAAAAATTCAAGGAATATGATGAATATATTTCATCATATTCCTTGAATTTTTATTTTTTTTTGTCAGGGCTGTAGGATATTGCTTGTAAATTGAAGTCAACGGCCTACAAATCTGTGTACTTAGAAAGGTATTCAGTATTTATTATCTATCTGCATGAAAATCATTGGTCAATGTCCTGGAACATTTGATTGGGTTGTTAAAGTTGGAAATTTATTAAGGACGCAGTAAATTTTAATATTTCTGAAGAAAATTGTAAATACTTGATTAGCGTCGCAAATTATTAGCTTTCATGGGCGGACAGTCACGGTTCACGCAATTTTGTCTGTTTATGGGAGGTGTTAGAAAGTAGAAAATACAGGGATACTGGTAATTGGACTTCTAGCTTGCGAAACGTTTAAGTAGGATGCAACAAAATGAAGGCATACATCACATTACACAGAAACTACTAAGTCAATTTATTGAAATATATTTTTTATTTCAAACCAGCAATATGGCAGATATTTCTCATTTATGAAAAAAGTCAATACTAACTCGCAAATAAATAATTTAAAAAAAAGTAAAATTTTGATTTCACTTAATTTTTAATATACAATTACACAAAAAATACTCGACTCAAATCATGCGTATTTCTTTTTAACATATAAGCTTTCTAAGAGGTATAAATGTTGTAATGGTTTTCATTTTCCAGCACCTAGGGTGCAACCAGGACGAGGGTGTGTAGGGCTGTGAAAGCCTAAGGCCGAAACCAGAGAAAGGACTAAGTCCCGAAAAACCCTCTTCACTCGACTGCCAGGTACGCACGCTTGTAGACCAGCGCAGCTATCGTGAGAAATGGGGTGGTTCTTTCCAAAGCGGCAGCGGTGACCTGACCATTACTTAAAACAAATATCGTGCGTACAGCCCGTTTACAACATAGCAAAACGAAACCCAAGCAATTAAAACCGAACCGAGAAAATTTATCTACGTGCAAGCTCGTCTGTGCAAGCGAATACTCCTTAAAGTAGTCTACGAATCCCATAAAGGATCCCCAAACGAAGCACGCAGGTTAAACCCGAAAGGAATATCGAAACGGGATTAGGTTGCAAAGAAAAAAAAATCAATCAAAAACGAGAAAAGTTACCTACTTAACCTCACTTCTTCTTCTCTTAACCGATGCTAAGCCTCTAGATGTTGAACGGCTCTAAATATAGCCGAGATGTTATTGGCCTTGGCTCTACACCCAACCCAGCCATGGAGTCAATAATGCGGAAGTAGTTGTTTTGACTCCCCTTTTCATGAAGAAAAACAAAACTCAAAGTTTAACGGTCCATCAGACCATAGATATCACGCGAAAATTCTCGAACTCAACGGCCCTTCAGGCCAAATATAAAACTTGACATTGAAATCAGCAGTCCATCAGACCACATATAAAAACGAGCAACAAGTTGAGAACCACTGTCTCATCAGACCGGCCAAAGTGTACAAAAAAAAAAATTTAAATCAGCGGTCTATTAGACCAATAGAATGCGTACGCATCAAAGGGGCAAAGATGCAAGCGAGTTCATCAAACCAACCAGTCCGTAATCAACGGGGAAAAGAATTTGAAATTTAAGGTCCATCAGACCTAACAAACAAAGTGTAAAAGCTGAAAGCAGAAGTCTATCAGACCTAAGAAAGGAGTAAAACTGCAATCAGCGGTCCGTTAGACCAAAGAACAAAGGTGAGACATTTCTAAATCGACGGTCCATCAGACCCCAAAGAAAAGAGAGAGGTGAAACTTAGCAGGCTTATTCAGTCATCTTCGATAGACTGTGTATAGACTATAAAAAAAAAAAATTGGAGCGTAAAGATGCATTGGGATTTCTAATGCCTCATTAATTCATTTATTATATATATATTATTACTATATTATATTTTTGTTCCATTCAGACTCAGACTTCAGAATTCATTTTTTTTTGTCCGAGTATAATAAACATATCAATGGAACACCGCAACTGTTATTAAAGCTTTGTTTTCTTAAAAGATTTTTTTAATATCTTCACATATTATTTACCCAACTTATACTCGATTGGCTACTTCCTATTAGCCGTAAATAATGGAAGAAAACAAATTTTATTAAATTCAATATAAAAAAAAGGGTGTGTAATATAAAACAGAGAAATTCAAATTTTTGATCAAAACAAGAAATTTATACGCCTACAACTTCAAAATTCATCATACTGTACGTGTAAATATATAACACATTCCTTTGCGTGAACGGCAATTACACAAAAATCCTGATAGGACTTTGATGATCGCGGAAAGTCAGCCCCGTAAGAGTCCCTTTTGCTGCAAGACCCCATTCAATAACGTTTCTGAATTTCGTTCGGTATGGAAACGGATCCACAACCGAACACCACGAACCGCGGCGGCTGGTCGCGGAGCAAAAAAAATCTTTTCTGTTTTTCAGAACAAAACGAAACAGGTTTTCCGTTATTTCGGGGCCATGTGATCGTCCAACAAAAGCCTCGACACTACACGTCCCTGCTGTCCGTGACGACTTTTTCACAAGCACTATTAGGCAAATTTTTCATTGAATCCTTTTTTCGCACTACTTCATTAACGCAGAAATATATGCATAATACACTCTCGTAGCATTATCCCATAAAATTCTTTAAGCTACCGCCTATGCAGTCTTTGGAACATTTGACCTCAAAACGCACGGGCTCTTCAATTCCATCCAAATCTGTAAAGCATGACACCAACGACCGAGACCGCACCTCCCCAAAGCGGTACAATGGCACAGCCAAATCGCGCGCCCCATCCAATTACGGTGAATGCCACAGATTTCACAAATCCCGTTACACTATCACAATTTTCTTAATTGCAAACTACTTGCCTTTTCCCGTAATGCGAATTTTCCGTAATGCGACACAATTTTCTTAATTGCAAACTACTTGCCTTTTTCCGATAGAAAAGAAATCGCCCCCCCCGACCATACTCCGATGGATACAGTTACCTCGGACTCCGTCGCCGATCAAACCATATTGAAGACGATCCGTTGGGTGAATTCGAATTGCTTTCCTGGCGAAAACTCCGGCCTAACCGTGATCCCATACACGCCCGCTTCGCAAAAAGAAATGTCAACAAAACTGCTTCAACTGTTTTAATCCAGTCCAAGTTATTTGAGTACTCTTCAAAACGATAGACACACCACAGAAGATTGCATCGAATCTAGTTTTTAAATAAGCAGGTACAAAGGAAGGGGTACTTGAACACCTACATGCCTCCTCCCAGGGGCGGCGCATAAGGGCCCGCAGGGCCCGCGTGGCGGGGGGGCCCACGAGATATAGGGGCCCAAAAGCCACATGAAAGATTCCTCGAACCACATAAACAGCACAAAAAAAACAATATTCCGACGTAGATATTTTTTATAGACAAGAAGAGATATACACTTTTCGAACTGAAAACATATGCTAAATTGATCGTTCTTTCTTGCCTCTACGCTTAAAACATTTCATGTTGTGCTAATACATATTATCATCAGACAATCCGGATCCTCAGATTTTCACAAAAAAAAAAAATCTTCTAGGGTTGAAAAAGTTTCTTTATATTTTTATTATCATTCATAGTGCAGGAAAACTTTGGCCTTCTTTCATAATTCACTTGAAAATAGTTCGAAATCAGTACATTTTCCCTAAGTAAATTTATCTAAAATAAAAAGTCGGGCTTCCGCTCTATGAACACCTTATGTCTCTATCACGGAATAAATTTGATCCTGGTATGGCTGTGGCATTTGCTGTAACTGTAGCTGCGGTTTGTAATCCAACCCACCCTCTTCCTTGCAAGTACCATATGGCCAAAATGATTATTTAGGTCCCTCTGCAAATAGACTATCTCAAAACATTTTTGAAGATACATAGTACCTTCTCTATAGGGTGTTCATATCGGATTATATTTCAGTCCTCTCTGTCATGAACTGTCAAACACAAACAAAATAGTTCGCGTTTAAACTTAGTTGAAACTAATATGTACGGCAATTTTGGACCATGCCGAGATTCGATCTCCGGACCTCTAGATTACTAGCATCGTAGATTGCGACTCAACCAAGTGAGCCACAGTAGCTCTTGGCAAAGTTATTTTAAGTAGGATGCTCTTAATTTTAGTAGAAACACTGTAACGTCAAACATGTTTAAAAAGAGTTGATTTAAGCGTTTTTCGATTGATTGCACTCTACTTTTCTGTCAGTGTAGGGGGGCCCACTCAAGAAATTGGCGGGAGGGCCCCGAGTGAAGTTGTTCCGCCACTGCCTCCTCCCCTGGCCGTTTATCACGGGATTTTTTTACTTCTGTATCATCTATAAAAAAAATCCCTGTACTACGATATTAGAGAGTGGGAAAATGCCGGTTCGACTCCTAGCATATGGCAAAAAAAAATTCCGTTCTTCAAATAAACAACTATGTACATGATTTCTGTCCCGGTGTCTCGGATAGTCAGAGACAGGGAAAGAATTATCATCATCCGCTCAAGGCTGCTGAGACTGCAGTCTCCAACACTGAAATTCAAAACTTGAAAAAGCACTGAGTATCGACTGTCTAAAAATCGTAAGCGAATTGCATATAATCAAGAGGTAAAGGCTTAACACGTCCAAGATGTCATTTATCGTTAAAAAGTAACAAATGTCATTTTCAATTGTCCTTTCTTGAAATATTGTTTTAAAATATGTAACATCCTTTCTAACCAAATGGGACCGCCAATTTTTTCGTAGATTTGACTTTCATACCTACCCAAACTCCCCAACAAAAATTCGGACCCATGATCTTAAAAATACAAAAATGTTGGGCTTGCCCGTTCTGAACGAGATCCTGGCTACGCCGCCCTAACTTGTTACAGCTTTGCGATGATGTTTTGTAAATGAGAATATTGATAAGTTCAGGGCTTAGTATCAACAGAACCTTGCTTTCTCAAGTTTCACCGTCAGAAATAGTATCATTGAGGGTTTGTCTGAAAACCGAATTCCGCAAGGTGTACAGCATTGGGCCTTCGGAAGTCTGGTCACCATATCTTATGTGTAGCGGGATTCTGATCACCACCGTGGTATTTCTGCTGTGCTCATCGATGATTTTTTCCATTGATTGGAGCATGAATGAGGTAAGACTGATTGGTCTGTATGATTTGGGATCCTCTTTAGGTCGGTTTCCCATTTTAGGAATAAATACAACTCCCGCAATTCTCCATGGGTGCGGAATAAGGCCTTGCGCAAAGCTGCTTCTGAAGATACTTACAAGGTAAGGAGTTAATCCAGTCAGTGCTGGCGGATTTAAATGACTCAAATGAGCATATGACCCATCTTATTTTATCTTGCTGTTCTCGAGTTTGAAGAATTAGTTCTGTGCAGACTGTCATCGTTTGAGGTTACCCCATTCCTCAGTATTTGGCATCCCGGAAAGTCGGTGCCGAGGATAAGTTCGCCCGTCGTTAGGGCGTCAGTTGTGTGGAGCCCATCAGGATGATGTATGGTACTCGGTGTCCTTTAGCCAAAACTTTATGGAGTCTGGCAGCTGTGTTGGTGCAGTCAACATCTTCGCAGAATTTGATCCTCGAGTTCATTTCGGCAGACCTGATCTTTTTGTTATATTCATGAAGTTTTGAGCGGTACGTTCCCCACTCTCCTGTCCTTTAAGCTATATTATATTAGTCTTCTTGCTGACCTCCTTAGTCTCGATAACTCCGGAGTCCACCAGGGTACTCTTTTGTTATCGTTAGTTATTCGGAGGGGGCAGTTTTCCTCATATGAGGTCACTATAGCCCTGGTCACGTTGTTGACCAAGCTGTCCACACTTAGTCAGCTGGAGGCTGTCCTCACGTAGGGAGATATAGTAGTCGCCCCACTAAGTTATCTTATGTATGCACCTTTTCCTGGAAGCTGGGTGTAGGCACTGTTATTTCGAACCTGATGTGCATGTAATCTGACAGTGAGTTCTTGATCCAGTTTTCTGCCCGTTGGTTGCCAAAGTTTAGGTCGAGAACTTCCCGCCTCTATTGAAGATGCTAAAATTCAAAGGGGAAAAAGTTTCAAATACGTACTCACCTCTTGAGTTTATATCAATGCTTCCCCAGACCGTATGGTGGGCATTGGCATCAAAACCAACCAGAAGTGCATTGGTCTTACCGCAAAAGTCCGCTAGACTTTTAAGTCGTATTGCTGGAACTTCCTCGTCACCTGGGAAGTAAGCTGACACCACCACGAGCTTCGTGTTGGTGTCACCGTTAACCCTTCTGTCGGCACAAAGGTCTGGCCAGACCTTTGGCAATATATTTTGGTCATAAAATAATAGAAGATTAAATCACAGCGACTTCATATTTCATGATATCCTAGAATAATATGTTTAGAAGCATTTTGCAAAAATTTGAAAAAATCGGTTGAAGTTTTGAGTTCGTTTTTGATGATTTTCAATTTATAGTGCTTATTGATACCCAATAGGTCTGGCCAGACCTACAATTTTTCCACCCTATTCTTCTCTTGAGGTAAAAGGTGCAAATATGAAATTCTCTTAAAATTCTCCTATTTATGATGTAAGAACTCAATTAAAACTCAATTTGTACTATAAACGATATACATTTCTCAGATTCTCCTTTAAAAAGCCGTGAAGCTCGGGAAATAAGTATGCCTAATTTCATCACGTTTTATAACATCACCTAATCAACAGAGATTTGATTCAAGGAAATTCAAACCAGTTTTTTTTTTCCTTTGTAATAGTTAGGACTAAGTATGAGAGTCTTACGAAAGTCTTTCTAAATAGATTTGATCAAGGAATTTACGAAAAAATTAGAATGAAATGATGTTCGCGCTTTAAAATTCCCTATTTCTTTCCACTTAGGCTAATATCGAGGTAAAATCTACTAACAAAGCGCCAAATATTTGCCCAAAGATATTGGTATTGAAAAATGCGAACAAACTTTCTACTAGATATATGCCATGAAAATAGAGAAGCAAAAAGATATGAAAATAAAGGAAAAACATGTTTATAATAATACCACCTCAAAATATGTCCACTTAAAAACGTTACTAGTGTATCTACAAAAATGATTTTAATACTTTTATTGTTTAAAAATGGCAGTAAGGAATTAATTGAATGATTCTACCGATAAAAATTGCACCTTTTCTAAAAAATTTAAATTTTTTCTCAGTAGGTCCAGCCAGACCTATTGGGTATAGATTATGCATATTGTAGTAGGTGCCGACAGAAGGGTTAAGCGTAACGCAGATTGCGTCGCTGAATTGTGTAAGATATAAACTTTATGCTATTTCTTATTAGTATACATGTTCGACGTCTACTCTAGCTTGTATTGAGGACCCGCTTACCTTGAGTCCTTTAATTTCTCAGGGATCCGCTAGTCGTCGGGTTCATCGGAGTCGTCCACGG
Source organism: Microchrysa polita (assembly GCA_949715475.1). Lineage (NCBI taxonomy): Eukaryota > Metazoa > Arthropoda > Insecta > Diptera > Stratiomyidae > Microchrysa > Microchrysa polita. The sequence continues at coordinate 36,231,073 of OX454415.1, forward strand.
GCTCGAGGTTACCCTCTGGTGCTGGATCCTTTTCCTCAGTCTCCATAGTCGAGCTCGTCGACCGCTGGTGCTGAAACAATCTCCTGCTCACTGGGAGTAGTCCGTGGGCTGCTTGATGCTGCTGAGCTCTCGACACCGACTAGAGGTTTATTCCTTGGCTTCACCCGTTTCCAAGTCTTAGGGTGCAGGGTGACCCTGCTGACTTGATAATTCAGACTGAATTCAGCCTTTATTATAGCTGCGAAGGATACTGGGTCAATCGACAGCGCGGCTGAGATGCCTTCGCCTCCCGTGCTTCACAAAGCACTCTCCAGTCTGTGATGTGAAGCCCATCGTTCTGGTTTTCCAGATATTTTAGTGCCTTCTCCGCATTGCACTCCGTGGTGCACGGGAAGAACACATTGGCAATGTGGTTGCGCGGAATATCACTGCCCAATACCACCTTGAGGGATACTTGCTCCACTGTGGCTCCGTTTTCACATTCGATGAGGGTGTGGCCTGGCCTGAATCTTATTCCGGCGAACTTTGGCTTTACCTGCTTAGCACGTTTTGAATTGACATCTTTTGCTCTGACCACCTTCGCGTAGGGAGCCTTCGCTTTTCCTTTGCCTCCAGAGGGGGCGTCTTTCGGCGGTTAGTTATGTCTCCTTGCTCGTAGAGGGTTTCGCGTCAGTCCTCTCGCCTCCTTCGATGCTTATGCCTTCAATCGTGACAGCGCTACCTTGGGCTTGGCCCACCCTTTACCGTTTACTGTCTAGCGTAAGAGCAGGTGAGACCTCGCCCGTGGAGCGCTGTCGCTTGGCTTGAAGTGAATGCTGGAGTATTTATATGTTCGTTTAAGGTTTTTATTTTTAGTTACCATTAACTATCTACAATAGTCTAAAGAAAATATCCACTCCCCATTTGAGGTGTTATCTTAGAGCGCGCGACGATTTGGGGATTTTGGTTTGGAGATTTAAGTTTTAGAATTTTCATTTCGCCCAAGATCAGTGTGCCACCTTCATCATGTCTCCGTATTTGACTGATTTGAGAAGTATAAATCAAATATAAAAATTGGATAATCAAATTAATCCATTCGATCTGATAAGGTAGAAAAGTGTAGGGTTATATACAAAATCCCCACGCAAAAAAAATACCCAAAGCAGAATCCCAAAATTAGAATCCTCAATTTCTCTTTTCATCTCCCCTTTTTCATTTTCAATTTTAATTCTCCATTATCAATTTTCTATCTATTTCTCACTTTCAATTTTCATTCTTTTTCCTATTTTTTACAGTTTTCATTTTTAATTTTAATTTTTTCGTTTTCAATTTTTTTCTATTTATTTCTCTTTTCATTTTCTGTTTTAAATTGTCCATCTTCCATTTCCCCTTTTTGTCTTTTTCCATTTTTTTGTTTATCATTTTCGATTTTACATTTTCAATTTTCCGTTTTAAATTTTTAATTTTCCATATTCTATTTTTAATTTTTTGATTTTCCATCTTCCATTTTCCAATTTCCATTTTCTGTTTTCTTTTTTCCACTATTTTCATTTTCAATCTTTTATTTGCTATTTTACGGTTTTCTCTTTCCGCTTTTTCCTTTTGAAATTTTTGGTTTTTCCATTACCACTTGTGACGGACGAGTCGAGCGTGAGCTAGAGGAGCTCTAACTGTATTTATTTGAGTGGTTGGTATTGATACTTTAATTTTGATTACCTACTACTCATTTGGCCGGTATCGATATTTTATGGTGTCGGAATATCCCTACGTGACCCAAACCTACACGGGATGTAGTAAAAAACGAACCTAATGTTACTTATTTTATGTACAAAACGCATTACCAAAATCTGATTTCAAAACTCATTTTCATTAAATTTTGAGAAACGCAGGAAAATTGCGGGGAATTCGCTCATTCCGTTTCGTTCCAACCTCTGACATGAGTGACAAGTCCCCGTCTGTTTTCACATCGTTAAGAACTGTATTCACGGATAACTTTAAAATTTAAAGTTTTTAGTGAGTTTCATTAACTCAAATCCCTTAACAACATTTTAAACTTGAATAATGAAGTGCGCTGTAAAGAATTGTGCCAGTGATTTACCGAAAACTTTGAGCCTGAATTTCATTTTTCGTGTAAGCTTCGTGTTCTGGTGGTACAAATTGAAGATTTTTTAATAGCTAACCACGTCGGCTGGTAAAGTGATAAATTGTAAGGTGTAAACAACATATTACTGAATATCGCATGTACCTTCTTATAGGTGGTACTATCAGTGCCATAAATATTTTCGGTGAAAATATGATTTCGGTGAGCTTTCCCATACTTGGTATGGATTTCTATGTATTTTTCAATATGCTTACCAGTGAATCTCGCAAAAGGCTCTATTAATCCGAAAAACTGAATTAGTGGCGGTGAAAATGAAATATGTGAGAATGTTTGTAGTTGCATATTTCATAGATAAAAAGTGATTTTTTCGCGGAAAATTCGGGTGAATTCACAGTAGCGCCGTGTAGTATGTATTTTCACGTTCTTTTGTTCCAATCGTTCCAATTTCACCTTCACCTCAAACCTTTTTTGGTGATTGTTTATGATAAAAATATGGCGCGAAATATTCGAATTGTGAACTAATTAGAGTATTTCGGATGTTCGCTAAAAAAGTAAACTAAACTAAATTTAATCGAAATTACGTTTTAGAATGTTCATAGAAATGGCTGTTAGCTACTAGCAATTTGAATGTTGATACATATTACCTTAAAATAGTGTCGTTGTTTTTATCTTGTCATAATGATAATGTGTATCATTTAGAGAGTGGTTTCGACGTATCTATTTAATTACCCTGATTCCGATTTTGAGCTACTAGCCGCTGAAACCATATGGGGCAATACAATCCAGGTGAAATGCTGATAAAAACTAATGTTGCTTTTGCCATCAATCACAGTCATTGTAAAAAATGGTGAGGTTACGAAACAAAACAGTTGTGTTGTGCCGTTAGTCTAAGAAAAATGGCATATTTGGTCGGCAAAAATCCTACATCGGAAATTTTTTTGGATTATGGTTGGGAATGGTCCCCAGATTATGGCATTAAAAGTCCCAACCGATCGGGGGTCCGCAACCTTAAAAAAAGGGGGGAAAGAGGGGCATTTTTTCGTTTTTTGCGATTATTTCAAAAACAGTAAGAGATACAGAAAAATGGTCTGAGGACGAAAAAAAACTACATAAAATTATCTTTGCAATGATATATAACACATTAGAGTTTAATTGAATATTTCGGCGTTAGAATAGAACATAAATTAGAATATTTTCATTTTAGACCTTTTTTAAAAGCTCCATAACTTTTGAAAGAACGCTAGTTTAGCCGTAAAATTTTGTATAAGTATTCACAACAAGTTTAAGATAATTTTAACGTAAACATTGAGTCGCTCCGGTCAAAGACCTCCATTATCCCCCCATTTAAATTTTTCAAAACGGCATATCCATAACTCCCCCCAAAATTGGAGCAGAGTGCTAAATTTTGGTTTGTTGCGATTGGAGGTCATAGTCACCCCACCCACTAAAAATCAGCTCATTCGGATAAAAACTAAGGGTACCTCCCATACAAAGTGACCCATGACAACTTTGTTCTACAGTTTATAAATTGGGTAGCACGTAGAACAAACTCCTGATGGGTCACTTTGTATGGGAGGTACCCTTAGTTTTTATCCGAATGAGATAATTTTATGTAGTTTTTTTCGTCCTCAGACCATTTTTCTGTATCTCTTACCGTTTTTGAAATATTCGCACAAAACCGAAAAAAGGCCTCCCTTTCCCCCCTTTTTCTAAGTTTGCGGACCCCCGATCGGTTGGGACTTTCTATGCCATCATCTCGGGACCATCCCCAACCATAATCAAAAAAAATTTCCGATGTAGGATTTTTGCCGTTCGATGGCCATATTTTTGTCCAATTTTCTTAGACTACCGTTCTGATTCCCTAACTACAATTTTGCGGATCAGAAATAATCTCCGGTTCTTTTCGTTAGTCTGTCTAATATAAAAGCAGATCCTTTTTTACAGGTTAGTTTATATTTCAAATTTCAACCAGAAAATTCAGCAAGGCTTAAATTTACATTAAAAGTATGTACTGAGTTCACCGAGCGAAAAACTTGCATTTATGTCTCCCGTGAAAAATGTTACGTGGAGACTTGCTTTTTATTTAGTCAATTTAAGATAAACGTTTACTCGCGTTTTGATTGAATGTCGACCACATCTTTTCCTGTGAAACAAAGAGAAACTGCATTGTTTCGCTGCCGAAATGTCAAAAACCGGCAAAACCGGTGTGGAGATTTTCATGTGAAGTGGAGTTGTTACATTCATAGAGGATAATTTCGCCATTGCATAATAACATATAAAATTGTCTTTTAAGTAACAAAAATCTAAATGTTTGACTTACGTTATGTGCAAACACATTACAGAGCTTTATTCAACGCATAATTATTCCTCATTTGAAATATTTTTGCGTTTCCGCTGGAATTTAAACCCACGCACAATCAATTTAAATAGTGTTGGAGTCAAAATATTTAGTAGTCTGGCTAGTGCGCGCGCCTTCGTGGCACAGGGTCATGGGGAGGAGACTTAGAGTAGGTACTAACATCGTCATTTCACGTGAAATCCATGAAAATACTGTCAAAATTTTGATGATCGTGAAAACGAATTCGCTTGGTTGTACTCACTTTACACGAAAATCTCCACACCGTATTTTGACATTTCGCCTGCGATAACAATGCCGTTGCACTTTATTTCACGGGGAAAAGGTGTCATCCACAATCAATTAGGCCGCGAGTTCTCATTTATCTTAAATTTAGAGAATAAAAGGCATGTCTCCACGGCATATTTTTCATGGTAGACATAAATGCAAGTTTTTCGCTCGGTGAGCATAGTATTTGCCTTTACCGTGAACAAATTCAGTTTATACATGATGTTTTTCGATAATCTCACTCAGATGTTAAACGAGTTCCCATTTATGAGGATAAATAAGACTGGTGAGCGTGCTGTTGATTTCATTTTCAACCCGTCAACAAAAAAGCAGCAAAATCTTGGAAATTGGATGTCATTGGATGTGTCGGACAGTCATGCCTGTTATTTATTTATAATAAATTTAAGAAACAACAACAACAAATTTTATTGCTATACATCCCGTGTAGTTTTGGGCAGCGTTGTTAAACACGATCGTGAGTTTTGAGTCAGAGTAAATCTCGATACCAAAAAACGTAACTAGTGCTAGCGTCAAATGTTTAAATATTGCTTAACCCTTAATTTGCATGGTGAGTCCCAGGGACTCCTCCTCAGATTACTTTTATCAATAACTTTTATAATAAGGCAAATACGTTTCAGTGCGTTTTAGTACCTTCCTCCAGTAGCGCGGTGGACTTGGACTGAAGACGACGTGTGCTTGCGCTATTTGCTTCGGTAAGTAATAACGGTAGAAGGAGTCCGTGGGACTCCACCATGCACTTTGTGTTATGCAATGAGAGCAATTGTCGATTTTTGTATTGTGCTCTATCAAGCTTTTTTAATGTAATAAGCTATTTCCATGGCTTCCAACCGATGTAATATTACCCATATCATTGTTTTGGAGTAAAATCCTGCTAGTGTTCCGACACAATGGTTGAAAGCAGTCATTATTTGGATTGCACACTGGTTAGTTATGTTTCCGAATAGAGAAAGGCTGTCTTTTTTTGTTCTTTGGTACAACATGACCACACTTTTGTTTCTGAGACAACTTAACCAGAAATTATAATTATGTATATTATAATTACACCAAGGGTGAAGTAGATGCAATCGGAATGTACACTGTTTTTTCATGCAGCCGTGGTACTCTTCGATGACCTATAGTAGTTATGTTTCTTATTTTCGACATTTGTGGAATCAATCCCTATGTCTTCAATTAATCTTAAAATGTATGGCCAAACTAAAAAAACTTTAGTTCCTGACACAATTAATTACAAAACTGAAAAAAGCTATCCTGACTTCACGTATGTACAATACATACAATGTTGCCCAGAAGAACAGGCTCACAGCATTAGAAACCCTGAAGGTAAACCTTCTAACTGATGAAATTGATAATAGAGTTGTGATAAATTCCTCGGAATCAGAGAATATACTGTTTCTCATGCTGAAACAAATAATGGAGGAAGACAATTTATATTCGCGACTATTATTACAAACCAATATTCCCGTCATGATCAAAAAAGTATGAAGAAAATTCACAGAACATTATCTGAATTGAAGCCATGCACGTTTTTTTATTTAGATGCTATTTGAGAAGATTTATGTTTATTTTATAATTGGATATGTTTATCTATTCAAAATTAGTAAAAAAGGGAAATTATTTTTATTGAAAGTTTAAATTTTACTATTTTTAAGAAGTGAGCATTCTCTTTTATGCGATTTTCGAGACTGTAAATTTAACTGGAAGTTCTAGAAACTAAACTCATTGATAGTTCTTAATGTAAGTTAAAATCTATTGATGATGGACAATATTAACTATATTTATAGATAATTTTACGAAAACAACATTGGTTTTGCTTTTATTAAGATTGAAATAAGGAGTCCCTGGGACTCCACCATACACATTAAGGTAGTTTTCACCACCATGCAAACCAAGGGTTAAATCAAACAGCAACTATCGATTTTGCCCCATTCAAAATCATAATGCAACATCATCTAATATTTTAATTTTCCATTTCAAACACAAAAGTCTGGCTGGTCTAGCGGTTAGTGCGTTAGTGTCTGGCGGTTAGTGGTGAGTACCCATTTATGGGTTCCATAAATGGAATCTTAGAAATAGGATGTCACTAACACATCCTGCGGCCTTAGTCCAATGTTGGATTGCCGCGCCTGTTATTTATTTTATTTCAAACATAATACAATAGAAAACGAAACTTTAAATAAAGGTAAGTACTATGTTCACCTGGCGAAAAACTTGCATTTATGCCACCCGTGAAAAAAAGTGCGGTGGAGATATGCCTTTTATTCACTAAATTTAAGATAAATGTGCACTCATGGCCTGATTGATTGTCATTCACACCGTTTCCTCGTGAAATAAAGTGCAACAGCGTTGTTTTAATAACATCGTCAGTTCACGTGAAATCCATGGAAATACTTTCAAAATTTCCATGTTTGTAAAATCAAATTCGCTTGCTTGTACTGACTTCACACGAAAATCTCCATACCGAATTTTGGCATGTCGCCTGCGAAAAAAATGCAGCTGCACTTTAGTTCACAGTAATGCTATTGACAATCAATCAGACCGTACATTTTTTTTTTAATTTAGTGAATAAATAAATAATAAAGAACGTTTGACGTTTATCGATAGCGAACACAACAAAATTCAGCTCCGAGTTAAAATTTAAATTTTTCATAAAATTCTTAATTTTAATTACTAAATCCGTCATTTTTTTGTTAAATTGCTCGTTAGTTATTTAAATAAAAGTGGTATCGCGGATTAGTGCAGTGAAATTATATATTATCACTTCGGAAAGTTTTTGGTTGTGTGTTGTTTACATCGCCGCTCGAGTTGCCTTTGTTCTCTTTGTTTCATTTGGCCAGTAGCGGATTCAAACTCAGCTTAACTAAGTTATCTGAATAATATTTTTCACAGTAGTATACAGCTCAGTGGTAGCGTGCAAGATTCGCGCCCCTTAGGCCCGGTGTTCAAATCCCACTATATACATTTTTTTTTATTTTTCTTTTTTTCAAGTAATTACATTTTTTTTTATAGTAAAATGAATTGTGTTTGCGAGCAATTTTATAAGGTTCAAATTGACGGTCTATCTCAGCTCGTTTCGTCGTTGCAGAGCCAACTTAGCAAGTTGAGATCCGTAATGAACTCTGTAAATTGTTGTGAGAACAATAGTAGAGAATTACGAGATAAAAATGTAAAATTGAAAAATAAAAATAGTAATTTAGAGAAAAAAACTAAAAAGAATGCTATGAAAGTTTTTGCGAAATCTTCTGAGCATCCTATTGATGGCCAAGATACGGGAACTTCTACTGTTATTTTAGATCCATCGTCTTCTATAATTCCTTCTAATGTTGACAAAAATCAATCTCCGGTTGATAAATTTGTCACTGTACGTAAGAAAAAGATTAATATCAAAAAACCTTCTCCTGTTGGTGATGTTATTTCCAAAAAGGCTGATAATAATAGGCGACATAAAAGAATCTTTGGAGTCGATGAAGCTAATGATTATCTTCGAAGTGTCCCTAGTTTTAAAGTATTCCATGTTTCCAAGCTGCACGCTTCGGTAAAAGCAGATGAATTGAAGGAATACGTAATGAAAAAACTTGATTTAAAAGATGACACTTTTCTTTCGGTTTATGCACTTATAAAACAAGATTGTGATATATCCAAATTAGTTTCAATCAGTTTTGGTTTGAAAATTCCTCAAGAATATTCAAAGCAAGTGTTTTGTGCCAACTTCTGGCCCAAGGGCATCAACATATCACCATTCAAATTTTCAAAAAACGGCAAACGCCAAAACAGTGCCCAGCAAAACACATAATTTCCAATTCAGTTTTTTCAGTTTATTATCAAAATGTTGGTGGTCTTCGTTCAAGAACAAATGACTTTTACCTTGCAGTTTCACTAGAAGATTATGCTGCCATTTGCTTAACCGAAACTTGGCTCCACACAGACATTTCAAATGAGGAACTTTTCATAAGAAACTATGATGTCTATCGCCGCGATCGTTATGAGACTTCAACAAAGAGAGGAGGTGGTGTTTTGGTAGCTATCAAAACAACATTCCCATCTCATGAAGTTGAGCTTTTTCATAAGGACGTGGAACAGATATGTGTTTCTATTAATGTTTCTAGTAGCGAAAAAATATACATTTTTAATAGCTATTTACCACCTTTGAGTTCAGTTGATGTTTATAAGAAACATTTAGATAATATCTCCAGATTATCCTTTGAGGAAAAAGACAAATTGATCGTCGTTGGGGATTTCAATCTTGGTAATATAAGTTGGTACTGGAACGACGACGAGAAAAAAATTCTGCCGCGTAATTTACATCTCGAGTGTGAATTTGTTCTAACAGATTGTTTATTTGCCATGGATTTGATGCAAATGAACTTTGTTAAGAATTCAATTGGTAGAATTTTAGATTTGATTTTTGTTAGTACTGATTTCAATGCTTCTGTAATTAAAGTAGATAAACCATTTTTGCCCAATTCAATGCATCATAGTGCTCTTCTTCTTGAGTTTGTTTTTTATGATTACATTGAAGAAGAGGCAGAAGTTACTCTTACTAGAAATTTTCAAAAAGCTGACTTTACAAAATTAAATTCAATATTTCGTAATATGGACTGGGCTTCAGTTATATCAAATATAAATCTTGCTGAAAGTTATACAAATTTTAAATCAATTTTATTGGCAGCTATTCATAAGTACGTTCCTTTACAAAAGAAAAATATAAAAGCAAAAAATCCTTGGGGTAGTAAAGAATTGTTGAAACTTAAAAGAGCTAAAAATAAAGCTCATAAGTTGTATAAGAAGTCATCCTCTCTTGCCAATAAAGAACATTTCTTCAGATTGAGAAGAGAGTATGAATTAATGAATAAAAATCTTTACAAACAGTATATTGCGAGAGCTGAAAATAATATAAAAAATGACAGTAAGACATTTTGGAGTTTTATAAACAGCAAGCGCAAGAATACAGGAATACCCAAAAATTTAGAGTTCAATGGCAATTTTTACAACGATGTTCAATCGGTTTGTGATGGATTTGCTAGATTTTTCAATTCAGTTTACGAAGTGCCAGACTCCGTTTCACCAGAAATGAATACTAACACCAAGCCAAGCCACAGTGCATTGGTCCCTCGGATAGCTCAGGAGGACCTTATGAGTGCTCTTGAGATTTCTGAGGATGACCTATTGAATGCTTTCCGTGATCTTGATGTTAGTATTCAGGCCGGACCTGATGGCATTCCTAATATTTTTTTGAAGAATTGCATGCAATCGTTATGTCGTCCTTTAGCCCTTATTTTTAATTTGTCCTTGTCTTCAGGTGTTTTTCTTGATGAATGGAAAGTTTCGTACATAACCCCTGTTCACAAAAAGGGTCCGAAACATCTTATTGATAACTATAGACCCATAGCCAAACTATCAGCAATACCGAAGTTTTTTGAAATGCTTATTAAAAATAAAATAGATGTTTTAATTAGCCGTTTAATATCACCATGTCAACATGGATTCCTTAAAGGAAAATCAACTACAACAAATTTGGTATCATTCACTAAATTTGTTGCAGATGGTATTGAGCAGGGAATGCAGGTTGATGTGGTTTATACCGATTTCTCGAAGGCTTTCGATATAGTAAATCATAATATCTTACTTAAGAAACTAGAAAATTTAGGTATACAGTCGGTTTTTCTTAGCTGGGTGAAATCCTATCTAACGGATAGGACGCAGTTGGTAAAGTTGAATGGCTGTACATCGCGCTCTATCATAAAGTGTTCGTCAGGAGTTCCGCAAGGAAGCCATTTAGGACCACTTTTCTTTTTAGTTTTCGTAAACGATATCATACAAAATTTTAAATTCGTGCGTGTATGGCAGTATGCCGATGATATGAAAATCGCAATGAGAATACGCAATATAGGTGATTGTCTTAACTTGCAATCCGATTTAGAAAAACTGCAAATTTGGTGCCTTAATAATAATTTAAATTTAAATGTTAGTAAATGTAAAGTACTTAGCATATATAAATTGAAAACTCCGATCTTCTTTGAGTACTCCTTAACAGGTAGTGTTCTTCAAAGGGTTGCCGAAATATCAGATCTTGGTGTAATTTTCGACCATGATCTTTCATTTCGACAACACATTGATTACATTATTTCAAAAGCGAATAGTATGTTAGGATTTGTTAAACGTAACGCTCGTGAATTTAATGATCCTTTTACCTTAAAAATATTGTTTACAGCTTTCGTTCGCTCGCATTTGGAATATTGTTCTATTGTGTGGAATCCGTTCTATAAGGTTCATATCGAGCGTATAGAAAGAATTCAACACAATTTTACACGGTTTGCTATTTATCAAATTGGCTGGCGTTTCAAGCCAGAATATAAAACTCGCTGTTCCTTATTGGGTTTACAAGCTTTAGATTATAGAAGAACGTTTTTAAACGCTATGTTCATTAGAGATCTGTTTTGCTCTCATATTGTTTGTGAAGATATATTAAATAACTTTGAAGTCAGAACTATTCCTCACAATTTACGGCGGAACAACCTTCTTGTTCAGCCTTATCATAGAGTAAATTATGGTCTTAACGAACCAATTACAAGGTCAATAATTCTTTATAACAGTTTGAAGGACTTAGTTAATTTTAATTGCATTAACAAATTAATTTTTAAAAGAAATTATTTTGATAAATTTCCTTATTAATTTATTTTTTGTTTTAGATTTTATTTTATCGATCTGCTAGAGTTTACACTCGATTGATTGATTAGTCACTTACGTACGCATAGTAAGTAAAGTGATGCCGAGAAGCCCTGTCCCGGGGCAGAAGCTTCTGTGAGGCAAAAAAAAAAAAAAAAAAAAATATATAAGGCAAGTCTGCACGGCACAATTTCATGGGAGACAAAAATACAATTTTTCCGCTCGATGGACATAGAACTTAGCTTAAATGCAAGTTAGGGTTTGAATCAACAATAATAGTCAGTGCTTCTCAAACTTCTGATTTTGTTATTTTTTTGCGACGCCTATGACCATGTCACACATACATATTCGTGAGTCGCGTAAAAATGCTTCAACGTCTTAAGCATATGTCCGGTCCAGTATATAGGTCTATGATGAATACCCTTTCACTTTACGAGTGAAGAGTATAAAAATACCGCTAATAGGTTCACTCATGCATGATTAACTCTGAAAGTGAAGTTAAGAGCCCATAAACACATATTCCATTCACATTTAATAATACATACATATTTGTCAGAATTTTGTAAGCTTCGAAATGGTTAAAATATGACATTGAATCAAGTTTCTATCAGCTTACCCTGAAACGAAAGCGTTTTCGACGTCCTTCGTAAAAATTACGCGCTCAATCCAACGTACCTTACCTACCCTTTTCTTTTATAAACACAGCCAATATGACTCTTCAAAACACTTTTATGTGTGTCTCGAGCACGTTTTAATATTTATACGAGTATGATAGGCTTTTCCTAGAACAACTGCTTTAAGAAGAATGTTTATTTTACGCAAGCTTTACGACGAAGACATTCCTATTATTCTCTCGGTGAAAATTGAATGTTTTAGAGCTGCAAATTTCGCATCACCTCCTCTCGTACTAATTGAATTGTTCAATGAAATCCCATCTCAAAATTTTAACAAAGATTTATCGTGTTTCTAGAGTAAAAAGTTTTATTCAACCGAAAAACTGCCAAGGAGGCGAAGAATCCTCGCTAAGTTCACGGTCATGACTCCGAATCCAAGTAATATATAATAAAAGCTCCGCGTGTTTTCGCATAATTATGCATTTATTCGCGTAATCGCATACGCTAATAAAGAATAAGCACGCATAGATTATTTCCTCTCATTTACCTGGCGAAACTCATATTTTTGCCGTCACACATAAATTGAGACACTACGAAAGGACAATTTTTGCCAACAACATGAATTTGTAAAATTTTCTGCTCGTCCGTCGGAATGGAGCCTTGTATTATAGTAGGCAAACGTTGGGCATATTCTTGCACACAGCTTTGTCTCGATTGAGGCTTTCTGTAAGCCTCATCACCGCCACGAATATTTCCATTTCAGTGTTGGGCTATTTTCATGAAAATCCTACAATTGCATATAGCACAGCGCGGTGTCGGCGGACAGACAATTTTCCACCGTCAAGTCAGGCTGAAAATTTTCGTGAATATAGCCCGGCTGTGCTTGTGTCGCTGTATAAGGGAGGATTTAAGCGCTATAAATTTCAAGTGGATTTCTTTGTCTTAGCGCCACTAGTTATTATCCTTGAATATTTTAAAATGTTTAATTAAAATCGCAAGCGAAGAGAATATGGTCGGCCGTGTTGTTGTCGAGCCCGGTTGGATTTGGAGAACGTCTGCTCCGGTAAAGTCTTTTCAAGCGGACAACGATGGATAATCTGTATGGAATGGCGTGACAATCTTTCATTTAGATTTTTGGACGCCTTCCGTACTTAAGTTAATATGACTACGGATTTATTCGGGCCTGCGGTCTATTCCTCTTTTCTGCCTATCAGGTTTCATTGTCGATGGCCCGGTACGGTACTGTAGAGCGTAGCGTAACGAAACGTGCTCGGTGTGCTGTTCCAAGTTTAATATTTGAACGATTACATCGAGCCGTTCCTCCGCATTGCTTGCCCTCAATTTTGCCAACACACCGAGGCACTTATCGTTGTCCTTTGCCGGTGAAGTTGAAGTAACAGTTTTGGGCATAATACACCTGGCGCGAATTTAAGTGGGCCGGGTGGCATCCATTCCACTGCGGGCTGCTCCCTTACTATCACTCCATCTGTATATGCTCGCAGCATACCGTGACAAACGAATAGAGGAAGCAAATCGACGATTCGACTGGTTAATGTCGATTCTCAACCCAGGGTGGCCTTTCGTCCTTTCTGTGAAATTGTGTAGATATATGTGTCTTCTTCTATAACCGTTTCGTGTCTTCTTGTTACAAACGTATATATTGCAGCGATTTAGTCCTGCTGCCTGGGTGTCTGCCTACTTCTCACCTCAGCCAGAAGTGTGTCCTCTTGCCATGCCATCCGATATAGTTTTCGTGCAATCGTGGAAATTCGTCGTAATCCCTACGAATAACACCGCACATATTAGTGTTTGAGTCGTGAGCTTATCGAATGTCATGTCGCACGAAACCCACAGCACACACAGTTTACTTATCCTTATTCCCGACAGATTATGGGGATTTTTCGGAAGTGTATAGCATGCTGCATCCGCACAAAGTGCATTGGCAATTTTTACCGAGCTGTAAGCTTGGGGTGCTTTGGGATGTCTCGTTTGTCTCGTGAACACGTTGTAATGTACATAAAGACTGAAGCCGAGATCGAATGTTTGATGTATCGGTAACGACTGCAGAACGGAAAAATTAATGGTCGACATGCTTCGAAGGACGTGTGTATGGAAATGCAGAGCATGTACGAGGTTGGAGCAGAGCAGAACAGCTCGAACGTGCACGTCGTGAAATTATTAGAAACGCTTTGAAATTTGATAGGGTTGAAATGTTGTCTAGGCATGTTGATGGCCTCTTTTAATGCCTCAACTTAGGTCCTGTGACTCCCAGGTCGCCGATGTTGGGTGATCTGCTACAATTGGCTGGCTTTTACGCAAAAACGCATAACGAACGTATGAACACAGTCTACTTGCTCCATACGTATTATTAACTGAAACGCTTCCAGCAAAAAAAAATAGAACCATTCGTGGGCATATATGTAATTTTCCAAGTGCAACTTTCTGAAATGCTGAAATTTCTGAAGGGCTTAGTTGAAAACGAGACCGAGGCTAATTTCGGGCGCGGCCGAAATTTGGATGCCCTTCGCTCTCCTCCGGGCTAAAAGTTTTTTTCGGGCGTACCTATGACTTGTATTTATTCCCCCTCCCTCTTCCCATTCTTTTCCTTCCGTCTCCACAAACGTTCAGTTGCGTCGACAAAACAATATTTATGTGGGGTTTGGTTGGAATAAGTGGGCAACTAAAAATATTTACACAAAAAATTTTATTGGGGATGTGGGAGCATGGCCCCATAGTACGATCCTATTTGTTTTGACCTTTTTTGTTGCTTTGATTAAGACACATTAATTCAAGGTTTTGTGAAATTGGTGTAAAAAAAAATTTCTTAGAAGAAGTAAAATGGGGGGTTATGTTGGTATGGCAGCCACATAACCCCATGGTCTGATTTGATCCATTCTTACATATATTCTGTGCCATCAATAGTAATGCATTTGTGTGAAATTTGGTTGAAATTAGTGAACAAATGAAAAAGTTTTCCATAGAAGAACCTAATTTAGGTTTGTATGGCAGCCCCATGACCCCCTTGTCCGATTTTACCGATTCATCCCAGATTTACTTGACAGTTGTACCATATTGTACTGCAATTTGAATAAGGCATGTACATTCTAGGATGTATTTTGAATTTAATGACACACGATTTAATCTAGTAGGCGGGTGTTGACTCGATTAATTTAGTGGTTTTAGTAAATCCTGTCCGTAATGTGAATCCCCTCTAACACTTAGATTAGATTAGATTAAATGGGGGCATCGGCATATTTGCCATAAGCACTGCGACCGGTGGTCTATTGTGCAATTGGCCACGCTACAGGTCAGATAAATTTATCTAACCGACATCTGTCGATAAATCGATTAATTTGTCCCATGCTAAGGGAGGCGATGTCCTCTGTAAGAGGGAAAGTTATGCCAAAGCATTCCTCCCGTCTCATCGCCAGTCTTTCATACTCGCAAAGTATGTGAGTGGATGTTTCGTCATCGGCCTCGCAGAAACGGCAGGTCGCGTCTGCGACTAAGCGCATGGTTCTTAAATGATTCTGACCCTGTTCCTGCTGAGCTTAACTAACTCCAGAGTGCGTTTCTTAGAGTAGACCGCTACGAAAAGCTTCGACTGCCTTAGTCCTGGAAGGGCCTCCCAGCATACGGTGGCTGTCGTCTTCTCCCACACAGTGATTGCGTTTCTGCATAGACACAGTGGTATACCGCAGAAGGGTTCCGGGCCGTAGAAGGGGCTAGCAGAGGCTACCCTAGCGAGTTCGTCCGCGAGCTCATTCCCTTCTATTCCAAAGTGTCCGGGAACCCATAGGAGTGTAAGATCATTGCGAGATCCTACAGATTGAAGTATTTCCTGACATATAGCCACACTAGTTTTGAAGTAAAGGTATGTTTTGTAAGAGCTTTGATAGCCGCCTGACTGTGGGTAAAGATCGCTATTTTTCTGTTGACATATCCTTTGTTCTGACATTCTCCGGCGCAAATTTCTATTGCATGTACTTCCGCCTGGAACACAGACGCTAATTTCCCCATAGGTACTGAGTAGCTTACACCTCGCCCACTGATGCCCGCTCCAGAGCCTGTGTAAGTTTTTGATCCATCTGTGTAAAAGCTGATAGTGTCGGGGTGAAGGGACCTGAACATATCCGTCCAACATTCCCTCGCCCAGATTGCTGATTTAAAGGACGCGTTGAAGCGTAATGTCTTAACTAGGTAGTCCGAAGGTAGGCAGAGGGTATTGCTGCCTTGTAACCATCCTAGTTGATCATGGTTAAAATTGACTGTCGTGCTGAAGGCCCTGAGCCTACCAACAGCCACGCTTCAATGTGAATGTGTAGTGGAGTTAGGTCAAGAAGAACCTCCAGGGCAGCGGTGGGGCATGAAACAATAGCTCCAGTGATAATTAGACAGGCAAGCCTCTGGACCTTACCTGGATCCGACTTACCAGTGCTTGTTGAAGCCCTTTTCCACCACACCACCGCCCCACACTCCACTATAGGTCTAACAACTGTCTTGTAAATCCACAGAATTAAATGTGGTTTAATTCCCCAGGTCTTACCTACATAACCTCTGCAGGTCCATAGTGCCTTGATCGCCTTCTCCGTGACCGATTTCAGGTGGTCATCCCAGAGTAATTTGCTATCAAGAGTGTCTCCCAAATATTTGACTTGGTTTGCCATTTTAATTTGGGAGTTGTACATAGTAGGACAACTCAGGGTTCTTGTTGTCCTGCTCCTACTGAAAGGAACCACCGTGGTCTTGGACGGGTTGACCCGTAGACCACTCTCCGTGCACCAATCTTGAACTATTCGCAGGGCGGTGTGGAGCACATGGGGTAGGACTTCCTCAAATTTGCCCTTAACTATGATAACCAGATCGTCTGCGTATCCTTGGGTGGAGAACCTCTCTAAGGTAAGTCTCCCAAAACAGTCCTTGAACAACTAAACACCACAGAAGGGGGACAGTACCCTTCCTTGTGGGCAGCCACGAGTGGCTAAGGCGGAGAGGGTGGACCCTCCGATGCTGGTATAAATGTTCCTCGATGAAAGCATGCGTTGCACCCAGGTAATCATTGTCACATCTGCCCCTTTGGTTCTTAGCGCTGTACCGATGGACTCGAAGGACGTATTGTCGAAGGCCCCTTCTATATCCAGGAATTAACAAAGTGCCATCTCCTTTTTTGATATGGCCACTTCGATTTCGTCCACTAGGGTGTGAAGTGCAGATTCAGTCGATCTGCCTGGTTGGTAGGCAAATTGTCTGGGGTGCAGCGGACTCGTCTTAAGAAGCGTACTCCTTATATGTGCGTCTAGTATCTTCTCCATTGCTTTCATGAGGAACGAGGTTAGACTGATTGTTCGATACGATTTCGGATCGACTGTCGACCTTTTTCCCACTTTGGGAATGAAGACCACCCTCACTGATCTCCAAGCTGTTGGGATATAACCCAACGCGGAACTACTTCTATATATATTGACTAGGAATGGAATCAACTCTTCTTGCGCCTTCTGTAATCGCGCTGGAAAGATGCCATCCATGCTAGGCGATTTGAAGGGATTAAAGGTCCCAATCGCTCATCTGACCTTATCATAAGTAAACATGTCCCGCGCTGCCCTCCAATCGGACTGGTTGGACCTATTGGAAGTACGGCAGTGTGGGAAAGCGGTCTGGTTTAATCTGCATCCTGGGAAATGAGTTTCCAGGAGCAGTATGCCTGTGTCAATCGAGTTTACATTGGGGTAGACCCGCACCTTACCGAAACGGTAAGACACCTGGAAGCACACATCTCCAGGCGGATGGTCTCCATTGACTGCGATTCAATTGACACAATCAGTGTCAAGTTATCGCCTTCCACAGTGGCCTTGATCACTCTCCACTCGGTAGTATGCAGCCCTTCGTTTTGTCTGCGGAGGAGGTTAACACTTAAATGCATGTGGTCTGAACCCATTATCGAAACTGACCTCCCCTTATGTAAAATCGGTCACTTAACACGGAATCAGCCTTTATTTTCCCAGGAAATAGCCCGTTTTCCCAGAAAAGCGAAAATAGTAGAATTTGCATTGGGTGGTTTCAGATTCTAGGACGAAACCGGACGGGAAAACTTGCACGACAAGAGCCGTCGTTCTTACATTGTGAAATGCACAATGCTTACACACTACAAAAGCTCTCGCCGTCCGTTTGTTTGTGCTAATAAACTAAACTAATATTTCTGGTGACATTTTTTGGTCAAAATCTGAAAAGAATCTCAGGAACACATTCCAATTTACTCAGCAGTATTTTTTCTTTTCCAAAAAACCGTAAATTTCGCCAATTTTTTTAGCTCTAAAGAATAGATTTTAAAATTCCACAAAAAATAACGTTCGTCCACCTTGACGACACACAGACAATTCAAGGAAAGCTTTGGGGAGCCAAAATTGAATTTATGTGAAAGCTTGTTTTGTCTACTTTGGGAAAAAGTAAAAAAAAAGAATAAAAAAATTAATAATCGCTACACTTTTACAGGAATCTAGCCATGTACCATATATGGTACACTCACTCTATTAGCGTAGGGTATAATGAAGTTATGAAACAGCTTACTTTAATTAAAAATTCTGAGACATCTTCAAATTGACATACAGTAGACAGTAGAGCTCCGATAATCCGGATTGATTGGGACTGGACCCCATCCGGATTATCGAATATATTCATCATCATCAATGTGGCACGATAGCCCGACGTCGAGCCTTGGCCGCCTGAATCGTTGACCTCCAATTGTCGCGGTTACGTGACCTTGTCCTCCAGTTTCGGAAGCCCAGCAGCTGGTGGGCGTCTTCACCTACGGAGTTCTCGCAGCGAGCTCTCGGTCATCCACGCAACCTCACTCCGTCAATTCGTTGTGCGTTCATTACTTTCTTTGGCATGCGATTAACGTCCATCCGTTGTACATGTCCCGCCCATCGCAAACGTTGAAGCTTCACGATTTTCGATACTTCCAGCTCATCGTACAATTGATACAACTCATGGTTGTACCGAACACGCCATCGATCTTGCTCGCGAACGGCCCCAAAATTCGCCGAAGGACCTTTCGTTCGAAACTGTCTAGCAAAATTTCGGAGGCTTGGATGAGGGTCCATGTTTCGCAGCCATAACATAGCACGGGTCAGATTATCGTTTTGTACACGCGGAGTTGCCTGTGTGCAAGTTTTGAATTAATATAGGGAGGACCGAGAAATTCGTCTTATTGGCTAGTAGTATCCGTCGGTTAATTTCGTCGGTTCCGTTGGCGTCCTTTGATAAGTTACAACCCAGATAGTTGAAGTTGTCTACATTCTACATATTCGATATTAAGGTTCCCTACTGTGGAGCTTGAATTTGCTGGCGTCCTTGTTTTCGATTGCATCATGGCCTTTGTTTTGCTTTCGTTGATATGTAGTCCAACTTCCTTTGAGGTTATGCAGAAGGCTTTCTGCATCACCCAATCTTCAAAACATGATGTTGTATCGTCGGCGTGCGCTACTAATTGAGTCGACTTGATGAGTAGCGTTCCGCTGCTGTCCATATTCATGGCTCGAATTACATACTCCAAAGCAAGGTTGAACAGCGTCGGCGCCAGCCGGTCGCCCTGCTTGAGTCCAGTACGAGTTTCAAATAGGTCAGGGAGCTCTGCGAGACAGTATTAATCATCGTCATCCTTGTGAGTCGCACTAACTTCGCCGGTATACCAAAATACAGTAAAATGTTGTACAGTACACTTCGATCGATACTGTCGTATGCCTGCTTGAAGTCGACAAAGATTTGATATACTCGTACGTCGATGTTATATTCCCAGCACTTTTGGAGTAGTAGCTTCACTGTGAAAAGCTGATAGGTCGTTGAACGGCCAGGTCTGAAGCCGCCTTGAAACTCACCAATGATTCGTTCTGCGTATGGATTAATTCTCTTTTCAAGAATTTTCGATAATATCTTATAGGCCGTACAAACTAATAATATGCCCCTGCAATTCTCACACTACAGCTTGTCACCCTTTTTGTGGATCGGGGATTACCTCGTCGTTCCATATTTTCAGCAGTAGCACATGTATAGTGTTGGTCAGGCACGTTCCACCATGCTTCAGCAGTTCTGCTGGGATATCGTCAGCACCGGGCGCTTTATTACTTTGAAGCGACTGTATGGCGAGCTTCACTTCCTCTACTGTTGGGGTAGAACGGGAGGGCCTAGATCGGCCAACTGCTCAAGAGCTGGCTCCGCGGGGGATGTTGATGGTGCTCTTCAAAATGCGACGCCCTTCGTTTGTTGACGCTTTCGATGTCGCTGATGATGTTACCATCCTTGTCCTTACATAGGCTTGTCTTGGGTTGATATCCGTTCTTGATTTTATTTATAAGCTTGTACGCCTGTCTAATGTTCTTACTGGCTACTCTTTGGTTTATTTGCTGTAACTGCTCGTCAAAATGTTTGGGTTTCTTACGTCTAATTAACCTATTAGATACTCGCCTAAGTTCGTTGTATCTTTTTTTCTTCGGGATGCGCCTTTATAGCCCACGACGTCTTCTGTGACTCCTTTGATGCTGTCTTTGAGCTCCTCCCTGAACTCATGGATTTCTAAATTATTGAAATTGTGAAGCATGGGTGGCAGTTTTTCCTCAAGTGCTGTTGTATACGCAGCCGCCATGGCATCATCAATCAAATTGTCAACCTCGAAGATCTTGGCAGGGTTGATTCTCGTTAGGTGAACCGAAGAGATTCGACACCTCGTCGTCTTCACCAAATAGCGATCGGAGTCGCAGTTGGCTCCTCGATAGGATCGAACATCTAACACATTAGAAGCCCATCTCTTGCTGATCAGTAGGCACGTGGTTGATCTGGTTCACGGTGTATTCATCTGGAGACTTCCAGGTCTGCTTATGGATTCGTCGATGAGGGAAGCATGTAGAGGTTATGACCAAGTTTCTGCCGCTCGCGAAGTCGATAAGTCGCTGACCGTTGTTGTTGTTTTCGTCGTGGAGGCTATGACCTCCAGTAGTTCCCCTATGCCAGCTTTCGTTTCCGACTTTGGCGTTAAAGTCTCCTAGCAGCAGCTTCACGTCGTTTGATGGATGTGAGTCGAAGAGTGTTTCTAGGTCGTTGTAGAACTCGTCCTTAATCGCGTCTTCTTTTACTTCTGTAGGGGCATGCGCATTAATGAGCCAGAGATTAGCGAAACGGGTCTTAATGCGGATCGCACATTTCCGCTCATTGATGGGTTTGAAGCCGATATCGTGGTCCTTGAGCTGCTTATTCACGATGAAAGCTACTCCAAACTCCTTGTTGCCCTCCTCTTTACCTCTCGTAAAAATCCTCCGCGCGGTAACGGTAGTGGGTAAAACCTCTAACGGCTAAGTCAAATCATCTGATGCGACATTTGGAAGAAGCACCGCTGCGCCTGCGTGCTGTATTTACATCTGCAGCGTCTTAGCTTACTTAACGGAATAGGTGACAGAAAACGTTTAACTCAACCACTAAAGCAGCATCTTCGAGGCATGCCCATGATGGCCTTTACTAAACGATTAAACCCTATCATGGTTTAGCGATGTGCCGACAACTCATCCTAAGAAAAACTTCAAGTCAAGAAACCTGAAACAAAAGCCTCGGATTGGACGGATACAAAACAACGACGACCCCGCAAACGAACAACTGATTACTCTTTCGGATCCTGGAATGTACGCTCCCTGAATAGACCGGGGGCCTTAAGGGCCCTCCTGGATCAGGTAGAACAATACAAGCTGAGCATAGTTGCAATCCAGGAAACTAAATGGCTCAAAAGCGAGATTAACGACCTAAGCGCTTAGGGAATCTGTTTGTAGGGAGAAGTTTCTGATCCGTAACGGCCGGTTGATTTGAAATTAAAGGTAACGTTGCGCGAACGTTGTGTTTTATAACGTCACCCATTAGAAGCCCATCTCTTGCTGATCAGTAGGCACGTGGTTGATCTGGTTCACGGTGCAGTGTGTTTGCCACACTCCGGTCGGTGTGGGGCCGGCTTTACATAACGAGCCACAATCGCAGCAATTCAACACCGAGAAATCAATTGGCTCTTTGTAAGATACAGCCCTGTCAGTTATCTCGCTGTCTATTTCATCTGAGAAGAACCTTATCTTTCCTGGAACTGGATTTATTAGAACGATATAAGCCCAACTTCTGTCCGGCGCGCCTCAAGTGCCCAGTAACAGTGATGGTCTTAGCCCACTCCAGGACACGATCCTGCTTGTGCCACTGCCATGGACCATGGACTGACGATAATCTCTTAGACCTTAGAGCCTACAGCAAAAACAAGGCGTCCAAACTCTGTTTATAAAACGAATACGAATGACCTTTTAAGCGTTTTCTTTTCTTAAAAGGAACATACCTTCCATGTGTTCATTTGTCTTTATAGTCTTTCAAACACTTCATTATCACTACGCTCGAAGGAGGGTTATTTCATTTGTAATTATGTACAACGCATCTACAAGCAAAGTAGTACATTGCAAAAATTATGAACATTTACCGCACCCATTCAGGATTGATGGTAAGAATTACGACAAATAAATAGTCAAACTTGCCGCCATTTCTCTCTATGCCATTCAACATTAATGAAAAGTTTGTTGAATTGTTAAAGTTTTTCCCCCGAAACATTACATCTCCCGAGTACCCGACATAAAGCAAAACTTTCCTTGAATTTTTAATGACTTTACTTCTCTCGAATCCAAGCTAAGGCCGAAGCGCCAAAACTCTCGTCCCCAAACTGATGGGAAAAGCTATTTAACCTTTTGTGTTCCAAAAATTCAAAATAGTTCTTTATCGGCCAAAACAAAGATATACAGGCAAAAGTTGATTCTATGAAAAGGCCTCCACCTATTTTACTTCAGAACAATATCAAGGATTGCTGCTTGCTCTAGTCCAGGAAGCACGAAGTCGCATAGAAGCAGAAGAAAAAAAAACAGCCGAGAACGAAACGACATTAACATTGGACTAGTAGGAACGCACAATGACAAGGTTTAATTACGGGAAGGTAATTTTTAATTAGAAAAATTCCCAGAATAAAAAACCGAAACGAGAAAAGCTTCAGATATAAGAAGACATTAAAAGTTAATGTTTTCCTTTTTAGTAGAGCGCGTCGCACACTTGTTCTCCTTCCACGAATTTTCGATAATTTCACAAGTGAAACACCGCCAACGGCAACGGTTGTAGCGGTGCAGGCTTTCCCAACATTCTTATGGTCATTGCTTACAACTGCTCCCGGGCCTGATGGCACTTATTTTTGTTTTTCCCTTTATTTTTCCGGGCTTTCTTCGTAAATTTAAAACTTATTCGGCCATTATGTTGCGTTATGTGTGTGTGTGTGTGTGTGTGGGCGAGTGTTGTGTCGAAAGGCGCGATTTTACCAAAAAGACAATGTTGTTGTTGTGCCCGCTTTTCGACTCCCAAAACTAATAAACTCACTCTGGCAAAATTACCAGTCAAAGATATCGTAGGATTCCTGGCCCGTGGCTAAAAAAAAACCATCCCCTTCCATTTAGTTGATTCTACAAAACGAGTGAGGTCGCGAACTCCCATTATCCTTATAGCGTTGGCATGATGCTTTTTTGAATGGGGCAGTCAGTGTCGACCACTCGCTGAGGGTTTGAGCGATGATTGCCAAAGTTTTTTTTTTGGTTTGGTTGTTGGGTTATAGCGTTAGAAGGACGAATGCTGGAATGAGAAAATTTTGATGGCTATCAACCGGCACCGTGAAACGAACAAACATACAAAGAGAGAGTATTTTTGTTGAGTATTTTCCTTGTGCAGCGCTAGGACGGTATGGTTTTTTCGTGCCAACAACAATAATAACAGTAAAAAGGCTTTTCTCTGTTGTGGCGTCGACACATACCGAGAGTGTTCTTCGGGTCGCGAGCTTAGGATAGGGATTTGCTTTATGAGCTTGCCAGGTTGATTTTATGATAAAAACTGACATTCTAATTATCATTATCACTGAAAGGATGGTTCTGGTTCTGGGGACATTTTCTCGGGATGACTTTTGACGTACCTTTAATGGGGTATTAAACGTTTCGATGGAAGTGATCAAAATACATTTTTAACAGTGTATTTTATACTATTTGAATTATTATTAATAGATATCAAACGCGATAGTATTTAGTAATTATGATTACTGCATTTTGTCATTATGAAAGTTACACAATTTCTTGAATAAAATTAACAAACATCCAATTCAAAATTAGAATAATGAAAACCGACTGACACACTATACACATTTATGGAACGTTCTTCATTTCAGCTATGAAAATAATAGTTTCGCAAATTAACACCTACTTTCAGACCACAGGACTAAAATTTCTGACTATGATCCCCGAAAATTACCAAGCAACCTTTGCAACTCGACTATGTACATGCAGTGCATGTTCCCGGAAATGTTTTGTAATAAACACGAATTAAGTGAAAAACTTTTCCATCCAAATGGATTACATCCTCGCGCTGATATTTACATTGCAAACTGTGGATTACCATTAATTTCGTTGAAAATGCAATTAAAACCCGGGCTGCTAATTCACCTGCGCTGACAAAGCTAGAGAAGTTGGTTTCGGTTAGATAAGTCACGATGAGCTCAGCTGAAGTTATAAAATGAGGTCTTAAAATTAGGTTTGCTTTATTTTTGTTTCCCGTTCAGTTTTGTGTAACAAAATGTTTAGAAATGATGGCCTCGTGACATTTTCGATGATTTAAGTTATGGATGACACTCATGATGAGCTTTAGTCTATGGCTTCAGGACAACAACTAATTTCTAAAAATCGCGTCTATGTCATGACAATTTGAAATAAATGTTGTTAATGCATTTCAGAATTTTTCAAGACAAAGCTCGCTACTAAGAGGCATCAATTCAGAGAAATTTATTGCATGAGACCATACACACCCGTGTCAAACAAACAGGACCCTGCCATATGTATTCTTTATACAAAGCTGTAAAGCATATGGATTATTTAATTAAGACGTCAAATGCATGTTGTATACATAACGAAACCATATTTGATCAACATCCTTTTCCTTAAACTTTCATCTTGTTGTAGTTCACTTTTGCAAATGATGTCTCGATATGATTCACCTTTGCCCGTTCATATGAAAACCTTTAGCGGAATTTCCAGGATATGAAAGGCTTCGGAAAGTTCTTATAAATTCCAAAAGGATGTACATACCTACTTGTATAATTTAATACGATTTTGTGTTTTTGACGTGGTTCAGGCAATAGGGCGGTAGCATCATATGCATGATATCAAAGTAATTGAATAATCATGTGTCGACCGGAATAAAAGATAAATCAAAGGACACAATCGCAACTGCTTACATCACATTTAAAAAAAATGAAATAAAATTAAAAATGTTGCTCCAAGGATAAAAATGATGTGCGCTATATCTCTTTCACCTCAATTCTTTTATAAGGTCGAATTATACAGTGGCAAAGTGGGCTACATATCGAAAAATAAGCAACCCACAACTATTTTTTGTTGTACGGTAAAGTTCCAGGATTCTAATAAATTTTGCGTCCTTTTTCAGACCTTCCCTTTCAATATAAATAATTTACAGCAAAACGGTTGACAAGTACTAAAAAGTTAAAAAAAAATCGGGATACCTACATAATACCAAAAAACGAAGTCCCGCCTGCCTATTCAAAATCCCAACATTACTAAATTCCGCTACTTAAAAACCCTGCCATTATATAGGTAAAATCATACGATATTTTCTTTTAGTACAAATACCCCAGGAAATTTTAACAAAAATTTGGGCGCACTTCGGAAAAATTAGGGGAAAGCTGAGCCTTCCTTTCGAGGTCCTACACAAGTCCCCGAAAGTCCCCGTCGGTGCTACAGAGGGTCAAACACCCTCTAAAACAGGTTTTTGTGGCTTATGTGGCTGCAAACAAAATGCAAAAGTGGCACCCAAGGAAGTTGTAAGGACCAAACTTCAAAAATTACGTATATTTTTGGAAATATATCTATAACGGTTATGTTCAGTAAAAAGTAATATACATCGCGAATTTGTAGTTTGTACAACGCCTAAATTAATATCAAAAATTTCAGATCCATACGAACAACAACAATTCTAAGAGCGGTATGAGGGTCCAATCAAACCCTACAAAAACGGAATTTTTTTGTGAATTTCATGACTATCTTAATAACGGTAACTTTTACGTGAAAGTGGCGGACAATGAATATGTTTCTTCAATAGATCCAACTACAGTGTTAAAAAAACCGATCTGCCCGCCAATGGGAGCTACGTGAGGTCAAACTTAAAAGACCAACGAAGAAGAAGAAGAAGAAGCATGAATATTCAAAACATAGGAGCAATAAGAGGATGAGCTAGCCTCAACCTGATTTTCAATTTTTTTTTTTTTAATTTCTGACTACGGACGGCTAATTCCAACTACGATTAGTCCGGCTTAGATCTACAGCGAGCAGCTCTCGTCGCTCTGACAAGCCGTTTCGATAGCTGTGCTATTAATCTTCACGGTACCATTAGGCTGTGTAGCCTCGTCCACATATTACAATTGGTGGCCAGCGTGGATCCCTTTTCATCATTTTCTTTCCTTTCTCCAATTTAGGTGGAAGACCATTTTTTTAGGGTAAAATCAAGTTTCATTTAGGAGAAGTCATGCAGCCGATTGTACGTATCGATCTGAAATTTTTGTTATTAATTTAGGTGTTGTACAAGCTACCAATTCGTCATAAAACACTTTTTAGTTAACATAACCGTATCTATTCCCCAAAAATGGCAAATTTTGATGTTTGGCGACTCATAACTTCCTTGAGTGCCTACCTATTCGTGGCAACTTTTGAAATTTTGTTTGCAGCTACAGAAGCTCCAAATTTGTCATAGACGACTTAACAGCATACACCCTCGTTACAGGGATATTCTTGAAAAACACAAAATTTCTCGTTTTTCTACGGTTTCAGCTGTTTGAAGAATGTGGCCAAATTTCTCATCAACATGTACACCCTTAAGGATGTTACGGGGCCCTTAAGGGTATACATTTGATATTTTATTCTGGAACAAAAGCTAAACATTTTACGCCCACCACTGTTCAGCACATATTACCGTTATCGAGATATTCAAAAAACCTGTTCTAGAGGTTCTTTGACCCTGTGTAGCACCGCTAGCGGCACTCGTACAGAGTGAGACTTTTGGGGCTTTGTTTAGGACCTCGAATGAAGGCTCATGCAAAAGTCCAGTTTTTCCCTAATTTTTTCGAAGTGAAAGCTAAATCTCGTGGGTTAAAATCCGTCGAAATATTTGTTTATTTGTTTGATCAAGATTATAATTGAGCCCCTACAGAACAAGCCTACTTAAGTTTCGACGGGATACCTACATAATGCCGAAAAACAAATTCCTATCTGGTCATAAAACCCGCTTTTTACAAAAAATTCCGTTCTACATTATCCCGACATAAATCCCGCCACTTAAAAATCCTGCCATTACAAAATCCCGCCCACTGAAAATCCCGCTTGTGGATAGGAAAATGTTCCCGTAAAAATACCGGCAAACATTATTTTCATTGTTTAAAAAAATAAATAGGTCTGTTATCTGATTTCCAGGAGTTAATGCAATACTTTCTCTTAGCATAAACATGTAATTTCTTCGATCATCATCTTGATCGAATTAAGCCACTATAGAACTATACTGTCGTACAGCGGGTACTTAATTCTCAACTACCGAATGACCATTCTACCGATTTTTCAAATTAAGTCACCTGGCCCGTATGGGTCCTCGAGACTTGAGAATACCCATGTGAGGAAATCCATTATTTTAACGGTAAATGTGGTAGCGCTTTTAAATATCCTGTAATAGAATATAAGTATAAAAATACTTACCTTCTATGACGGGATATTAAAAAGCGGGATATTGAAAAGGGCGTATTTTGAATTAGCGGGTTATGAAACTGGCGGGATTTTGATTAGACGGGATTTAAATTGAGCGGGATTTTTAACTGGCGGGATATCGAAATTAGATAATGAAGGTCGGGATTTTAAAAAATAGCGGCGTACAGAGGGCATGCTTCCGCAATACGAGGGTTTTTAGGGTTTTTTAGAATTTTTTCAAATTACCCTTATAAAATCGATTTTGTCCGTCCGTCCTTCCATCCGTCCTTCCGTCCGTCCGTCCGTCCGTCCGTCCGTCCGTCCGTCCGTCTGTTCACTAAATAACTCGCGAACGGCTCAACCGATTGTCATGAAATTTGGTAGGAATGTGTAGAATGGTTACAGCCTTTGGCACGAATACCTTAGAAGTTGGCAGGAAGAAGATAACAGGGTGTCCCGAACGTTTGAAAAAAGTCGACTTTTTTAGTTTTTATCGGAGATTGACGTATGGATATTCAAATCAAAGATCTAAACGAGTACACCTCATATCAGTTAAAATTTTCTAGTTTCGAGTAACGGTAAAAAAGTTATTGGCGTTTAAAGTTAAACTTCCTTTTCGAGCTCCGTTTTTCTAAACCGTTATAGGGATTGATATGAAACTTTGCACAAAGATTGGTCAGTATGGCCTTATATACGTTAAATATTAAGACTGTTGACTTTTGCAAAGGAAAAGAAAATAACAGTAAATTTGAAAAATTTCAATTTGTTCGTGTGTAGCCCCTCTTAGGTTTCCAAATATGAAAATTGTGCTAAGGGTCTTTAGCAAATTAGATGGGGAATACGTCTACGAATTTTCATTCGAATAACTGTATCCAAACCGGAAATGTAGCCAAGTAAGTATTTAGTAAGGGCCTTTCACAATGCAAGGAAAGCCTCTTAAGCATTTCTTCAATGCATATCTTTTAACTTGATGAAACAATGATCATGCAATTTGGTGGAAATGCATAAAATGGTAATAGTGTTTGCCACAAATATTTTTGAAGTTTGTAGGACCAAGTTAACAGGGTGTCCCTGAATAGCTGCAAAAGTATACTTGTCAAGTACTCATAGGAAAGCTTGCGTGGGCTCTTATGTCAGGGGACACAACGGAATCATTTCATATAAGTTGCTTTTCTTTGATTAAAAAAACAGTAACAGTAGATTTACAGCTAATAATTCAGTTCATATATAATGCCAAGCCATCCTTACGTTTGCCTGAGTTTCTTTTTGCTCAAAGGCCATCAGAAATCTGAAATCGAAAAAATCCTGTAGATTTGCCTTGGAGTACTTTTATACAGACTGGGTAATTAGTAAATCTATTTTTGGATTGGTCTAATTAAAGGTGGAACGCGTTTATTTATTTATTTACTATTAATCCAGTTTGTATAAAAGTAATCCAAGGCAAATCTACAGGCATTTTTCGATTTAAGATTTCTGATGGCCTTTGAGCAAAAAGAAACTCAGGCAAACGTAAGGATGGCTTGGCTTTATATACACTGAAAATAATTTTGTACATAAATTCAATGAACACCGTTCATATAGCTATTTTCATTCTGAGTATAAATAAATTCATCGTTAGAGTGAATTTTTCATTATTGTCAAACAATGAATTTATGAACAGTTCATATATGCAATGATTTCAATTTCATAAAAATAACGTTGTTCGTAATAACAATGGATGTTTTCATAAAAATAATGTAGATGTTCATAACTGCAATGTACAGGCTCATCATAATAATGTACATGTTCATAGCAGCAATGAACATGTTCATAACGGCAGCGAATATGTACATTATCACTTGAATGTTAACGGTTTTAGATTTTTTCAGGAGACCAAGACCGGTAGTGTTTAGAAATTGTCTTCAATTAGATTTCGCCTGTTATACGAGGAGTTTTGTGAGTGAAGTGAATTTGGATCGATCGTGAAAGTGAAAGTGAGAATAATTTGTTTAAAAAATATCTGTTTAAAAGATAAGGATTTGCATTCCACCATGAAATGTTTTGTTTCGAAAAAAAGTTTTGCTTCGATGGGCCATTTAATTATTCATTTAAAACGGGGTCATAATTTGTCCGCAAACAGTATATTTAGATGTATGGAAAAGTAAATATATTGATCAAGTAAATATATGGATCAATGAATTGAAACAGAAGCAGGAGTGCATTTAATTAAATGTGAATTATGTAAAAAAAAAAACGATTGTACGTTAGTTTGTCTGCGTTCACGTCAAATCTAATATTTTCAGAATTTATGCATATTTAAGTTGATATTTATCATTTCACATAAAATAATGGAATATTCCCCGAATAATTTTCTGTAAAATTTAAAGTTTAAATAAATGAAATTGTATGTAGATATTATGTAAATCCTGTAGTTTTCCTCAATTACAATTGAAAATCTTTCATATATTTTATGAATTCCTTCATAAGGCATACGTAATAAATATGAAAGAAGTTCATACACATAATAAAAAAGTACATAGTCAGAATGCAAAATATATATAGATTTTATGAAATGTGCTCATTGATTTTATGTAGGTACTACGTTAACCGATTTTATGAACTATGTTCACTAATTCTATGTACTGGATTCATTGTTCATACAAAATATATTCATTCTCCCAGTGAATTTTTCATTGCTAATTTCGTGTCAATGTTTTTATGAACGGCCATTCATTGTGACAATAAACGTTATCATTGACTGAAAAAATATGAATTTTTCATATATGCTATGAACTTTTTCATTGTATTTACGTACCTTTTTCGTTCAGTGTATATGAACTGAATTATTAGCTGTAAATCTACTGTCACTGTTCTTTTAATCAAGGAAAAGCAACTTATATGAAATGATTCCATTGTGGGCGTTGACATAAGAGCCCACGCAAGCTTTCCTATGAGTATTGAACAAGTATACTTTTGCAGCTATTCAGGGACACCCTGTTAACTTGATCCTACAAACTTCAAAGATATTTGTGGCAAACACTATTGTATTCTATGCATTTCCACCAAATTTCATGTTCATAGGTTCATCAAGTTAAAAGATATGCATTGAAGAAATGCTTAAGAGGCTTCCCTTGCATTGTGAACGGCCCTTACTAAATACTTACTTGGCTATATTTCCGGTTTGGATACAGTTATTCGAATGAAAATTCGTAGACATATTCTATATGTAATTTTCTAAAAACCCTTTGGAGAATTTTCATATTTGGAAACCTAAGAGGGGCTACACACGAACGAATTGAAATTTCACAAATTTACTATTATTTACTTTTCCTTAGCAAAAGTCAACGGTCTTAATATTTAACGTATATAAGGCCATACTGACCAATCTTTGTGCAAAAGTTTCATATCGATCCCTATAACGGTTTAGAAAAACGGAGGTCGAAAAGGAAGTTTAACTTTGAACGTCAATAACTTTTTTACCGTTACCGGAAACTGGAAAATTTTAACTGATGTGAGTTGTACTCGTTTAGATCTTTGATTTAAATACCCATACGTCAATCTCCAATAAAAACTAAAAAAGTCGATTTTTTTCAAACGTTCGGGACACCCTGTTATCTTCTTCCTATCAACTTCCAAGGTATTTGTGCCAAAGACTGTAACCCTTCTACACATTCCTACCAAATTTCATGACAATCGGCTGACCCGTTCGCGAGTTATTTAGTGAATAGACGGACGGACGGACAAAATCGATTTCATAAGGGTTTTTTTGAAAAAAAATTTGCTAAAAAACCCTAAAAACCAGAATATGATGGGCGGGATATCGTAGTCAACCCAAACAATTTCATGCGGAAACTTATAAATTTGGGTATGTAGCTATGAGTTTGCAAACAAACAAAATTATAAGAGAATCTAAAATTTGTCAGTCAACCGCGATTTATTCTGATGTGGTGGCTAAGAACAAGGAAACAAATCCGGAAATTTTATATACTCGACACTCCCTTTGATTTGTCACGCCTATCTCTTCGGCCTACATTACACAGTCATATTTCTATTACAATATGTATGCCATATGCCTAAGCATACTCGATTCATTCAGTATAAATTCTTAGACGTGCAGTAGCCGAAATCAAGTAGGCTTAAGCATATTATAATAGAAGTATGCTCAAACATGACTGTGTACTGGAGCCCTTACCAAAGATGAATTCGTATTTCGTATTTCGATATTTATTTTTGCTCAGGAATAAATAAGTTCTACTAATTATAATAAGCTGGATAAAGCGAATAAGAATAGTGCTTAATTCTGTTGATTCCAGCCCTGTTCGATCAATCGATTATTCGTATTGTAATCGATTATTTTTATTGACATATTAATAGGTTATTTTTTAATTATTATTAAAATAATTCAAAATACGATTAATCGAAAACACAGTTAATCGAAAATACGATTAATCAAAAATTTGATTTTCGCTGCTTGGCGGAAGACGTGTGGCAGCAGACCGAAATTAACACTTCCGTGTCGCCAACGAAATCAGTGTTAATCGAAAGGTCTCGACTCTCTTAACGATTCTGAAGTCATTTCCCCCTAGTCACCCCTGTACTCACGCTGCAAATCCGCAAAGTGGCTGTTTCTCTGCTTGGCGGGAGATGTCTGGCAGTAGACGGAAATGACAATTTTCGTGTTATCAAACAAAATTGGTGGCAAACGAAAGATTTCAACTCCCTCTAAATCTAAACGATTCTGAAGTCATTACCCCCTTGGATGTCCCCGTTCTTTAGCTGCAGCCACGCTTGGCGGGAGACTTCTGGCAGCACACCGAAATGAGCACCAGCGGGAGAGCGGGGGAAGGACTTCAGAATCGTTCAAAGGGCGCCGAGACCTTTCGATTGACACCAACATCGTTAAATGGAACTGAAATTGTCATATCGGTCTGCTGCGAGAAGTCTCCCGCAAAGCAGTGAAACAACCAATTTACGAGGCTGCAGTGGGAGAACGGGATTGACTGGGGAGAAAATGACTTAAAAATCGTTGATAGGGAGTCGGCACCTTTCGATTGCCACTTATTTCCTTCGGCACGTAAGTTTTAATATCGATCTGCTGGCAGACGTCTTTCGCCAAGGAGCGAAAATCGTATTTTTTGATTAATTGTATTTTCGATAATTCGTATTTTTGATTAACCCTTAAATGCATGGGGTCTGAACCCACTATCGTAACTGACCTCCCCTTATGTAAAATCGGTCACTGAACACGGAATCAGCCTTTATTTTCCCAGAAAATAGCCCGTTTTCCCAGAAAAGCGAAAATAGTAGAATTTGTATTGTGTACCAAATATGGTAGGTACGCCATGCATTCAGGCCATATGTTGTAAATGAAAGACATTTTTCAAATTTCATTTAATCTGCCTCTTACTTTGATAGGAACAGTGCAAAAAAGAAAGGATAATTATCATGGAGATTTTCGATCGAAACTACAGTGGAAACTCGATATAATGAACTCCTCTTCATTAAAGGAAAGGGTGGTCATTTCTATAGAAAATCGCGAATATTCAGTTTTTTTTAAGGGAGCTTGGGTAGGTGAGTGATTAGTTTCCTATTCCTTATTGAAATTTGTATGGATGCCTATTTGTGACATATCCTGGAAGTTGATGGAAAGTGGAGTAGAGGCTACTACCGCTACATCCCCCACAAACCTAAATTTAGCCATGTCTTTCGATAGAATCTCGCGAAACACTTCAAATGTGTGTCAAGTGGTAGCTGTTGGATGCCCTTATGCCAGATCCGACTTGTACATATACCCCTTCGTCAACTACAAAAAACTTGCAATTGATTATTTTGGGCTTTGCGTGCCGTCTAGCTCTGTACATGGGTATAGGGTAGGCACTCATCATGCTATTAACGCGATTAGAATGGTCTCGTTATAAAATAAATCTTTTATATAATAGTTCGTTATAAACATGTTCCACTGTTAAACGTATATCTCGAGACTTCTTTTGATTTGCGATAGCTCATGGGATTCCTTTCTTGAAAAGTATATGGATTGGATTGACTTTGCTAGGATATGAGCATGGAAATGAAATGCTGCTTGCTTTATAACTCAAATTTGTGCAGGTCACAGGACATGTTCACAAGAATTACATCCATGCAATTTTTTGTTTATCGAATATGGTACTCCACATATTCTTCTATATGAAATGGTTGACCCTAGAAGCACATTTTCTGAGGATCCTGACCGTGGATTTCCAAGACAATACCTGTCATAATGAAATGGTTTAAGAAATTAGATATCAAGGCGTAGCTGCTTGAATCCTAGTGAAAGTCCAAGTGTATCTTACTAAGATGTTAATTACGGAAGCTCGGTTTTTTAGATGCGTGTCCTAAGGAGAAAACAAAAGATCTGAACAATTTTTTCAGTATACTTGCCAGCTAACAAGACTTGGATTATAAGAAGCAGCTATAGAAACACTAAGCCCTGACCGGTCTGCTATAGAAAACAAAATGACAAAAACGGTCCTTCTAAATCAACTATGACAGCTCCGTTTCCTTGGATCCTAACCAGGACTGATTAACCTATCTTTCATAAAAAATGGCAGTAAATGTCCTGGAAAAATGGATCGGTGGCATAATTTGTATGAAAATTTAAGTTATTTGGACCAGTTCTGAGTTCAATAAAACGCACCATCATGTTAAAAGATCTGATAATTAAAATTTTATGAACATATCCTACTCTACCCAAGCCTAAAGGAGAATAATTTCATCAAGTAACAACGATCGGAATGAATGTATATATATTTCTGAATATGCCCCACTGCATGGTGTACCATATATGGTACGTTGCAAAATTAGTGCAAACAATACCTTTGGTGACTTTTTTTGGTCAAAATTTCAAAAGAATCTCAAGAACACATTCCAGTTTACTCACCAGTATTTTTCCTTTTCCAAATAGCGGTAAATTTTGCCGATTTTTTTAGCTCTAAAGAATAGCTTTTAAAATTTCACAAAAAATTACATTCGTCCCCTTTGACGACGCACAGACAATTCAAGGAAAGCTTCAGGAAGCCAAAATTGAATTTATGTGAAAGCCTGTTTTGTCTACTTTGGGCAAAAGTAAAAAAAAAATCAAAAAATTTAATATTCGCTAGACTTTTACAGGAATTTAGCCATGTACCATATATGGTACGCTATGCATTTAAGGGTTAATTGTAGTTTTGATTAATCCATCATTGTTTTTCGATTAATCGTATAATCGATTATTTTGAATAATCGAACATGCCTAGTTGATTCCCAAAGAGCAAAAATTATGTTCAGAGTGCCTCAGTGACGTAGACAGCTTTTGTTTATATTGAAATATTAGCCTGTATATGTATAGGAAATATAGAGCAGAATTCATAGTCACCTCTTATACTTAAGGGGACTCTTTAGATTGATTTTGCAATTTATTGTATTTTTTTTTTAATAAAGTCGATTTTTTCTGCTACTAGATAATTTTGTATACTTTATTTATTAGTTAATTTAATTATGAGGTTATGCCTTTATAACTGACGTTTTACGCCAATAAACATTCCCTTGTACTTATCCCTTAGGGAACCCTCATTATAAGTGAGGACTATACCCATAGTGCTTATATGTTATGTAATGTGGATTCAATCAACAATCTTTAGAAATTTTGATCTGAACTTATTATTGCGTAAAACATTTCTCGAATTTAGGTTTAGGCCACTCGTGCGCCAAAAGCGTCGCGTAACTCACAGGGGCGTACGCAAAGAAATATTTTGGGAGGGGTTTTAGGATATAGGTTCACATTGGCTACAAAGTCCAAACCTACAGCTATTTATTTAAGTTCATAAATAGTTCATAAGTTGACAGGTGAATGTCAACTGACAGTTTGAGAGCCGCTTATAGAATTCGTAGTGACAGTTTTGCAGCTTTGAATTTTTTTTTGTGAAATTCTATAATTTTTGAATAGTCCAATAATAATTTAATGCGCAAAGTCCGATTTTGATCATTAAATTTAAGAAAACCTCCAGAATAGATGTTAGAGTATATATATTGATAGGAATAGTTATCCTAATGACCATAGTTCCAATTAAATTACTTCAGGAGCTTACATCGGATGTTTTCAGGTCTAGTGTACATTTAATCAGCCAAGAGAAAGGTATAAGGTATTAGATATCGTTAGAAAGGGAATTTTGTGTAGCTCAAATTGTTTTTAAAACGTTTTGCTGTAAATATTACAGTTAACAAGATATTTTCGAAAAATCATAATTTCACCCCTTTGCCACCCCCTCCCCAAAAGTGACGCGCAAAGCAATGTAACTTTTCACAGCGTAATGCAGTCAGACCGTAGTCACAATTTGGCATCAAAGTCAGCTATTTTTTGGATGTTTGGGTTTCATAATTTTTTCAACTAAAATCACTTTACTATGAGGGGTTTTACACTACATGCAATATGTTGCGCGAATATACTAGGCAAGCAACAGGAGCATAAGAAATTGCTGCTTGCAATGTAAACACCTATCATTTTTGCGCAGTTGCATGTTGCACACTGGTGTTGCGCAATAAATTGCTGATGATGTCTTGCGTGTAGTGTAAACGCATTTGTTGCATAATGTTGCTTATTGCGTGTTGCGCATATCCAACCGATTGGATATGTGCAACACATTTGCGTGCAATATTGGTGTCGAGCTACGACGACACACTAGACCCAGTTTCGTCGGAGCTCGATAGCAAACTCGTTGCATAAAATAACGGACGGACGGTCTATTGTTGTTGGTACCGGTCTATTGTGGAACATATTGGAACAATTTGCGTATAGATATCCGCGTAATCTTCTAGTCTATCGTTCTTGAGTCAAGTGGACGAGCAAGTGCAATTATCGAGAAAACTCAAGAGGAAAGCAATTTCATTGGGATGTACGAAGCGAGACCCATTCTATGGGATAGCAGACTTAAAGGTACATTATTCATCTGTTGCTGTATCCATAATGTTTTTGTTTTCCTAGACTATAAAAATTGTGAAGCGAGCTACTGCGCGACCATGGAAATTGCGAAAGCCATGAAAATGACGGAAAATGAAGTTAAAAAGAAAATCTATAGCTTGCGCACGCAATTAACTGCTGAAAAATGAAAATTGACACTTGTGAATTT
The DNA here is from genome assembly GCA_949715475.1 of Microchrysa polita. NCBI lineage: Eukaryota > Metazoa > Arthropoda > Insecta > Diptera > Stratiomyidae > Microchrysa > Microchrysa polita. The sequence goes on from OX454415.1 coordinate 36,268,020, forward strand.
GAAACTGCAATATAAACACCTTTTGCATCAGTTGCGAGAAAATATTTCTGCAACACTATTGCACAATAGATTGTGCGCAAAATTTGCTTACAGTGTAAACACTTTGCTAAATCCAATGCAATTAGCAATAGAGCAATATATTTCCTGCAATTTTTGCATGTAATTGTTGCTTGTAGTGAAAAACCCCTCTATGAATAGGAAGGGTAGCTTGCGGAAGTCAGTCAGTACCTCGAAAATCATAGTCAAATCAACTAAATAATGTGTCTCATGTAGAAAACTTGCTAATTATATTCGACCTTTCGACAGCAGTCTTCAACGACCTTATGCTAAACTCCACACCTGCAGAATGACTCTCAAAACTGATTTATCAACTTGTTAAGCTAATAATTACAATACTATAGCAATTTAGTTCTCATATAATCGCTCCATCATATAAAGTTTTACGTCAAATTGTCTAAAATTGCTGCAAACCAGCTGGTTGCCAGGAAAATTTCTCATAAATTATGCAGTAATTCAAGCCATTAAGTGAATTCTCCCATTTTCTCCGATTCATACATACATTGCCCACTTGTACAATCGACTAAAACACACGTATAAGCTCCATTTATGACGACTACATCTTTGTCCTGTATTAAATCTTTCCAGGTTTCTGACGATATTCTCGCATCCATCATAAGACCTTCGAGCCGGCACTACTACAGCATATCAACGATAAATTGGCCTCGATAACACACAAAGTTTGCGCGCCCTCGAAACCTTGACTGCTATCGCTGCTACTCCTACTACAGCCGGCTGCTGTACTACGCTTGGGGTGCTCTTGTCCACCACGTTGAAATTGTCGGGAACAACCCCCCGCCAGGCCGTGCCGTTGGCGAACATTCATTTTACCTGGCGAAATTGTGAAAATGTGAATTGCATAATAATTTTCCCTGATTTTGTGTGCGTCCTTGTTAAAATGGCATCCTTGTTGTAAGCATAGTCAAAATGCACAATTTTCATCCGAGTGCAAAGAGCAACCACCATTGGCAGCAAAAGCAGCAACAACAGCAGAACGACCCCCATTGTCATCACTTGCATCGCAGCAAACCGCATAGTTGCAGCAAATGGCAGACTATGGACACGAAGCTGGAATAATAGGATTCAACAACTTTCGGCTTGTGTTCTCACATGCGGGAAAAGTTCATGTTTTTTCGGCGAAAATACATACATTTGAAATGCAACGTAACGGGGTGGCAACAACAGAAAAAATCCACTACAAATGCAGCGATGCAACTTGTGCACAAGTTGTTGCAAACAAATCGCATTTAATAATTCATTAGTGCACGGATTTGGAGGCTTTTCGCTACTTTTCGCCTGACGCCGACCGAGGACAAAGCGCCAGAGAGAGAGGTGGTGATCCGTTTCGCCACTTCGCACCTACTTTCATAGTTCAGTTTTGCATTCAATTCAGCCGAACGGACGTTTTAGCAACCGGTGAAAGTGGCACAGGTATTTAACGTAATAAAAAAGACAGTTATAACAGCAGCACGCGCGAAAGTGTTGACGTAACAGTGGTGAATCGTGTGCTTCCTCTAATGAACCGTTCTAGTGATTAAAGTTTAAAATGAGAGTGAAGTGTTATGTACATCCGCTTCTTGATGCAGCCCTTTTCTGTTTAGTTTTTCAATTGCAGCGTCACATCACTTCCGCCCTCGGCGAGAATCGTATTGAGAGGGAGCGACAAGGTGAGTTTTCCTAAAGCTTTTATGTAACCGACTTTAGTTTAGTTGTTCAGTTCAGCTCAGGGTGGTTGTAAATTTAAAAACTGGCAAACAAGCAGCTGAGCTTAGGTTGCAGGATCGAACGATACTCTTACATATAGGTACTGGTAGTCAACGTAAAGCGAGTTGTTCCATTAACAAAACTGCCAGTCGGTGAATATATTTTGCATGTGTGCCAGTAGTCGTATGTAAAGCGCCGCCGGGGGTGGTAAGGATAATGAAGAACTGTACCACACACAGTTTCGCCCATTACACCGGTAAAATACGAAATGACGAAAGTAAGGGACTGTTATTACTATTAGCAAGTTGCATACATGGTTTTGTTCACCTGGAAGCATGTAGGTGCATACGTATTTGGCTATGCAGCAGAGTGATGCATCTATTGCATTATCGGCTTTGCACCAGTTCATGTTTTACGAACATGATGGGAATTATTTACGTAAAACTGCAATTTGTCCTCTTTGTTTAAATTGTGGCTATTGGAATAAATTGAAATAGAATTACGCACTCATGGAAGCCGTTGAAATAATAATTCTGTGGCAAAAAGGCATAACCACATAAGTCCATTTTTCGTATTTTTCAGGAGAGCAATTTAAAGTTTCAAATATTTTTGTGTAAAAGGTTTTATGGAATCTGAGCCAATTTTCTTTCAAAATGAGTGAGGCAATTAATGCGGAATAAGATGCTATTTTTTATTTTGACATAGTTATAATAAAAAAGAAGTAATAGCAGGATATGCAACTTATGTGATTATTCCTTTTAGACATAAGTTTTTCATAACCAAATAACTCAACTTATGTTGTTATGCCAATAAAAAATCGTCGGTTTGCATAGAAATATCTTGAGTTATGCTGTTTGTCCATATCTTCTTAATGTGATTCGCATAGTATATCTAGAAATATGTTGTTTTTCTATTTATAAATATCTACTGATATCTGAGTTATGTTAAGTTTATTTTTACATTAAATTTAAAAAAAAAACGAAATCACGAAAATCGGACAATATCCACATTGTTTTTTATTTAATTAAGTATACCAAATTAATAATGATAATCAAAATCAACGTCGATATGCTGAATTAGCAATTGAAAGCAAATTGTAAAAACAGAGATTTATTATTTATAGTAAAACAAAATAACATATGTCAACGGTCTTGTTGGAATAAAAAAGTTGGTACATTATTAAAATAACACAAACATCCCAATTCATCATTTTTACATAACATATTAACAAATAAACGAAAAATACTCATTGATTTTCCACTTTAATCATCCGAAATTTCTTCGACGATTAAGTCTGGATCTGCGTTCAAAACATTTCCATCGTTACGGCTTTTATTAAAATCGTTAAAACACGGATATATAAAATTTAATAAACTCAGAAGATCCTTTTTCTTTTTTTTTCTGTTCGGATGATATGATAGGTCTTGTATTAGATAATTTGATAGAGGTCATCGATTAATAAATTGTTAGTACTTGGTTTTTTAAGTATTTAATATTTTGAACGGTTCATTTTCTTCCAATGAGGTTTTATATTCGATGATACAAAATTTCTCCCGGATACATTTTAGCCACTTAACATCAGGCCATGCAGATTTGTTTCTACGTCGCACTCCATGTGAGTGTGACCAGGGACTAAAAACTTATGTTCAATGCCCTGCACCCGATCCACGATAAAATATAAATGACTCCCACATTTCTTTCTCGGAATCTTTCAAATGTTTTAACAAGCAGGAGGCAATCGCACTCGCCCCTCTTTTGGCTAAACCTTCATGTCACTTGAAACAATATGGCACATTAGCACTATAGCACACTATAGCCCACTGGCTTCAGTGCTGCAAATCCCTTCGGGTTCATGCCCCTCTACAATATGGAACATTGGTTTTGCAATCGTGCAACATTAGATTAATCGTCCACAGCTGACGTTTATAGAAGCTAACTGAAACGCTGAGTTGCGGCGTCGAAGGCATTGCTGCAGGTTGAAGGTATATGTCCCTGTATTTTAATTGTTTCGAGCCAAATCCTCAACACATTTCTTCATTTCGTACGCGGTCTCCGCTTCATTATGATGGCTAATTTGCTGCTCATTGGCTTCCTTGAACTCGTCTCTGTCTTTGTTCAGAAAATCCAATTTTGCCTTTAGTGCATCACATTTCCTACAAGTGTCAAGCTTAGGAAGCTTGAGTTTCAGATGAAATGTGTGGAATATCTGGGAATACTTAGTAATACTAAGGGGATGTGTATTTTCTGCACAATATAATGAATGCATCTTTGCCTTTGGGTTAAATCACCACTCAAATAACACTCCGAAGCTCTTCGGCAATAGTGGCTTACATATGCCGGAAAACTTTGAATGTGTGCTTTTATGGCACTAACGATGCCCGCCTCCAATTCGTTTGAAGGCATCTGGGACCCGCTCGGCTTTTATGAAGACATCCCGTGATTCAATTTTTTTCCTGTTTTTTTTTTTACTTTTTTCGGCACTCTCCTATAAGCATTCATGTACGAGATTTGGTTCTGTATTGTAAACCCGCGTTACGTTTACGTTGCTTTTCTTTTTTAGTCTGTTTTCGAGGTCCCGATGCAACATCCACATGGTTAAAACTTCTTCTTCTTCTTTTCTGTACCGTACCCCTTGTGGGGCATGGTGCCGTTTATAGGCTACTTCGAGTAAACGTTACATTGCATATAGAGGAGTGTATATAATGTTGCAAGCACTATATATTTTCTGGACCACGCCGAGATTCGATCTCCGGACCTCTAGATTAGTAGCATCGTAGAGTGTGACTCAACCAAGTGAGCGTGGAACATGGTTAAAACTAATCTCATGTAATGGTTCAATTTCAAGTAGGTCATGTTCGTCTGATTCAGAAAATGGTTCATTATGAGGGTCTTTGACACTATCATCCGAATCCAAGTCGACAAAATTCGTTCCGATGTCTTCAAACAACTTTCAAACTGTTGTCCAGATACATTCAGGAATCCGCTTAAACTAGACTTTGTTTCCAACTTGACGACCCATGATGGATACGCTTCTATAACATAGATCACCTAGAGCCGCTACAAAAAAAAAAAACGAAATGACCCAATGTAATGGTTTATCTCATATCAGATTCTTAGAAGCAACTGTAAAATACTAGTATTTTATCAAATGACTAGAACTTATTACTAAATGAATGAGACTTTTCACCTTTAGACAAGGAAGTTAATTTTCTCATTCATGCAAGTCTGGCTGGTCTAGCGGTTAGTGCGCGCACCTTCGGTGCACAGGGTCATGAGTTCGAATCTCACCGTGGTTCATGGTGTTTTTCGAACTCACGACTTGTGACTATGATCTCACTCAGATGTTAAACGAGTACCCATTTATGGGGATAAATAACACTGCTGAGCGTGATGCTGATCTCATTACCTCAACAAAAAAGCAGATAAGATCTTGGAAATAGGATGTCACTAACACATCCTGCGGCCTTAGTCCAATGTTGGATTGTCGTGCCTGTTATTTATTTATTTATGCAAATAGTCGAAATACTTTGCCAAAATGCGATATCATACTATTTCTATCATGTCGTACTCTTGCTCTGTTATGTCCCTCTGTTTGGCGTATGCAAGAAATTTGGTTAACAGGCATATTAAAACTTTCAACTATTTTATTCTCTGCAAATTAACAGCAAATATTGTAGCATTAAAATAAGAAAAGAAGAAAAATCTATCTATTATAAAAAATACAATTTGCAATTTAGCTATTTTCATTGATATTATATTTTAATTTATATGGTCTTGATTTCGATCTATTACCTGCAGGTTCCTTCACCGCCAGTAGTAAATTTTTCTTGTTCTCAAGAGCATATCTTAACAGATTGGATATGCTTTGTCTTGGGAAAAACGACATAACACAAGTTATGGATGACGAATCGCTGTTTTAAACATTGGAATAATACTATAAGTTGAAATATGTGAAAGATATTTGTTCATTACAACTTGGAACAATAACATAAATAAAATTATAATAAGCTGTAATGTACTTTTCCAAATTGGAATAATCACACAAGTCTGAATACTTTGAGTACTAAGCGATTTTGCGAAATGGAATAAAAACATAAGTATACACAAGAAATTGGAATAACAACATATCTCAATTATGTTATTTTTACTCACCTTGTGCAACGTGCTATCTTAACGAGAGTTCGACATGGAATAACATGATAATTCGAAATTATGTTGTTATTCCCTTTGTTAACACGGTTCATCATGAGATATGTTGTTTGGTTTTCTTACGATAACTTCTGTTTTACTGAACCGATTAACGCCATCTTTTGACACAATATAGAACAAAAAATACCGAATGCGACGAATTACTCAACTCAATTTTGACATAAGTCGAGTTATGTGCTTATGCCTTTTTGCCACAGAATTTATTATACCAAAATGCTGGAAGTACTTAGGTTTTGATGTTTAGAATCCGCTTAAATTTACAAGCTCCATTAACTGGCCTAATTTTTAAAATCCGTCATTGCAACTACAATACCATATTCATAAAAAAAATTCGGAATTGAAATTATACCTACACACCACAAAAATGTTGAAACTAAACGAAAACGAGACCGAGGCTAATTTCGGGCGCGGCCGAAATTTGGATACCCTTCGCTCCCCTCGGTCTAAAAGTTTTTTCGGGCGTACCTATACCTAACTAGTGTTCAGTCCTCCCCGCTTCCATGCTTTTGAATTTTCTCATAAGTGCCGTGGCGAAGATTTATTGGGCGAAGCGGGACGTGGGTTTCTTATAAGAACCAAAAAGAGGGGGAAGGGGGTTGTAGGGCAGCCCATCAATTTTTACGTATGTTTGTGGCATCAATTAAAACACATTTGGTTCAGATTGGTGGACAAATCTAAAAGGTTTTCTTCGAAGAACCTAATTTGGGGGTTGGGTTTATATGCCAGCCCCATGACCCCATGGTCCGATATAATTCATTTTTGCATATGTTTTGTAACATCACTAAAAATACATTTCCATGCGGTTTAGTTGAAATTTGTGTCCAAATAAAAAAGTATTTTTTAGAAGAACCTAATTTTGGGGGTCAAGTTTGTATGGCAGCCCTACGACCCCATAGTTTGATTTCACGTTTGTTATGTGGCATCAATAGAAATATAATTTTCTGAGGTTTGATTGAAATTGGTGTGCAAATAAAAACGTTTTTCTTAGAAAAATTTGGTTTGGGGGCTAGGTTTGTATGGTAGCCCCATGACCCCATGGTCCGATTTGGTCCATTTTTACATATGTTTTGTGGTATTACTAGAAACACATTTGTGCGAAATTTGATTGAAATCGATGAAAAAATAAAAAAGTTTTTCTTAGAAGAATATAATTTGGGGGCTAGGTGTGTATGGCAGCCCCACGACCCCATTGTCCAATTTGGTCGATTTTTACATATATTGTGTGCTACCAATTAAAACACATTTGTGTGGAATTTGATTGAAATTGGTGCATAAATAAAAAAGTTTTTCTAAGTAGAACCTAAATTTGGGGGGTAGGTTTGTATGGCAGCCCCACGACCCCCTTGTCGGATTTTAGCGATTCAAACATACAAACTGCCTGCAAAAAAAAGAAGCATGTGTGCAAAATTTCAGCTCCATACCTTTTAAACTGGCCGAGCAAAACGCGTCGCAACAGACAGACAGACAGACAGACGGACAGACGGACAGACGGACATCGTCCAATCGACTCAGCTCGTCATGCTGATCATATATATACATATTTTATATGGTCGGAGATGCTTCCTTCAATGCGTTACAAACTTCATGACAAAGTTAATATACCCTTTACGCTTAATAAGCGAAGGGTATAATGAAAACCCGAAGTCGCGATTTTAAGAGTATTTTATGTGATATATCAGCACACCCGAGACCCGATAAAGGCTGAAATATAAATTGATAAATGAGCATGAGAAAAATCGAACGCATTTAAGGCATGGACGAAATGTGAATCAAGCAGTGAAACCGAACGGGTTCAACTTCGCGAAAATTATATGCACAGCCGGAAAAACGTAAAGCGCTTGGTAGCTCAAGCAAAGGCGAAGGCAGCTGAGAAATTCTACCAAGAATTAGAAACTCAGACTGCGACCGAAGGCCCGTCTTTGCGCGAGAGACCTAAGCACGACGCCAGGATATTTAGGGTCGCAGCCCAAAGGAGAAGGAACGCTCGGGAAATACAGGCGCCAAAGTACGTGGAGGACGCGCAAGGAATGTTGCTGATTGATGATACGGCAATTTGTAGCAGGATGCGAGAGTATTTTGACGAACTTCTAAATGAAGAATTTCCTCGAGCAGCTTTTCGAGATGTTGAGCCGAATACCACAAATATTGAAGATATCTCAGAGGAAGAGGTGATGGAGGCAATGCATCAGATGAAACGCGGAAAGGCAGTCGGACCGGACAAAATCCCCGCGGAATTTTGGTTGAAAATGGAAAATGTCGGGCTTAGTTGGCTCACAGTTCTCTTCACCAAAATCAAAGGCGGGCAACCGATGCCTGATGCTTTCAGGGAAAGTTTTCTTCTTCCTTTCTATAAGAACAAGGGAGACTCACGCAAACTCAACAACTATAGGGCTATAAAGTTAACACCTCATACACTGAAGATCTACGAGCGAGTTGTCTGCAACCGATTGAGAAAGATTGTGCGGTTGAATGACAATCAATGCGGCTTTATTGAAGGTCGATCTCCAGTCGATGCGATTCAGTGCATTCGTATTGCAATGGAAAAGTATAAAGCAGCACGAAAGGACTTGCACTTTGTGTTCATCGATTTGGAAAAGGCATTCGATAGAGTACCTCGTGATCTGATATGGTTGGCCTTGAGAGCACTTAATGTCCCTGAGGCATACGTCAGGATGATACGAGACATGTATGATGGAGCTGCGACTAAGGTTAGATGCACAGCCGGTGAATCAGAAGAATTTCCGGAGAATGTCGGATTACACCAGGGCAGTGTATTGAGTCCGTTGCTCTTCAACATCATCATGTGCTACTTATCAACAGGTGTCTCCGACGGCCTAGAAATATCTCTTCTTTTTGCTGATGATATAGTCCTCAGTAGCCCAAACATCGTTGCCTTGCAAGCTGCGCTTACAAAATGGTGTGACATTCTGGAGGAGCATGGACTGAGGGTAAGTATAACAAAGACTGAGTTCTTATGCTGCCAATTCTCAGACCCATATGCACCGATACCAGAAATGTACGTCAAAGGAGAGCAGCTTAAGTCTTGTACCAAGTTCAAGTACCTTGGCTCGATGGTGAACAGCGGAGCTACATGCGATGATGACATCAAACATCGCACAAAGGTTGGGTGGATGAGGTGGCGAGAAAACTCTGGAGTTTTCTGCGATAAGAAAATGCCACTGAAGCTAAAGGGCAAGTTGTACAAAACGGTTGTACGTCCCGCACTCATGTATGGATCAGAATGCTGGACCATGTATGAAGGTTACGCGAAAGAAATGACAGCGACTGAAATGAAAATGTTACGCATGTCAGTTGGTGTAACCAAAAGGGACCACATCAAGAGTAGCTACATCCGAGGCAGCTTGTCCATAGACCAACCAATCACCGAAAAGCTCGAAGACCGACGAATGGATTGATATTGCCATGTTCAAAGGCGTCCGCCTGAGAACCCCGCAAAGAGAGCGATATCAATGGAAGTTCCACTTGATGGACCCAAGGCCAGAGGCAGACCGAAGAACACCTGGATGTGTCAAATGAAAAAGCAACTACAACGCATTGGTCTCGGCGATGACACGATCCAAGATAGAGCTGCCTGTAGAAATATGCTGAGAAATTATCGCCAAAACGGGCGATGTGCCTACACCGCAGGTCGAGCAACGCGGAACCATGGAGCGGTATAAAGAACGAGGCAAGGAGGAAGAAGGAAGAAGAAGAAAGTCGAAAACCTGCAAAAATGAATCCTTTAGCCCGGCCCGCCCTCCCTACGTTAGCGAACACCTCATGACCGCGAGCTTTTAGTATGTTTTACTCCGGACTATCCCTTATAGATCCGTGAAATAAAAAACCGTCACCCCCCTGCCGATTTTCCACAATGGTTGTTTTCATTCTGATGAGTATAGAATATTACTTCGTTGAGACTCTTTTAACTCTCGAGTGACAGGAGACAAGCCAAGAAGAAGTGGATCAAATTAAAGCCAATTTAACGCTCACTAACTTTGCCCTACAAAAGTTCTTGGAAAAACAATTCGATGAGACACTAGTGTCAATCACTCCCCGCGTTAGCGCACCCCTCAGGTCCGAGTAAAATTAGTACCTTTACCTCCTAACCTATTCCGGGCCTATTCTACTTTATGGAGTTAGCGTGTGGTGGACAGCACTAAGTACCGCCACCTATTATAACTTGCTCGTCAAAGTTCAAAGGCTGGCTTCTCTTCTCATAACTGGAGCTTTTCATACAACACCTTCATTGGGACTAGAGATAGTCCTCGGACTACTGCCACTGGACGTCTTCGGTCAACGGATGGCGGCATGCACGGCGTTGCGTCTTCGTGAAACTAACCTGTGGCGAGCGCTGGACTATGGGCACTCAACGATTCTTCGCAACTTCAACCTGCCCCCAGGCAACTGACTACACTGTTCCCAAATACCTATTTGGAAGAAACCATTGTAGCCTGATCCCGTCAAGGGAAGCGTGGGATAATAGCATATCCCTCCCTAGTGCATCCATTGCAATTTATACTGATGGTTCGAAGACGGACGCAGGAGTGGGTATCGGAATATACTCTGAGGAACTGAACATTAACTTGTCTCTCAGTCTCCCTAACTTCTGTAGTGTTCTATTGTTCGATTTTGGAGGCCCTAAATTGGTTGGGTAGGTACGTCGTCACAGGAAGGAACGTTATACTCTTCACCGATAGTCAGCCTGCTATTAGATCACTTGAATCGGTGCTAACCACATCAAAAATCATCGAGAAGTGCCGGTTAGTACTGAGAGAGATGGGTCGTTTCTTCGATATTACGCTATGTTGGATACCGGGTCATCGTGGCTTCGAAGGGAATCGACGCGCAGACGACTTGGCGCGACTTGCCTCAGCTAGTGCCGCTGAAGGCGATCGTTACAACATAAAAACGCCATCTGCTTGTGCAATGGTAATAAAAACCGCTGTTGAACGCAGGGCCAATGCAAGATGGACCTATCGTTGTACTTGCAATACGACGAGGTTGATATGGCCAAAGCTAGATTTTGTTCGATCAACCATATTACTGTCTTTGGACAGAAAGCATATTCGGAATGTAGTGGGGGTTATAACGGGGCATTGTCCTATTGGAAATCTTGCTAGAAGGCTCCGAATTCCCCACAATGACTTCTGTAGAAGCTGTGATGACGAGGAGGAGGAAGAGAGCGTACATCACTTACTCTGTCAATGTCCTGCTTTGGCCGAGAAACGAAACCGTTATCTTGGTTCCAGGTATTTTTATGATACGGACGATCTTCGTCATGTGAGCCCAATACTGCTCAACAAATTCATTGTTAGCACGGGTGGTTCTCAGCTTAATAGGTTATTAGATTCGAATTCTACAGAGGTATCACAACGGACCAAGTCTGGTCTAAGTGCGCTGGGGATAAACTCAGCAGCCCCTTCACCTAACCTAACCTTACCTCCTAACTCTCTCTTCATTACCGTAACTCCTAGTGGAGCATGGTGCGTTGATGCGTTACAAAGACAACTGAATCGGAGTGTGATACGGTTGTCAGCCATACCACTCCCTAGTCGCATCATTAGTTTATTATTCTACGATAAGAATATTTCTTATCATCTTCTTCCGAATAATAAACTTGCGACGAGTCTTGCCGAGTTTGGAAACTAGTTTCTCTATGAGTGTCTAATTCACAGAGTGGCGACCGAACGATCACGGGCACAGAGCACGACATCCTCCTTCTAACCTCGACCTCCTAACTACTCCTAACAAAATACCGAAGAAAAAAATCGTCACCCCCTTCGATGTTCTCTATAATCTCTTCTTTGATTGGCGACCGCCCCTCCCTGCCCCCCCCCCTGGCTTCGCCCATGTCAGCATGACGAGATGAGTCGATTGGACGATGTCCGTCTGTCTGTCAGTCTGTCTGTCTGTTGCAGCGCGTTTTTCTCGGCCACTATAAAAGCTGTCGTGCTCTGTGGCCGTGATCGTTCGGTCGCCACTCTGTGATATTGATATTCATAGAGAAACGAGTTTCCATACTCGGCACGACTCGTCGCAAGTTTATTAGAAGAAGATGATAAGAAATAGTCTTATCGTAGAATAATAAACTAACAATGCGACTAGGAAGTGGTATGGCTGACAACCGTATCACACTCCGAATTCAGTTGTCTTTGTAACGTCATCACACTACACACGGTAGTCGTCAACGCACCATGCTCCACTAGGAGTTACGGTAATAAAGAGAGACTATAAAAGCTACGGAGCTGAAATTTTGCAAACGTGCTTATTGTTGTTGCAGGCTGTTTGTATGTTTGAATCACCGAAATTGCATCACTGGGTCATGGGGCTGCCATACAAACATAACCCCAAAAATTAGGTTCTTCTAGGAAAAACTTTTTTATTTGTGCACTAATTTCAACCAAATTTCACACAAATGTGTTTCTCTTGATGACACAAAACATATCTAAGAATGGATCAAATCGGATAATGGGGTCGTGGAGCTGCCATACAAACCTAACCCCCTAAATTAGGTTCTTCTAGGAAAAACTTTTTCATTTGTGCACCAATTTCAACCAAATTTCACACAAATGTGTTTCTCTTGATGACACAAAACATATCTAAGAATTGAGCAAATATGACCATGGGGTCATGGGGTGGCCATACAAACGCAACCCCCATTTTGGTGCTTCTAAGAAAAAATTGGTGCACCAATTTCACAAAACCTTGAATTAATGTGTCTTTACCAAAGCAAGAAAAAAGTTCAAAACCCAAGCCCAAAACTGTTGGCAAGACGGAAGAAAAAGAATGAGGAGGGGGTTTAAATACAAGTCATAGGTACGTCCGAAAAAACTTTGAGCCCAAGGAGAGCGAAGGGTATCCAAATTTAGGCCGCGCCCGAAATTAGTCTCGCCCCCGGGGGTTGACGAGCGTAGCGAGCAGGGGGTTGCAATATTTTTTAATCGCATGCCAAAGAAGTTGATGAACGCACACAACGAATTGACGTAACGAGGTTGCGTGGACGACCGAGAGCTCGCTGTGAGAACTCAATAGGTGAGGACGCCCACCAGCTGCTGGGCTTTCGAAACTGGAGGACAAGGTCACGTAATCGCGACAATTGCATGTCAACGATTCAGGCGGCCAAAGCCCGACCTCGAGCTATCGTGCCACATTGATGATGATGATTGATACATTGATACATAGAACTACAAACGTCAGGAGCTAAATTACCATCATTTCATTCCTCCGCACGAGGGATGAAAACTGAAAATTTCCAAAACATAGTTCGACAACAAATTTGTGAGTAAGGGATTCTATCTCAATTCTCAAATAATCAACGAAACATTTCATTTAACGTTCTTCTGCAAAATTATATCAATTGAAATGAATTACTAATTCCGAGAACAACATCTTATTTCTGACAAAAATCGTCTATCATGTTTCCGGTAACAACGTCCCAAATTTATGACAGAAATTCATCAAGATATTATGTGTTAATGAATATATCCTAACTAAGCGTCTGACGTTTACGAAACACCATTTCAGAAATGGGTGCAAAGGAACAGTACCTACTCCCACACCGCATCGCCTTACTCATCACAACACCCAAACCACGCAAAACATTTTAGCTGTCAGAGAATAACAGTGAAAATGTTTAACTTTTAAAAGGTCTTACGGTTTGTTGTCGGACGATGATAATCTCATTAACCTTAGTGACGGCATTTATCAGGAAAACACAAACATTTGTTTGCCGTATATAGCGAGTCGCACCCCGGGCGGCCCGAACGCCGAGAATGAGTGTGAGAAAAGGCGTTTCGTGTATTTTTCATTAAGTAGGTGATTATACCGTAACGTTCCTTTGTGGAAGTTTTAAAACACTTATGGCTGACTTCGTCGACAAGTGTTTGCGAGGGCAAGAACAACACCGTGGAACTGTGTGTATTAAAACGTAAAGTTTTCCTGTAAACATTTTTGAATTGACCGTTTTTCACGACTTTGCCATACTTGCATTTGCAACTCTACTCTCTACTCTGCATGGGACACAGGAGTGGGGTGACAAGACATGAGTACCTATCGTTTGCCAACTTTTGCAAAGAGGTTTTCGTTGGTTGGTCGGGGGAAACTTGATAAAATGTACAAAGTTGAAAGGATTGCTTTTCGACTTGTGTCACAGGTCATGCAGGAAAGGTTACGTGTGAGTTGGCCCGGTACATAAAATTGGCGTTTTGTAGCCGAAATTAACTGTAGGTCCTCTGATGCTCAGATGTTTTAATGATCCAAACAATGTCTTCAAAATCATAGAACCAAGAGTTTCTTATACCCAGGAATCTAAATACGCAACACAACTTAGCTAATATGTATACGATTTTATTTTCCCTATCCAATGAAGCAGTGAGTCTTATCATTTCCTGCTGATTTGTTTGAAACTTCAAATAAACATTGGTACCTTCGAGCACCAATCTTTCAAGGATAAACCATAAAACTCTCCATACCATTGATAGACTACATGACGACTATAATACTCTTACAACTCTTGCAGCACTATTTCACGATATATTTCAAGTTAATGAAACACATCGAAAGTGAACCCCTTTAAAATCATAACTGCAACAACTGGGTAACGGTAACGACGAACAATCTGTTTGGCTTCGTCCTTGATTCTCCCATATAGCGTAGTAGAGGAGCATGAATTTACGTGCACCAAAATTCCACAATCCAGATAATCCAACTTGAAGTTATTTTCTAATTTCAAATGTTTCGGCAGGAACCGAAACCAAGGATTCCCTGTATGAACGGGCGGATGGATGTCGGGAGGAGAACAAGAGAAAACTGTGAGTTCGGAGCAGTGCACACAGTCTTTGGTAGATGTCGAGAGTGTGGTGCATATTTAAAGTGGCAAGACAGATTTCGATCGTTGGTCCGCACGGAATTACTGCTGCACTCAAAGTTCAACACTAAAACTCTCCACCGATAGACTAGGTCAACTGCAAATTTCAAATTGAATTGGTTGATGACTGCAATGCAATGGTGGTCGATGTGCAATGAAAAAAGTTTGAACACCATTCGAATGGATTTCTGTTTCTTAAAACAGAGAGTGCGAGGTCACGGGCAGCACTATACAATGGTAGATGACGAAATCGTGTATTCGTGAAATATTAAAAAAGATTTCTTCGATTTAGGTTCTATTATAGGGATTTACGGTATACAATACAATTGCCTGAAATCCGTAGGGTCAATACATTATCCAGGTGTAGCCATATCCATCCCCTAAACTTAATACTGATGCCTGTTTCCCCCAATGAAGGATTGTCACGCGATTATGATTAGACGTGTATCAGAGAAATGTGTTCACAGACATTGATTTTCGGATGAAGAGTGTAATACCAAGGGACTTAATATTCGTAGCAAGAAAATTACATGGCACTAAAGTGTGTACATAGTTTACTTAGCTTCGTGACGAGGTGTGGGAGTTTTTCTAGATAGTAATCATACGACGCGATGTCGCTCGCTGGTTAATCTTTTCCGGCAAAGTTACTAGCGTATTCGGAAATTCGGAATAATTGAATTTTTAATTACGTGTTTGATCACATTGTTGTAATTGGACTTTATTTCACCCTACTATTCTTTGGGAAACTTGAGTAATTATATGGATTTGGTTTATAATTTAGTTCATTATTCCATGTCCTAATTTGATATGGTCGTTATCCATAAAACGGCACCAGGTTTAATGTTAATCGTTTTCGGAATAGCTAAAGCATCACCGCACACCGCAACGCTACGACAAAAAAATAGGCAATCCGATTGAATTGTAGATGATAGGGATGTCAAAAACCGGCTGGGCACCCGGTTTTCGGTTTTCCCGGTTATTTTTGGAGGCGGTTAGACTCCGGTTTAAAACTGGATGGAAAGCACCTGTTATCCGGTCAACCGAGTAATGGCATGGTTTATTCATAAAATAAGCTGACCCGGCGAACATCGTATCGTCCTACCTATTAGATATTATACCCCAGGAAAATTGGCATTTCACTTCGGAAAAATTAGGGGAAAGCTGGATTTTTGCATGAGCCTTCCTTTCGAGGTCCTAAACAAGACCCAAAAAGTCCCCGTCTCTACGAGTGCCGCTAGCGGTGCTACAGAGGGTCAAAGATCCTCGAAAACAGGTTTTTCTGAATATTTCGATAACGGTAGCATATATAAATACCGTGGAAATACCGAATACGTTCGGGCACTCCTAAGTCCTAACGGTGCCAGGAGGTCTAACGGTATTTTTAATATATTTCACGAAAATCTCTATAACGGTAACTCGTACTAAAAACTTTTGTATTGAAAATTTGTAGCCTATAGAGTTTTGAAGAAAGCGACCAAATTTTATATTAATACTCGCCGCCCCAAAAGAGCTATGGGGGTTCAAACCTTTAAAAAAAAGGTGTTTTTTTTTGGGTTTTTCGTGAATGGCGCTAAGACTGGGGAGTGTGCTCTATGGTCTTCTAGGAAAAATTTGTAGCTTCTGTGGCTGTCAGTAAAACGCCGAAAGTCACCAAAAATGGGAGCTATGAGGGTCCAAACATTCATTCATTCGCTATGAGGCTCCGAACCGTACTATAACGGTATTTTTCGGTTTTTCGTGAATTCAATCATAACGGGAACGTATTCGGGAGGGAGGCCCGTAACGATTTGTTGCTTCTATAACCTCAACTTAAAATGCCAAAACGGCTCATCTATACGGGGACTCCCAAGGAAGCTATGAGGGGTCAAAGTTAAACAAAAAACCGCTTCTCGGAAATTTTTTAATAACGGTAACCTCTTGAGAGAACCAATCTGAGATAAATTTGTAGCTCCTGTGGCCCTGTGGACTGGTGTATTGATATGAAATTTGGCCGCTTTATTAAAAACTACATAGACTACAAATTTTCTATACAAAAGTTTTTAGTACGAGTTACCGTTAGTAGTCTGGCTGGTCTAGCGGTTAGTGCGCGCACCTTCGGTGCACAGGCTCATGAGTTCGAATCTCACCGTGTTCCATGGTGTTTTTCGAACTCACGAGCTTGTGACGGACTATGATCTCACTCAGATGTTAAACGAGTACCCATTTATGGGGATAAATAACACTGCTGAGCGTGATGCTGATCTCATTACCTCAACAAAAAGCAGATAAGATCTTGGAAATAGGATGTCACTAACACATCCTGCGGCCTTAGTCCAATGCTGGAATGTCGCGCCTGTTATTTACTGTTATAGAGATTTTCGTGAAATATGTTTAAAATACCGTTATACCTCCTGGCACCGTTAGGAGTGCCCGAACGTATTCGGTATTTCCATAGTTTATTGAAAAAGCACAAGAGCTTCAAATCTGCCATACACCACTTTTTTGTATATGCTACCGTTATCAAGATATTCAGAAAAACCTGTTTTCGAGGGTCTTTGACCCTCTGTAGCACCGCTAGCGGCACTCGTAGAGACGGGGACTTTGCTGAAATGCGCTAAAACGTAAAACAGAATAGGAAAAATTGGCTGTTTCTTCTGGTAAATTTCGCAGATATCGAAATAGCAATTCAGTTATTTCCAATTGAAGTCTTTCAGTTGCGGGAGAAAGTTTACTCAAATACGCTATTCCGTTCAATGGATGGCTTCAATTGCAGTCTGCTGATCAATTTTCCAGGTTTTGTGAAGATTTGTTCTGTTAATGAGGGTGGAAGTGAACTCCGGAAAGGGAAGGCGTTCCGTTCAAGGCATATAGGCAAAAACAGAAGAAAATGAGAATTTTGTGCAATGCGCTAAATGCGAATTCAGGAGGTATAGGCGAAAACAGAAGAAAATAGGCTACCTTCATAATTTAACTCCTAACCAAATTTCTCGATGAGTCTAGTCTCTTTTATCAGGTATATAACTCATTCAGATGGAATTTATAGATATTCGTTAAGCCTGCAAAAGGATTAGCAAATGATCTGCATTGATAATTCTCTTTTGGTCAATTTTGCAAATACATATTTCAATTGCTTTCGGGTCGGGTGGTACATACTTATCCTGGTGGGCGACAAACTTACTGGAAACCGCTAATCCGCTCAAGATATATGGACGAATGGGAGAAAATGAGGTACCCTAGTAATTTCCTACACAGAAAAAAAATCGGAGTGATTTTCACTCCGAATCGGTGTCGAATAGTGTCCATCCGAATCGGATTATATTGGCATAAGACTCGAAGCAAGGTACTGCTAAAGACTCCGAACGAATGTAATGATTTTTTTTTTGGTAAAAAAAAGTCCAAAATTGTATTTTAGGAGGTTTGTATGACAGTCCTATGACGTAATGTTCCGATTCTATCCGTTCCTAGATATGTTTTGAGGCTTTACTGGGAACACATTTGGGTGAGGTTTGGTTAAGATTGGTTCATAAAGAAAACAGTTTTTCTTATAAGAACCTAATTTCCAGAGGTTGGTTTGTATGACAGCCCTATAACGTAGTTTTCCGATTTCACCCATTTCTAGATATTTTTTGATGCTTAACCAGGAACATACTTGGGTGAAGTTTGGTTAATATTGGTACATAAAGAAAAAAGTTTTTCTTAGAAGAACCTAATTTTCAGGGGCAGCCCTATGACCCCATGGTCTGATTCCATTCGTTCCGACATATATACAGCTTAGTAATTGATTTATAACTTCATGTCACATGACTTTCTCCGTAGAATGCGCATTTAAGCCGATATTCAGCTCGGAACATGACTGAAATTACAATTTCGAACTTTTTTTCAAAAAACAATGTTTAAAGTGCTGTATCTTGTGATCTTTTGCGCCTACAAAGCTGGGGTTACACTCAAGTTAAAGAAGATTTTCTTAGCTTTAACAGTGCAGTGGACAACTTACTTGTAGGAAGCACCTTTTAGATAAATTACAAACAAAAATATGAAAAAAGTCCGAAAATTTTGAGGTTTTTTGAGGGTCACGGGGTTAGCACAGGTTTTTCGAAGTTGCAAACTTGGTGGTACACTTCTGGTATCTATCCTAACAATATCCCAAAAAACCAGAGCCGAGCAATTTTTTGCGACCTAACGTCTTATATTTCGGTTTATTGACTGGCCTAATATTCATGGTTCGAATTACATACTCCAAAGCTAAGTCCGGTGCGAGTTTCGAATAGATCAGTAAGTCTATTTTGCACTCTGATCTGTGAGACGGAATGAGTCATCGTCATCTTTGTCAGCCTCACTAGTTTTGGTGGTATACCAAATTGCAGCATTATGTTGTACAGTGCACTACGGTCGATAGTGTCGTACGCTTGCAAAGTGGACAAAAATTTCATACCCGTAGATATTGTATTCCCAGCATTTTTGAAGTTACAGCTTCACAGTTAGGCCGCGCGCAGACTAAAGGCGTATTGCAGCGTAGCGTAGCGTAAAACCTGTCGCCCAATACAAGCGCTTGTATTAGGCGACAGGTTCTACGCTATGCTATACGCTACGCCTTTAGTATGCGCGCGGCCTAAAGAGTTGATCGGTTGTTGATCGACCTTGATTTTGAACCTTTTGAGAAAACCTCCATAAATGACGAAAGGACGCAAGTTCAGCCATTAAATTTTGTGCGGAGGAAATTGCGCTCCGATTGGAGCGGAGGTCCTTCCATTATCCCTCCATTTGAATTTGGTAAAACGCCACGTTCAGGGATATATGATTTTTACCGCTCGATGACCAAATTCTGGTTTATTTTTCTTTGGCTTGCTAGTGTATTTTCGAAAACTTTCGAAAATGCGAAACTTCATTATCTCGTGCCAGCATTTTTCCTAACATGACACATCCTTGATTTGTTAAAGCTATCAGTCTATCTCGCAGATAGGGGTAGTCAACACACTCTCACACATGACTCGCCTCATTTTTATTATCATCGCCGCCGTCGTAACAAATCCGCCCACCTGCTGTTCGTCTATTGTCGGCTTTTGTTTTTCTTTTTCTCTTTATATTTATCGACGCGATCCTTTACCGATTTTACGGTCGACATTCGAAGAATAACTTCTGGGAATAGCGAGTAACGCAAAAGGTCATAATCGCCATAGCCCCCAGCACACGGCATCATCATGTCGACCCTATGATGCCGGGCGTTGATATGGGACATTCGTACCCACCGCCACCACCATCATCGGGTCATTATCATCGTATAAGGCTCACATTTTGATCCAATCAATTTACGCTCCGTGAGTCCTTGTGTTGTTTAGCAAAACCATTCAATTTCCTGCATGTGGTCGGTTCGCGGTTCTCTGATAAAAACGATTCTAAGTATGTACGAGACGAGTATGAGTATATCTTTGCGTGTGGTGTAGCGAATGTGTAATTTCAGCTCGTTTCGTTGTTATGATGGTGATGATGCGATATGTTTTAGTATGTAGTATACCTGGATCCTGGCATGCCTTGGTGAGAAGTTCAATAAAAACACTATTCGACACACGCTATGTTGCAAGAGTATAGAGAGAGAGTTGTCAGCATGGATACGATTTTGCAAAGTACGCTAAGGTTTTCTTTAACAAAAAAATGCATAAATGATCAAAAATCGCAATGAGACTATACTACTAGGTATAGGCATTCATCATAATTCGTTTCAAATACAATTAAGTTAAAATAAAAATTCTATGGAACATTTGCAAGTGTACCTAAATGCCGTCTATATGCCCATATTAAAACGAAATGTCGCCTTTTGACCTTCCTTTAAGCATCCAGGCGTCAACCGTTTTAATTTCCCTCGAGAAATATGGAAGAAAATTGTAATTCTTTTCTTTTAAATGAATTCAATGTACTTTAAATCCTTGAATCATTTTGAATAATTCAATTATGTACTTGCGGGTTCAAAGCGCTTGCTGCGAATATAAAAAGGGTCCTGCTGGGTGGGCGAAATACCATCCACTTGTTTTTAATTTAAACTGAAACTAGAGTCTAGGACCAGATACAAGTTCGTTGAACTTTTCGACGTACACTTGAAATTATGGAGATTGGGGTGAAAAAACAGAAAAAAAACGATTTACTCGTATTGTAACCTAAAATGTAGGTTTAATTTTTAAGGTTTAGGCATACTTATCTGTCAAATTTAATGGAGAAATTCTTTGGAGACATTTTTTTTATTAATTATTCAGGTCACATAACTTTAGGGAGGAATGGCGATACAGCAATTCCTCATGTTACAGCAATTGTTGCGGGTTACTATTTTAAGCTACGTTTCAAAATCGATCCTTCTATTTATTTCATTTCATTTGATCAATTTCAATGACTCCAACTGTATGTTGCCCAAACAATAAAAATCACGGCAACCCAGCAAATTCAACTAGTCGCGACCCACATTCATCCCGTCGTCGGTGCCACTCTAATTGCTTCCCGCCAATTCCGATATGGTGCATTGTCTGTCTGTCGCTTTTACTCGTATTCTAGCATAGGATTAATAATACATCAGAGAACAGTCAACTCAAGGACCTTGCAATCATTCACAACACCTCGTCATGGTGTAGTGCCTCCGCATTGATAATCTATTTTCCGGGCGAATCTATATACTGACCCAGATACACAATATCCATTTGACAGGGTTCACGGTTGGCAGCTCCTTTTTGCGCTATAGCTACGATGCCATTGTTCCAGGATTAAACAAAAACACGACGAGTGAACGAACACGAGAAAGTGATGATTTCTAAATATAGGCATGTCGGCGGGATATAAACGTGCGAGCGAACAAAATGGTTCTCGTTATACGACAACGCATATTTAATATCGGAGCGTCTAACCTTTGAGAGCTCCACATACGAGTATATATACTTCCGAGAGCCTCCAAAAGCGATGAATATGCTAAACGGTCGTGAAACCGATACATATACAGTATATCAACCGTTTTGGCCCAGAAACTGTCATCGATTACTTCAAATCCGCGTAAATATACGCCTGTTCGAGCTCGGGAATCAATGAAGGCCCGGCAATGGAGAACGATCACAACAACGACCGAAGGACTACGGTCGGTTGACTTACTTCTTTGAAACATATAATCCTTCCGATTTTCTTGTAAGCAAATAAATTCTTGTCGTCGTGGGTATCTCTCTTTTTTGGCTCGTCCTTTCCCTAACAAGGTACATTGAAATAAAGGACGGAATTTCAATTAAGCAGACAGGGAGCTCTAGCACTGTGATGGTGGCGCGTAGTGTGTGGT
This sequence comes from Microchrysa polita, assembly GCA_949715475.1. Taxonomy (NCBI): domain Eukaryota; kingdom Metazoa; phylum Arthropoda; class Insecta; order Diptera; family Stratiomyidae; genus Microchrysa; species Microchrysa polita. Next base: position 36,290,135 of record OX454415.1, read on the forward strand.
AGAGAAAGACGTGTTAGTTGGGCTTTCCATAGTCTAGGTATGGCGCAATAAGGCTTAGGGGTTTTTGCTGTTCAGCAACGTAACAGTGGCGAAACTTTAATTGGTTTTGATATTTCTTGCATTGAGTGCGAAGCTCTTATTAATATTGTAATTTGGAGCATGTTGTTAGATAAGAATTGAGCATTATAGTTACGGGCGAATTTCGGGACTATGTCGGCAATTGGTTGACGAAACAATACTTTTAGAAAAGAAAGGGTTTCGGGCACCTTAAATCGTTAAATGTTAAATCGTGGGTAAATTATTAACTTTTGAGGGTGTGACGGCCATGTGAAAAACAAATGCTCTAGTATTGAGTAATAGTTCAATAATTGAATTCATTTCAAATTACTTAATGTATTTCCAAAATTCATTTCATTACATACATATTCTACCTTTGAAATGATTACCCTTGCGCAATGACAAGCCAGTGCGCGGTAGGGATTTCAGTGTTCTAATTACATATTACATATTTATTATATTAGTATGTTTTCAGAAGTATTGATTGTACGCTTTACTTAGCTAGCTATCGGTTTTGTGTTGATTTCCGTAAGCTGAATCTGGTTTCAGAAAGGGATGCTTACCCACTACCTTATGTGTCAGCAACACTGGACAAACTAAGGGATGCTAAATTTCTAACCTCACTGGACATCAAATCTGCTTATTGGCAAGTTCCAATGGCAGAGGAATCATGGAAGTATACGGCATTTACTGTCCCAAGCAGAGGGCTTTTCGAATTTACTCGCATGCCATTTGGGCTACAGAATGGGCCAGCAACCTGGCAGAGGTTGATTGACCAGGTGTTAGGTCCAGAGCTGGAACCTTTTGTATTCACCTATCTGGACGATATCATTTATGTCACGCAGACCTTCGCCAAGCATGTTGAGATCTTAAAGGACGTCTTGGGAAGGCTTCGGGGAGCAAACTTGAAACTTTCTCGAGAAAAATGTGAGTTTTGTCGAGAGGAGTTAAAGTATCTTGGATAGATTATAAATAGCAGAGGGCTTAATGTGGACCCTGATAAGGTGGAAGGTGTACGCAAGATGCCGCGTCCCATCAATGTGAAAGGAGTGCGGCAGTTTATGGTATCCTGGTACCGACGCTTCATTCCGGACTATTCAAGTTTAGTATCCCCTATGACTGCACTTCTGAAGAAGAATGTAAAGTTTAAATGGTCGGAAGAGTGCGAAAAGGTTTTTACAGAAGCAAAAGACAAGTTAATGAGGGCGCCGATTTTGAGTTGCCCGGATTACAAACGACCTTTTATTTTGCAAACCGATGCGTCAGATTTTGGCTTAGGGGCCGTACTTTGCCAAGATTCCGACGATGGACCCGAGAGGCAGATTAGCACGCTGGGCTGTACGATTACAGCAGGTGAGGTGAGGTGATCCATCGCAAGGGCAAGGACCATTTGGTGCCGGATGCCTTGTCTCGGTCGGCCCAATCTTAAGCGCCCTAACAACGGACAACAATACAGATTCGTTGTATGAGAACCTGCAAAGGAAAATTGGTGAGAGTCCAGCCAAATTCCAGGAATTCTGCATCGAAAACGGAGCGTTGTGGAAAAAAACGGTCCAAAAATACCCAGAGTTGGAGAAGGATAGGATATGGAAGGAGGTAGTACCAAAAGGCTCTCGAACACAGGTGTTGCCATGACGACCCTAAAGCTGGACATATGGGTTTCAAGCGAACTTTGGACCGCGTGGCCCAAGGTTACTATTGGCCAAAGATGGCTGCGGACATAAAAGCATATGTGGCCAAATGCAAATTATGTCAGGCTAATAAGGTGGACAGGCGACTACCGGTTGGCCACATGATTAGTAGGGCCGGAGAGGCGCGTCAACCTTGGGATATTATTTGGGTCGATTTAGTGGGACCACTTCCACGTTCGACAAAGGGTCATTGCTATATTTTAAGTGTTTTAGATTGTTTTTCAAAATTTTCACTTGTTTTTCCGTTGAGGAAAGCTACAGCGGTAGAGATCGTAAAAATATAAGAAGCTAACGTTTTCCTTCTTTTTGGAGCACCGCGTGTGGTGATTTGTAATAATGGGGTCCAATTTAGAGGTAGGGAATTCAAAGCTTTGGCCGAGACATATGGAACGCGTATATCTTTTACGGCTTATTATCACCCACAGGCTAACTCGGTTGAACGCACCAACCAAAATATTAAAAGAATGCTGAGGACCTATACAGAGGAGATCCACCGAAAATGGGACCAGGATTTGGCCAAAATCGAGTGCGCGCTGCGGACATACATATACGCACGAGGCGATGAAAGTGACACCATATTTTGTCCAGTTTGGACGCGAGATGACAGTGTCTCACATGGGACCCGAGTCTCCAAACGAGGGAGGGGCCACTACCGATCCAGAAGAACGAGCCATTGTGCTGAAAACCATGCGTACCGATGTAGCACGTCGGTTGGAGGTCGCTGCAAGAGGGAGTAGTAAACGCTACAATTTACGACGACGCGACGAACCATTTTTGGTCAACGACCAGGTTTGGAGAAGGAATTATGCGTTGTCGGATGCTACGAAGTATTTTTCTGCCAAGCTAGCTCCCGAATACTTAAGACCGTAAACCATAAGGAAGTCCGTGTCTCCTTGGACGTACGAATTAGAAGACTCCCAAGGAAAAATTTGTGGCGTTTGGCACGCCAAAGACCTTAAGCGTTATATAATATGAATTTTGAATTGTAGGGCGGAATTCATAGTCCCCACTTAAGTTATAAGGATTCCCTTAAGGAATAAGGGGTTTCTCTATATAAGTGAGCCCTTAAGGGAGCTTCAAATTCATAGACATCACTTACTAGAGTGTTGCCTCATTAAATAAACGATTCACTTATTTGCCATATCTATTGAAAGTGACAAATCAAATATTAAAAAATATCAAGTAGTTAAAAATTCTAAATTTTTAAATAACTTCAAAGTGTTTAAATAAGGATATGTCAACAAATATATGAGCTCATATAAGGTTACTAGATATGAACCTTAACGAATAAGGGAACCCTTTAGGAAATCCTTAAGTGTTTGCTTATGGAGTGACTATGAATAGCGTCAGTCCCTTAAGGGTTCCCTTAAGTATAAGTGAGGACTATGAATTCCGCCCGTAGTTTTTTGTTTAGATTTTAGTTTTAGATTATAGAGTTGAATTTTTTTTTAGGGATTTAGACCAAGCAATGAAAGCCTAAAAATGGGGTGTAGAGAACATCGAAGGGGGTGACGATTTTTTTCTTCGGTATTTTGTCATTTGTAGTCTGGCTGGTGTAGCGGTTAGTGCGCGCACCTTCGGTGCACAGGGTCATGAGTTCGAATCTCACCGTGTTCCATGGTGTTTTTCGATCTCACGAGCTTGTGACGGACTATGATCTCACTCAGATGTTAAACGAGTACCCATTTATGGGGATAAATAACACTGCTGAGCGTGATGCTGATCTCATTACCTCAACAAAAGCAGATAAGATCTTGGAAATAGGATGTCACTAACACATCCTGCGGCCTTAGTCCAATGCTGAATTGTCGCGCCTGTTATTTATTTTTTATTTTATTTTGTCAGGAGTAGTTAGGAGGTAAAGGTACTAATTTTACTCGGAGCTGAGGGGTGCGCTAACGCGTGGAGGGGGGTTATAGGTGCAATTTTGTGCAATTTTTGGTGTTTTGGGATATATCTCGAAAACGGTGAGTCGCACAGGAAAAAGTTGTGAGTAAGCATTAAAGCTTTCTATCCGATTTATTTGCCCATACTTACATATGCAAAACTCCTAACGGTTCTTCCGATATTGATCAATAAAAGTAAAAAAAAATTTTTTTTTGCATTCTATTGACTCTGGTGTCTCTTCGATTTGTTTTTCAAAAAACTTTTGTAGGGCACAGTTAGTAAGTGTTAAATTTTCCTTAATTTGATATACTTCTTCTTGGCTTGTCTCCTATCATTCGAGAGTTAAAAGAGTCTCAACTAAGTAATATTCTATACTCATCAGAATGAGGACAACCATTGTGAAAAACCGGGAGGGGGTGACGGTTTTTTATTTCATGGATCCATAATAGGTGGTTCCGAGTAAGACATACTAAAAGCTCGCGGTCATGAAGTGTGCGCTAACGTGGGGAGGGGGGGCTAAATGATTCATTTTTGCAGGCTGTCGACTTAATCTTGGAAATATCTCGGAAGCGGTGAGTCGTCCTGAGAGTATTTGTATGGCAGCATTAAAGCCCATTAAATTCCCAAAAACTTATTTGAACATACAAATGAATTCTAAGGGTTCCCCGATACAGGTTATTGAAATCCGAAAATTGTTAAAAAATCTTTTTTTTTTAATTTTTTTTTGCTCTGGTGTCTCCCGCGATTGCTTTTCGGAAAACTGTTTCACGACCAATTTGTACGATGTTTAATTGGCTCTCATTTGCTATACTCCCCATTGTCCGGTCTTCAATCAGTCAAAAGCTTAAGAGTTTAAACCGAGCTTCCGAATTCAATTTTCTCTATTTACAAGGATAAAGACAAACATTGTGAAAAAACGGCAGGGGGTGACGGTTTTTTATTTCATGGATCCATAATGGGCGGTTCGGAGTAAGACATACTACAAGCTCGCGGTCATGAGGTGTGCGCTAACGTGGGGAGGGGTGGCTAAAGGATTAATTTTTGCAGGTTGTCGATTTAATCTTGGAAATATCTCGGAAGCGGTGAGTCGTCCTAAGAGTATTTGTATGGTAGTATTAAAGCCCATTAAATTTCCAAAAACTTATTTCAACATACATATGTCGAATTCCTAACGGTTTCCCCGATATAGCCTATTCAAAACTGAAAATTATCGAAAAAATCGTTTTTTCCACATTTGAGTCGTCCTGAGAGTATTTGTATGGCAGCATTAAAGCCCATTAAATTCCCAAAAACTTATTTGAACATACAAATGAATTCTAAGGGTTCCCCGATACAGGTTATTGAAATCCGAAAATTGTTAAAAAATCTTTTTTTTTTAATTTTTTTTTGCTCTGGTGTCTCCCGCGATTGCTTTTCGGAAAACTGTTTCACGACCAATTTGTACGATGTTTAATTGGCTCTCATTTGCTATACTCCCCATTGTCCGGTCTTCAATCAGTCAAAAGCTTAAGAGTTTAAACCGAGCTTCCGAATTCAATTTTCTCTATTTACAAGGATAAAGACAAACATTGTGAAAAAACGGCAGGGGGTGACGGTTTTTTATTTCATGGATCCATAATGGGCGGTTCGGAGTAAGACATACTACAAGCTCGCGGTCATGAGGTGTGCGCTAACGTGGGGAGGGGTGGCTAAAGGATTAATTTTTGCAGGTTGTCGATTTAATCTTGGAAATATCTCGGAAGCGGTGAGTCGTCCTAAGAGTATTTGTATGGTAGTATTAAAGCCCATTAAATTTCCAAAAACTTATTTCAACATACATATGTCGAATTCCTAACGGTTTCCCCGATATAGCCTATTCAAAACTGAAAATTATCGAAAAAATCGTTTTTTCCACATTTGTTTGGTTCTGGTGCCTCCCGGGATTGTTTTTCAGTAAAACATTGCAAGACAATTTTGTGCAGTGTGCAATTTGTTGTCATTTGATATACTTTCTGTTGCCTGGTCTTGAATCAGTCAAAAGTTGAACAGCTTAAACCAAACTTCCAAATTTAATTTTTCCCATTTATAAGTATAAAGACCAACATTGTGGAAAATCGGGAGGGTCGTGACGGTTTTTTATTTCATGAATTTATAAGGGGTGGTTACGAGGAAAACATACTAAAAGCACGCAGTCATGGGGAGTGCGCTAACGTTGGGAGAGCGGGTTCAAATATCCCATTCTTGTGCTTATCAGCTCTATCCCCGCTAAATCTCCGAAACCGCGAACTCTACAAAAAAAATGTCTGAGCAAGAATTAAAGCTTACACAATTTCCTATAAAGTTCATCTTACATGCATAGGTCGAATTCCTAACAGTTATCCAGATACAGCTAATTTAAAAATCAGAAATTTCACATAGAAAACATCCACACACCATATTGGTATACTCTACCTACTGAGCTATAGACGCTTAGAGGTCCTGATGCAAAAAAAATTCCAATGTGACATTTCCGAAAATTGAATAACTCGATATTTCTCCCGCTGTGGCTCTTCTCCTCCAAACAGACAAAGTTCCGCGTAGTTCCCATAGAGCTGGTAAGTTGCCATGCCATAAATACTACAGACATGCACCGCAGTTGGTGTATAGAATGGAACGATAACTCAAGATTTTCACAATTAGTTATAAATTTCTATCTTTCTGCTTGTAAATTTTCTGAGTGACATTGGTCTTCCACTGGAATTTGCTGCCCTGTGAAATTGGTTGAAGTGCCTTATTTTTTTCTTTGACAATATCGCCATTTACAATAATCTTATAATGTCATTGCCACCGTTTTTATTGTTAGTTATTTTGGAGATGGTTCTTTGTTGCATTTCGCATTGTTATGTCATACTTTGCCCGAATCCGCAGCTTTCCACAAAAATTTCGTTGCAAAACAGGGCCAAAATCGCAAAAAAAAAAACAAATTTTTCAGAATTTTTGCATTCTTGGCCTTTTAACTTGGAAAGTGTAGTTTTCTGCGTCCATGAACATGTTAGAGAAAGCATGATTTCGGGTCCAACGCGACATAAATTTTCAAAATGTGTTAAGCGTTTATGTTTTTTATACCCTTCGCTCATAGAGTGAAAGGGTATATTAACTTTGTCATGAAGTTTGTAACGCATTGAAGGAGGCATCTCCGACCATATAAAAAGTATACATATATGATCAGCATGACTTGGGCAGTCGATTGGGCGATGTCCGTCTGTCTGTCTGTCTGTCCGTCTGTCCGTCTGTCCGTCTGTTTCAGTGCTTTTTTCTCGGCCGCTATAAAAGCTAGAGAGCTGAAATTTTGTACACATGCTTATTATTGTTGCAGGCTGTTTGTATGTTTGAATCGCTTAAATCGGACAAGGGGGTCATGGGGCTGCCATACAAACTTAACCCCCCATTTAGATTCTTCTGAGAAAAACTTTTTGATTTGTGTAGCCCCCCATTTTGAGTTCTTCTAAGAAAAACTTTTTTATTTGTGTACCAATTTCAACCAAATTTCACACAATTGTGTTTCTATTGATGACACAAAACATATGTAAGATTGAATCAAATCGGACCATGGGGTCATGGGGCTGCCATACAAACCAAACCCCCCATATTGGTTCTTCTAAGAAACATTTTTTTACACCGATTTCACAAAACCTTGAATTAATGTGTCTTTATCAAAGCAACTAAAAAGTTCAAAACGAATGAAATCGTACTGTGGGGTCATGCTCCGGCAACCCCAATAAAATTTTCCGAGTAAATATTTTTATTTGCCCACTTATTTCAACCAAGCCCAAAAATTTTGTCAAGACGGAAGAACAAGAATGAGGAAGGGGATTAAATACAAGTCATAGGTACGCCCGAAAAAACTTTTAGCCCAAGCGAAGGGTATCCGAATTTCGGCCGCACCCGAAATTAGCCTCGGCCCCTGGGGTTGGCGAGCGTAGCGAGCAGGGGGCGAAGCACTCTAGTTTGAGGTTTTAACCATGCTCAGCAACAAAAAGTTGGTAGGAAGCTCCGGATTCGTGCTCAGCACGCAAAAATAAATATAAGAAACAACAACAAATTTCCCACATGGGAAAAAAGAGTGAAGGAGGCATTTTGTCAGCTTGTGCAATTATTTCAAAATCAGTAATATATACCGAAAAAGAGTCCGAAAATAATAAATAAACTTTATAAAATTTCCTTTGCATTGATGTATTCGCCTCCAAGGCGTCAATTGTTGCTGGGTTATCAGAATAACCCTGTGATTTAACGTAACCCCACAGGAAATAATCGAGAGGTGTTGATTCTTCCCAACTTTTCTTTGAAAGTTATGTGCTCAGTAGGGCTTAACTTTTTTTTACGATGGCCACACATACTGTTGGTGCTAAGCCAAAAGAGTCGCCAAACGCAAAACTTGACAGTCTGCCGTAGGATCATTTTTATAAGACTTCGCGATATCACAATTCGCGCCGACATAGTGAGTGAGCATATTGATATGTATCAGTAATGGTTGTTGGTTTTTTCTTAACCGCATTACAGGAGGTTATAACAATATTATGGGTTAATGCGTGGATCCTTCCCATTACATTTACATTACATTTTTTTTAACAAAGAGCTAGAAAGCAAGGACCATACTAGGCCAGTTCCTAGCACGTGTACATCGGTTTAAAACCGGTGTTTAATCAGCACCGGTACCAATATTTCAAAGTATCGATATCCCGGTTTTTGCTCGGTTTTTTTCAACAATTAGCCGGTCCCAGTTTTTTTCACCGGGTTAATGCCCGGTTTTTTTTCAACCATGGGCCGGTGCACCGTTTTTTTTGTCAGGTTTTTTAGCACCTATCCAGTACCGTTTTTTTTTCAGTTTTTTTTTTATAACATCAGGTGTTTGTAGAACCTGTTTAATACCGGTGCTTTCTGTTTTTTTTTTTCACCTATTCGCGAAAAGCGAATTTTGTTTTCTACTGCTTACAGCTACAAGTTGCTACAATACGAATTCTACTCTTTTGGGTGGCCTTTGGGTTTGTGGCTCATTGGTTTCGATGAGATTTATATAGGGTGATTGTCGCGAGCGATAGTGAAGGTTAATATTTATATGAGAAAATATTATTTAAATTACGAGAACTAAACATGGTGAGTCGCGGATACGAAGCTTGTTTAGATTGTAAATTAAATATTATGTATAGTAGAGTACAAATAAATCTGAACCATGGTTAATCGTTTGGCCGTTTCCCATCAAATGAAAGAAATTGCAAGCGATAAAATATGTTATCAATCGAAAACCATTTTAACGATTTATAATAAAAAAGAAAGATTGAGGGCAATTTATTGCAATCAAAAGAAATGGTTGGGGATGGTCCCCAGATTAAAAGTCTCAACCGATTGGGGGTCCGCATCCTTAAAAAACGGGGGAAAAGGGGGCATTTTTTCGGTTTTTTGCGATTGTTTCAAAAACGGTAAGAGATACAGACAAATGGTCTGAGGACGAAAAAAACTTCATAAAATTATCTGGACCATCCCCAACCATAATTAAAAAAAAAATCCGATGTAGGATTTTTGCCGTTCGGTGGCCATGTTTTGGCCCAATTTTCTTAGCCTATTGTCGCTTTTTTCCAATATCTTCTTGTAAGCCTTGATTATATTCTTAAATTTGTTTGTTTTCCTATACACCCACTACTGGCCCTTTATACATAATATGCAGACAATAGGAAATCCCTATCATAATTCCTTTCCACACAATTTCTCATTATTATACCAAAAGCTCGTTAATTCCCCAATTATTATAGAAACTGATTTTCTATTGATCAAACATTATTATTTGTATACAATATTTCCCGGAATTTCGCGGAGAAAATACGAACATTTTTTCTTCCCCGAACTTGGCCCGTCATAACTTCAAATTCGAGTAAAGTTACTAACGTTCAAACAAATTCCTCCCCGAGGAGTGCGATGCCTTCAATTATCTTAAGCAGTAATTACACACTGAATTGCAATCCTCTAGGGATCTTCACCCCAACAATGCGGCAGCAGCAGAAGCGGCAACAGTATCGCAGCAGAAGCGACTTCATTATAAGAGTTTTATGTTAATAAAGTTACTCTGCTGTTCGCGAAAATAGGTACGTGGTAGCGGGAAATTTTTATGACTTATTCGAGCAGATAAGCCGTGAAAGTAACTCTTCGTACATACGTTAGATTACAGATCTCGTCCTGATGGTATTACGGGAACTGTCTTCCTTCCCACACTCCCAACTCCTAGACTCTAACGTGAAAATCGCAAGGATGTGAAATTAGATAAGACGTTGGCCTTATGTTCAGCTTACACACATTTCGCCTCCGCTTTTTGTGTCCTTACGATTTAACTTTAAGACGAAGTTTTCTACACAGACGGCTAAAGTTTAGAACGAACAATTTTGTATGTGCATTCGTCGTCGTTCGGCGGGCCCTATGTGTCATATCGCAGTACAGCTGGAATGAGGAAAAGCGATAGCCAGGACGAATATATCTACTTATAGGAGCTTCAACTATACTCGGGCATTGTTTATAAAGTTTTCATTTTGATGGTTACTAGACTTAAGTTTTCTTGTTTGCCCTTCTGGAAATTGAATTCATAAAGAAAAAAACGACGAAGAGATATGTAGTACATGCGGAAGGGTTCACTTGACTTCGGATATCCGGACTCTGTGTGTTGACAAAAGTTCTCGAGATGGTCGTTGAAATAGCTGCAGAGTGGAAGCATTTCGGGTGTTGTTCTCTGGTCTCTGGTCCCATGTTTCCGCTCAAGTTGTAAAAGCGAAAGCAAAAGTGGCCATCGAATTGGATGAATGGTGCGAGTTCGTTCTACACAAAAGAATGATGGTTTCTGTAAAACGACTCCATTTTTTATATGTTTTCTTTGTCGATAGAAGGACTTTTCTCTGAAGTGTACAATACTCAGAAGAGCATACTTTTGAAAACATTTCTTACACCATAGAGCTCCTTCACTTATCATAGATATTTATGTGAATGTTCTATACATGCATACTTATAAAAAGCAGTCGCCCTTCACTTCAGTTAGGACGAACGCGAAGGCTGAAGGACATGATAGATGATATACAAAATTGGAAATTAATGTAATCGGAATACAATTATTTGATCAATCATTGCCTCTTGCCTGTAGTCGAATGAATAAATTACGTGCTAAAATGTGAGGTGACACTAGAAAAGTATAATTATCTCAAGTAGGTACGTTATGGCTATTTAATATGATTGACGTTTTCATAGGCGGCCTTTATGGCTATTAAGTTTGCTTACTTATAGGCGAAGAGCTAGGAAGTCGAGTGCTAACAAGAGCAGTAAATATATTATTTTTTCCAGGGCAAATTACTTTCCATACATCTGTCGACATTTAAATGGTATAGTAATATGAATAGAATTACTAGATTAGAACAGGTGTTGCAGTTAGTAAGTCTGTTATCCTTTTTATGAGAAAAAGCTTCAACAAATTTACCTTATAAATACATAATCCTATTCATGACGTATACATGTTTAACATTTGTGACGTAGACGTGATCTTTGACCTTAATTGACTTTTGATTTCAACCTTTAACAATATTAAAAACAGTTATTAAATATTAATGCTATTTCTTTTTTTTTTGCAGTTAAATTTGGTGAGGTCACTTTCTCTTCAGGTTTTCCATTGTTTGGGTAAGAGGTATGACTGACTTTTCGGTTTGATTATGATTATAAGCATTTTACCGATTTTTTCTTCCGGAAGAGATTTTATTCTAGAAAAAATTTTTGTAGAATAAATCTAAAGACCGAATTGAAAGCACTTAGTAAGTGAAACGCCTCGCTCAACACATGTTTATTACTATAGGCGAGGAATATTTTGAAAAATACAACACTGCGCATATGAAAAAAAAACCTGAGTAAAACACGGATAAGTAGACATTTACGAAAATTTATCAAAATGTATATTGATTGTACTCGTTGAGCCCTTCTAACAAAAATGGGGTATTCAGTGGCTCAGCGGTAGAGATGACACTATCTCTGAGTTGCCGGAGCGTAAGTTCGAATCCCTCTGTGACCATAGATTTTTGTTTGTGTCGTTAAAAAAATGTTCCTACGGCAGCTGGTTCTTTGATGTAAATCGTTCCGGAGATACCCGTTGTTAAAACGGCCAAGAGCTGCCAAAAACGCTCTTCGATTCAAGAGAAAACAAATCTTTTGAATCGATACAACAACAACAACAGCAACAAATTTGAGGTCTAATATATCGATTGTCTTATGTCATTTTGTTTGGCACCATCAAAGAAAGCTCTAAATTCGATGTCACAGACGACTTTCTCGTGAATGTATTTTATTTTTTACATACACTAAATATGTTCAAAACCACCTTCTCTTGCAATTGCTGCTGAAATTTGGAACAAAATGAACATGACGAAAGAAAACGAGAAACAGGCAATTGATGTCGCATACACGGAGAGAAAAAATGTAATGAAAAGTATTAAAACTGTAATAACAACTATTGCATTTGTAATGATTTTTGACATTACTGCAACTGATGTAAAAGTTATTACATAGGGTTACCAGACGTCCTGGTTTTCCAGGACATGTCCTAGTTTTGACCCGTCTGTCCTAGTGTCCTGGTTTTCTCCCGAAAATAAGCAAAATGTCCTGGTCTTTACCGAACCATTTTTTTTTTCAAAAAGTTTTAGAATTTCAAAATAGAGAGACGAGTCTATGAAAAAAAAAATATTACTCTAGTTTGAATGTACTGTAATTTCAATTACTGTGTAGAACTTGTCCTGTCTAAATAATTGCGACATTGATTGCAGGGACGTAGCCAGGGGAGGGGTCCACGGGGTCCGGACCCCTCCCGAAATGTTTTGAATGGGCTTTGAAATTTCAGTGACGACATGACACTGTAATAAGTTTCCATTTCCATTGGAGATTCCATCCCGTAATTTACTCTTTTCTAAAGTGAAAATACAAGGTGGCAAGAGCATAAGCATTAATATGGGGCGACACAGTCCAGTGTTAACATAATCAGCTGTGGCTGTGACGCGGCTTTCACTTCTAAGCCGGTTCTCTCTCGTTTGATGAAATTGATTTGCTCGTTACCGTTGTTATGTGTATAAGAGCTGCGAAAACAATGGTGGGTTATTCCCGAAAACGCCTCCGTAGATGAAAAGACAGCATCTCTCGTATGAAATTTTAGAATTTTTATCAATTTTTGAATCAAATCTTCCACTTTTCAATCTGTGTAAATGTTCCCGTGATACGTGAGATCATTACGGTAGGTGCGTTTTTATTCATCCTTACAAATTACAGTTGTGTTCTATATAGAAAAAATCGTAACCAACTTCATGTTCGAATTTGTATGTGAAGTTGTGCCGTTCTGTCCTCCACTCGATAGGCAGAAAAAACTTGTCCACGTCATGATTTTCGTGACTCAAAATTGTCACGCACCATGCGTTTTAAGAGTTTAAAATACAAAATGAACGTTATTAGGCATGCGGGTTTCAAAGCGCTCATTTTATTATTATTATTAATGCTATAAAAGGAACGATTTGGGTGTCTAAATATGGCTTGTTATGCTATCCGTTCTCATAAGGATAACTTTTGGGGTTCCATTATTGCCCGTTATATGGCGGATGGTAAGGTAATTGTCGCTAGTGTCGATAAAATGATGAAGAAATTATGATAGCGTAACGTTCCTTAAATATTAAGTCAATGTATAGTATTTCCCAATTGAAAACATCCTTATCCCAAATGAAAAAATCCATATCCCAAATGAAAAAATCCTTATCTCAAATGAAAAAATCCGTATCCCAAATGAAAAAATCCGTATCCCAAATGAAAAAACCCGTATCTCAAAAGAAAAAATCCTTATCCCAAATGAAAAATCCTTGTGTGCGAATTAAAATAAAATGAATTTAGAGGTGTTTTAAGTTGTTTCTTGCATCAAATTATGAGGTGTGGTTGATGTTATTGAGGATATGTGTAGAATCGGCTTCGTGGGGTTGGCTAATACAATTGCCGTGGTTGGACATTTATGAAATTGTTTACTCGTACGTTAAGTTCCTTGCGTGTGGTTGGCTTTTGATTTTCATCACATACGCATACCGATCGTCATGAAATTTGGTAGAGATGTGTAGAATGGTAACAGTCTTTGGCGCGAAATACTTAGAAGTTGGTAGGGCAAAGAGAACAGGGTGCCCCGAAGATTTGAAATCGAAGTCGACCTTTTTAGTTTTAACTTAAATCAAAATTTTTATTTGTGCGTGTGTAGCCCAGGTCTGCAGATTTGAAAATTATGATGAGACTTTTTAGAAAATTACATAAGAAGAGGCCAGAAAATTTTAATTCGAATAACTTAATAACTATACCAAAGAATGGACATGAAATTTGGTGTGAAAACATAGAATGGTAATAGTGGTTATAGTAATCTAGAGATCCAGAGATCGAATCTCGACGTTATCAAATATTTCCGTACATGTGCGCATAGGAAATATATAGTACTTGCAACATTAGACAGGGTGTCCGGAAACTGCCGCATAAACGCCCACATTCAACAAAACAATGCACAACAATGGCATTGAACTGCGTACAATGCAAAGTTGAACATCAATCTCGCTACCCCAATCAAACTCATGTTCAATCAAGAGAAGAAAAAGCTTAAGAGCATAAATGTTGGGCAGCATGATGCTAGCCTCCCTTGCTCATTCTAGCTGGTCTAGCTTTGGAGATATTGAGCTTTTAGTTGCGCAAGAATATGATTTTTTCAAAAATCGTCAAATGCCTGTGGCAACTAAAGAGAGAGTATAGGGGGTATGTTACGTACAACTTTTTTGCTGGAAATCAATTGAGGAATCATAATCCGGGGCATGCGGCAGTTTCCGGACACCCTGTCTAATGTTGCAAGCACTATATATTTCCTATGCGCACATGTACGGAAATGTTTGGATTGCGTCGAGATTCGATCTCTGGACTTCTAGATTACTATTACCACTATTACCATTCCATGTTTTCACACCAAATTTCATTTTCATTCTTTGGTATAGTTAATAAGTTATTCGAATTAAAATTTTCTGGCCTCTTCTTATGTAATTTTCTAAAAAGTCTAATCATAATTTTCAAATCTGCAGACCTGGGCTACACACGCACAAATAAAAATTTTGATTTAAGTTAAAACTAAAAAGGTCGACTTCGATTTCAAATCTTCGGGGCACCCTGCTATCTTTGCCCTACCAACTTCTAAGTATTTCGTGCCAAAGACTGTTACCATTCTACACATCTCTACCAAATTTCATGACGATCGGTATGCGTATGTGATGATGATCAAAAGCCAACCACACGCAAGGAACTTAACGTACGAGTATACAATTTCATAAATGTCCAACCACGGCAATTGTATTAGCCAACCCCACGAAGCCGATTCTACACATATCCTCAATAACATCAACCACACCTCATAATTTGATGCAAGAAACAACTTAAAACACCTCTAAATTCATTTTATTTTAATTCGCACACAAGGATTTTTCATTTGGGATAAGGATTTTTTCTTTTGAGATACGGGTTTTTTTCATTTGGGATACGGATTTTTTCATTTGGGATACGGATTTTTTCATTTGAGATAAGGATTTTTTCATTTGGGATATGGATTTTTTCATTTGGGATACGGATTTTTTCATTTGGGATAAGGATGTTTTCAATTGGGAAATACTATAATTCGTGAATATTGGTCAAATGGTATAGGTCGAAATCTAGAAGATCGATGGATACATGCGGGTTCTTTGGAAAATGACGGAAAGTTTCATAAAGTCTCAAAAATTTGGACCCATTTTTTTTCTTAATAAATGAAGTGACTTTTCCTCTACCATCGGACAATACTACTCGTATATCCTCTAGAATCAATACCAAAACTCTAATTTCAAAAAATATATTTACCTGGTATTGAGCGTTGGACCCTTCCCGAAACCAAATCCTGGCTACGTCCCTGATTGATAGTACCTACATGTGCTATGCTCGTCTGCAAAGAAGCTTGGCAGCATGCAATTGGCTATATACTCGATCGTCGTATCGTTTATATTCCAAACATAATATTGTGTACTGGAACACAATTGGCGTTTCCACAAACTACCATACGGTGAGAGCTTTTATAGTGGCCTGCAGACATGCATCATTTCAAGTGAAAAGTTTGGATCCTGAACCCTGTATGATTGATATTTAGTGAGATAATCGCAATTTTATGTTTGGCAATTCACATTTGAGTTACATCACCGTCACCGTTCAGAAGTTATGGCTGCCCAAACCGCAATTTTGGATCACCGCGCTTGTCCATTTCAAGTCTTAAGCTTAAAAGGTTAAAAAATTGCAGACGTGGAAAAATGCGAGTTTAATTTATTTTTCCTATCACAAAACGATGGGAAATCAGCCACTCTCCCCCATTCAATTCGCCTATCAATCTCTCATACTAAAGAAAGGACTCTGCCAAGAGTGTTCAGATAAAGTTTTTTTTCCCACAATATGTCCTTACTCATGAAGAATTGCATAATCTCCTCTAGAAATATCGCAAGCAGGATAAGTAATACTTCCACCGCTCTGGAGGTTCTCCTCAGACTCCACTCCATAGCTACATTAAAACCATTCTATGTGTATAATCTTATTTCCAGTATTCTTCCCTATTATAGCCTTTCGTGACAAAACATTTGTGCCTCAAATGCTGATGATTGATTTTCTCTCAAGGAGAACCAGTGGGGTAGTTTGCTTTTCAGAGGTGGGATCAGTTGTCAGGATTAGTTTTTTCAGCAGAGGGCGTCGAACGGGGCACTTGGGATCAGATGTTTTATAATCCCCACCTTAATGTTGGTATACCTACTTAATCGAAGTTGGACTAGAGACCCCTGAATGTTACGCGGGAGCTTAATCCCGTCAGGCGAAAAAGCATACCAGGAAGAACTGCGAAGTTTTAGCATCGCCTAAAATTATTATCAGTACGCAGAAACTTTGAAAGTTGGATCCTGGAAGGTTGTGGGTGAACTGCAAATTGAAGGTTAATCTGCAACACCGAGCGCAACTGTTAAGAAGACCAGCGAGAATAATCGCCTTGATCACCCCCCCCCCTTATCTACGCCACTGAGCAGAACTTGGGGTACCTGCTTAATATCAACAGAACCTTGGCTTCCTCGTGAGATATTACTCTTTCTCCAAATCGGCGTGAAGGGGAAGGGAGCTAGTCTTCTTCTTCTTCTTAATTGCCTCGATCTTTATACCGCTCCATGGCTTCGCGTTCCTCGACCCGCGGTGTAGGCACATCACCCGTTTTGGCGATAATATCTCAGCATATTTCTACAGGCAGCTCTATCCTGGATCGTGTCATCGCCGAGACCAATGCGTTGTTGTTGCTTTTTCATTTGACACATCCAGGTGTTCTTCGGTCTGCCTCTGGCCTTGGGTCCATCAAGGGGAACTTCCATTGATATCGCTTTCTTTGCGGGGTTCTCAGGCGGACGCCGTTGAACATGGCAATACCAATCCGTTTGTCGGTCATCGAGCTTTTCTGTGATTGGTTGGTCTATGGACAAGCTGCCTCGGAGGTAGCTAGCTAGGTAACTCTTGATGTGGTCCCTTTTCGTAACACCAGCTGACATGCGTATCATTTTCATTTCAGTCGCTGTCATTTGTTTCGCGTAACCGTCATACATGGTCCAGCATTCTGATCCATACATGAGTGCGGGACGTACAACCGTTTTGTACAACTTGCCCTTTAGCTTCAGTGGCATTTTCTTATCGCAGAAAACTCCAGAGTTTTCTCGCCACGCCATCCTGGGTGGATGACGTGGCGGTTGGGTACCTTTGTGCGATATTTGATGTCATCATCGCATGTAGCTCCGTTGTTCACCATCGAGCCAAGGTACTTGAACTTGGTACAAGACTTAAGTTGCTCTCCTTTGACGTACATATCTGGTATCGGTGCATCTGGGTCTGAGAATGGGCAGCATAAGAACTCAGTCTTTGTTATACTTACCCTCAGTCCATGCTCCTCCAGAATGTCACACCATTTTGTAAGTGCAGCTTGCAAGGTAACGATGTTTGGGCTACTGAGGACTATTTCATCGGCAAAAAGAAGAGATATTTCTAGACCGTCGGATATACGTGTTAATAAGTAGCACATGATGATGTTGAAGAGCAACGGACTCAATACACTGCCCTGGTGTAATCGGACATTCACCGGAAATTCTTCTGATTCACCGGCTGTGCATCTAACCTTAGTCGTAGCTCCATCATACATGTCTCGTATCATCTTGACATATGCCTCAGGGACATTAAGTGCTCTCAAGGCCAACCATATCAGATCACGAGGTACTCTATCGAATGCCTTTTCCAAATCGATGAACACAAAGTGCAAGTCCTTTCGTGCTGCTCTATACTTTTCCATCACAATACGAATGCACTGAATCGCATCGACTGTAGATCGACCTTCAACAAAGCCGCATTGATTGTCATTCAACCGCACAATCTTTCTCAATCGGTTGCAGACAACTCGCTCGTAGATCTTCAGTGTATGAGGTGTTAACTTTGTAGCCCTATAGTTGTTGAGTTTGCGTGAGTCTCCCTTGTTCTTATAGAAAGGAAGAAGAAAACTTTCCCTGAAAGCATCAGGCATCGGTTGCCCACCTTTGATTTTGTTGAAGAGAACTGTGAGCCAACTAAGCCCGACATTTTCCATTATCAACCAAAATTCCGCGGGGATTTTGTCCGGTCCGACTGCCTTTCCGCGTTTCATCTGATGCATTGCCTCCATCACCTCTTCCTCTGAGATATCTTCAATATTTGTGGTATTCGGCTCAACATCTCGAAAAGCTGCTCGAGGAAATTCTTCATTTAGAAGTTCGTCAAAATACTCTCGCATCCTGCTACAAATTGCCGTATCGTCAATCAGCAACATTCCTTGCGCCTGTATTTCCCGAGCGTTCCTTCTCCTTTGGGCTGCGACCCTAAATATCCTGGCTTCGTGCTTAGGTCTCTCGCGCAAAGACGGTCCTTCGGTCGCAGTCTGAGTTTCTAATTCTTGGTAGAATTTTTCAGCTGCCTTCGCCTTTGCTTGAGCTACCAAGCGCTTTACGTTTTTCCGGCATTGCATATAATTTTCGCGAAGTTGAACCCGTTCGGTTTCACTGCTTGACTCACTGCTTCCTTAGTTTCGGTGTTCCACCACCATGTTTCTTTCTTCGTGTGGAGTGGACCTTTCGAAACTCCAAGTGCCTTTTCCGCCTCACCTACTGACTTTCTTCTTCTTCCTTGCCTCGTTCATTATACCGCTCCATGGTTCCGCGTTGCTCGACCTGCGGTGTAGGCACATCGCCCGTTTTGGCGATAATTTCTCAGCATATTTCTACAGGCAGCTCTATCTTGGATCGTGTCATCGCCGAGACCAATGCGTTGTTGTTGCTTTTTCATTTGACACACCTACTGACATGTCAGCGAAACTATTCCACATTTGTGTTGGACTGCGCTCGGTGCAGTTTGTGTTGTTTTGAAACCACTCCGTCATTTTATCAATGAATGGAGTTACTACAGGTTCAAAGTTGTCGTTTGTGAGATTGTGATTTTTGATTTTTTCGACAGGCTTGGGAGTTCTTCTATTTCTTGCTCCTCCTACTTTCAAAATAAATTCTAACAGGAGCAAACGATGTTGGCTAACTACTGATTCACCCAAGATCACCTTGCAGTCTTTTACCCACCTTTTCATAAAATCGAAGCAGAGGAGCTAGTATGGCTGAGGATTTGCCTGAAAACCGAATTTCGCATATATGTGTCTTCTGGAGTCTGGTCACCTTGTATTATGCTGATATAGATACTCAGATATCGGCTTCCGGTTGACAGTTCTTAGCGTCCTGGATTTTGAATCGATATGTATGGGAACCCTATATTACATCTCTAATGAGAAATGTCATTGCGCTGTAATAAAATTAACAATTTATTTGTGAAATTTTGATAATAAAATTTGCCAGGAAGATAATTCGGCGATAATAGAAAAAATTCAAAAAGTGATTTTTTTTATTTTTTCCTTTTTCTATTTTTACTTTTTTTTTATTTTTTACCTCTATTTTATCCTTAACTTCTTTTTCCCTATTTTAAAACTTTACCTTTTTACAATTTGCTTCTACTGGGAATGAACTGGGGACCTGCTGGGGACCTATCGCTTCGTAGTCCTACCATAAAGTAAGAATTTGGAATAGAGATGGAACTCCATATAACATTAAAACCTACTGAACAACATTTTACCTTTGAGTGTGTGCTGTATGTAACGTGTACATATAGGAAGATATTTTCCTGTATGTACACGTTACATACAGCACACACTCAAAGGTTTCAGTAGGTTTTGATGTTATATGGAGTTCCATCTCTATTCCAATTTTTTACTTTATGGTCCTACGTCCTACACCTAAGCTAGCTAAGATTAAAAGTAATGCGAAAAAATTAGTCGTTTTATTTTTTGACAGTTTCATAATATTATTACCGTCCTGCTTGCCCGGTTTAAGTCGGTACTGAGAATGTTTTCCTTTCTAAATTGTAATTTCTTCAGACGCTACCCGTTTGCTCACAGAATTTTATGGTCATTTTTAACCCCGTAATTGATTAAGGACAGTATACCTCTATCAAGAGCTACCTACATACATATTCGAGCATGTTTTTTTTAAATAATGGCTAAATTTTCACCAAAAGACCCTATTTCGTAGATGTGATAGTGGCATCTAATTGGAAATATGAAAATAAAAAAAGGGAATTTTGTCCCAAGGTCGTATTTGTTTTCAATGCAACGGATCGAGAGTATTCTGCACAACTCTCCTACTCCCCACTAATATGTCACCACTCGCTCATCATTAAAATCAAACTATTTTCGCTGGAATTGTAAAAATATTTGCGATTTGATTTAGCTAAAAAATGTCATTCACTTGTCTGACTGTCCGCACTATTCACTTCAAGCTATTTTCAATATCGCATCATCCCCGGTGAACATATAGTGAAATGAAATCAATTTATCTTGTCAAGAATTTTGTAGTGAGAGTGTTTTTACACAAAAATCCAAGGATTTATTTGAAAATAAATCAACACACACTACACATACACACGTATTGCGTGCATACATTTTTGTTGGATTCAGAATCTGATTGACTCTTGCGGTATGACAAACTATGCTGACATTTGAATAAATTGGAGTTAATTGTTTTTTTTATTCTAACTAATGTGTATAGGTCCTGTGTCAGTGTCAATAGAAGTGCTTTCCGATGGGAATTCATGTCATTTCGATAGCTTTGTATTTGACATCAACAAATGACAATAGATAATCTATTTTGAATAATGCAATCGTAATTTGTTAAATAAATTTAAAGCCATCTATTACTA
Source organism: Microchrysa polita (assembly GCA_949715475.1). NCBI lineage: Eukaryota > Metazoa > Arthropoda > Insecta > Diptera > Stratiomyidae > Microchrysa > Microchrysa polita. Next base: position 36,311,146 of record OX454415.1, read on the forward strand.
TTCGACATATAGTACATTTTATGCACATCACGTACTGACCGCACTCGAACTGACGTACCACAACCCACCCACGAATAAGGTCAGTTGGAAATGAAAAAAAAATCCACGCAAATCCATTAGTCATTTTATATCGATATGGACCTTCAAAACTTTGCTCGGAGATAGGGCTGTGGGGTATCATATCAAAGAGGACACCTGAGTACATTGCCTTGCATGGTCGGTAAAGAGATTTGACGAGGCACCCTTCAACAAAGTCCTGTTTCAAAGTGGTCAATTCATTCCCAGGAATACAGATCATTTCAAATCACAAGACTGATGATGGCTTGCGACGCAACTATGTCTCGGAAGAAGAAATTAAGTCAAACGAATGAGAACTACTGGTGGTCTGAGGAATTTGCGGGGCCCAATTGAAGGCTAACTGAAAGAAGCGCCCATGATATCCTACTACTAGAGTCGTATGAAAAGGCTCGTGGATTACTGAAGCTGGCTATTAGTAAAAGCAAGCATAGAACTCTTTCAGAAAACTCTGCGACTCGCCGGGGCGGACACAAAGTCGCGAGGATTGGCGATGAAGAAGATAGGGCAAAAAGCACCACCATTAAAGTGTCCGACGCTCCAAAATATTGAACCGATCGAGTTCCATTAACGTAAGCAGATGGCCGAGGACAAGGTTTGTCACAGCAGATGGTTCATATTCTTGCTATAACAGACGAAGAGCTTTAGCAAGCTGCTTCTAGATCAGTGGCGTAACGTTTCTAAAATATCTTGTGTTCGACCCTCACACTGTAATAATTTATATAATTAAACGAAATTGTCAAAACCACTTCTATGCCCGATTTGATAGGCAATTCACACTTGGCTATACTGTAAAAGTGACATTTATTGGCATAGATGTGTATTGCATACACTCAGCGAAATTCACTACGTTTTACCACGATTTCGTATAGATTCACAGTTTGGGATTTTCATTGAAAGCGCGTTATGAACCAGATTTTTTCTGTTTATTGGAATTTTCTTTTAGTACCATACAGCTGTTAATGGGAGAAGTAATTTCTTTTGTTAATATGGGTGAATCCTGTTTTTATTGCAGCGATTTAAAGGCTTTCAGCGAAAACTCAGCTAATAAATATCGTACTTTTGAAAATTTAAAAATTAACGACAGAAAAGAACTGCAATAATTATTGCTTTACATTTTTCTGGTAAGGATACAGTGCCGGATTAACCACGTGGCAGAAGGTGGCAAATGCCACGGGCCCCGCGCTTTAAGGGGCCCCGCGTTTTTCTCATACAAAACTAAGGTGTTTTAAATTTATTTAAAATTTATAAAAAAAAAATATAACAACCAAGATTCCAAAGAAATTCTAAAAAGCAGTTCCTCTTAAATTGTTATAACTTATAACACTTTATCGTTAAATGGTTAAAAGGCGGAAATGAATAACGGGAAAAATGTTTTTTTATTAAAATTTACTCTGATAAATTATTTTGCTTATTCCTCAATAAATAATTATAACTTTTTTGTGTTTTTTTGCTTATAAACCTCCCAGTTTCAATAAACGTTTTTTATTGCATAAAAACTCTTTAAAATTGTATCTTTTATTAATTTTTCGTAATAATGTTTCTTAAAAGTGTCTACTTTTGATGAAGGAGGGCCCACCTCCGTAACATCTGTTACATTGGAACCTTCTTGAAGTGTAATAATTGGTGAGAGATGATGCAATCTCTTGCTACGAAATCCGTTATGTGTCGAAGACATGACACATGTCTTCTGTATTCAAACGATTAGTCAGGATATTCCTGGTAAATTTTTACTATATTAGAGGTGGTTACATCAAATTTTAAATACATAAACAACCCTGGTTAACACTGTTAAGTAACTCTGTCCAAAATTTGTATTGAGATCTATGAAAATCCGAGAAGTGCTCATTAAAAGTATTGGCCAGGATAGTCTACTTTTGGAACAGCTGATTTCGTCACTTCCAGCATAGGAACAATTTCATTTTGCTTCCATTTTATACAGAAGATAGGACACGTAACGGATTTTGATGCAAGAGATTGCATTAGCTCTCTCATTACTTTAAATTGGTTCCAATGTTACAAATGTTAGATAGGGAGTCTTCCATTGATTCAAATTAGACAGGAAATCTTTGAGAAACATTATTATACGTAAAACTTATAAAGAAAAGCTCGATTTCGAAGAGTTTTCTATGTAAAAGCAGCGGTTATCGATGCTAAGAGTTTAATAAGCAAAAAAACTCGAAAAAACTGGTAAACTTATTTCGTGCAAAATAAACAAAACAATCTCTCATGGTCTATTTAAAACGAAAAGGGTCTCCTACGTTATTAGTATCCACAATCTCCGCTTTTTAATCAGTTTTTGCCAAATTAGTTCCAAGTGCGGCTATAACTATGACGGACCGAAAATTTAGTTTTTCCATTATAGAGAAATAACAGTTTGAAATAAAAGGAAACTTTTTTAAAAATTATTTGTCTTTTTAATGTCCCTTTTGGTAATAGTATGTGGAAAAACTCTGCTCTCTCTGCTTAAATTTCCAAGGATCAGTCTGTCTTATGGGGTGGCTATAATTATGACAGGCAGTGTATATTTGCACACTTCCATAGAATTGAAAAATTACAATTATATCTGTCACTCACAGTTAAACGTTATGAAAATGGGGGCATAATTACCTGTTGATTCAAAATTGTTTCACAAAAATTTTGTTTTTCATTTAAGTGTGTAAGTTTCCAATGATTTTTTTATTTCAATTAGTAAAGCCGAATAAATATAGAAGGTGTTAACGCAAATTTGGCATTCTAGTATGCCTTACATGAGTATTTTTATTATGGGCCTTTTTCGGAATATGTCGAAATTTTACATTTTTCGATGTTGTTCAAAAAGGGACTTCTAAAATAAATTCTTCTTTGTCAAATAAATATAATTTGTCTACAGAAATTCGGTTTCACTAATTCACATAAACATTTTTGACAAACTTACCTTCTTGGAATATTGAAAAAACATTTTGTGAAAGAATTTTGAATCATTTTCGAAAGAGATAATTTTGGCCCCTTTTTTCGTAATGCTTTGAGAGCTACGCCACTGTGCATATAGGACATAATTGTAATTTCTTTATTCTATCGATATGTGCAAATGTATTGCCTATCAAAATCTTCAGTAATCGCTTACTTACTCCTTTGATTTTTGTCCCGCTGGAATGTGAATCTGAACCACTGTTCATGGTGAATCTGTCTCAGTGCGTCTTGGCAATATGTATTTGGCTTTCAGTAGATCGGCGTTCCTAACGCATTGTCATTAGAGGTACGAAAATTTCATATTATGAGTTTCGGCGAAATTTGATCATTTTTGCGAATAGATAGAAAGATAGGAAATATGTTAACTTGTTCCATGGGCCCCGCACTCAACATTTGCCACGGGCCCCGCGTTCGCTTAATCCGGCACTGTATGGATAACGCTCGTATGTTTTTTTTTGCGGAAAAGGCAGGGCAAATGCTGCAAATATCATCGTTCGGCAGGACAACACTATTGAAAAATCTGGACGAGAAAAAAGCAAACCAGAAATACAAATAGCGCAGAAATTTGCGGGATTTTTTGCATACTCAATAGCTAACATTATAGTGTGATCAGAGAACAATTTTATTTTCTGACCTCCCTTCTTGGATTGCGTTTTGTAATCCCCACTATGTATTGTGATGCATTCCTATAGCTTCGACACGATCTGTAACAATAATAATTAATCGAAGCGTATACATACGTTCTAATATCTATTTGGTATTGGCTATCTAAAACTGTAGCATATGTATGTCCTAAATATGGTCCCCGCACCATTCTCAATGAAGGGCAGTATTTGCCTTTAAGGGAAACATTCTACAATGTGCTTTGATTATGTACGTACGTCAAACATCAACCATGTTTAACAGTATTCAGCAATTGCAGTATGATTCTCTTGCCTACGGCCTTACAAAATGAGGGTTTGGATATTATTCATACATCATCTTATTTGTAAATTTTTTTGACTTTAAGCGAGATATTACCAAAAGCTGTCTGACATTTGGTGAAATGCCTACTTGACGTCTAAAAACAGGACAAATCAGGATAAAGCAAAAGATTCGGGATAATTGCAGTATGACAGGTTTACAGATAACAGGTCCTGTCAAAAACAGGATGGATGCGAGCATTAGGTATAGGTCTCATAAAAACTATGGCCATCCCTGGTTACAAGAATTCAGGGCAACCATAAAATGTTCCTTGAAATTTTCGCTTCAAACCACTTTGAAACCATGAAAAATGTTTCGCTCAACAGCACTCCTTACTTGTTCATCTGCTTTAAATCTATCATAAATGTTGCAATGACCCAGAAGTCTAAAAAAAATATTTTTTTTAATCACAGTTCAAAATTTCCAACTCCTCTTCACAACGTTAGGGGGCCCGTGTTCGACCGAACACGTGGAACGCCGTAAGTTACGCCACTGTTCTAGATTAAAGGAAAGCAATTCTCCATAGGACCTGAAAAATTCATAATAAGGCGTTGAAGACTGCCGTCGTGTTATCCATGCTGTTCCTCAGAAGTTTGTTGAAGTTTTCGAAACTTGCTTGACAGAAGGCACCTTTCAAATGGCATGGAAACGGCAAAAGTTGGTACTCCTTCCTAAACCGAGTGGAGAGCCAAGCTTATATCGTCCAATCTGCCCTGGAGAAAATTGTTTGAGAGGGTAAAGAGTGCTTGTCAGACAGACGAGCAAAGTCTCCACCGTAGACTGCAATTACATTGGTTATTCATTTGGCAAGCAAACTCGGCAAACTGGGCCTCCATGCTTGCATTTTTACAAAAAATGTCCTCCAATAGGTACTTTACCAGCGATGTACCTGCGAAGTATATGGTCACAGCAACAGTTCCACGGGGGTCACTGCTTGGCCCGCTGCTATGGATAATAATATACCTCCGTATTCTGGTACTTCCCATGGAGGAGTGACTGTGCTTACGATATTGCAGTTGGGCGATAGCAAAGAAACTAGAGTGTGTTGAAGTTACAACTAGCCCTGGCGGTGGTTAGGATCGAACATGCTGAGCGTAAAACCTCCGAAAACCCCATTAGGTTTTTTGAGGGTTATGATTAGTTCAAGACTGAACTTTAGAGAGCCATTTTCGCTGGTAACACCCAGAAATTAAGCTCGGTTTACCGTAATGATAGTGTGATCTACCTTCCGAACAACTTCACACGAAGCTGCTTACGTCGTTGCTGGAATGATTCCAATAGGAATTCGGGTTGAGGGGACAAGCAGATTGCACGGCGTTCTTGGAGATTCGAAAAAGCTTGGAAAGACCGGAAAGCATGATACAATGGCAACTGCGGTGGCACGAGGCTGTAATCGGTAGAGGGACTCACTTTATCGTTTATCATCGCTGATATTGCCAAATGGATTAAATGCCAACACAGTCGAAGTAAACCACTATTTAATTTAGTTTCTAACGGGTTTTTGTTGTGGTTGTTGTAGCGGCACAAACGGCTGCACAATCGCCTAGTAGTCAGAGAGTTATCGATGGGAACTTTTTTGTACTCCTGAATTTCACGTTCTTTATCTCTGATTGAGCGTCTAAGGCGACGTGGAGTAGGTGCCTTGTTCATGAGTTAGCTGTGCGGGTGTTTTGTACGAAGTTCGATGTGACTCCCAAGATCATCATTTTGGTCTACTGATGAGGATGGTCCTGAGAACAGATGACAAAGCGTAGTGCCTTTGACAGGTTTGTATATGTCTCCATTTGGTATTGCAGAGACCATTTGTCCACGTGGGTACTGCATACTGACTAAGGGACGACCAATGGCTATGAAGATCTTGTTTCTGCTCCTAAGTTTATCATATCACAGATGTTATCCGAATGAATGTCAAATTCGCCGGATTTGGCCATAGTAACACAAAGAATATTAGGGGTCACGTATTATTAGTATTTCAAGATTATCGATTCGGTTTGGTAGTCGTGTGTTGTACGCCTAATTAAAGGTGGTGAGCAGGATTGCAGAGTACTTTGGCGCTGAGGGCATTCGATTTTTTTTTTGAGAAAAAGGTGTTTAGTACAAGCAAGTAATTGTTGATGAGGTTACAAATTTCAGGAATGTCGTAGCCAGTTTCCATGATAGTGCAGTCGTCGGCGTAGGTGGATGATGCGGGAAGTCAAAGTTCAAGAAGCTAGGAGACAATACTCCACCCTGGGGGACGTCTTGTTTGATTTTGCTGAGCTTAGACTTCCCGTTTCTAAACTCGGTGCAGTAGGTACTCACGACCGGCAAGATAATTTGCAATTCATTTGTGCACATGACGTGAAGTGGTAGTAGCATAGGTGACTGTGTCCAGTGGTGCAACCAGGATTTTGTTTTGGAGGGGGCTGAATTCATTCATATTACTGGACATTGGATGTTGCTGCCGCAAATTGGCGGATGATACAAAGGGCCGTTGTATTCACGCTTTTTTCGATGTAAAGTTTTTCGTAGCGTCACATTTTAAAGCAATAATAAGACTCGTTGGCGTCATCACCCATGGTATTTAGGAGTCGAAATATATGGTTTTGCTATTCGGGTCAAGGGTTGCAGCAGAGCAAAATTTGTAAATGTACAATAAAAGATAGGAATTTAGGTATAAACCAAACCCGTGTCGAAATTGGGCTAATGGCCGCGGGAAACCGTATCTTCCTAGGTAAAATAGACAGTGGGAGCTCTGAGATGACTCTATTTTGCGAAGAACCAATTCATTTCGAATGTGAATTGATACGATGCTATGCTATAATTGAATCCAGTTCATTTTTCATACTTCTAGAAAATATTTGTAGGTTCAAGAAATAAATTTTACACCTAGAAATCTATACGATTTATTTTCATGCTTAAAGTCTCCCACAACTTAACAATTTAAACTTTTAGTCGCTATGCCATATTTCAGCTGTGAGGGCTCAGTATTATTATTTTCAAATGTGGCGAATTTTTTTTTTCGAAAGATAATTTTTTCTTTTACAAATATTAGTTCAGGCCAGTGTGCCTTATTTTTGGTAGAAAGATGTTTCTAAAACTCAGCTTGTTGCTAGCTGCACAGAACATCAAAACTTGCAAAGAACTATGTTTCATATTCTTTATAAAAATTGCAACGAAATGCATTGCTTCATATCTCAATTTGCATTTTAGCATTTCCCAATTTTTTGTTTTGGGAGGGGCATTAGCCCTTTTAGCCCCTCTTGTGGTTGCGCCACTGACTGTGTCAAAAGCTTTTGACAAATCGAGAGGGCGGTGCGGTTGCAATAATACCATCAAGAGCGGAGGGTGTACTCTATGCATCTTGCGGAAGCGTGTTTATGATTCGCATGGTTGATGTTCGTCAGAAGTGTTGGTAGCACTAGCGCCTCGATTATTTGAGCCACAGGAGATGCGAGTTTTTTTCTAGATCTCAGGTTTTCAAAAATAGATAAATTCATCCTATCGGTGATATATTCAATAGCCATGATCGTAGCTATATCGTCCGGGCCAAGCTTTTTGGAATTTTTGGCGTCTCCTATGGCGTGTTTGGCGTGTCCTGTGAAGATGCTGGTAAACTGTGTGGTTTCGAATAGCTCAGGCACGCTTGAGCGTATCCTTGTTGGAATGTTCGACGAATTTTGTTGGTTGAATTTGTGAGCGCATTTATCGTTGTTGTAAGTCTTATCAGCGAATTTGATGGCTACTTTTCCTTTCGTTTTAACGGGGCAGGAATATGCTCGCTCATAGACACCGTTCTAAATGTTACCGTTCTTTATGTGAGAATTCCATTTTTGCCTTGTGTGGTCGTTCACTTACTTGGTATTATTTGTTTATGTCGCCGATACAAGGATCACTGGGGTCAGCTGTAGGAAGTCACATCCACAACCTTTGCCAATTTGGCCGCGCAAGAAGGAAAATACGGGTCATAGTAAATATCGGCAATACTTGTACCATTTCAGCTCGATTACTCGCCAGAATGGCAGAAGACGAAAGCCAAGTAGTTTTTGATTGAAATTCCGTGCGACGCGCGCAACTGAATGTGGAATTCGGGTAAAACAGAATTTCATGAACCCTATGCTGGAGTGCCAAAATAATTGTGAGGCAAGGAGTGTGTGCACCATTCACCAGGAACTTAAAAAGGAAGCTATACCGAAGTCGCTACTGAGATGATGGCTAACTAGCCGAATACCGACAGCCAACATTTGGTCCTGCAGAGAGCAACGCGATGCAGGTGGTCTGATTTTACCCTGTAGACATAACTTTATTAGCCTCCTTTATATTCCAAAGATTTCCCCACCACGTTGAAAAAAGGACATGGCATATCCGGTATGTGTTCTTTTTGCGCAGGGATCCAAAACTGTGAATTGGGTAAGAGGGTCAAAATTGTTGTACTTTCACATTTTCCATTCATTTGTTGCCATTGTCATAACTACGCAAAAAATATGCTGTCACTATTTTCTTTCCTCTTTACAATCTATAGACATTGAAGATATTACAGCTCCGTTTACTAGGAAAACAAAAAAGGATTCAAACTTTTTCCTAATCAGGATAGGCATGTGGGGTATCATCAAAGGTACATTCCAGGTTTCATATTTTTTCTGTGTTTAAGTAAGGCAGTCAAGACTATAAATCGTATGTCGCCAAAATATCATAAAATTTCAAACTTAACAGAAGGTGCGTTTTTTGGTTCTTAGGTAAACCTTTAGTTAATACATCAGCTAGTTCGTCTTTAGACGAAACATATTCAACAAATAATTCTTTTGATTCTATTCTCTCTCGAACGTAATGCATTTTCATATCTATGTGTTTCATTTTTTTAGTGGAACCCGTATTCTTAACTGTAGCAATAGCCGCCTCGTTGTCAACGAAAATTGTTAAACGTGTAGCGTACTCTTCAAGGAACGCTTCATCGAGAAGATTTTTCAGCCATGTCGCCTCTTGAGCTGCATTGCATAGAGCAGCATACTCTGCTTCACACGTCGAGAGAAACACGTGAGTCTGACGCCTTACTGACCATATTATGGGACCACCACATGCCAGAGCGCCTTGTGCTTCGACATGATGCAAAATCGCTATCGCTGAACCCCACAGGATCGAACTTTTGGTTACCATCGTATATGATGCCTCGACTCACACTGGTTGACAAATACCCAAGTATACGGATTGCTGCTTTGTAATGAGCCTCTTTTGGATTCGATACAAATCGAGCGACGCGATTAACTACAAACGAAATGTCTGGTCTGCACCCCACAAGCTTTCTTCCTTCAGGCAACTTGCTGCATTCGTCCCAAGTTCGATTTCTTCGGAGCGTATTCATCTCATCATTGATGGCATTTTTCCACTTGCGGCGTTCGGGGCTATTAAGCGCTTCCTCATATGTGAGTTGAATAAACTGTTGAGCCAGCAGTACATGAGGGGGTTTATTAGACTCCAATTTCGGCTCAGACATCAACCTTTGAACTCTTGGCCTAAGCTCGTAACGCTTCACATTCGCATCTTGATCATCGACATTTTCGACATTTGCACAATCAAACGATTTCATTTGCTCGTCAGATCGCGGTAGTGGCGGCGGCGGCGCCAACGACGGCGCCGGGCGGTTCAAACACATCGTCATCTTCGATGACCTTCACGGGAAGAGGAGGAATTGTCAAAATTTTATCAATTGTCGCACTTGATTCATTTTCAATTGAGAATTTTTTAACAGATGTCTCGTCAAACTTCGCACAGAATGTTACTTCGATTTTCGCGGACGTCGGATTATAGAGTCTATAATTGTTTGAGTTTTTATCGAAACCGACAAACACACGTAACGAAGACTTCGCGTCAAACTTTCTCCGGAATTGTCTTTGTTCATACTTGTATATGCATTAGAACCAAATACACGAATTACACTAAGGTCCGGTTTTTTATTGTACCACAGTTCGTAGGGTGTTTTGTCATGAACAGAGTTCGGACGTCTGTTTAACAAGTAGACCGCATAATTCACCGCTTCTAACCAAAACCGAATGTCCATATTACGTGCAAACAACATTGCGCGCGCACTTTCTGTCTGTTCGCATTTCGCGTTCTATTGAACCGTTTTGTTCCGGCGAATAGGGTGCACTAGTTTCAAATTCAATCTGTTTACCGTCCAAAAAATTCTTTAGATCACCGTTTATGAATTCGGAACCGTTGTCCGTACGGAAATAAAGCACATTTTTGTTAAAGTGTTTTTCAACGAGTAAAATAAATTCTTTTATATATTTAACTGCCATTGATTTATATTTTAAACAACGAACTGCACGGAAATTACTTGCACCGTCTTTTAGCAAAAGATAATAGTTTGAACCACCATATGACGCGTCAATTTTTCCACTCAAATCGCAATGTATTAACTGTCCCGGCTCTATTTTTCGATTTTCACATGATTTAAACGACCGGCGAGTTTGCTTCGCGTAAACGCAAGATTTACAGAAGAAATTGTTAATGGCATTCAAGTTGATGCTTAGTAAGAATTGTTTGGCTGCTTTTCGCATCACCTCAACACAGGTATGTCCCATTCTCTCGTGCCAGAGTTTTACATTACTGTCATCATTTCGCGCTGACAGAACTGGCGATAAACTTTTGACAGACATTTTTAGTTTGAAGAAGTCACCCTGTCTTGTTCCCTCTAGACACACGCGATTTTTATTAAATATTTCGATCCGGCCACTCGTTTGCTTAAGTGTATAGCCTGCGGCATCTATAACACTTGTGCTGAATAGGTTTGCACACGACTCGGGTACCAACCGCACATTTTTCAGCTCTATTTCCCTCTCTTTTCCTTCAACAATGGCTATCGCATGAATTGTACCTTGCCCTTCCACTCTCGCCGCAACGCCATTTGCGACAATAATTTGCGCCTTTTCAGAAATAAAATCTGAAAAATACTCCCGGTGCGGGGTTATGTGGAAAGCAGCACCACTGTCGCAGTACCAACTGTCATCATCAACCGATGTTGAAGCAAGAACCCGAAAAACGCCAAATACGTCCCTTTTAGACGCTGAAGATTGTTTCGAGAAACAATTTCGTGCGATATGTCCAGTTTTCTGACATTTGTAGCACTGAATAGTCTTAGAGTCAGGAACCTTTTTGCTACCTTTGCGCTTCACAAGAAACACCGATTCAGAGCTTTCACCTCCCAAGTGCACTTCTTCGGCAGGTAAATTTTCACAAAGAATCTCCATGGTTTGTCGCGATTCCTCCTGCATATACCAATGTGCACAGAAACTAGAGTAGGTATCGGACAAACCTTCGATTATGCACGATACGATAATGGAATCGTCGAGCTTCACTCCTAAATCGATCAGCTTGATGGCAATGGATTTAATAGACGATATGTACTCCGTCACACGACCGTTCGACTCCATTTTGGTCTTGAGTAGCGACCTAATCAACTTGGTCTTGCTGGTTCCGGTTTTCGCTTGAAATGCGTTTTCAAGCGCCTTCCACATTTTTGACGGCGAATCTTCCGATAATATCATCGGAATCACAGATTTGTGAATGCTGTTGAGAAGCAAAGATCTGGCCAATCTTTTCTGTTTGCCAAAACTCTCCTCCTCGCCCTTTTTCGCCACTGCAGTATCGAGCACATATTCAAGTAGCCCAAGCGCGTCTAGATAGGCTTCCATCATTACTTTCCAAACGTTATAGTTCGGCCCGTCTAGCTTATCGCCCGAAAAAGGAAATATCACCTGCGACTGTGACATAATTATACTCGAACACCGAATTAACTCCGAATTTAACTTTTATAAAAGATACTGCAACCCGTCACCGACACCCTGGGCCCATAACCTATTGGGCAGAGCACGTCTAAATCCAAAGACTACTTTTCGGTAACTAACGTTTTATTCATATAAAGGTAGGTATAGTAGTAGGTAAATGTATAGTCTATAGTACAAAGAGTAAAATAGTAAGGAGTGGAATGGTAAAGTACATTGAATTCAGAAATCGTTATTCCAACACAGCTGTCATTTTTTTTATATGGACTTTCGTCACCCAAACCTACACGGGATAACCAAAAAACAACATAAATAATTTTAATTTAGTAATTTAATTTTTTGTTTAGTAATTGTTATCAGCATATATGGATAATTTTCTTATGTATATTAAGCAAAGCACTAAATGTTAATGGGCTTTTTTTCAATTTTATCGTGAATTTAATTTAATAACACAAAAAAATAATTCCGGTCATAATCCTCTGTAAACAATCTCACTAACTACCGAAATATGTATCTCATTCAATGTATGCAATTTCCCAATTTTTTCCGGCAATATTGATAAAAAAACACACAGAGCACACAGCATCATTTGCAGAATATCATTGGAAAGACAGCGCAAAATTATTTGTGTATTCTGCACAAATAACATTTCAACTATCGATTGCCTGCCCGTGCCCCCTCCTATGCCCTTAACGATGTAGTCAGCATACAAAATTTATAGTTTGCCCGGAGGCAACTAATGCAGCTATCATTTCTGCATTGCACGGATAGAGAGGGAGAGCCGGACTCCGGACGACACAACGATGATGACGATAGGACGAGAGATGCATAGCGTAACGATAATGGTCCTGAAATGTTAAATGTTGTTAAAGCTGACAGATCCATTCAATTTTGCATTTCGTCATTGCCTCATGTATTTTATGCTGAATTCAAGTACGCGTTACGAAGGAAAAAAAAAACAAGCACATTTCTTTCGAGTCATATTCTAATCCGATTCGCCGGTCTGTCTTTTCTACTTAGCCATATCGGCAACTCTCTCTCTCTCTCTCTCTGGTTACAATTCAAAAGGACACGTCTGAGATCAGATTTTCTTTGGAAATCTGCACAAATCGTAAGTTCTTTTTTGAAAAATGCCGTGTGCTAGCTAAACTTTAAATCGGCATACGATGTGCATTCTAATGGGAGGAGTGTAAGGTAAGGTAATGTCGTAATCTGATTTTAAGTTTCTCAGAAAAGAGAACGACCAAAGTGTATATTTTTCGTTCGTTTTACTCCGGAAGTTCATCGGAATGGAAGTGTTATCTGTGACATTTTTTTTTAACGGACTCTATATGGAATATTGTACGAAGAACAACTTTAACAAAACACAAAATTCTTCGTAATCTTTTCGAGAATTGTATAAGCCGCTTGATGTGGTATTTCAATATATCGCACTAAAATTCAGTGCAAAACTTTTTTCGAAACTTTCGCTGATAAAAAATTGCGAAAACTTTGTTCTGAATGTACTGCTCGAAATGCATTTATTGCACCTTTTTGACAAGTTAAATTTTTTCTATATGCACATCGAAGGATAATTTCGGTTCAAATGGATATAACATGGTGATTGGGGTAGCAAATAAAAAAATATTCTCCTCTGGGCGAAAAAAGTACAAATATATGAATATAAACGAAACGACTAAACTTGGTTCAATTTCCTGTCGTAAATATTAAATTTGTAAATGTATTTTTTATCAAAGTCAATATATATGTAGTTTAATTAAATAAGTGAAATGACCGCACCACATCCTGGTTATATATGGCAGAGGTTGAACTTTTAAATCAAATATTTACAAAAAAAAATGAAAATTCTTCGTGAAGTGGAAAAATGAAACATGTATTTTTCGTGTATGAATTTTATTTGTTATTTGATATTTTTTTAATCCTTTTTTTTCCTATGCATCACACATATTTTTTGTGGAAATACTTTGACAAAAGTTTGGACATTGGTTTCTCTTTGTGCAATTCGCAATTAATTTCGTAGAATCCTCTCAGTGAACACAATGGAGTAATCTTTTAAGCTTGATCTTTATTTTATTCTTTAATATTTCAATTCAATGATACAAAAATAATGCCTATGACAAATATACAAATCATGATGACGATAATCCGTCATAATGATGAAAGTTCGAAATTTAGGTGACACATATGTTTTCGTCATTAGGATTCGTCATTTACTTTTGACTTTTGTGTAAATGATGAAAATGTCCCTAACAACAGCGGTATTTTGATGAATAATCTGTTCAATAATTTAAAGACACACTTTTCTTGAAGAATTTGAATAGAAAAGTGTAAAGATTGATAACAAATTTAATATTTTTGCAAACATTCTTGTTCTTCAATTTTGCAACAGATGGCGTACCCTGTCATCAGCGCCGGTCCTAGGTATTATGGCGCCCTTTTCATATACTAAAAAGTCGCCCTTCTAAACAGGGTGTCCGGAAACTGTCGCATAAACGCACCGGATTGTGATTCTCCAAGTGATTTCCAGTAAAAAAGTTGTATGAAACATACCCCCAATTCTCAACCCTTTAGCTGCCACAGGCATTTGAAGATTTAAAAAAAAAATCATTGTTTTATACGACTAAAACATCAATATATCGAATGCTGGACTAGCTAGAATAGCAAATTAAGATGAATATTACAAAAAACAAATTTACCTAAAAAAATAAAACTAACCGCACTAAAATCGGATAAAAGGTTGGCTTTTCTCAATGAAAATGTATATGTACTTACTTACTGGAATATGTGGGAAATGCTGGGGAATTCCATAAGCTACAATCCGAAAATGGTGCCAGCATTTTTCTCGGCTATTTAAAGTATTTTTCGACTCCCCGGTCATTAGATATTTTTCACGATGAAATGACCGGGAAATGGAAAACAATACATAAAATGGCCGGGAAAAGTTATGAAATAATTTTCGAGTTGTAGCGTATGCAATTACACTGCATTTGCCACATATTGCACGACCGTAAGCATACATTTTCATTGAGAAAATCGCAGTGGACCAACATCTCACTCTCGAGGTCTATCCTGCGCTTAATATGGATTGCATAGAAAACTGTACGCGGTAAAATCTCTTCCTACAAACTATACAGTACTCGTATACATCCTAAAAAACTCCTCTATCGCCCACTCTCATTCAATTGAAACATGTACTACGAGCTGAGACTACGAGAATGAGCCATCAAGTGAATACGCACATCTCACCTACAACGAGCCTGCAAAGCAGCTATTCCCCTCTTTTGCAGAATATAGGGGTGAACGCTCTACAACAATTTCTTATGTGCACAATTTCTGTAATGCACAACCCTTCACTTCTGCCAAGCATACAATCTATGAAACTAGCGCCCATAGGGCGCCCAGCCTGCATATGAAGTGTATGGATTAATTGGAGCATGTTTGTAGTGATGCACAAGTACAAGATATGCGAAGCATTTTTGAGCGCGGACGGATGGAAAGACGTCTCTCGCTCTTCCTCTCGCGTAGATACAATGCGGAAGTTTGAAGATGTGTCTTTCAACGTTTCACGAGTTGCGTCTGCGTCGATAGGTTGGTCAAATGGAATGCAATACGATTAGCATGTGAATTGAGTTTGGCTGTTAGCGGAGTTTCTATGTAATTTCTAGAGTCGCGATAGCAGCGGATCTTTGGGAAAACACACCCTCAGATAATAATTGAATCAGTTCTAGTTCGTTTAATATGTACAATACGTGGACGACGAATATATATAAATAAATGCTATACAACAGAGAAGAGGATTGATTTGATCATCATGCATTTGTCATTAAAGGAAGTCTTGATCTTAAAGGCATATTGGATTTGTGAATTTGGCGCCCCTTTCGGTTGGCGCCCTGTTCAAGTGCACAGTCTGCACATACAGTAGAGCCGGCCCTGCCTGTCATTATTAAGCAAATGATGGTCCAAATGTGTATTTTGGAATTCGTGATAATGATGGTAAATTTTCGTCATAATGACGTATTTGCGTCATTCGAAGTTGAGTGTGTCAAGCTTGTTATATTGTTCAACACACTTCGTCAGAATTGTCCAGGCTTGTACGCATTCGATGCTGACGTCGATGGCGAGTCTTGTTCCTTAGTTCTGGTTGTGGATGCTTCGATGTCAAGACTAGAATACTGAATGTTGCTGACTCGATATCTGGCTTGCCTTTAATTCTGTACATGTTTGCTGAGTGGAGATGCCGCATGTTGTTGAAGATGATCTTTGTGCTCGTGCTGTTATGCTGTACGGTGCGTGCTAGCGGGACGTTGCTTACCTCGTTCGTTTCAGAAGAAATATTTTAGTCGGTATGAAATCTCATCGGTCTCATTCTGGATTTCAACGGATCTGAATGTATTCTTCGCCTATGCGGTTGTCGGTCGGCAATTTGTACCCTTTTCGGTCCCAGATCGTGACCGAAAGACCGAATTCGATCGCTAGTGGCGATGCTGTTACGTTAGCTAGTAATTGAAAAAATAACTGAAGAATCTAAACCAGTAGAAATCAGACGAAAACTATGTATGTTTCGGGAATGTGTACACTGTACCAAATCGCCTGCTAAAGTAAAGAAAATACGGCTACAACCAAGAAAAAACTGCCAAGAAATATTTCTCTTAATTTTAGAATTAGTCACATTGTTCCAAGTGAAATTCCAATAGAAGCGGTTTAAGGAAAAGTAACCTTGAATCAAGCAAACTTTTTTTTTATGAAAAAGACAAGAGAATCTAAACAAAAATTAAAAAAAGAAACTTGCAGCCAACCAACATCGAATTCATAGCCCCATTCTTCCCACTCAAACGCCCCTGCAAGAAACCGCTAACCGAAACTACTCCCTGCAAGAAATGCGCTAACCGAAACTACTACTACATACAAACTTTTATTTGCGAAAACTCTCACAGACAAATACTTTACATATTTTTTGCTTTCGCCTTCAGAGTTTGCAAGAGCAAACCTGGTCAAATGACTAGTTAAATATCTAAAAAAAAAGGCTCACTGTAATTGACTAGTTAACGCACGTATACGATTGGGCAATAAATAACCTATATTCCCCACAGCATTATTTCCCCTGGTGAAAAAGTACATAATTATTAAGTAAATTCCAAAGAAAATAGTATTTAATGGGAAATAAACACGTTAAATACCCAATAAAATATCGGTAAGTTTGTCATATTATTTTTACCCCTTAAAATTGAGGTAAATTATCTATTAAATCCAACAAATATTACTATTAAAAAATAAGTTAAATAGCGAGTAATTTAACCACTTAATTAACTCGTAAGATTTATAGTAAATGCCAGGTCATATTACTTTTTTTTATGTTTTACCACATAACTGTGAGTAATTTATATGAGGACTTTTCTTTAAATCTATAAGCATCAGGAATTCTTCCATGTGCCATGTCATTTCTCGGTATACAGCAAGAGAATGGTACTTTTTTTTTCTTCAGAGTGACGGACACATTTTAATTTTTCGTCAGTATTCAGCGATCCTTGGTGAAAGTGTGAAGTTTTAGCGATTATTTCGAAAACGGTGATAGTTACAAAAAAAATGTACTGAGAACGGAATAAACTGAATGAAATTACCTTTGCAATAATCTATAATACGACGGATCTTTCTTTGAAAATTTTATGCTTTGAAAAAATGCTCCATAACTCTCAACAAATGTGAGTTAACCAATGAAATTTAATATGCGAAGCTTTTTTTTCCAAGCTATAGCATAGAGTTTAAAAAAAAAACGGTCCTTCATATTCTATTTAAAGGTAATTTTATGTAGTTTTTTTTTGTTCTTAGAACATTTTTTTTTGTAACTATCACCGTTTTCGAAATAATCGCTAAAACCGAAAAATTACCCCCATTTCTGCCTTTTTCCAAATTGGGTCAGAATTTTTATTCTCATAATCAAGGCATCGTCCCTAACAATATTACCAAAATCCCATCAAATGACGTTCTTATACTCTGCTGTAATACTATGGTTACTAGCAATTTAATAGCCGCTAATTTGCTCTAAAATAGTGGCTAACGTAGTAGTAATATTACTAGTATTTTCCATGATCTTTACCATAGTACTACCACCAAATTTATCTGATAGTTTTATGGTAAATATCACGGAAAATACAAGAAATATTACCAGTATAATATTTACAATGTTACCGGGCAATTAAATGGATAAAAAGACCAATAAATCTATCGTATTTTGGTAAGATTTTATTGGTAATACATATATCATTATAATACAAGAGTTACTACCAGCTTATTAGCCGCTAATTTGCTCTAAAATAATGGTTAAAGTAGTAGTAATTTTACTGGTATTTTCCATGATATTTACCATAGTACTACCAGCTAATTTACCTGATAGTAAATATCACGGAAAATACCGGTAATATTACTAGTATAATACTTACAAGGTTACCGAGTGATTAAATGGATAAAATAACCAATAAATCTATGGTATTTAACGCAAAAATACCAGACAGTTTAGTTTTTTTTTTATTCTTACTTTAAATGGTAAAATTCGAGGTTATTTAAAAAAAAACCTAAAAATTCAAATATCTCAGTGACCGTTGAAAATCGGCCTAACATTTATGGCCTCATTTTGTTGCATTTTTACCCTATTATAACGTGTTGCAGGGAATAGGTCGACTTAACCAATAACCCTGTATAAATTAATTTGACATCTTTAATGACACCAGCCCAGATGATTTATCTCCGATTTGTTTAAAGAAATTTGCAGAAAAAAATGGTAGTCTTTGCTAACTAATAAATAAGCATTATTTTAAGCAACAATTTTTCTTGGAACAAGAAAATACATCTTAAATCAGAAAAACTTTTCTTGGAACAAGAAAATACATCTTAAATCAGGAAAAATTATTCCTTGGCTGTTTTTTATTGTATTTTTTCTTGTTTTTAGCAAATGATTGATTTCTTTCAGTGATTCTCAACACTGGAATTTAAGCTATGTCTTGCCTCGTGCCAACAGTTACAAATGGCGACAAAGCTGAGACTGAAAATTATCTACGAACTAGCATTCCCTCGTCAATCCTTCAATATTTGACCTGGAGGATGACCAGGGTTACATTCTTCACAGCTCTAGTTCGACCTCTAATAATGTTGGTTTTTCAGAGGTAAATCTACTACTACAAATCTTATATTAAAATGACACCTTAAAGTTTCTCAAAAAATGGTCCCACTTTACCAAACCGATTCATACATTTAAATCTAACCTTTTACTATAGTTAAACTAAAAAACTTTCACTTCGGTGGCCCCTCATTAACAGAATAACCAGACAATACCGTTCCGTGATTGTAACCATAACTAATTCACATCAATTTCCACCAAGATCAGGCATTCCTCAGGGATCATATACGTTGATCCACTTTTGTTTTCAATTTTTTTTAGATATCCAGAAACTACTTAAGTCCCCTATGTAATTGGAGCGGATGAAATCAATCGGTATACATCGAATAAAAAGGCATGAATGTCAACAATTTTTTTAGTGATGTGTTTTTTCTGTATCATCAAAAACACAGTAAAACAGTTCTTCACTAGCAACGCAAAAAAAAATGATTTAAAATTAAATTTCTGAAATCGAAATTTGGACCCCTCCCGAAACAAATTCCTGGCTACGTCCCTGGTTCTGTCTCAAAACAAGGTCTTGAAAATTGGATGTAGTGTAGTATCCAGGTGATAAACCTAGTACATCAGATTGCAAAATGTGGTGGAGACAAATTTTTTTTTTGTTTCTTATGTTTTTTGGGGTGCTGAGCACGAATCAGGAGCTTCCCACCAAAATTTCGTTGCGGAACAGGGTCAAAATCGCGAAAAACCCTAAAATGTTTGTTGTTTTACCGTTATTTGGCCTCGAACTCTGAAAATATTTATTTCTGCGAAAAGCTCTCCATGAATATTTTAGATAGCACATAATTGCGCGTCTATTGAGACATAAATATTATAGATCCGTTGAGCGATATTATTACAATTGAGAATTTCAATTTGCCATTTTTAACATAGTTCCATATTATGTATGTATAAAATTTTGAGATTGAACGGTTTTTCATTTTTCGTCGTAACAATTGCATTTTTCTTGTACATTACGTATTTTGGGGTGCAGAACCTGAATCCGTAACTTGCCACCAAAATTTCTTTGTAAAACAGGGTCAAAATTGCAAAAAACGCCACAAAAATGACTCTCAATTGTAGCAATACCGCTTAACGCATTTTAATGATTAATGGCGCGTTAGACCCACAATTATGTTTTCTCTAATATTTTCATGGACAGGATTTCGGAGAAAAGTACACTTTCGGTGTTATAAACAAAAGAACGGGAAAACTTCGAAAATGTTGGGTTTTTTCGCGGTTTTGACCCTGTTCCGCAACGAAATTTTGGCGGGAAGCTCCGGATTCGAGCTCAGCACCCCAAAAAAATATAAGAAACAAAAAAAAATTTCTACACCACACTTTGCAATCTGAAATCACCTAGTTACTATACTAATGAATCCAAGAAGAAATTTTCTCATTTTGAGAAATTTTGTCGAAATTTGTGAATTTTGCAAATGAGAAAAGATTTTCTTAATTTTAGATAGCCCAATTTTTTTTCAGTGTAGGGTAGGGACAGGTCCTATAAACAACAAATATTCGATTTAGAGTGTCGCGGGTGTCAGGAGTTAAAAACTTTAATACCATTATTTACACGCAAAATACATATTCGCAAAATTGAACGAAAAACGAGACCGAGGCCGATTTCGGGCGCGGCCGAAATTTGAATACCCGTCACATTTGAATGAAACTTAAGCTTCTTTTGCGTTAATAGTTTCCACCGCAACCCTATGGCGTGTTCCGATTCCATCTGTCCCTGGATGCTTTGAGGCATAATCCAGGAAGACACTTTGATGAATTTTTGTTCAGATTCAAAAAGAAAATAAGTTTTTCTTACAAGAATCTAATATTTAGTCTTCATTCCTAAAATGGGAAACCGGCCCAAGGACGATTCCAAATCTTACAGACCAATCAATCCTACTTCATGCTCAAATCAATGGAAAAAATCATTGATGAGCAACATCAGAAAAACCACGCTCATTAGTAACCCGCTACACAAAAGGCAGTTCGCTTATCAACAAGGTAAATCCACAGAATCCGCACTCCACAGCCTTGCAGGAGAGATCTTAAGGACCTTTGAGGCCAAAAATACCGCGCTAGCTGCTTTCTTTGATATTGAAGTTCTAACAGTTTTTATGCCTTAAATGCAGAAACCTAGGGTTAATTTTGGATCGATTTTGACATAATTTGAATGAATTTTACAAAAGTGCAGAACTTTAGGGTCAGTTTGGATTCAATTGAATTTGAGCTAAAATATTAACCCTAA
This sequence comes from Microchrysa polita, assembly GCA_949715475.1. NCBI lineage: Eukaryota > Metazoa > Arthropoda > Insecta > Diptera > Stratiomyidae > Microchrysa > Microchrysa polita. Next base: position 36,332,291 of record OX454415.1, read on the forward strand.
TTTTCTACACTTAACGTATCAAAACTGTTAGAGATAATGGATCTAGAATAAAATGATGTAAGGAAAATATGATTGCAAGACTTTGCGCCAATTTAAAAAAAAAAATCACGCAAGCACCTCACCTTTGTAGAAGTTGGAGAAAATTGAGATGGAAAAATAGATTATTTTTGGGTCAATTCACAAAAATTTGACTATGACACTCTGTAAAAACCGAATTTCTTATCCGATTTTAGTCTAACTAGTTTTATTTTTTAGGTAAATTTGTTGGCTGTACTAATCATCTTATTTGGCTACTTTAGCTAATTCAGCTTTGGAGATATTGACATTTAAGTCGTACAAGAAAATGATTTTGTCAAAAATCAAATCAAATGCCTGTGGCAACTAAAGGGTTAAGAATTGGGGGTAGGTTCCGTACAACTTTTTTTCGCTGAAAATCACAATCCGATGGGTTTATGCGGCAGTTTCCGGACTTCCTGTAGAGTCTCACAATATCAAAATTTTATATAAATTTTTGGGCAAAAATTGTGAGGCGATTTTTGTACAAAAACGCTTACAAATTTGAGAATTTATGTACAAAATGTTGAAGACAATTTTTTCTAATGTGAACTTATTATAATAAACATAGGAAAGCCTCACATTTCGAATTTGTAAAATTTTGTACGAAAAGCTTTCAAAATTTTGAACAATATGTCAACACAAATTTGCAGTGGCGTATAACGTACGGTGTTCCATGTGTTCAGTGAAACACGGGCCCCTACGTCGTCGCAACGCCCTTTTCCTCTTTTTTCCTAGAGTCTCTAAAATAGACAAATACTTTAAATGTATTTCTAGATTTTCTTAAATCTCAGGATTTTATAAATTTTTCTAGTGTGTAGTATCAAGTTTGATGAAACCGCTATCGGAGGAAAATAGTAGTTTAAATTTGTTTGGCTAGTTAAAAATTATACTGTTTAGGGACCACTATTTCGATTCTGAACACAATATATTTTAGAAACGATACGCCACTGCAAATTTGTATGCATTTTTTGAAAACAAAATGCCCTTCAAACTTGCAAGTTTTTGTACCAAATGCCCTACTACACGAAAACTTGACTGTTACTAATGGAGAATAAATTGCATAACAATTTATGAAACTAGCGACGAATTTACTCAGGGAAGAAGAAAATGAGAACACCTCCTCAACCTTCAGAATAGCAGCGAAAGAAAAGTGTAGCAGAAAAGTTTCACTCCGATTGGATTCTAATTTCGCATCTGACTATATTCAGCACAGAAAGAGTTCGGTGGCGGGTAATTCTTGTTGCATTTTTAGTAGGGATGTCAAAAACCGGGCAATAACCCGGTTTTCGGTTTCTGGCAAAGCCGGCTAGACCGTCCGGTTTTAACCGGGCTCAAAGTACCGGTTATCCGGTTAACCGAGTCTTTTCAATGATTTGCTTCGAATTTTAGTAAAAAAAATTCATAGACACTAGTATGCTGGTGTTCGTATCGTATGCAAAATCAAAACAAAATCTACATACAAGGGTGCGCCAGAGAAACTTACTTATTTTAAAAAACTCCCAAGCGGTGAATTGGGTAGGTAGAGGGGTGGGAGGTGGCGCATCTGGAGAGGGAATTTCTCAAGTTTGTTTCCCATTCTAGTCAGTTGCCATCATGCTCCGGTCTAGAGAGCAGCAGGTCTTCGCCCTCGAGAGCATGCAGCTCGTTACAGGAACATGATCCAGGAATTTTTTCTTCCAAGCCTCGAAGAAATGAACTTTAGAGATGTATGGTTTTAGCAAGATGGAGCTACAGCACGAGGCTCAATAATGAATTTGTTGCGACAACATATCTCCGAAAGCCTCATCTCTCTCATGGCCGGCACGCTCTCCAGATTTGGCGGAATTGAGGCTATTCCCTGGCTTATGTCGATCGACCACGGACCATACCTCACCTCACTTAAAAACTCCGATGGAAACCAAACAAAAACAGGTAAGGAGACACTGGAAGTCCTTCTAGGGTCTCACTTTCCTGGATCGACCATAACTTCGGAACGCACAGACCAGTTGGATGACAACTCCCTTTTTCTCAGTGCTAACAAAGACGACTGGCGGATTGCGAACCAAATAGTAACACATAATAGGGTGGAATGGGCGATCAACTCTTTCGAACCCTACAAATCACCAGGACCAGACGGCGTCTACCCAGCCCTGCTTCAGCAGGGTCTTACGACTCTGGCTCCGCTTGTACTAAGACTATTTAGAGCCAGCATAGCCTTAGGATACATTCCAATCACTTGGAAGCAGGTAAACGTAGCATTTCTGGCAAAGCCAGGGCGTGACCAAACCCTAGCGAAATCGTATAGACCAATAAGTCTAACCTCCTTCCTTCTTAAGTCATTGGAAAAGCTCGTCGATAAACATATCAGGGACAGGTGTCTGACGCTTTTCCCGTTACACCAAAACCAACATGCCTATCAGACGGGGAAATCATGTGAATCAGTACTACACCATTTAGTTGGGAAGATTGAGACCACACTAGAAATCAAAGAAATAGGGCTCGCGGCCTTCCTAGATATAGAGGGGGCCTTCGACAATACTTCCTTTGAATCTCTTGTACACGGCGCCTCTAGTCATGGAGTTCAAAACACCCTATGTCGGTGGATAAAATCGATGCTTCAAGGACGACAAGTACATGCAAAATTATTCGGCGAAACCATGTATACAGCTGTCCTCAAAGGATGCCCACAGGGGGGTATACTCTCACCCCTCCTGTGGAACTTTGTAGTGGACAGCCTACTGGTCCAGCTAAACAACACTGGCTTCTATACCCTAGGATACGCCGATGACATCAGTATCCTGATAAGGGGAAAATTTCCAGGAGTTCTTTCTGAACTCATGCAACAAGCTCTGACCCAAGTGCAGGATTGGTGTATGAGGGTAGGCCTATCGGTCAATCCCGCCAAAACAACACTAATAGCCTTCAGTCGCAAACGCAACTTGGAAGAGCTCAGCGCTCCAACATTATTCAACCAACAACTGCAGTTTACCACGGAGGTAAAATATCTGGGAATCACCCTGGATAACAAACTCACGTGGAACAAGCAGCTGCAAAACACAATTGCCAAAGGCAAACAGACCCTATATGCAACAAAAAGAGCAATAGGAAAAACGTGGGGGTTAAAACCACGAATGATACACTGGATATACGAAGCTGTGGTCAAACCCCGTCTGACCTATGGCTCGATAGTCTGGTGGACCAAAATCAAGCAAAAAACAGCAGCAGCGAAGTTGGGATCAGTACAGAGACTGGCGTGCGCAAGCATAACCGGCGCCATGCGCAGTGCACCAACTTTGACTCTAGAGAAACTACTAGACCTGCCACCACTGGACCTCACAATCACAGAAGAGGCAAGACTTGCAGCGTACAGACTCCAATCATCGAACATGTGGACACCACTAAGGACAGGACACTGTACGATTACAGAAACTATTGCAAACCCAATCCTAGATATGGGCAGCGACTATACCCCGGCCATGTACACCTTCGACTCCAATATCCAAACCTCAACGGTTAGGGAAGACTGGAGTAAATGGAACGACAACCATCTATCAAATCACATCGTGTGGTACACGGATGGGTCGAAGACAGACGAAGGAACAGGGGCAGGAGTTTATACTAAAACCAACAACTATAGTATCTCCAAACCCCTAGGTCAATATACAACTGTGTTCCAGGCAGAACTTATAGCCATAAACCTTGCAGCGGGGCGAGTACTCGAAAGGGATATACCAATAAGACCATATTTATTCTCTCCGATAGTCAAGCTGCTATAAAAGCCATTGCAAATCCCAAAACAACCTCTAAATTGGTTTGGGAATGTCAACAAAATCTCAAAAACCTAGGTACCCGAAACAAAGTAACTCTAAAATGGGTGAAGGGACATAAGGGGATCGAAGGAAATGAGAAAGCGGATGCCCTTGCAAGAGAGGGTTCCGAACTACCCTTGACTGGTCCTGAACCTGCAATCGGAATCAGTAAATCTACTGCCAGAACCGTTGCTAGACGATGGACCGAGGATAAATTCCAAGATCGATGGAGACTAGCTGAAGGGCTCAGGCACAGCAAGCGTATGCTGGAATCTAACTGGCAAACCAACTGCACCGAAGCCCTCAGTCTAAGTAAAACGAACCTCAGGGCAGTGACAGGCCTTATAACCGGTCATTGTACCCAACGAAAACATCTGCATACAATTGGGATCTACTCACAAGACCCACTATGCCGCCTCTGCAACGAAGACGAGGAATCAGCCTCGCACGTTATTTTCGAATGCTCCGCTCTTATGAGCTGGAGACAAAATTTCTTTGGGGCTCAAACTACCACAATGGTTGCACCCAAAGTAAACCTGGTTAGCTTTCTTCTAAGCCTCATACGAAGGACAGAGCTCTTAACCTGAAACGTTCTCGCTTAGATGGGATATACAATAAGCCAGCAGGCTGCAGTATTGGGCGCAGCCAGCCCAGCCTATCTCAGCGCCATATCCATCCATCCATCCATCCATACCTCACCTCAAGAACAACATTCGCTAACATACCGATTGAAAGATGATGCAAAGAGTGCAGACGAACTTAAAAAATGCACTTAGTCAGTGTATGCACAATGAAGGTCGCCATTTAATCGATATCATTTTCAAGACTGTATGAAAAAAAAATTGGGGTATTGTATTCTCAAATAAAAAAAGAATTAAATCAATAACGTAAGTATGTACTTTTGGTTTTTATTTACCTTTCAAATAAGTAAGTTTCTCTGGCGCAACTTATAGCATTAAGGTCCATCTAGATTAGTCGCCAAATGGCGTCACGTGCAACCAATGGCTGCTGTCATTCCATCCAAACGTATTGCCATTTTGGTGTGCGTCCAGTTTTGATATTCAATATGGCAACTCAAACAACCGCTTTGACAACCGCTACTCAAATTCAAAGTGACAATTTTGCAACTTTTGTTCGTTATTTTGTATGAAGTTGAATAATTCTTGAATGGCCGTGTAATAATTCAAACGCGCAGAGTCCGATTTTGATAATTAAATTTAAAAAAATCACCAAAATAAAATTTTGGTTATGTCATTTTCTGTCTTCATTTGGCTGCTAGTGTAGACGCTAAGTTGCAGCCAAATGGCTGTTCGTTAGACCAGTTTTTGGACGCGCAGCCATTTGGCTACTAATCTAGATGGACCTTTAAGAAGAGTGTTCGAAAATATGTTTAAGGATTGAAATTTGTAAACGAAATTTTTCATAGTGGACAAGCAATATTAAAAAATCAAAAAAAAAAGAAAAGAAAATAATAAATTGATAAATTTTGATAGCATTTTTGCCCGGTTTTAACCGGAGGAGGAAAAAACCGAAAATAACCCGGTTAATTGTTCTGAAAGTACCGGTTTTCGGACTTACCGTCCGGTTTTTGACATCCCTAATTTTTAGTGAATTCCACTCGTTATTATTTGTTTCTAAAAATAAGATTTTTACAGAACAATGTAATACAAAGATCTTCTAAATGCTCTCAAAATATCACAATGGTGTGAATAACACTCTTTCGATATGTGAATTTTTTCGCTAATTCTTATCTTTAATGCTTAATCAAAATTTGAAAAAAAAATAATCCATCGAAATTCGAAACTGGGTGGATTTAGGTATATTTTAAATTTTTGGTGGTAGACGTGGCAGATTGTCAAATTTTGTGAAAAAAAGTGATAGATCTAACACAAAAGTGGTAAAGTCAAAACACTGATCACTGGTGCTTCCTTTTGTGCGTTGTAAACTTCGTGACAAAGTTAATATAGCACCCTTTCCCATAATGTGAAGGGTATGCTAATTTTGTACAGCTGCTTAAAACATACATATGTATAAATATTAAAATTCTGGGAACCGAAGCATTTGCTTCATGTCAATAAATAACAATAAACAATGAGCGATATATGTATTCGGATGTTGGCCTTTAGGTGAAGGTCTAATATTCAATTTCATCAAATTAAAACCATAGGCTAATAAATTGCTAATATGGGTTTAATTTTCAATTCACTTAGCTATCCAAAAGGGTCAGATTCTTTCGATGCTTGTATGAATGGTTTGAATATCCATGCCGTGCACTCCGACTCCTAATAAATATAATTTTGTATTGCTTCAATATTACTCCGTTTCATGAAAAGCGCATATTAATTAAGCCAAATGAAAATCATACAACAATCACAGTGTCCCGATTTACACAAAAGTGACCAATCCTCTTAGGGTTTTCGGAACCAATACATACATAGGTACGCGTATGAATTTCATACAAGCAAAATATTTAAAATCATGTTGTTAATTAATGCGAAATCAATCAGGCATTGAATCACCCATAGAAACACTAAAATTTTCAATTTACATTCGTGTGTAATCCCTTTTGTGTCACCATATCCACTATCCTCTTGTACATTTTGTATGCGCTTTTCATTTTAGTTAATAACGTGAGGATACACACGGCACACCTACCTACAAAGGTACGAGTATATTAAAAAGGACGACAGGTTGACGGTTGGCACATTAAATCAGTTTGCTGGCGGAAAGGGATGAAGCTGGCTACAGAGATTACTGTATGATCCTGATGCTACCGGAAGGATTTTGTAAATTTTGCAATCAGCTCCCACGTGACCGTTATATATGCACCTCGGTATCACAGTCATTCTCATAATCGGCTGATGAGTTTCGGTACTTACACATGAGTTTTCCAATGTGTATGTTTATAAAACATGGTCCCGAAATTGTGGTCTATTGAACTAGGTTCCTAGTTATTAAGCCTGAACGTGTCAATGATGGGATTTGTCCGTAGGGAAGTATCAAAAAGTTAGGCGTGCAATATATTGTCAATTAGGCCGCCGTTTGATTATAATTTGATATAAGCATTGGAGCTGTAAAAACGACCTAGTTATTAACTATCGTTGGTGCTAAACTTAAATCGCTTGAGGATATTGATTGTACCCATATTGGGTATTTAGCCCGTCACAATCAGTTACCTAATGAAATACAGCAATGCATCGGACCAAAAACAAATGGAGGTCAATGAGCTGTACCTACTTGTAGAGAGGTAAAAAAAAATCTAATTCTGAAATTGCTCTAATCGGATTAAATTTTATCAATTTTGTTTATAATTAATTTTTATATCATAACAAGCTGGCCCGGCGAACTTCGTATCGCTCCAACTTCTAAATGTACCAATTTGTTGATGACGGAAAATTACCGCGATCCAAAAATGTGTCCTCGTAATTTTTCTCCTGAAATTTTTTCCGAGTTTCTGCAATATTGTGCTATTTCTGGCAGTGTCGTAAACGCAGTGGAAATGGAAATTGTGTTTAATACGTTCTAATAGGGTAATCCCTTCAAAAAATAATTTAAAAAAAAGTGAAGATTGAACTGCATTTATAATTTCTTTATTGAGCTGGCCCGGCGAACTGCATCGCCCCACCTTTAGATGTTATCGATTGGCGGGTACAAAACTACTGAGGTCCTCAAATTTGTTTGGGTGTCCATACCACTTCCTTATCGCATTGTTAGTTTATTATTCTACGATAAGAATATTTCTTATCAACTTCTTCTGAAAAAGCCGACTCTCTTAGTTTTTTTCTCCTGCCTATTTTTTCTGATTCGGCAATAGCAATTCTTCTATCGTGGAAATAAGTCAGTTAGTGGCAATAGATATGGCAGAAGCAATTCAGTTACTGCAGGTTGGAGTTTTTATGTTGCCTGTGGGTGCGACAAAATTACTAAACTCCGCGAATGTGTTGAGGAGATACAGACAAAAGCATCAGAAAATGAGCGGCAGCAAGGCATTGCTAATTTTTCTTGATCGATTTTCCAGATGTGTCTCCTACTGAGGATAGAACTTATTCAGATGTTTGTTTAGGGAATACTGCAAAATCCGCTAATCCGCGAAAAGGAGGAGGAAAATCATTTTGACATTGACACTTTTCTTTTCTTGGGCAATTTCGCAGATATTTTAGTAAGGATAGGGGGCTCTCGCGCTGAAGGGGACGGAATTACTGAGATCCGCTAATTCTTTCAGGGATACAATTTCCAAGATATCAAGTGCTATTGGATTATTGGGGTTGTAAGCCATTGAGAGGGGTTTCTGAAATCCGATCCAGGGATATTAGCGATGGACCGTGAAATAAGTATAAATTTCTGAAATACGGTTATCCGATCAAGCAGTATAATCAAACTTATGGACAAATTACTGGCTTCATAATTGTCCAGATGTTTCATAAGCCATGCTGCTATTTGGGTTGGCTTTGGCTATCAATTCAAGAAAAGGAATCACAGAAATTGGAAAATTCATTTAAGAGATACGTATAGAATAAAGCTAGAAAAATAATTTTGTATTGACAAATTTATAAATTTGTTGGCAGAAGTTCTGCTTATAAATTAGCTGGGAGAGATATAGGGTGGAATTTTTCGAAATCGGCTAATCCGTTCAGTAGAAATAGGCAAAAGAATGTCAGAAAGAGATTTCGTCATAATTTTGCTCACTATAAATTTTCTGCATGTTAAAATTCGATAGTTCGTTCGGCTAAAGTTGGAGATCAATCTGGTGGGGCAAATTCACGAAACTACACTCATTTTTTGTTGTGAATGGGTGAGGTTATAAAACACAACGTTTCGCGCAACGTTTCAAATCAACCGGCCGTTACGGATCAGAAACTTCTCCCTACAAACAGATCCCCTAAGCGCCCCCTTGCGAGGCATAGCTTGATTGATTGACAGAAATTTACAATCTGCCGTCGAACCGTGCATTTCCGCCCTCATTTATTTATTAAAATATTTATAATCAATGTAAAATGTATCTGCATCTCCTTTAAAACTGGAAATTTTAATTTTCGAGCAAAACGTATCAGCTGTGATGTGTCAATTGTCACATTTGTCACTTTCCGAGAGATGGCGATGGTAACACCAAGTCTGATCCATATCTATGCGTTTACAGAACACAATAGGAAACGTTTCGGAAAACGCGACACGTTACGCGAACTTTGTGTTTTATAACCTCACCCAATGTTTTGCTATTCAGGGTGTATTTCGATCATGTGGCCAGGTGAATTTCGTATCGCCCCACCTTTGGATGGTGTCACTACTGAGGTCCTCAAATTTATTTGTATGTTAAAAAGCATAAGAAAGACTTTTTTAGTATTTTTCTCCTGTCTATTTTTGCTGATTCGGTAGTAACAATTCTTTTATCGTGAAAATAAATCATAGTGGCAATAAATGTATATTGTGAAAGAAAATATGTTATTACAGGTGGGAGTTTTTCAGTTGCATGTGAAAATTTACTGAAATAGATTATTCTATTCTTCACAAACCTGAAAATTGACCAGAAGCCTACTATTCAAGCAGAGAGAGATACTTCAATAGTAGGCTCCTGGCCAATTTGTCAGGTTTGTGAAGATTTGTTCTACTATTGTGCCCCAAGAAGAAATTTGTCGTTGCGATAAGGAAAAACAGAACAAAATGATCATTCATTCAAAATCCTGAAATCTAATCCAACGAAGAAGGAGGGAATGAAATGCATTAATATACAGATAACTGGACTGTGAATTCCAAATTTTTCAAATATTTCATAAGCTATCCTGCTGCTGAAATTGGAATTACTGAAATCGGAAAATCCGTTCATGAGATACTGGCAAATTTTGCAGACTTTTTGACAGGTATTCGACGTTGTTGTTCAATTAGGTTGGAAAGGTGTAGACAGGAATTAACCGTTTTTTTTTCTTATCTATTCAGGTGAAATATGCAAAATAATGTGAGAAGGAATCGCCCAAAATTTCGGTATTTCTGCATATTCTGCATTCAGAAAGAGCAATAAAATGAAGGCACTAAACCTATCCAGTGAGGGAAAATACATATAGCCAAAGGTGCATATGTCCAAATAAGATATCTTCGAAATTGGCTCTTTTAACATGTTTATTGCAAATTTACGTAGCTATTCAACTATTTGGTCTAGGCTCCAATATGGTGGTGTAACTCGGAAATCAGCTGTCTTAAACATTTTTTCCATTGTGATTTTTTTTATTCTGTTGTTTGGAGTAGAGACAGATTCGACGTTGCAAATTTACCGACATCTGCTTATCTTTTCAGAGAATAAAGGCTAACTTATGTGAAAACAGGCTGTTTTTAGAATTCTGTTTATTGTGAATTCGCTTTAATCTTATAGTTTGTTCAAGATATATGTATAGTCAAAAGTATTAAAAAAAGATTTGTTTTATAATTGTGCATTTTTCGCATGTTTCAATAGTATAGTATGGGTGTTGGCCAATCCGGTAAAATCAATTTACTCAAATCCAGTAATTCATTTATGAACTGTACGAAAAGAAACTGTTTTTATAATTTGGCCATTGTGAATATTTTTCGTGTTTCACTAATTACTCCGCTATTCGGTTGGAACTCTGTTCGCTAAACGATCGAAAAATAAGGACAAAACTACGCAAAAAAATAATTGTGAATTGTTGCTCATTATGAATTTGAATTTTCTGAAAATACATATGCTGCTATTTGGACTGGAACCTCGCGTAGACCATGTTGATGTAGTAAACTTACTAAAAATCCGAAATTCGCTCAAGAAATATAGGAAAAGGTATGTTTGTCTTCAAACTTCCGCTCATTGTGAATTGCTCATATGCATCGACAGTTGTTCCTTCAATTGGGGTAAACACCAATCCTGTGAAGAAAGTTTTCTGAAATCCACTGATACCATCAAAAAATACAGGCTGAAGTTGCCAAAAAAGAAACCTATTGTGAATGTTGGCTAATTGTGAATTTTTCGCATGTTTTAATAATTATTATGTTATTCCGAACCGAGCCAAATTCAATGAACCTAAAATCATGGAAATCGGCTCAGCCGTTTTCGAGTTATAAATTGTGTAACTAACACGACTTTGTTTTCTATACATATATATCGATATAGATGGTTAAAAAACTGTCCTTATGAATTGTTGCTCATTGTGAATTTTCGGGATATTTAAATGATTATACTGCTATAATAATCAGCCTTGTGTAGACGAATCCTTCAACTTACTGAAATCTGGCAATTAATTCAAGAAATACGTAAAGAAGTACATATGTATGTGAAAAACATTTGTCTTTATATTTGTGTCCATTGTGAATTGTTCATATGTCTCGATGGTTGTGCTGTTACTTTGGGTAGAGACCAATCCTGTGGAAGAAATTTACTGAAATCCGCTCATATGTTAAAGAAATACGCGTGAAATAGGTGAACCCATTGTGAATTTTAGCTCATTGTGAACTTTTTGCATATTTCGATAGTTATTATGCTATTCTGGCCAGAGCCTATTCCAACAAACCTAAACTCATGAAAATCTGTCCAGCCGTTCTCGAGTTATAAATGGTGTAACTAACACGACTTTCTTTTATATACATATATATAGATATAGATTTTTTTATATTTAGGCCAGTCATTTTATGATTTTAGGTCGCAAAAAATAGCTCGGCTCTGATTTTTTGGGATATTGTTAGGGTAGATACCAGAAGTGTACCACCAAGTTTGCAACTTCGAAAAACTTGTGCCAACCCCGTGACCCTAAAAAAAACCTCAAAATTTTCGGACTTTTTTCATATGTTGGTTAGTATTTTCCAAAAGGTGCTAGGAAGCACCTTAAATGCGCATTCTACGAAGAAAGTCATGTGACACGAAGTTATAAACCAGTTACTTAGCTGTCTATATGTCGGAACAAATGGAATCGGACCATGGGGTCATAGGACTGCCCTGAAAATTAGATTCTTCTAAGAACATTTTTTTTTCTTTATGTACCAATATTAACCAAACTGCACCCAAGTGTGTTCCTGGTTAAGCCTCAAAAAAAATCTAGGAACGGATAAAATCGGAACACTACGTCATAGGTCATACAAACCAACCTCTGGAAATTAGGTTGTTCTAAGAAAAACTTTTTTCTTTATGAACCAAACCTCGCCGAATTGTGTTCCTAGTAAATCCTCAAAACATATCTAGGAATCGCAACATTACGTCATGGGGCTGTCATACAAACCAACCCCTAAATATCAGGTTCTTGTATGAAAAGCTTTTTTTCTTTTTGAATCTTAACCAAAATTCACCCAACTTGTGTTCCTGGCCTCAGCGCATCCAGGAACAGATGGAATCAGAACACATCATATTACAATTTCGGACTTTTTCACAAAAAAAAACTTCTTTTAAAATGGTGTACCTTCAAAGCTGGGGTTGCGCTCAAATTAAAGAAGATTTTGTTAGCTTTAAAAGTGCAGTGGACGACTTTCTTGTAGAAAGCACCTTTAAAAAATTACAAATCAAAATATGAAAAAAGTCCTAAAATTTTGAAGTTTTTTGAGGGTCACGGGGTTAGCACAGGTTTTTCGAAGCTGCAAACTTGGTGGTACACTACTGGTATCTATCCTAGCTATATCCCAAAAAAAAACGAGAGCCGAGCTATTTTTTGCGACCTAACGCCTTATATTTCGGTTTATTGACTGGCCTAATTATAATTTTGCGTATCATAAATAACTGTGATAATCATGTCTACAGTTATATACGAGCATCAGATGTAAGATAACTTATTCTGAACGCCATTCTCTCTAATATGGATGAGCCCCAGCCACAATTGTTTCAACGATAATAATTATACGAATACAAAAAATAAAACCGCTCACTTCTGTTGAACCACAAAAGTCCTTTTTCTTTTCAGTCAGACTCTCCTCAATTGTATACAGTAAAAGCATTTCCTTCGCACATGCAACGGAACAAAGTCGCGATGCATGGCAATGAATACCAATTTCCGCGTAAATTCTTTTCCTTATTATTCGAAACCATCATTTTCTTCCTTCAGTTCCACACAGTTTTATTTTTATGTAATCCACGTCGCGTAGTCGTTGCAGATCTCTCTCTCTCTATTTAGGTATGTGAAGATAGAACACAGCCAGCGTCGTCGTTACAAGCAACTAAAGGCACCAAAGAGTACGTTTCCTGATTTGGAAAACATGTCTTTATAGTGTTATACTACACATTGTACTATACGAGTTGTATGCTTGAAAATCCAGAATAAAAATGCAATGATTTCCACTGAGGGGGTAATGTTGAGGGTGTGTCCTTGCTTGTCGTTACAGTTTTGTAAAGAAAATTTGTTAAAATTGACATGAACGTATGCGAAACGTACACGATTTAAGAAAGTGGAATTACTCTGAAAGCGAACTATTTCCATTCGTAGAATGAGAATTTTCATTCGGATAATTGAACAGGAGAATTTCCATTTTGCTAATGACATTAAGCTGTGTGACAAGTGCATTTTTAAAATAGATCAACGATCAAGCAGAATAGATTTGTTGGAAAGGAAAGCCCAGTAAAAGGATGAGAGAGAGAGAAGAAATATGATGTTGAGCCAAATTCAATACAAATAGTTCGCGGAAACTATTACTATATAGAAAGTCAGCGCCCGCTCTAGGACTTTCGCCGCCCCGGGCAAGAGAAAAAATTGCCGCTCCTTAGGTACTGTACCAAACAGATTGATAGTAGATATTATCTATATGGTGGTTCCCAATTTTTTTCCAGTTCGTGCCCCCCTTGCGAGGTCTGCTCATCCTTGGAACATTTTTTTGTTAGTGCAGCCCATATTTTGGAACTACTGGACATTTTGAGTAGTATTAATTAAATTTCATGATCTCCGCATGTTGAATTTCGTCGCGAGTTCGGCCGTGACCATGGTTTCAGTGATACGTCTAGTACGAAAAATGATATCACCGGAGCGACCAAAATCCGCAAGATTTTACCAAAGATTTATCCTATCCATACAAACACTAGCTGACTGGTGCGATTCTTTTCAGAATCGCGTACTTTGTCAATTTCAATCAGCCATATCATCAGCTGTGGTCAAACAGATTTAGTAGCAGCGTTTTTTTTTTAACTCCATGAAATAAAATTATTGGCAATCTGCAACGTTTTGCAACAACTGATTACCCTTAGTCTAAGAAAAATGGCAAATTTGGTCGGCAAAAATCCTGCATCGGATTTTTTTTTGGATTATGGTTGGGAATGGTCCCCAGACTATGGCATTAAAAGTCCCAACCGATTGGAGGTCCCCAACCTTTAAAAAAGGGGGGAAATTTTTCGATTGTTTGCGATTATTTTAAAAACGGTAAGGGATACAGAAAAATGGTCAGAGGACGAAAAAAACTACATAAAATTGAATGATCTTGAAGTTTTTGTGAATACTTATTCAAAATTTTACGGCTGAACTAGTACTCTTTCAAAAGTTATGGAGCTTTTAAAAAAGGTCTAAAATGAAAATATTCTAATTTATTTTCTAGTCTAACGCCGAAACATTCAATTAAACTCTAATGTGTTATATTATATATCAACTTTATGTAGTTTTTTTCGTCTTCAGACCATTTTTCTGTATCTTATACCGTTTTTGAAATAATCGCAAAAAACCCTAAAAGTATCCCCTTCCCCCTTTTTTTAAGGTTGTGGACCCCCAATCGGTTGGGACTTTTAATGCCATAATCTTGGGACCATCCCCAACCATAATCCAAAAAAATTTCCATTTCCGATGTAGGATTTTGCCGTTCGATGGCCATATTTTGGCTCAATTTTCTTAGACTACCTGGTGAGTTTCGAAAGAACTTTTAGTCAGAATAATGGTGTTGAAGGAAACCATAATTCAAAAACGGCATAAACATGAGAGGTGCGCTCGCGTCGTCCTTCCCTAATCGTCGCGCATCCTAAGGGGGCCCCTAGTTTGGGAATCACTGATCTACATGTATGGAGTTGATGAATTCACCACAGTTCAGCAAGGCCTTATACACCATTCATGGTGGAGGATATTTTAATGGTAGGTAGTGCGGCTCATTTGTGGAAAATTAATGTGCAACGGGACTCCTCTATTTATTTTAACCGTTACAATGGAATAACATTTTTTGTAAAAATGCCCGACTTGCTGAACTAAATCAAAATTTGCCACACCACTAAACATTTCATCCGGAATTATGACTTGAATTTCTGAAACTACATAAAATTTCCAATCAAACGACGCCCGTTACGAATTTGCTCGTATCTTCCGAGATACACCCGTTGAAACTTTGAAGAATTTTAAAATCGGGTTTTCATCAAAAAATTAAATGATAAGATTTATGAAAACCCGATACGAGCAACTTCGTAACGGGCGAGGTATCGTTTTATTGGCAATTTTATGTAGTTTTAGAAAGTGAAGACATATCTATTGGTGGTGTGGCAAATTTTGATTTAGTTCGGAAAGTCGGTCATTTTTACAAAAGTGCTATTACATTGTAACGGTTAAAAATAGAAGCATCCCGTTGTACATTAATTTTCCCCAAATGAATACTATGAATGGGACACCCTGTAGAGTTTGTTTCGAATTTCAAAATGTTAAAGCTTGATGTAAGACATCGAAAAAACACTCAAAACATTTTTAGAAAACTCTGCCCTAAAAAATTTTGGGCCAAAAATTGTGCTCGCTTTCATTACTATGTTTTCCATAAATTCCATAAAAACTTCATCGATTTCTTCAGGCTTTTCAATGTGCATGGTTTATTTTCATAAATGCCTCATCTCGAGAATTTTTAAAGAGAATAAGGTCAGAGCTAGTCAAATCGGGGGAACCTAGCCAAATTTCAATATTAACATGTCTGAACACAAATTAGGCATCTCTGGCAATGTGTTCTGTGGTTTGATCCCTCATCTTGCTAAAATGCAAACCACCTTGTTCGTAGTTTGCCTTTGCCCTCCAAAGCTAGATGAATCAATGCAATTGGAACCAACTTAACTAATCCATTCACGCGAAGTTTTGGCTAATTGAAGTTAAATTATGCTGCGAAATGTCGATGGAAATTATGGAAAACAACTCCAAAAAATTATTGATGAAATAATGCCTTTGTGGATGACATTTTCCCACAGAGGAGTCTTTAACGCCTAAATGTGCTCAGCGTTTATTCGACTCCATATTTCTCATTGTATGTATATGAATTTAGTAGACTTGCTCTCTTGTTACCCAACAGACTAAACAAAAACTTTGAATTTTATCTTCCGGAAATCAAATCACATTTAATGAAACAAGAAAATTTCGTGCTATAATAATTTGGCCCTCTGAAAGCAGAAATTAGAGTTCATGCAAGGTCCTTCTGGTGAAAAGAAGAGGAAGTGAATGTTTAATCAGAGAACGAAACATATGAGTATTTTTTTGTTCAAAGAATAAGTTAATTAGCGCATAACTAACGAATAGTCCCACTTTGCTTTTCGAAAGTAGGGCGGGTGCTAGCATCACAGACGTAAAATTTGCGCGGCTCTTATTTAGCATTTTAGGATTCTAAATGCAGTTTTTCGTATCAATTGTGGGCTCTTCATAGCCTCCACTAAATCGAAGTTGATACTGATTTTTTCTTTCTGCTTTTTAAATCTAGTGCTAGCCAAAAAGCCGCCCCTAAAATTTGGCGCCTCGGGCGACCGCCCGGCTTGCTCCCCCTTAGAACGGGCGCTGTAGAAAGCACAAGGCTGGAACCCGGGTGAAACTAGAAGGACTTCAGTCGCTGTGGAACCTTTACTGATGATGGAAAGTAAAATCGTGAAAAGAGATTGAGATGCACCTTGTCATTTTCACGAGTTGAAATATCACTGTATGTCCGTCTGTTACAAGGATTTTTTACAATAATTTCAAGTCTCTTCTGTGCTACTCACCCATTTAAACTTTGCTTTGCTAATAAATAATAAACCCCAGCCCTTCTATGTTTCTTCGCCCCGGGGTTATCTGCGCTATTGCGCTTTGCCCAGCACTGCATAGCCTGCTGATCATGTTCACTAGGTTCTGCAAAGGCGTCATTTCGGCTATCACATCGGAGGCTTCATGTGATGTGGTTAGATATGCACAGAACACCGTCAAAGCAGAACTATGATCGATAGCGTTTAAGGGTTTTGCGTTACAGTAGTGCATTAGGCTAAACTGGCGATGTTTGATGTTATCACCCTCGACAATAGCAACTTTCTACTTTTTCTCGGGTCTCCTATGTTTGGCATCATTCTTCTTCGATAATAGTTTTATTTCACTATTCTAGCTGGTCTAGCTTTGGAGATATTAGGCTTTAAGTCGCGCAAGAAAATGATTTTTTCAAAAATCTTTAAATGCCTGTTGCAGCTAAAGGGTTAAGCTGAGGGGGTATGTTCCGTACAACTTGTTTGCTGGAAATCACATGAGGAATCACAATCCGTACGTTTATGCGGCAGTTTCCGGACACCCTTTATAATCGCGGAAGTGACACCTCTAATCGGTGTAAAGCTTTGCTTCGCAGGTTCCAATTCATGTTTAGGACACAAAGTAGAGATAATATCTTTGGACAGTGCCGGAAATTTTAGGGAGCTATGACCGATTTTCTTCATAACCACCCTATACGCGCGCCGTTCCCCAGGAACATATGTCCGCTTCTTGACACAGCATTTTTGTTTGTTTCTTTTATTTAGAGGTTTTAGGGATCAACGGTCTAATTTATAAGCCTCTAGCAAATCGTACACTGTTGCTCGTGTCGAACGTTGATAAAGGCGCCGAACACTCGCGTCGCCTGCTCGCGAATTCCTCAGTCCACCAGCCGTTTTCTCTCCGATTAGTGACCGAATTCTTTCTCGGCATGGAAGCGTCGCATGCTATCGATAGAGTTGATTGGCCACCTGCAAGACTCCCTGTCCCTCTGATCCGTTAACTGTACCTACATCAGACAGGGTTTCTATGAACGATGCCTCATCGAAACGTCTTGTAGTATAACTATAGATGATCCTTTCCCTATCGAGAATAAATTTCTTTGATGGTTCGCTATGCGTATAATGCTCGCTAACTTGCCACTCCATAGCTGTAACCAACGAACTGCTTCAGGAAAAGCAATTGTAAGATTGATGATGGTCCATCCATCCGTATTTCCTCTTCTAAAGGTGTTAATAATCCCCGAATTCATTAAAACGATGTCGAGTCAAGAGAAAGTATCCACGAGCGTCCGTCTACGCTTAGTTCTTTTACGGCTGTCGTATTCCTGAGCCCAGGCGTTGAAGTCTTCCGCAATTATCACGGGAGTGCGAGTACTCCTGTCGTACATAAGAGCGTCCGGAAAACCTTCGAACTATGTGGCATTCCACTGTGACGGAGCGTAGCAGCCGTTGATCTTCGTGGAACCCTCTCTATGTACCTTGCTGGAACGCACAACGTCCACAAGTCTAAATTGCTACTTCGTTGTCTTTATTTGCGAACCAAACCAAATTTGTTAAATTGGCCGCAAATAATTGCAACATCGATTACCTTTTCTTTCACCGTCTGTGATATCTGATCACGTGCTGTGTGGTAGTAATTCAGACTCAGCTGCAAGAATCTGATTTGGGGATTAATTTTATTGCCTCCCGATATACTGGGAACTTAACGTATCCAATTTGGTGCTTATGGTTGGCCCTAGCTCCTTGCACAAAATGCACTTTGTGACGATCCGCTCCACACTTGAAGCACATATTTGACCTATCGTGGTGACTATTGCAGTCCCTCGCAAAGTGGCCAAATGCTGCTCAGTTTCAGCCGTGGTTCAGATTTCACTCTCTCTTTCGAATGAGTGCGTATAGGTCATCTCTTCTGAATGAGAAGTGATCATCGCGTCCGGATCTTGTCCTTAACTATTTTAATTTTATTTTCTTGTTGTTGTTCTTTTGCTCTTTCCTGGTCCAGGGTCAGGGCTTTTCTTATATTGCGGCTTTACGATTTGAACCACCCCTCCTGTTGATCAACTGATCTCTTTTTTGGAGACTGCCCTTTCTTCCTTTTTGAGGTTTGAAGATCCTTCATGTCCCGACTGCGCTTTATCCGTTCGAGCGCCAGCACACTAGAAACTCACGGTGAAGTGACTTCTTAATCTCTCTGGAGCCTTTTGGCTTACTGTATATCTGTTCCTTGGCTCCGTTATACATGACGCGTACGTTTCTAAGCTTCTCTTTCACGGCGCCTTCAACTCTACCAATTACATCGCGTCGATAAATCAGTTCTCCCAGTTTAGCCAACATGTCTCTCTTGACTACTGGCATCTCTTCCGTCACGAGGCTTTTTCAACCCGGATGTTTAGAGCTTGTCCTGAATGGGTTTGCTCCTGGTGTGGTGCCCTTTACCTCATCTACACCTCATTCGAATGTGAGGCGGCTTCTCGGCTAGGTTTACGGGTCTATGATATCTACGATACCTCACATGTATTTCTATCGAACACATCCACAAAACGTATAAAATTCGTCCATGGCGTCATGGAGCTGTCATAGAAAGAAATATTACAACAGATAGAATCACAAAACTAAATCACAGGGCTGCCGTTAAACTACTTCTACTAGAGTACAAAAGAAAGTGAAGGGTATCCAAATATCAGCCGCGCCCGAAATAGCCTCGATCTCGGCTTCTTCAAAACTTGTCAAAAGCTTGACTGGAACGAGCGATTAATATTTTAAAGAAATTGAGTTGAAACTAGTTTTTAGGTTAATAAAAAATAAACTCTCTGTTGAGATGAACATCACACTCTACCGAGTTATATATCCCCGTGAAAAATCTAAGTGATACATAACAATTAGCTGCATTCATCTACAGTAGGACTGCAACATAACCTACAAAGTTTGGGGAACTTATGTAATTGCACCCAGTTTCAACTCGAGTCGTTCCCGCGTCGCTGCAATCTTTGGGTAGTAGAAAAACACGTGCTTCGTATCATCCACCACCCCTGGAAAACGGTATCCACCGTGGCCCGTAAGAAAATGGATAAGGTCGTGATTTACTTCGCCATGTTTTCTGTTTATCAAATTGGCTATGTCGAGGATTGTAATGTACGTTCTAACGGATGACTTAGATACTATGACAATCGTTCTTCCAACTCTGATTTAGAAGGAGTTTTTTCTGCGCTTACTTCCGTTCTATGCTCCGCATGGATGCTATCTTCT
This sequence comes from Microchrysa polita, assembly GCA_949715475.1. NCBI lineage: Eukaryota > Metazoa > Arthropoda > Insecta > Diptera > Stratiomyidae > Microchrysa > Microchrysa polita. The sequence goes on from OX454415.1 coordinate 36,352,274, forward strand.
CGCTGCAGCAGTTCAACGTACTCCTGGTCCTTGCCAATGGCGACCATCACGATGTCGTCCACCAATCTAACCACCGTCACTCTCTTTGGCATGGATAGATCCAGGATAGAATTGTACATTGTATTGCATAGAAGGTTACCGTGTACTGTACTCCTTTGTTCCTTCACACTTCACTATATTCTAGGATGCGACATGAGTGGTAGCTCTTAACGATACCGGCAACTTAGTGGGGCACGCCCATATTCTGCAACGCGTCGTGGAGGCACTACCCATTCGTGCAGTTAAATGCGTCTAACGTCATCATAATGTGCCTTGATTGCTAATGTGGTTTCGTCTACTGTCAACTGTGATCGTCGAAAGCCCTACTGTCAATTTGAGAGTTTCTCTTCTTCTTCGACTACCACTGACAGTCAGTTAAAAGCAGCACCGGATTAAGCAAGCGCGGGGCCCGTGACATATGTAGAGCGCGGGGCCTATTTGATATGGCTGATTTGCATCAGCCAGCTATAGTCTTTGGATAAAAAAAATACGGATTTTGGTCGCTCCAGTAATAATATCAATTTTGCTGCTCGACATATCACTAAAGCCATGATGAGAGCCGATCTCACAATGTTCAAACAATTTAAATTGCGACAATGGATTCGGAACTTATGTCCAAAATTAAAAGCATTCCTTGCCCAAGGCAATTTTTGCATCTATTTTCGGTTTTTGGCCAACATTTTCTCAGGAGGTGCCATGATCAGCAGATCTCGCAACAGGAGGCACGAGCTGAAAAAAATTGGAAACCACTGTTCTAGCGGAAAAAAGAATCAAAAAAGCATTATTGTTATAAAAACGTGTATATTGTGAACGCACCCACTACCTAACGAATAACTACTTGTCAATCTACGTTGACGTTTGCCTTGGCTCTTCCGGGTTATACATTTTGTCGAGAGAAACTCCAAGGTGTTTTAATTCAACCCGTGAGAATATTCCCATCCTATCAATTATGAAAATGGGGGCAATATTATCTGTTTTGAAAATTGTTTCAAAAAATGTTTTTCATTGACGTGTGTGAGTTTGCCAGCATTTTTATTTTAATTAGTTAAACCGAATTTCTGTAGACAAACTGTAATTATTCGACAAAGAAGAATTGATGTTAGAAGTCCCTTTTTGGACGACCTCTAAAAATTTAAAAATTTAAAATTTTCCGAAAAGTAATAAAAAATGGAAAATTATTTCATTATTTATAAGTGTTTCCTATTAATATAGCTTTCGATTGAATTGTCCTTTTTCAGGTTTACTCAGGTTCATAAAAACTGACAACCAAACATCTAGCTAAAAGATGCCCACAATAAAGATACTCACGTAGCACATATACCAGAAAGCCAAATTCACGTTAACATCTTCTACATTAATTCGGTTTTACGGTTTTTAATAAAAAAAATCGAAAATTTACACACTTCAATGAAAACCAACATTTTTGAGAAAGCATTTTGAATCATTTTTTAAACAGGTATTTTTCCGCTCTTTTCATAACGTTTAAAGCGGTACGCCACTGTGCATGAGAGATAAATTTGTAATTTCCTAATTCTAGGGATGTATGCAAGCACATTTCCTAACATGAACTCCAAAAATCTTATTTCTCGCTAGAACGTGAGTCGTAGGTTTACGGGAATGCTATCATGAATTAAGGGCAGAATTAAGATCGAGAGTGAAATTCTTCCCGCTGCGATTTTATCAATAAAAATGCGTACTTACTGTCGTCGAATATGTCACAAACGGTGCGGGGAATTCCATAAGCTACAATCCGAGACCATAATTCTCCTCGGCCATTTTATCTATTATTTTTCGATTCCCCGGTCATTTGCCATTTCACGATGAAATAACTGGGGTCTGGGGAATCGGAAACAAATACATAAAATGGCCGAGAAAAATTATGAAACTGTTTTCGGAGTGCAGCGTATGGAATTCCCCAGCATTCTCCACATATTCCACGACAGTATGAATAAATTTTCATTGAAAAAATCGCAGCGGATAAAAATGTCACTCTCGATCTCAGTACTAGCCTTTTGAAAGAAATATTTCTGTATTTTTATGCAATACAAACCTTGCTGTAATTTTGGAACACCCTAGCGTAAATTGTTCAACGATAAAGTGTTATAACAATTTCGAAGCATCTTGGTTGTTATAATTTTTGTTTGAGAAAAACGCGGGGCTCCCCAAAGCGCGGGGCCCGTGGCATTTGCCACCTTCTGCCACTTGGTTAATCCGGCACTGGTTAAAAGTAATCGGTTCAAAACGGTTTCCAGTGGTATCAAGCAGGTAAATAGGCCGAAACGCATTTTGCTAGCCAGCCGGCTTGTCAGATTTCAAACACTTCAATAAATTTTTCCGGGATTGTATGAACTGCTATTTTTAACGTTTCGTTTGGAATGACCTGGTGACCTGAATGAGGCTCTCCATGATGGCGGAAAAGGTGGCCTTTCGCTTATATACGGAGGTCTCCAAGTCGTGTGGAGGGAAAAGGGTTTAAACATTTTTTTTCAACAATACCGGACATTTTCGTCCAACTGACTTCATTACCACCCTATACGCAACCCTCACGGATTTTTTTCAGCATCCCCACAGAGCTGCATAAAGCAAACTCATTTACTCTTGTTAATAGCAAATTTTAACAGTATACGGGCAATTTTATATACGTATTCAGCATACAACTATGTGCCGGTGGCTAAACCGCCTCGTTTTCAGTCTTTGTTGCCGCGAATCCGCAATTTATTCAGTCTACCAGTAGTTCTCTCGACATCCCTCAACGGAGCCTTTTCTAGACATAGAGACACAGGCGCGCACAGAGGGTGGGGCAATTTGCCCCGGGCCCCGCGTTGGAGAGGGCCCCGCAGGGACAGTGGTCTCGTAGTGCGCATACGTTTGCAAAATTATTACACGAATTGATGTGAGATACATTTTATTTAAATCTCTATTTATCTTGTTTTGCGTTATTCAAAGCATTTCTAGGACCTTATAGGATTTCCCTTCACCTACTTTTTTCAATTCAAATTGCTAAATCTAAAATTGGCTCTGATCTTGATATATTTAAGGTGTTGAGATCAACAGCACACTCTGCCGAAATTTATCTAATTAATCGGTATTCTCTTAAAATCTGAGTGTCCTTGCACTATGTGTGTTTTATAGAGAAAGTGTTAACCAAGAAACTGAAAACGATGGATCCCCCTTAAATGACTATTTCTTATTTAGTTTCCATAAATTTATATTTATTCAAGTCTCTCTCTGATTATTGTTAACTCATTGTAGTCTTATATGTAACTATGCTCTCGAACTAGCAAAATTTCTCAACGTTTTCTACTGGTTTGGTTTTAGACTTTTGTTCTCCTATGGATCAGTGCACACTCGGTCTTAGTAACGTTTATGAAGAGACAAAAATTTCGATTTTTGCAATGCCATCAGCAGTGACGGAACAACTTCACTCTGGGCCCTCCCGCCAACTTCTTGAGTGGGCCTCCTACACTGAGAAAAAAGGAGAGTGAAATCAATCGAGAACACTCTTGAAGGTCGATCCACACTTTTCAGTCATCAGTTTCCATACAGGTTAATTGATTGACTGACAATCTGTCAATTTGTATAAGAAATTACTGTGACTGCGGCTGATAATTAAAAAGTGTGGATCGATCTTAAACCAAGTATTTTGAAACATGATTTTGACGTTACAGTTTTTCTACTAAAATTAAGAACATCGTACTTAAAATAACTTTGCTAAGAGCTACTTTGACTCTTTGCATTCTTACATTGAGAATGGCGTTCTTGTTATAACGTTTATTAAATTAATGTTTTCGTCAATTGTTTTTTTTTTTTTTTTTATAAAAATGCTCACGCAGCGCAGCATTAACCTCTATAGGTGTTAGTGATGTTTGAGCATAGAAAATTACCTGCGCCTACAATGAGATTCGATCCCGCGAATCTATGATTCGAAGACGAGCGCCCTATCTATCTACCCTAATGCCGCTCTCTCAGGTACCAGCGTCCTGGAATCCTGTAGTAGGAACAACATCTATAGAGTTTCCAAGGACAAATGTTCTTTTTCTCAAAGGGGCCACTTTTATTTATATGCCCCGGGCCCCGTAAATCCTATGTGCGCGCCTGTAGAGACATCCTCAGCAACTTCTAACTGCTTTGTGGTTCGCACAGTACTTTGTTTTGCAGCAGGACTGTCCTAAATGTGTCCTCGTCAAAACGCCTTGCGGAATACGAAACGGGCGGACGTCTTGTCACGACTCGGCATGTTCTGTCGCCGACCGAAAAAAAAGAATCGCCTGATGATCGGTCTGTGTGTAGTTTGACTGACATACCAGCATTTTACTAACTCTAAGGACCTACTAGCAAAAGTGCTGTCAATAATGGACCCCGGATAATTCCTATCAGCCGTGTTCATTACAACAATGTCGAGGCACACAAACTTCTGAGCCCAGGCGTTTAAGCCCCCAGGAATTATCACGGGACTGTGTAAGCTCGCGGCATGTACTAAGTCATCCGAAAATAGCTCAAATTTACACGGAGAGAAAAATGTGCAATGAATTCAACAAAATCATACAATGAAATTCACAATATACAATTTCAGTAAATTTCTAGTGAAAGTTATTAAAATGTAGTGAAATTGATTACAATTCAGTTGTTTTTACTGGTTGTAAAAATGATTGCAGTGTAATGACAAAAATCATTGCATGATACATTTATCGTGTTTATGGTAATTTTGACCACTGTCTGTAATAATATTTATTGCATCGTGTAATAGTTTTCATCCTTTCGTACATGAAATTAACAAGAGCGCGTAATAATTATGAAACTGTCAAAAAATAAGACGACTAATTTATTCGCATGACTTGTAATCTTAGATAGCTTAGGTGTAGGACGTAGGACTACGAAACGATAGGTCCCCGGTTCAATTCCCAGTAGAAGCAAATTGTAAAAAGGTAAAGTTAAAATAGGGGAAAAGAAGTTAAGGATAAAATAGAAGTAAAAAATAAAAAAAGGAAAAACAGAAAAAAGAAAAAAAGGAAAAAAAAATTTCTGTATTTTTTCTATTATCGCAAAATTATCATCCTGGTAAATTTTATTTTCAAAATTGTTAATTTTATTACAGCGCAATGACATTTTTCATAACAGATGTAGTAACTTTTAGATCAGTTGCAGTAGGGTAAAAAATCATTACAAATGCAATGGTTTTTATTACAGTTTTAATGCCTTTCACTACATTTTTTCTCTCCGTGTAGAGTCGTTCTACCGTGGTAGCTTTAAATATAAACCTTGTGCTTTGAAGGCGAGGCTGCTAACCAATTCACTAACCATATAATACACTACTTCAAACATAAATTAATTTGCGTCGATTACTGCTATAAATAAGTCTTCAACAGACAATGTATTGACAGTTAACTGCTTTGATAGTTCTGCAGCCTTTATTGACAATTGTCCACCTCCAATTAAACTAACTATAGAAAACCATAGTCTCTAATGAAAGCATTTTCCATAAGCATTCACGCAATTGTGTTAAACTAACTACGAAATTGAATCTGAATCAATGCTCAATTCCTTAACCGCACATCCTTCCCAACATCCACTCCCCACTCCCGTACTCAACACCCATATCCGACACGATATTATCAAATCATTTCGGATGACTTCAAGCACCGATATTGACCACTAATCTCCGATGTAAATAAAATCCCCTCGGGTACACTTCTATACTTATACCAACCGCACGAATCCCCAAGGATTCACTCCCTCGGACATTACAAAGCAAATTAGGGCAGTCCCGAAGCCATATCCCCGACCGACAACTCGCCCTCAAACAGCCTCGTCCTTGTACTTGAACTCGTCCCATAGTCGTCGCTCCCGTTTTCCGTAAGGCGTAAGGAACACGGAACTGACCACAAAAACAATTTTCCAGCGCACGAGGAGAATGGAGAAGGATTCGTCGAGCGAGATGAACATACAAAAAAGAATTCAATCTCCCCCGCAATCGAAATTGGCTACGTGGTGATAAACAAATATGTTGCAAGCAAAGCACATCGATAGAAGAAGGATGAACGCGTTGTATCGACGTCGTCATCCTTCGGGATAATAAGGTGGATATATACGATGGTAACAAAACGGACTTGTTTTATCCCTCCGGATCAAAGAAACTTCATCAGGATGAAGTTATTTATAAAAGCTAAGCTGTCTATGTAATACAGTCGGCTGGTCGTAATGGCTGCGCGCTGTTTCGCCGAATGGGGTTATTGGGTCCTTCCACTTCAATCAACACGACCTTAAGCCAGTCAATATTTGCCTATGGAAAGTTTCCAAGTAATGAATGGGATGTTTATTAGACGACAATTGGAAAATCTCATTTCGTGGACTGTGACTGGGTTTCGACGAAACACGATATAACAGGGAGCTATGTGGACATTGATATTCCGAGGGAAAAACCAGAGTAATTAAGGATGCGGTGGCAATCATCAATTGCAAAGGACGTTGAGGGATGCCGAGATTACATTGAGATACTCGTATTATAATTACGGTATTGATTATGATGATTTTCAATCAATTTTCAGACATAAGCAAAAGATATCGAAATTCTCATTAAAATGTCTCAAAATTAAAAATGTTGTAATTGTTGTCTTCCGATTTTTTTTTTTGCTTTCAACGGAATGACAAATGAATATTTATCATATTATTGCTCCATTTTACCCTTGACAATCACAATGTGCGCGTAAATTTTGAATTTCATGCGATTTTATTGTGTAATAATCAGCTGGGTAATTAATGTACACGGAATCCTTTTAAAATCCAATCAGAAAATGTTTTGTGTGTGTTTTTAAATATAATTCAACGTGTATGTCCATGCATGAAATCCGATTACCACGTTAATTACATATGAAATAAATTTATAATAAGGACATTTTCCGTGTATTTTCGTCTATTTGACTATTAAGGACGTTTTTTTTTATTAATGAATCGTTGTTAATGATTGCGAACAAATAAATATGTTTATCGACATTTTTCTGCATTTCTGACATTTTTAATATTTTTATGACTACATAAAACATTTAAAAATTAACTTAAATTGACACTTTATCGTTCAATTAAAGGCGTTTTACTATTGAAAATTGTTTCCCATTTCCGCCAATTTTAATTAAGAATAAATATAAAATACTAGCTGAAAGCTAGAGCTCGCTACGCTCGCGTGGTTCGCTTCGCTCACAATTTGACACACCTTTAAATTTATGAGCGATTTTGACTCCTAACTATACCTATAAATATTCGCCTCGCCAAAATTCAACGCCTTCAAAGAAACTCTAGAAACACAGATAGTTCAATTTTCAGTGTGATTTATTTGAATGGAATCAAAATCAGTATAGAGAGCGATATTATAAACAATGTTTTCGGTTTTGATTTCTGACGAAAAAAAAACAAACAACGAAGACGGTTTGCCAACACGCCAACAGGTAACATACAGCTGACCGTGCGAAGAACTGGGAGATTTGAGACGAATCCCACAGACTTCCAACGATTGACATTGCAAAAGCCAATCGAACGGGGAACTGAATCCGCTTGAATAGGAATGGAAGATCAGTTGGAATAATCAGAATTCGTGGGATAAGTTCTTCCGCTCCTTTGAATTTTCCCTTGCTGATCGTCGTTTGAATCACCTTGTTCATCAGTTTCTTGACGGACAACCGCGAACCGTTGCACAATTTCGGATGATTCAGATTCCGTAACATGTTTATGATCGATCCCACCTTCAGATGTAAATTATGCGGCAAGGCTCCTGGCACATCAAGCGAGTTCAAAAACTCCGACGAGTAGTTGGTCGCTTCATCTTCGTCGATCACGGTGTCAACGGATTTTTACGAATTTTTGAAAATTCAGCAGCCGATGGGTCGTTCTGCAATGCGACTCTCATGTTCGTAGTCAATTTCAACTTCTTCATATGCAGCCACAAAGATGACAATTTCAGGCATGCATTAAGTTCATCCGCAGCAGTAGATTTCGGGATGACGGAAGCGTTTGACGAAAATCTCCGGAGAGTAATATCAGAGCCCTACCAAATCGTCTCGAATCACCTCGTAAGTCCTTCGTCGTTCGGTCAACTGCCTCCAAAGCTCGATTATGCGCCATCGTACATTCGTCCCAAATGATGATTTTGCATTCTCGCATCAATTTCGCTGTTGCCGAACTCTTGGTGATTGTGCACGTTGGATTCCCAACCAAGAGTAGATTCATCGGCAGTTTTAAAGCGGAATGTGCAGTTCGACCGCCTTCCAGCAATGTAGCAGCAATGCCAGAGGATGCAAAAGCCATCGCAATTTGACATCTTGACCGAATTGTTGCAAGAATCAACGACATGACGAATGTCTTGCCTGTCCCACCATGGAGCATGGAGAAGTAAATGCCTCCTGTTCCATTGCCCACAACCTTGATAAGCGAATCGTATACGTTCTTCTGCTCGGGATTCAAATGCGGCACATTTATTCGAACTCGTTCGGCCAGCAGATCATAATCTTGCTTCCGCTGCAAGTCGCGATTAATTGCATCGTCCATCAAACGATTTGGCGCTGGCATTCCCAATTTCGACAGCAGACTGCCGCACATGAGCACGGTCATGTCTTCGATAAGAGGTAACGCTTGGTTGCGCATCTCGTCGTTAATTTAAAAAAAAAATAAGGGTTTTCCCAAAATGTTCTTTCGTAAAAACCTTCTCCTGGTAATTGCAAACAACTGAAAAAAAATTTCAACTAAATCGGCCCAGCCGTTCTCAATTGATGAATTTTTCGATTTTCCAATATTCCTACTTTTCCGGAGGGTTTTTCCAAAATTTTCTTCCGTAAAAACCTTCTCCTGGTCATGGGCGTAGCCAGGGGGGGGCAGGGAGGGGCGGTCGCCCCCCCCTGGTCGATGAAGACGGTGAAAAAAACCTTATCGATGTAGTAAAAAAAATCGCTGCACTATACAACATTTTCAAAAATTTTCTGCTGCTGGCGCAGCAGTTGCCTTTTTTACCACTCTAAGTGGCCTCTTGTAACTGACGGAGGCTGCGTACCAGCACACACATTTCACTTGTGAGTGTGCTACTGTGGCTGCGTGGATCCCATATTTCCTGTTTCATTTAGGTCCCTTCGGGAAGTTAGTGGAATTTAACTTATTTTCATCTGAAAGGGTGACAAATGGTATACAGCTTTGCTTTGTTAGCCCCGGAAGGTCATGCTTCGTCGAATCGACTCCGCATCATCAAATTTATCCCATTTTTTGTGACAATTCTCATTATTTGGAGATAAGTTTTCGTACAGCACTTACCGTGCCGATGTACTTGCCGGGTACATTGCGGCTAGACGAAGTAAGCAGGGTAAGTTGGATTTTTGGAAATCGGTGTCATCGAAACGACAAAGGATGAATTTTGTGTAACTCTTAGAACTCCAGTATTTCTTATGGCTGGTTGTCGATTCGACCATAAGTCTGTGTCCATACAACTAGCTCATAACAAATATGTTTATTTTTGAAATGTGGGACCTATTTTTTCAAAAATTATGGAAAAATATTTACTAGGACAAAAATAGGACAAATCAGGAAAATGGCTCAAAATTCTTCCTCATTTAGGAAGATTGCATTTCGAACTCATAAAAATCGCCTTGGAGGCAATGTCAAAATTAGACATCGAACATAAAATTAGAATTAATCAAGGGATCTCGGGGAGAAAATATTCCAAAATTTACTACACTCAGAAAAATTTCAATGGGAAATCCCATTAAACTAATCATTTTGTCCCATTATTTTTAGTCAATAGGAAAAATCAGATTACTTTAAAAATATAGGAACCATTACATCAACTCGATAAATATCCGTTTGTTTTAATAGTTGACTCATTTTAAAATAACCACATGATCTAGTTATTTTCCAATAGGATATATCTTATTGAATTAATAGGATCAACCCTATGTAATAAAAAAAAATCGTTTCACTCGTAGTCTTATCGAACTATACTTTTTATATTTTCCCATAAGGGGGAAGATAAAGGTTGAAAGGCTTCGGCTAATTCCTATATCTTCTTCAGTTGTGGCATAACTGCGGACCCTTAGCTATGCAGGAGGAGTTTCATAGGAAAAGGACTTCGGCCAATTCCTATGTCTCTCTACGGGGCGTTACTTTCCCGCATTATCCGAGTAACCGCTGCGCCTGAGTGCTGCATTAACATCTGCAGCGTCTCAGGTTACTTAACGTGATAGGTGACAGAAAACATTTAAGTCAACCACTAAAGCAGCATCTTCGAGGCATGCCCATGATGGCCTTTACTCAACGATTAAACCCTATCATGGTTTAGCGATGTGCCGACAACTCATCCTAAGAAAAACTTCAAGTCAAGAAAACTGAAACAAAAGCCTCGGATTGGACGGATACAAAACAATGACGAACCCGCAAACGAACAACTGATTACTCTTTCGGATCCTGTACGCTCCCTGAATAGACCGGGGGCCTTAAGGGCCCTCCTGGATCAGGTAGAACAATACAAGCTGAGCATAGTTGCAATCCAGGAAACTAAATGGCTCAAAAGCGAGATTAACGACCTCAATTCGCACACTATTTTTACGAGTGGTAAAGAGGAGGGCAACAAGGAGTTTGGAGTAGCTTTCATCGTGAATAAGCAGCTGAAGGACCACGTTATCGGCTTCAAACCCATCAACGAGCGGCTATGTGCGATCCGCATTAAGACCCGTTTCGCTAATCTCTGGCTCATTAATGCGCATGCCCCTACAGAAGTAAAAGAAGACGCGATTAAGGACGAGTTCTACAACGACCTAGAAACACTCTTCGACTCACTTCCATCAAACGACGTCAAGCTGCTGCTAGGAGACTTTAACGCCAAAGTCGGAAATGAAAGCTGGCATAGGGGAACTACTGGAGGTCATAGCCTCCACGACGAAAACAACAACAACGGTCAGCGACTTATCGACTTCGCGAGCGGCAGAAACCTGGTAATAAGCTCTACATGCTTCCCTCATCGACGAATCCATAAGCAGACCTGGAAGTCTCCAGATGAATACACCGTGAACCAGATCGACCACGTACTGACCAGCAAGAGATGGGCTTCTAATGTCCTAGATGTTCGATCCTATCGAGGAGCCAACTGTGACACCGATCACTATTTGGTGAAGACGACCTACAGGTGCAGAATCTCTTCGGTGCACCTAACGAGAATCAACCCTGCCAAGATCTTCGAGGTTGACAATTTGATTGATGATGCCACGGCGGCTGCGTATACAACAGCACTAGAGGAAACACTGTCGCCCATGCTTGATGACATCAACAATTTAGGCATCCATGAGTTCTGGGAGGAGCTCAAAGACAGCATCAAGGGGGTCGCAGAAGAGGTCGTGGGCTATAAAGGCCGGCGCAGACGAGCAGACTGGTTCGACGAAGAATGCAGGGCCTCGATTGAGGCGAAAAATGAAGCCTATCGCCAATACACACAACGCGCATCCCGAGCCAAGAAAGAAAGATATAACGAGCTTCGGCGAGTATCTAATAAGTTAATTAGACGTAAGAAACGCAAACATTTTGACGAGCAGTTACAGCAAATAAACCAAAGATTAGCCAGTAAGAACATTAGACAGGCGTACAAACTTATTAATAATGTTAAGAACGGATATCAACCCAGGACAAGCCTATGTAAGGACAAGGATGGTAACATCATCAGCGACATCGAAAGCGTCAACAAACGATGGGCCTCGCATTTTGAAGAGCTCCTCAATGCACCATCAACATCCCCCGCGGAGCCAGCTCTTGAGCAGTTAGCCGAACCAGGCCCTCCCGTTCTACCCCCAACAGTAGAGGAGGTGAGTCTTGCCATACAGTCGCTTCAAAATAATAAAGCGCCCGGCGCTGACGAGATCCCAGCAGAACTGCTGAAGCATGGTGGAACGTGCCTGCCCAACGCAATACATGTGCTACTGCTGAAAATATGGAACGACGTGGAAATCCCCGAAGATTGGCGCAAAAGCATAATCTGCCCAATCCACAAAAAGGGTGACAAGCTGAAGTGTGAGAATTACAGGGGCATATCATTAGTTTGTACGGCCTATAAGATATTATCTAAAATTCTTGAAAAGAGAATTAATCCGTACGCAGAACGAATCATTGGCGAGTATCAAGGCGGCTTCAGACCTGGTCGATCAACGACCGATCAGCTTTTCAGAGTGAAGCTACTACTCCAAAAGTGCTGGGAATATAACATCGACGTATACCAAATCTTTGTCGACTTCAAGCAGGCATACGACAGTATCGATCGAAGTGTACTGTACAACATTATGCTGAATTTTGGTATACCGGCAAAGTTAGTGCGACTCACAAGGATGACGATGACTAATACCGTCTCGCAGGTCAGAGTGCAGAATCGACTCACTGACCTATTTGAAACTCGTACTGGACTCAAGCAGGGCGACGGGCTGGCGCCGACGCTCTTCAACCTTGCTTTGGAGTATGTAATTCGAGCCATGAATATGGACAGCAGCGGAACGCTACTCATCAAGTCGACTCAATTAGTAGCGTACGCCGACGATATCAACATCATGTCTCGAAGGTTGGGTGACGCAGAAAGCCTTCTGCATAACCTCAATAACGACGCAAAGGAAGTTGGACTACATATCAACGAAAGCAAAACAAAGGCCATGATGCAATCGAAAACAAGGACGCCAGCAAATTCAAGCATCACAGTGGGGGACCTTAATATCGAGTATGTAGACAACTTCAACTATCTGGGTTGTAACTTATCAAAGGACGCCAACGAAACCGACGAAATTAAGCGACGGATACAACTAGCCAATAAGACATATTTCTCGGTCCTCCCTATAATTAATTCGAAACTTGCGCACAGGAACACGAAGCTCCGCGTGTACAAAACGATCATCCGACCCGTGCTATGTTATGGCTGCGAAACATGGACCCTCACCCAAGCCTCCGAAATTTTGCTAGACCGATTCGAACGAAAGGTCCTTCGGCGAATTTTCGGGGCCGTTCGCGAGCGAGACCAATGGCGTAACCGGTACAACCATGAGTTGTATCAATTGTACGATGAGCTGGAAGTATCGAAAATCGTGAAGCTTCAACGTTTGCAATGGGCGGGGCATGTACAACGGATGGACGATAATCGCATGCCAAAGAAAGTGATGAACGCACAACGAATTGACGGAGCGAGGTTGCGTGGACGACCGAGAGCTCGCTGGGAGAACTCCGTAGGTGAAGACGCCCAACAGCTGCTGGGCTTCCGAAACTGGAGGACGAGGTCACGTAACCGCGACAGTTGGAGGTCAACGATTCAGGCGGCCAAGGCCCGACGTCGGGCTATCGTGCCACATTGATGATGATATTATTATACCTTACACGCTTCGTCATTGTGGATTTTTTTAAGAATCACGATATTTGGCCAGGCCGAGTATTGAACATCCGATTTGCTAGTACTCTTTAAAACTTACCAAGTCACAGGTAGGCAACCGAACGATCTCGGCTACGGAGAAAGATGTTGGTTATCTTGCAAAATACATAGGCTTGCAATTCAACTAAAAGGCCTATCCCAATAATGCAATAGGACGTCATATAAAACAAATGGGATCCATCCTATTATTAGTTAATCATATCAGATCTTGTAAATTTAATGAGACAAACTGATTGAAATATAATCTGATGTCCCATTGGATATACAGGACACATTTCATTCCATACAAAATATCTCAATAGGATTCTTCCAGTTATATTAATTATTGCATCTGTTTACTTTTGTGAAGAAATCTGGTAAATTGCCGTCCAATTAAAATAATGGTACAAATACTTTTAAATTTACGGGGCCCATTTTTCTGAGTGTATAAATAATTCTACAATCCACTGTAAAAACCGCAATAGGTGAAGTGAAAGAAAACCCGTGTTGGAACCCCAAAATGGATCGCTGTGCCTCTTGCATATACATGAGCTTCTCATTCATTAAACCCAATTTCCTAGTAGGTACGTTTAGAATATGTGTTTTATGATTCGAGCACGTTTTTTGAATTATATCAACGTTAAATTTTTATTTATCTCATTTTTAAATTTAGTGTTTTATATTTCGGGCCAAATAACATTGAATTAAGAAAATTTAATTTGTAAATCAATTTCCTTACAAAATTACTCAATATCGATGTCTTTCCATTCTAAATAAACTAACGATTGAATTGATTTAGTAATATTTTGAGAAAGTGAGATTTTTATGAAGCGTCAAAGTTGAGGGTCGACGAATCGACGAAGCATGACCTTTCCGTACTAAAACTAAGCATGACCTTCCAGGGTTAAGGATTTTGTAAGGAACGGGTCTCATATTTCAGTGTCTTTCAAGTTCTTCTTTTTCTTCTCAGTACCGTAGCCCCTTGTGCGTTAACTCAGCCTCAGTTTATAGGCAATTTCGAATCAACATTACATTGCATATAATTTCGGAGTGTATAAATATAATATTGTAAGCACTATATATTTCCATTCACATGTACGGAAATTTTGGACCACGCCGAGATTCGATCTCCGGATTACTAGCATCGTAGAGTGCGACTCGACCGAATGAGCCACAGAGCGGGTATTTCAAGTTATTAAATCAAAATTTGTTTTCTAGCTGAATCATACCAGGAATAAAATTTAGCCACTGTTAATACTTTGATAAATTTAGAGGAAATCTCATTAAAACCGTTAACCATATTTCAATCAATAAAGGATTTATAAATTTGCTAAGATGAAAATGACAGACGAAACAAACCGATTTCGCAAGTGGAAGCCCGAGATACAAAAAATGCACTGAAATAGACAAACTACGCTCCGAAAGGCAGATATTGGAGGCCAGTTGAATGTAATCAGAATGCAGAAGAAAATCTTTTTCATCTTCATTTTAAAAATTTTACTATAAAATTATCAAAAAAAAAGAAATAACATGCGTGGCAGTCACCCAGTAAGCAAGGGCCGCAGATGTGTGAGTGTCATCCAATTTCCAAGATCTAAACTGCTGTTTTGTTAAGGTGTTGAGATCAACAGGACGCCCAGCAATGTTATTTATCCCCATAATGGGTACCTACTTGTTTACAATCTGAGCGACATCATAGTTCGTCACGTAGGTCGTGAGCTCGAAAAACACCATAAAATGAATTCGTTCACGGTGAGTCTGGAATCCATGACCCTCTGCATCAATCCAACCACAAGCCAGGCTACTCTAAAATATGCTAACAATATTTCTGCGACCGGAAATTTCAGCTCCTAAGAAAATCATGATGTTAAAAAAATTTTGGGCTTGCCCCCCCCTGATCGAAATCCTGGCTACGCCCATGCTCCTGGTAATTGCAAACAACTGAAAGAAAATTTGAACCAAATCGGTCCAGCCATTCTCAATTGATGAATTACTTCGATTTTTCCAATTTTCCGAGTTTTCCGGAGGGTTTAAAAAATTTTCTTCCGTAAAAACCTTCTCCTGGTAATTGCAAACAACTGAAAAAAAATTTCAACCAAATCGGTCCAGCCGTTCTCAATTGATGAGTTACTATACATTTTTTTGGTTCCATTTTTATATACAGGGTGTCCCGCATTGGGTGGTCAATACTGTAAGGGTTGATAGCGCATCTTGTTTCAGCAAGAAAATTCCCAATACAATCGGAATTTTTTTTACCGTTACCTTGTTATCACTCTTTTTGTGAAAGTCATCGAAAAGCGTGACTTGTCACGTAAAATCGTAATTTGCAGCACTCCTGATGACTTAATCTAAGATTTGATTTCAGTTTCAGAAACTACATAAAATTTCACAAAAACAGAAGTTTTTCCTGTTGCCAACATTATCGGCACTTTCAAGATACAGTTACTCAAACCTAACAGAAATTTTTAAAATAGATTTTTCATCGAAAATTCAAACAGTAATTGCATAACGGTGCTTTATACGTACAACTCTGCAAAGTTGATAAAAGTTGCTTCAACATTTTGGCTTTCCAACGGTTTATTACTTTTCTTATTTACATTGAAGAATTTGAGGTAAACACGCATTGAATGGTAAAAATCATGGTTTCAGTGGAATCGTTAACAATTTTCCCTTGACTCGAAAAAAGACATACAAAGGCAATCATAATTCGGGATAGAATCTCGCTATATTATTTTGACCAGAACTGTAAGATATTTTAAATTTGGTACATTGTTTGGCAAATGCAACGTTACTTATAACGGTTAAAATTTAATATTTGCTATTTATGGCAGATAGACGGGTGCCCGCTTATAATGCGAGACCTTTCAAGGAATATTTGGAAAACGAATTGCCCGGAAAGTGGATTGGCAGATTTGGGACAGTTGCGTGGCCTGCGACAAGTCCCGACCTTACTCCCCCAGATTTTTATTTATGGGGTAACTTAAAAAGCAATGTCTATTCCGAGCCGATTACCTCCCGGGAACAGCTGCTGCAGCGAATTAATGATGCTTGTGACAACATTAAGGAAACTCCTCCTGAAATCCTTCGGGACGTTTCTTCCATGCGCCGAAGGTGTCGACTCTGCATACAAAATGGAGGAGGCCAATTCCAGCAGTATTATTCCAATTCATCAAACAGACCCATTTAAACTTTAAGTTAATATTTTTTCTCATATTCAAAACTTTATTTTCATTTTTATTTAACAAATTTTCAAAATTGCGATAGTAAAATAAAAAAAAATAAATGAATAAAATTTCAGTTTAAATAATCCGATAAGAAAATAATTACCTTGTTTTTTTTATATCCAATATGTGTAATTCTAAAATCCCGCAATGTAAATATGAAAAGTGATATACCGTTGGAAAGCCAACATGTTGAAGCAACTTTTATCAACTTTGCAGAGTTGTACGTATAAAGCACCGTTATGTAATTACTGTTTGAATTTTCGATGAAAAATCTATTTTAAAATTTCTATTAAGTTTGAGTAACTGTATCTTGAAAGTGCCGATAATGTTGGCAAACAGGAAAAACTTCAGTTTTTGTGAAATTTTATGTAGTTTCTGAAACTGAAATCAAATCTTGGATTAAGTCATCAGGAGTGCTGCAAATTACGATTTTGCGTGACAAGTCACGATTTTTGATGACTTTCACAAATAGAGCGATAACAAGGTAACGGTAAAAAAAATTCCGATTGTATTGGTAATTTTCTTGCTGAAACAAGATGCGCTATCAACCCTTACAGTATTGACCACCCAATGCGGGACACCCTGTATATAGATTAAAATATACACCTCACCATTTTCCAATAAACATTACGAGACAGTTTTTGCATAAAAACACTTGGGAGCAAAAAATTCGACCCACCCCAACCCAAATGCTTCCGTCCTAAACACGATTACTCAAAAAATAATATTGGTAAAAAAAAACAAAAAGTCCCAATTAAAAACGTCTATTTTCGGATTATTATTAAACTGTGCTAAAAGTTTTTCCCTTCCAATTTCAGTTTTTGAGTTCTTGTGTTTTAAACCACAGTTTGGGGTGGGTCGATTCCTTTGCTCCCAAGTGTATGTATTTATATATATATTTTTTTAGATAAAAAGAAAAACTGTAAAGGTACGTTCGAAGAGGATCGTTCAATTCATGAATTTTCTTTGAGCTTATGTAATCGAGAAAAGCTTGGAGAACATGCAAATGCACGTACGGACGAAAGCATAATAGCTTTTCATGCCTAGATCTCTTACATAAATACATGTGAACTTCTAGCTTTAAGCTTTACCGTTCAAAGTTCCAGGGTGTTATTCAATCTTTATTACAGAATGTGCTGCAGAATTGTTGAGGATTGTGAAGAAATAGTTCTTTGGTCGGAGCGCAGTTTGTAGGGGACCAATCGATGGAAGCTTTCAGATCTAAGCATATATTGCTATATATGCATGGTGATTAATGATTCCAATGTGGTTCAGTGTTTTATGTTAGCGAGCGAATGGTTAAAATTCGGGTTGGCTACGATATCCCGCCAATCATATTTCCGTTTTTAAAAATCGCGACATTCATTATCACGCCATTTCAATATCCCACCAGTTTAAAAGCCCGCTCAATTGAAATCCCATCTAATCAAAATCCCGCTAATTTAATATACCGCCATTTCAATAACCCGTTAATTCAAAATACCACTTTTCAATATCCCGTCATAGAAGAGGAGTATTCTTTCAAAAATCTCGCGCGCGCGCTTTTTGACGGGATATTGAAATGCGCCACGACATTTACTGTTAAAATATGGGTATCCTCGCATGGGGATACTTAATTTTCGGAGACCTACAGACACAGACCAGGTGACTTAATTTAAAAAATAGCTGGTCTGGTCTCTCGGTAGTCGAGACTTAAGTATCCCCTGTATGACAGTCTTGTTTTGTAGAGGCTAAATTGGGGATACCTACATAATCCCGAAAAACAGTCCCGCTTTTTACAAAAAATCCTGTTAACCATTATCCCGACATTACTAAATCCGGCCACATCAAAATACCACCACATCAAAATTCCCCCACATCAAAATTCCGCCCATTGAAAACCCCGCATAGAATCCTGCTAGTGGATAGTGAAATAATCCCGCCAAAATACCGCAAAAAAATATTTTCATTGCTAACAATGTTATGTAATGTGATTCCCAGCAGTTAATGCGATTCTTTCTCTTACCATAAATTCGTCCAAAATATTTGTTTATTTCTTGGATAAAGATGACAGAACAAGACTGTCATACAGGGGATACTTAAGTCTCGACTACCAAAAGACCAGACCAGCTATTTTTCAAGTTAAGTCACCGAGAATTAAGGTGAGGGTCTCCCATTATTTCAACGGTAAATGTGGTGCCGCTTTTTAATATCTCGTCATAGAAGGTAAGTATTCTTACACATATCGCGCGCGCGATTTTTGAAAGAATACTTACTTCTTTGACGGGATATTGAAAAGTGGGATTTCGAATTAGTTGGTCATTGAAATGGCGGGATTTTGATTTGACGGGATTTTAATTGAGCAAAATTTTAAACTGGCGGATAATTGAAATGGCGGAATACTGAATGTCGGGATTTTAAAAACGGGAATATAATGGGCGGGATATAGTAGCCAACCCGCTAAATTGTCATCTTAATCGAAGAAATAAACAAAAATTTCGACGGAATTATGCTAAGAAAAAGTATCGCATAAACTGCTTTGAATCATATTACATAACTATTGATTTGTTTGTTAGCAATGAAAATAATTTTTGGCTGTATATTGGCGGGATTATTTCATTCTCCACTAACGGGATTCTAAAACGGCGGGGTTTTTAGTGGGCGGGATTTTGTAACGGTGGGATTTTGTAATGGCGGGATTTTAAAGTAGCGGTATTTAGTAATGTCGGGATAATCATAACGGGATGTTTTGTAAAAGGGGAGATTATAGACGACTGATGTGCTGGTGGAAATAAATAACAACCGAGCCTATTTTATAAGGCAATATTATCTCCATAATAATCTTGTCTGAATGCACTATATATTTTTTAATTGTTATTTTTAGCATAAGAGCCCACTTACTACTACTAAGTTGCCTTCAGCACTTGTGGGGCATAGCGCGCCTACTACACCTACTCGCCATCGCGTACGGTTTCTGGCCATGTATCGTATTTGACCCCAGTTCTTTCTTAAAGACGCACATTCCCCACCCACAGATCTGCGCTACGTGTTTTTAGAGCGGCCCCTTTGTCGACCTTGTTGGGAGAAGGGGTTCCACGCATAGCGCGATCAGCAATTCAGTTATCATCCTTTCGCAACGTATGACTAATCCACTGCCATTTTCGCTTGCGAGTTAATTCGTCGATAGGTATTTTACCCGTGCGCCGAAGGACATCTTCATTCGAAATTCTTGCAGGCCAAAAAAAAATTAAGATTCGACGAGGATAAGTGTTGGCGATAACTGCAGCGGAAACTTTCCAAGTGCTGCTCCCGTATAGGAGCACTGAAAGTATCAAGGGAGCGAAACCGCCCCAGTTTCGTTTTGGCACTGAGATAACTGCTTTGCCAGAGTTTGGACAACATGCCGAAAGAACACTTAAGGTACATTTTCCTCGACACGACTGCACGACAGCGACTGGCTCATTCCATATAAAAACACGTTTTTAAAATGAGAGAGAAACGAGTTTTTATATGGAATGAGCGAGTCGCTGTCGTGCGTAACTTTTAAGGCTGTTTGTAGTGATTTTTACCATTGATAAGTTGTGAGTTCGCCTTGGTGTGTTCATTCATCAGAAAGGTTTTTATTCATTATTACAATTTACGAGTACTGTACTATTTGTATCATCACTATTTGCATCATGGATGGACGTCGCTCAAATAATATGTCCCCGGTCAGGAGGAACTCAAGGCGCAGGCGCAACCTATTGCGCAGAGCCATGCAGCAGAATTTGCGGCGGGAAATGAATGCTGTCTGCGAAGGATACATGGAGGGCTTTTTAATCAACGGCTGTTTAACTCCTGCTACTAACGGCCTGGACTCTGTTATTTTTGCTGGAGTGGCCTATGGGCATGTTCATTTTGGAATTTCATCAAATGTTGAGCCACGATTCTCGCTCGGACGACTCTGCGGTGGTTGGCGCTGACGGAGTTGACCTCAGAGTGACCGACGGAGGAGACTCCTCCATCGATCCTTGGTTAGTCGATTTATTGGACCGGCTATCGTGGACGCTTCTACCCATGTATTCTCCTGTGGATCCTGTGCGGATTGGAGTGGAGTTCATTTGGACCAATTTTTTCGATTGTTCGGTCGAATACTTTTTTATGGCTTGCCTGGACGAGTAGGTATGCCTTCATAGTCGTGGATCGGTTGGCTGAATTGGAGTGTCAGTTCCCTTATGGGGTGTTCTACATGATTTTGGAGGCCCTCATGAGAGTCTCCCGGTGTTATTTCTACCGGAGAACTCTGCACGTGTTGCGCGGGGTGAGGCCGCGCAATCACCCGTTACTCAACACCTTTTATAATTTCTTTTTGCGCCTGATGCTGGCTCATTTCTTGGTGTATGCGGATGTGCTGGAGAATTTTGGCGTTGAGCGTGTATTCGTACGAGAATTTGGCAGAGTTGTTAGCTTTGTGTTTACTGAAAATGTTAATGTTCGTTCTAGAGGGCAACAGATTTATAGCTTGTTTATTAATTTCTTAACTTCGGTTTTCCGCGATTATTCTTATGTGTTGCCAATGGCATTTCAGTTTTGCTCTTATTATGATTAAGTATGTGTTTTTTTCTCTTTTTTGATTGATGTTCTAAGTAATGTTTTTCGAATAATAATGTTCTTCTTAATGTATTTGGTATTTGGTATATTCAATAAATATGGTTTAATATGTATATTGGTCTTTTTGTTGTTGTTTTTTCTTCTTTTTGTGGTGGTTCTAGTTTGTGTGGGGCATGACCATGCGTGAGTGGAAAATGTATGAGTGGTTCATTATGTTTGCTTGTTCGGATGTTTTTATCTTTTTTCACCCTTTTTGGATTATCTGAGTGTTTTGTTGTCATTGGAGATCGGTTGTCCTGGCTGGGACATTAATTTCTTTGCCTATTTTTTGTATGTGGTCTCGGGGGCTCGTGCGATTTTTTATATATGTTGAAGGACACTGTATGTGTTGAGGTAGGTGTGATCACTCATTTACCCGTTGTTCAGTTCTCCACATCATCCCCTCTCCCGTGTCACGACAGCGCCTTACTTAGCTTGTGAGGGTGCGCTATCTCATTTTAAAGTTTTTGGTAGGATTATAGGTTTTGTTTAGCATGATATTATCAGTATAAGTTCTAGTGTCAGCAGCTCTTTTCTATGTTTTTACGATAGTTAGTGTTTCTAGTGTTTTTTTTCTCCTTTCTCTATCCTTGTTTTTCTTCTGTTCTGGACATTCGTTGTGTGGTTCGTGTCCTCCTATACACCTTTTGTTCCTATCTTGTTGGCTATGTTTCTGTTTTTTTATACAAAATTTTGTTTTATTGTTGGATTCGTATTTTCCTATGGCAAGAGCTTTGAGTCGTTCTTGCGAGAGTGCTATTGAGCCTTATCTGAGGGTGTTAGGATTAACTTTTGTTGTTGTACTACCTTCTTTTGATGTGTCATGTCTGAACCACATGAGAGCATGTAAATCTGTAGGTACAACTGTTAATGACCCTCTTGCCCTCTGGTATTCTGTGTATACACTGAGGTGATGTTATAAGCCTTAGATTGTGAGAATTGATCTTGTGTCCTGGCACCGATCTCTAGTACTCATGTTAGCACTATTACGAATTTTACAAGGGTTGTACGTTGTTCGTTAAGAACTTTTGTGGGTTCTACTTGGTGGGTTTCTACTTCAGATTTGACACAATCGCCTCTTGTTCAGGGATTAGTCTCTCTAAAGCAGGCGCCGTCATGTAGTCCACCTGTTTCCTTTTTGATTTTAAACGTTAAGTTTCTTGGTGAATTATTTCGTTAGGGGCTCACCTATAAAGGAAATGTTTTTCATGTGATCATGGTGCGGATTTTTGATCATCATGATGTTTTTTGTTTTTGGAAATTCCATTGCCGCTATGTTTATTACTTGTTAGACGTGCATGTTGGAGTTTCCTGTCCTATTGGGTGTGTTTTTTTTTTAAATATTTTTTGGGGAGTTTTTTCCTATTTTTATGTGTTTTTTGTTTTACTAAGTGTGTTTTTCTTCTGTTCTGTTTGTTCGTAACGTCCTTGGTCTTGACGTGTGTGCCTGGCTAGTCAGGAGTCACACCGTTTGTCTGTTTTTCGTTCCTTATTGTGTTGTCTTGTCGTGTATCCTGGCTGTCCAGGCTCCTCTTCCGCCTGTTCATTCGTTGCTTATTGTCTTGGCGTGTTTCCTGGCTAGGCAGGGTTCCCTTCCGCCCTTCCATTCGTTGTGTGTTGTCTCGACGAATACGCCTGTCTAGTCAGGGATCGTATCGTCCGTCCATGTGTGTTGTTTTTGCGTGTATCCTGGCTTTCCAGGCTCTACTTCCGCCTGTCCATTCGTTGTGTGTTGTCTTGGCGTGTCACCTGGTTAGGCAGGTTCCGCTTCCGCCTGTTCATGTCTTCTTTCCTTTTGTGTTTTACCTGTTTGTGTGTATGTTTATTGGTTCCTATTTCTTTTTCTGTTCTTTGTGTATTTAAGATAGTGGTTTTATTATCTACGCGTCGAGGACAACGTACCTTTAGCATGGCGACCGGCGACGCACGTCTTGATCAGTGCAACCATCAACAGCAACAATGCTATGCTACCTAAATAGATAAATTCTTCTACCTGATCTACAAGTTGTCCATTGATACTTACGGAGAGAGTGGTGTTCCCAGTCAAGCTAAGGATTTTGGTTTTGCTCGTATTAATCTTTAGCCTGACAACTTTTGCCTCTCTCTCGAGACCCAGAATCATTTCGCTCAGATCCATGATCTTTTGCGAAAGTAAGTAAATGTCGTGAGCATAGTCCAAATGCTGTGGGTGGGATTTCAGAGTACATTGAATGCCATGGTAACGTTCTTCAGGCAAATCTAAATGGAGCACATCACCTATAACGAAAAGAAACAAAATGAGTTATAGGATGCAACCTTGCCTGACCCCGCTATGAACTTCGAAGTCTTCCGACACCTTACCTTTATGGAGTACGCGTCATTTTACACCGACGTATATGTTGCAGAATTAATAGCCACTATTTTCTCCGGGACACCCCTCTTGCATAAGGCCGCCCAGATACATTCTTGGATCAAACTGTCGAAAGCCTTCTGAAAATCAACAATGAGCATATGCAACGGAGATCTATATTCGACGCATTGCTCAATTACTATTCGTAAGGTGTTGATGTGGTCGATGCAAGAAAAACCAGATCGGAACCCAGCCTGCTCTTCATTGATTTTGCTTTCTAAGTAGAGCTTGTTCTCTCATAGATTATCCTAGCTATTATTTTGGCAACAGCGGGAAGCACACAAATATGTACCCCTCCAATTATTGCATTCTGTAAGACTGCCTTTTTTGGGAAGATTGACAATCAAACCATCCTTCCATTGAGTGGGAAAATATTCTATATCCCACGCTCTACCAATGAGAGAGTGCAACAACTCCGCTGTTAAGCCGGGTATTGCTTGGTAAAGTTCGGCTGGAATGCCGTCGAGCCCAGCTGCCTTGCCACGTTTTAGTAATTGCGTCCTCAATTTTTTATTTCGTTGGGGGAGTTGATCGTATACCTACGTTATAACGGGAAAATAAATTACCAATATGAGGGGTGATCTCGCCATCAGTCACTCAATTTAAAACTGCAGCGAAGTGCTCTTTCCATCGCCTCACCCGATCGTCGGTATGGATGAGTAGCTTTCCATCACTAACTTTCACCATGTGTTGATAGGAACTACGACGTGCAGCTTCCTCTGACCTAGCAAGAATAGACAGTTGACATGCAACCTTTTGTTACGGCGTTCACTTCGTCGGACTTCCCGAGTTTTAGAACGGCACAGGAGATCAATGTTGTGACGATTCTCGTCTGTTGTTGACGCTAGAATATTCGCTACCATGTTGCGTCCAACATCCAAGGCTTTAGCCCGGGGGCCGGATTTGGGCCAATGACGGTCTCAGCGCTCTCCAGGTACGCATTCTTTATGGCATCCCAGTGAGCATTTAAATCATCAACTAATAATCACAGTTGTTTTCTGCGCGAGGTGATCGTTATATTGTTGGGTTACAGCTGAATACTTTACTTTGGCGGTGTCGAACTTACGGTGCCGAGACGGAGCATCATCACGGAAGCAATCCGTGAGATGGTGGTCTGTTCCTATAACTGCGCCAGCACCTCTCTAATTACGAACATCGAGAAGGCAACTTCGAAATCTGCTAGAAATGGCAAAATGGAGGATTTGATTCTCGATTCGGTACCGATCAACAGTTGTCCAGTCCAGGTGATCTTATGGCATTTTTTATGCTCAAACATAGTTCCTCCAATGAGTCGGTGGAAGTTCCAGAACTCTACAAATCTCCCACCGTTATCGTTCCGGATACCCAGACTGTCTGTCTCCCCATCACTCAAATCTCCCATCACCACTGCAATGTCACCCTTAGGTGTTTTACACTGGATGGTGTTGAATTGTTCGTAAAAAGAGTCCTTTGCTTCGTAGCTATCAGGTTTAGATGGCGTAATATTGAATTATTATAGTTTGAGCTGGTGTCTAACTTTTGAAGGATAAAAGGAAGTATTTTGTTCTTTGTGGTGTACAGACCATTTCAGTTCTTACCCTTGTTTGCGTCAAAGCCACACTTCTAGCCCATTACTCATAGTTTGCTTCGAATTGTACGGGCTACCAATTAACCAAAAAACACTTTGCAGCAAACTTAACCGTTATGAGATTTTCACAAAACCATGTTGAAAACACCATTTGACACTGTGGTACCGTTCAAAAAGTGTGAATCGCTGAGGCCTGTTACATCTTCCTTAAAATCCACGAAGCTACCTGCTTAGAACCTTAAAAGGAAGGCTCTTGCAAAAATGCACCTTTCCCCTAATTTTGCCAGATTATGTTCAAATTTTCTGGCGTACTAGGGCTGTTAATTTTTTGTCGTTGCTCGTTGTAGTTTCACGATTTTCTACAGACAACACCATCTCAATCTCGAAAATTTACCGGAGGTCCTTTCGTTCGAATGTGTCCAACAAAATGTTGAAGGCCTGAATTAACTTTCATGTTTGGCATAGCACGGATGATCGTTTTATAAAGGGTTATCCATATTGTGGTTTCAAAAGTAAACGTAAATAAAACACATATAAAATATTTTCTTTCATGATATTTCTTGTTTATTATAAAGTTTGAACGTTGACATTATGTGTAAAACACTACATCATGTAAATGACCACCACGCGAATTGTTGCAAGCATTGATTCTTTTGAGGTAATTTTCGACCACTTTTTGACACATATTGAGCGGTATCTCAGCCATAACTTGACGAATGTTGGTTTTTAAGTGCTCAAGAGTTAAAGGTTTATCTGCATAAACACGGTGTTTCGCGTAGCCCCACAAAAAAAAGTCCAACGGTTTCAAATCGCATGATCTTGGTGGCCAGTTGATATCGCCACGACGAGAAATTACGCGGCCAGGAAATGTCTCTTGCAATAAAGCCATATTCGCTCGAGTTGTGTGGCATGTGGCACCGTCTTGTTCAAACCACATATTCTCCAAGTCGTATTCTTCAATAGCAGGCAGAAAAAAGTCGACGATTGTGTAAACCATAATCTCATCTTAAAGCACGATATGTGGCTGTGCCAGAATCATCATTTTTGTAGTAGGTTTTAACAATTTTTATTCGTTGTGCGATAGTTAAGCGATCCATTTTCGTAAATGTCAGACTTTCAACTGAATAAAAAAAAATTGGTTTAACAACTTAGTTTGACAGATGTCGAATTCCAGCCCTATACTTTTGAAACCACGAAATGGATAACCCTTTAATAGGCTTCGTGTCTAAATAGCATTTTTGAAAGGATCGGAAAATAAGTCTTGTATCCGTCGGTTCTAAATTTTGTCAACAAAAAAAGTTGATAGTACTAAATCAATCTGGCTGGAAAACGCTAACGAAGAGCTCTGCAATGGCCAAAAGCTGTTCTGCGAAAACATGAAAACAAAATACACAATTTTTAGAAATTATTATGTTTGGCATAATTCACAGAAAACTGTTCTGACTCTTTGATGATAAATTAATCGGACCGGATTTACGACTGCACCTAAAATAACCGTTCCCCGAAGTACAGTCGTACAGTCAACATTTTGTAAAACAATTCAAAATAAACTGTTCCAACACGTTAATCAATATAAATTCATTCATCGATATCTCGGACTCTAAAAACAGCTCAATTATCCTTAGGCTAAGGAATCCCTGGCCTAAATACTTGCCACTTTTTCCTTTGATTCTTTTCAATAAAACAAAATAACAACATTCTTTAAAATACTTTCGATAAATGCCGCCGACGACATATTGCCATAGACGACATCCATCATGTCCTTAAGTGACACGGGGACAGTAAACCGAAGACGTTAAGTCCATCGTAAAAAGCTGTCGAAGGAAACAATTTATTAGGGCGCTACGGCGACGAGCTGAACAACAACAAGCCGAAGAAAGATGAAAACGTCTTTACATTCGTCGACATAAGGACAATGGACTTGAAGATCGACATCATGTCATGGCGCTCTCTCTCTCTTACCGGTTTTTTACGAATTTCATGAAATTTCCAAATAGAAAAGCGAGCATTCATGTTCCGCCGAGGTGCTCACGGCAGCGGAGAGGGAGGTTACCGTGGGCGGATAAATCCCCCACGAAAAGCAGCTTTTTCACTTTTCTCCTTTTTATGCTTTTCAGAACGTCAACTTTTTTTATCTTGTCTTTTGAATCTTTTTTTATTTTTTGTTTGTATTTTATCCGTCGAAGAGAAAAAAGAGAAATTAATTCCACTCCTGGGAACCATAAAACCACGAATTGACTTGGACACATCTTATTTTGTCTGTGCGGTTCGGATCTTTTGGATCCCATTCAGTTCAGTCAGCACTTTATTAAATGGATTTTCCAGACTTGTCCTGGTTTGCAGAGCGCGTTTTGTGTGTGCCTGTGAATGCTCAACTCGCCTCGCACAACTTTTGTGTGTCGGTAAGAAAATACGCGCGGTTTATGGGAAATCCTATTATCGCAATTTTTTGTGTTTATCCGCGCATTTAAAGAATTTTTCGTTTACGCCATCTCCCCGAGGACAATTTATTTTAGAGACATGACACGTTCATGCCAAACATCGAAATAGGTTTCCAGGTCCCCGGAGGTTGTTATGTTTTGCTGATTAGAAAGTGGTGAAAATTGGTAAGTGATTGTCAAAAAGATACATCTACCATCGACATTATACAGTATGAAATCCCCCGGTGGCCACTAAAGATATGGATACGGACATACTTGTGGGCTTTACGAGCCTAATAATAATATGCTGGCTATTAAAATCCGATGCCCAAAATGGATATGAGCCCGTGTCCGACCGACCGCAACCTCAGGCGGCCAACCTTTGCCTTGACATTCTTTGCATGCTCATCATCAGCATTTTTACTTGTGTTTTTGATGTTGTCATCGGCAAAGCAATGGTCGGCTTAATTACAAAATTAAGGACCCTCATTTTGTCTTTACCCCGATGAAAGCCGAGTGTCGGCTATCTATACGTGGGTGTGTCGCTTTGTGGACGTTCTCGGGTTGATTTTGGTCATTTTGCTAGTCCTTGCTGTTGAAGGGTTAGATGGGAACGGGCAATGGCATTCAAAAGGTACGGCGTTCAGTGTATATTCTTGTTGGACAATTCAACTCCTATACCGCCGGATAAATAGGAAACGGAAAAGGGTCACAATTTTAGGATTGTTTTTGTGCTGACCATTTCAAAACACCGGAGATAAATGACTTTTCCGGGGACAAAATGAAAATAACATTTTCAGATAGATGAGTTGGTAAAAGTTTAGATACAGTTGCCAGGAATTTTATGCTTTGCGGGGCACAACATGTTTAAAAGTGGAGTGATAAATATGCTATTGAATTAGAAAAGTTAAATGTGCGTACTATAGTGCTGAGTGATGTGGCTCCGGTTTTAATACTTTTATAGTATTTAATAAAGGATTTACCAGTATTACTAGCTGTAGAAAAACTATTAGTAATTTATACATAATTAGCAGATACATATCGAAATAATAGATCTCAGAAGTAAGATTAGAGTAGATTGTGGGGGGGGGGGCGCAAACCCAAGCCAATGGGCCTATTGTGCTATCGCCCTAGTCGCAGGTGGGCAGTCTAAGTGCTAAGAAAGGAGTTAAGTCGAAGCTGTGTCGTCTGTGTCTGGATAGGCCACTCCAAATTGTATCCAACGGTGTTAGGCCAGAGCATCACACTCGCACAGGACATGGATTGAGGTCTCGTCATCTTCTTCACAAAATTGACAGCTCGCGTTTTGTAAGAGTCTCATTGTGAGCAGATGTGATCTCAGGCAAGAGTGGCCTGTAGGAATCCCACATAAACGTATTTTATTTCTGCTTAGCTGAAGCAGCTCAGCCGCTCTTTTATGGGAATATCTTGCTATGAACAGTTTAGATTATTACCTGAGTCCTGGTAGTGTGTCCCAGTGATCAGATGCCTTAAGTCGTTCCTGGTCTTTGATTAGCCTCTTTACTATCCACGTAGAGATACTACAAAAAGGTTTTGGTCCGCAAAAGTGGGATGATGCGGCTCATCAGCCTGTTCGTTCCCTGTGATGCCCATATGGCCTCGAATCCAGGAGAGTGTTAATCTATTATTTAGGCCTAGTTTGTTCGGCGCATTCAGGCAACATTGAACAAGTTTGTTTACGTAGTTTGCACGTAAATAGAGATCGGTGTAGGTTGCTATTGCGTACACTTCTGCCTGAAAGACAGTGGTATAATGCCCTACATATAGATAGCCTATTTGCCGGGCCGAACACACCAGCTCCTGAACCCTCGGTTGTTTTGGAACCGTCAGTTAACCATTTGATGGTCTGTGTGTGGAGCCTGACGAAATTAGAATGCCACTCCTCTCTGTTCCAGGTCTCCTTTGCGAGGTGGTCGGAAGGCATATTCGCGATAGTGATGTTGTGGAGGCAGGTTAGCTGGCCCTTAGTAAGCTCCAGATTGGCATCGCTCCCCAATGAGTCGTGCAAGTCCTAGTGTTGCTTCGGTTTCGAGGTGTATGTCAACTGGGTGTAGGTGAAGTAACACCTCTAGAGCACTGCTAGGGCAGGATCATAGTGCACCGGTGGTATTGAGACATGCTAGTATCTGCACCTTGCCTAACACCAGACCGCAGCACCGTAGTTTAGAGTTGGTGTAACTATTTTTTTTTGTATATACAGTGAAACCTCTACTGGCGGAGACCGGACAATTTTTTGATACACACGTTTCAGGATACATTTCGGGAACAAATTTACCTCTAACAACCGGACCCTCTAATAGACGAACACGGACACCATATTTCTGTACATATGATTCGAAAAACCTCTCACAAACGGACAGAAAATTGACTTTCTTGTATACGAAAATAAAAATATTTTGGCAACTACCCTAATTTATGGTATTGACAGCAGTCTTTGGTTGTAATGCAATTGGTGGTTTGTGGAAGAGGAAGAATTATACTTAGAGTGGATGACTCCCACAGATTTATTTTACAATTGGCTATTTTGTTATTATTCTTGTTTTGTTAACGGGCATACTCACGATATTTTTAGAAGTATTGGTCAGGTCACCGCTGTCACACTTAAAAACCTCCTCCGTTTCTCACAATAACTGAACGGTCTGCAAGCGTGCGTACCTGTCAGTCGGGTTAAGAGAGTATCTTCGGACTCCCTTTTAAGGTTTCGACCTTGGGCCTTCACGGCCATAACTGCCCTCGCGACAGTTCGCTTCAAACTCGAGTCCATTACAGAGTCAGAGTAAAAGTTTTCTTGGAACAGAAGGAAGAAAGAATCGATGTAGCCTGCTCTGATTGATTTGTATAAGCTAGAAGCTAAAACATTCCTATTTCTGGACCAATAATTAAAGCCAAGCCAATAATTCTGGACTTTCTGCGTCCAATGGATGGTTAGAGAAGTGGAGCAAAAGGCACAATATAGCCCTTAAATGTATAACTGGCGAAGCTTCGGATGCGTCGAAAGTAGACGTCGATCAATTCACAGCAAAATTACCCTCCCTACTACATAGGTACAAGCGTGAAATAATCTACAACACTGATGAGAGTAGCCCTTACTTTCATTAAAGTTGAAAAAATGTGCTGGTGGTAAACTATTTAAAGCAGTGGTTCCCAACTCACAAATGTCTGTGGACCACTTATCCGGTAAATGAATCACTACGGACCACTATTTTTTGGTGAAACGAATTCAAGTTACCATTTTTTCTAGAACTAACCTCAGGGTCTCTCATATTATAACTTCCACTTATTCAAATTTTGACTTTTTGCACTTAGCAATACAAAAGGTCCGTTTTATTGGGTGAGAACAGAACTGGACAGCTCAATTCCCATACATTTTTGAAATTTTTTGACAATTGCTGTTCTATATAGAACAACTCCTGGCAAATTTGTATGGAAATTGTGCTTTTCTATCCTGTTATGACCCAATAAAGGACGTAATTTAAGACAACTCCTAATAATTTAGGCCTGATTTGATGTGTTTATACCACGAAAGTGTCATAAAGCAAGGTTAGATTAGATTGTTAAGGGACATACCGTAAAATTTGTGGGACCATCGCCATGGGCCTATTGTTCTTTGGCCCTAGCCAAAAATAAAAAACTACGGCTGGTAAAAACTGTTGATCGTAAACCTACCTTAAAAGTGTATTAAGTTGGCTGACTATAGCCGAAGCTAAGGTGGATTTGCGGACGCGGCGCTACGATGCGTTCAACAGCTTGAGGCTTGTCTAAAGTTGCCGCTCAGAAAAATAGAATGCTGCAGCTGTATACGCCAGTTCTTCAACTAATTTGTTGCCTTTGATATCAATAAAACGACGAACCCAAGGCAGCCTTAGTCTCTTTTTAGAGCCCAATTTACTCAGCACAATCACTGTACAAGTCTTGTCGGCCTGCAGTTTGACCACAGTTCTTGTAATAAAGATTTATTTGGTTGAATTGTTAAATGTTATTTACCCTTTTCGCATGAAATGCAATATAATATTTTTATAGTAGTAGTCTCCAGGGTCTTCGCGGACCACTTACAGGCCTCTCACAGACCACCTTCGGTCCGCGGACCACCTGTTGGGAAACAGTGATTTAAAGAAAGGCTGACAATTTTATTTTGTGTTAACATGGCAGGCGAAAAGGAGATGCTTCTGGTGATCGGTATGGCAGATCCCATCCCTTAAGCTTTCAGGAAGCTTCGCCTCCAAGATTTGCCAGTCAATTGGAAGTCGAATCGCAAAGTGTGGATGGCGCTTTCCGAATGGATACAACAATTTGACAGTAAAATGAAAACACAAAACAGAAAGGTGATTTTATTCCTTGATAATGCTGCGTCCTACCCGACAGAATTAAGTTTTACAAATGTCGCCAGCGTGTTTTTTTGTCAGCTAATACAATAACCGTGTGTCAACCCTTAGATCAGGGGGTAATCTAAAATTTTAAGGTACACTACCGACGATTAATCCTGAGCACATCATTTCAAAAATTGACATAACAACATCAGCAAAAGTTATCAATGTTCTTGAAGCTTTGTTCTTTATCAAAACCTCTTGGCACAAAGTTAATGCAACCTCCATAAAAAAAAAAAACATTTAAAAAGGCAGCATTCTCGCAAACAAACCAGACTCTTTTGGAATTTGACCCCAAAGACGACATACCATTGACCACCTTATTCGGCTTTCAAAATGTGTTCGGCAGTGCAAACAATCGAAGTCTAAGGGAACTTTGGACTATCGATTTGACGGTCCACATACTGAAAATCATGAAATTGAGACTCGTTGTGAAGGTTCAATAGACATTGTGGACGTAAGCGCTGTCGACGATGGTGACGAGGAGACTCAAGAAACAAATCCAATTAAATCTTTTGCAGAAGCCTTGAGCAAATTGCCCGTTTGCAGACTTTCTTTTTCTTTTACTTGTAAAATGAATATGAAGTACATGGTATTATTTGAATGCTTTTTATATTGTAATTAAGCTTCTATACGTTTATACAATATTGAATTTTGTACGATACCTCTTACAAGCGGACACCTCTCATAACCGGACAAAAAGACTGACACCATGAGTGTCCGGCTATGAGAGGTTTCACTGTAATACCAAAGTTATAGGGGACAACCCTTTAGTGCAATAGCACAACTTTGGCAAGGATAGAATTTAAGGTAGGGGAATATGGCAGTTTTGGGTGATACACAGGTGTTCGTGGATATTTTGTTTGAATTTCAAGTACATATTAGGAAAAACAGTTGCAGGCAAATAGTTCCACATACGTATTGTTCGTGTTAAAAACGACTCATAAAATTTTACAGTACGGCAAGTTGAGACCACAAGAGTATGAGGATGCGAGCGACTAGTTTTCCGAGTATGGCGAATAGGTTGAGCAAATTCAGGTATCAGACTATGAATCTCGTTAGAGAATCGGTTATAGTAATAACGATAAAGGAGTGACAGGGAGCCAACATTTCGTCTATGTTCGAGAGAATCAATATTAGTAGTTATTGAGCTATCACCTATGAGTTCCAAGGCTCTACGTTGTACTTTGTCCAACATAGACAATGCGGTCCGACCTGCCCCAGCCCAAACATGGGAGTTATATTCCAGTCTAGGCCTTAAATGGCTCTTGTAAATATGAGATTAAGTCAAGTAGTGAAAAATATTTAACGCATCGATTTAATAATCCTAGATACTGCATGGCATTTTTGGCAATGGCGAAGATAAATGGTCGGTCCATTTCAGTTTACTTGATATGCTGGTACCCAGAATATCAAGCGAAGGCGAATCAGGGACTGATACACCATCAATCCAATACAGAATGGGATGCTGGTGGAATGTCCAATTTGTTAGAAATTAGACAGCATTGCGTTTTCATAGCATTAAAAACTACTCTATTA
This sequence comes from Microchrysa polita, assembly GCA_949715475.1. Classification (NCBI taxonomy): domain Eukaryota; kingdom Metazoa; phylum Arthropoda; class Insecta; order Diptera; family Stratiomyidae; genus Microchrysa; species Microchrysa polita. The sequence continues at coordinate 36,385,841 of OX454415.1, forward strand.
CGATTACCCCAATTGATGATCTTGAAAATGTCATCATTTAAAGAAGAAAACATTTGGTTCCTACTGATGGATGTAGCGTTTCCACGAGACTCCAAAGCTGACTCAAAGGAGGACGTGAAATCAAGCGTGCTGTCATCAGCAAAACTGTGAATTGGGTTGTTGGTAATCTGTAAGAGATCGTTAACAAATAAAAGAAACAATGTAGACGACAGAACAGTTCCCTGGCGGACCCCCGCATTGATCTTATGGCAAGAAGATTTAACACCATCTAGAATAACGACAATTGAGCGGTCAAAAAGAAAACCTTCAATCCACTTAATTAAGTTTTCGGAAACTTTTGATAAAATAGATGCTAATGCAATTGGCCTATAGCCAAATGGCGACACGTGCAGCCAAATGGCTGTTGTCATTCCATCCAAACGTGTCGCCATTTGGCTATGCGTCCAGTTTTGATATTCAATATAGCAACTCAACCAACCGCTTTGACAACCGCTTGTCAATTTCAAAGTGAAAATTTTGCAACTTTTCTTCGTTCTTTTGTGTGAAATTGAATAATTCTTGAATGGCCGTGTAATAATTCAAACGCACAGAGTCCGATTTTGATAATTAAATTTTAAAAAATCACCAAAATGAAATTTTTGTTATGTCATTTTTTGGCTGCTCGTGTGGATGCTAAGTAGCAGCCAAATGGCTGTACGCGATGCCAGTTTTTGGACGCGCAGCCATTTGGCGACACGTCTAGAGGGACCTTTAGGCTTAGGACTTTTAAAACTGTGAGGTATAAAGGGGAATTGCTCTGTAAACCCAGAGCATAATAGAGGGTTTCATACCCCAGGCTTTTTCCCTAGGAGTTTTTACATATACAAAGTGCTCTGGTGGCTTTTTCAGCCGCTGCGCCGCTTCGACATGCTTTTGTCAGTGAAGTTTACTCTCAAGGATAACCCCGAGGTGTTTGAATTGATTCCCAATTCGTAGTGGGTTGTTGTAGATTATCAGAAATCTGAGTTCAGCCCGATTTCTATTCCTGGATAAGAGTATCATGATCGTTTTGGATGTGTTGACTCTGAGCCCGTTCCCATCACACCATTCTTGAACTATTTTGTAGTACTGGTTCGTGTCAATCAGGTAGTGTTTCCTCAAGCAAACCCTTTACCACTATAACCACATCGTCGGCATCTCCCTGTACGGAGAAGCCATTAGATGTGAGCTTCCACAAAACCAACCACCACCAACCAGGCACCACAGGAGGGGCGAAAATACACCCCCTTGTGGGCAGTCTCTAGTAACCTCAGCAAGGAGAGTTTGTTCGTTCATTTGGCAGACGACTTTTCTGGAGGAAAGCATGCTGCTTATCCATCCTAAAGTCGTATTTTCTACGATCTTATTTCTCAGTGCTCTTTCAATTGATTCGAAGGCAGTATTGGTCGAATGCCCCTTCAATGTCCAAGAGAGCAGCAAGCGCAGTACGTTTGGCCTCGAAAGTTCTTATTGATTTCTCTTGCAAGGCTGTGATACGCGGATTCTGTGGATTTACCTGGTTGGTAAGCAAACTGCCTTTTATGTAGAGGGTAACTAGTCAGCGCGGTTTTTCATCAATGATTTTGTCTATTGATTTAAGCATGAATAAAGTAAGACTGATTGGTCTGTATCCTCCTTGGGCCGGTTTCCCATTTTAGTAATGAAGATTACTCTCGCAAGTCTCCATGAGCGCGGGATGTAGACCTGCGCAAAGCTGCTTCTGAAAATACCTAGGAGGTATGGAGTTAGAAGTTCCAGTCCCTTTTGAATGAGAACTGCAAAAATCCCGTTGGTGCTGGCGGATTTATATTTTATTTTATCTTGAGTAAAGATTTTTGCCTTGCTGTTTTCCAGTCTGAAGAATTAGCACTGTGCAGATTGTCTTCATTTGAAGGCCCCTCATTCCTGAGTATGTGGAAAAGGGGTGCTAATGAGTAGCTCACCCGTCGTCAAAGCGTCAGTCGTGTGGTGCCCTTCAGGGTGCTTTATTGTGCTTACGTGCTCAGTGTCCGTTTTATCCATACCTGCATGGAGTCTAGCAGCTGTCCTAGTGCTTTCAACACCTTCACAGAATTTGCCCCACGAGTTCAATTCGGCTGACCTGATTTTGTTGTTGTATTCATTAAGTAGCGAGCGATATGTGTTCTACTCTCCTGTCCTTTAAGCTCTGTTAGAGAGTCGTCTTGTAAGCCTCCTTAATTTCGATAGCTCTGGAGTCCACCAGGGTACTCCTTTGATGTCCTTCGTTCTTCTGAGGGGGCAGTTTTCCTCAAAATAAGTCACTATGGCCCCGGTGACGTTGGAGAACAAGCTGTCCAGACTTAGCCAGCTGGAGGTAGTCCTGTCGATGGTGGATAACCTCTCTCGTAGAATTTTTTGTTTTTTTGTGGTCCCACTCAGTTAGATGTGGTATGCGCCTTTCTCGCAAACTTGCTTTGGGCACTAAAAGCTGAAACCTGATATGCATGTGATCTGACATTGATGCTTCGTCACATACATGTCGGTTTCTAACCCAGTTTTCAGCCCATTGGTTGCCAAAGGTTAGATCGAGTACTTCCCGTCTCGATCTAGTAACAAAGGTAGATTTGCTACCTATATTGAAGATGCTGAAATATAGGCTGGAGAATGCTTCTAATCTCTTGTGTAGTGTATGAACTTCCCCAGACCGTGTGGTGTGCGTTAGCATCACATCCGATAAGTAGAATCGCCTTGCTCTTGCCGCAGAGGTCCGCCAGACTTTTGAGTTGTGATGCTGGTAGCTCCCCATCACCAGGGAAGTAGGCATCCTTTTGGTATCATCGTTAAGTGATGTTGTTGATGATGTATGTTAAATGATGCAGACTGTAGTCAAATCACTGTTACTGAATTCTGTAAGATATATTAAGTTTATGCTGCTTCTAATTAGTATACATGCTCGAGGTATGCTCGAACTAGTATCATATACGACTGAGGACCCGCTTACCTTGAGTCTTTTCATTTTACTACTTACTTGCCAGGGTTCTTGAATGAGAGCTAATCCGATGCCCTCCCTGGCGAAGCCGGTCATTACCGTATCCGAGACTGTGATGGCGTGATGCAGGTTAGCTTGAAGCACGCCCAGGGGTACACGTTTGTCGTTGGGTACATCGGTGTCGTCCACGGGCTCGATGTGTCCCTGTTGCTTGGTCGAGTCCCCTTCCTTAGTCTCCATATAGATTACGGTTTCAGAGAGAGGGGATTGGACATCATCGTCCTCTGTGCCTTCGAGAACCTCGTCCGCTGGTGGTACGACAATATCCCGCTCGGTGGGGGTTGTCGGTGGGCTCCGCGATACGGCTGAGCTCTCAGCAGTAGCTGGAGGTTTCTCAGCTGTGTCACGCTTTCAGGTATTAGGGTGGAGAGTGACCCTTCTCAATTTATCCTTGAGGCTAAATTCAGCTTTGATAATTGCTCCGAAGGAGATCGGGTCTACCGAGAGCGTAGCTGAGATGCCCTTGCCCTCGCGTGTTTCGCGAACCACCCTCCAGCCGTCGATGTGAAACCCATCTTTCTGATTCTCCAAATATTTGAGCGCATTTTCCGCATTGCACTCCGTGTTGGGCGGGAAGAAAACGTTCACGATCTGATTGCGCAGAATTTCGCTGTATAAAACTGCCTTGAGCGATGCTCCCGGCCATGGTTCCATTCTCTAGCTTAATGAGCCACTCCACTTTAACTCCATTCTGGCGCTCGAATATGATGTGGCCTAGCCTGAATCTTATCTCGGGGAATTTCGGCTTCACCTGCTTAGCGCTCTCAGAGAGAATCTCCGCCAACAGCACGTGCTGTACCTTTGTCTTTTGCTCTGAAGTTAGCAGTTCAGTCGGGTTGGTGGAGATTATGGCCACACTGGTGTTGGAGGCCACTTTGGCGTAGGAAGCCTTAGCTTTTCCTTTGCCTCCAGTGGGGACAGAAAAGCGGCTTTTATCGTCGCCTTGCTCGTTGATTGTAACGCGTCTTTCCTCTCACCTCCTCCGATGCTGCCTACAATCGGGACAGCGCTGCATTGGTCTTGGCCCACCCGTTGCCTCTTACTGTCTAGCTTAAGCTCAGGTTAGACCTCGTCCGTGGAGCGTTGTCGCTTTGCTTGAGGTGGTATCTGGGGGGAGTTACATGAGGGTTGCGCCGCTAGCTCTCTTGATTTTGCTGGCTCATGTCCCTGTGGCAGGAACTTGATGTAGCGTTTGCTATGAAAACATTCGATAGACGTTATCATTGAAAAAAGCTGATGTGATAAAAATTGTATAACCGATTTGAATCAACGTCCGATTTTAGGAGCCTTAGCCTCTTCTCACAATTTATTTTAGTTCGCCCGATTTAATCACAAATTGATCCTTTAGCTGTTTCTTTTGATTTCAAGATACCTACGGCTTCGTTCAATGCTTATATGGCTTATATGGGACGGTCTTCTTCTTCTTCTTTTAGCGGTGATATGGGACGGCCTCGAGCCATGAATTTGTGGCTCGTGAGTCGTGGTGCACGAGATGTAAAAACACGGGTCTCGTCCCATATAAGCCAATGTATTTTGATGTCTCGAGCTTGTGAGCCGTACGGCTCGTCGTTTGAACTAGCCTAAGTAAAAGGAGCAGTGCTGAAATTATGCTAGTACAGTAAACGGGGATGTTTTGCTTAATTAAAATTTTGTACAGATGTTCGGAGATATGCCTTAAGTCTAAAACTGAGTTTTCGTATCTGAGGGAATAGGGAAAGTTGGAGCTGATTGTCTATTTATAGGCTAATATTGTGATTTGGATTGCTCATTAAATTTTCTCTCCAACGGTATCTCAATCAGGGTCATCTCATAGGTCAATAAGGTTTATTGCAGTAGCCGAATCGAATGCAATCGAATATTTTTACAATATCGTACGAAACCCAATCATCACTTATATCAATTGCATTGATCAAAAAATGTCTCTGGAACATTATGGTGTTAAAGCCAAATAGATACCCGTGACTGTAAATTAGTTGTGACACCAAAATAATGATTTCCCATAATATCAACATTTCTGATACAGAACGTTCAACACCACCCGGAACTAAGTCCCTGTTGTAGTCGCAAAAACAAAAACCTATCCAGACTTCCGAAATTTTCGAGATATGAGGATTGCCTGTTTTTGAAATAAATAAAATATATTTTACAGTAAAACTCATTCTCTTGGATACTTTATAGCTTGACTTTATTCTTTTTCCTCTAAACTTTTTACAGAATTTTTCAGAAATTGAAATAATCTATACAACCCATCAACTCCCGCGTGACCATCTAAATACACCAGTCTCAATGTAAAAGTCTTATCCGTACAATCATAATTCATAACAATTTCAAAGGTTAAAATAGGAGCAGTGACATCACCTGCAGCCGTGCTACATTCACCTTCTTGTCCACCCGCAACCGCCTCCGCAATATCCTTTGTACTCTCGCCGCAACGCCGTTTACGTCGTATATTCGTCCAATGGTCGGCGTAGGCTTTCGCCAGAAAAGATAACGACGGTGCTTCTGCCGATTCGGTATATCCTGTTGTTGTGCCTGTGTCTGACAACGACAACAATGACGATGATGTCCTTTCCAAATTTAAACGAATATCCGAGAAAATCCCATTCAGATACGTTGTACATTCCACGAAAGTTTCGGCCGTTCTGAAAGCGTACGTAAATGATTTGGTTGACTTATGAAGTAGGCCAGCCGTTTGTGATGGCACGCTACGAAGAATTAGATTTGAATCGAATGTCCAGGCCAATCCCCAACGAGTTGTATTGCCCTGACAGAATTCCGTTTGGGCAAAGTTCGTAATTTGATTCTCCTTAAGAAGTTTCAATATTGATATCGATGATGTCTTCTGGCCCAGCATTGTGGTGTAAACTCTGCAAGAAGAAGTGTAACAACATTTTCTAATTGGCATCTACTCTTGTATATCGTTATAGTAGATTGGCCTGAACGATGTCCTACTTGTTAACGCAAACAGAAAAACGGACAAAACGAAGTTGAGGAATATTGTCGATTCGGGAAAAGAAAGTTTTGGGCAAGAAGTTGCCTGATTACCACCACCCGGACGGTTTATACAAAAGTTAACATTATTTGCAGGATATTTTGATCGTGTATTGGAAATTGTTTGAGTAAACTGTGAGAATTGGTATAAGGAGGACAGATGTTTCGAAAGAGTTGGAAAAAGTTGGAGCTGAATTCGAAGTTTTTGACGTATTGAATATTTTAAAATATTTAGATTTCATAAATAAAGAAGCGTTAAGTGTCTAATTTAGATCAATAAAATTTTTTGTTAAAACTGCAAACGTAGAAACATCTGATAGAGAACTGTCCCGGGAAGTTTTTGGTATTTCCCCATAATTAACAACCTTTTTAAATGTAGGTACACATAGCATATTTCAAAAAACTTAGTCATGTGAAAACACGAATTGAAACTTTTCCTCTGTTTCTCATTCAAATTTGAAGTTTCATTTTTAGAACAAGATAAACAAGGCCGTCTTTTGTGAGTATTTAAAAGAGTCCGCCTCCGTCTGCAACATTCATCCTAAGGGCAATAATCTAATCACTATAGCAGGGGGAGCTCTAACACACTCATCCAGTTTGAAGGAAAAATCAACATAAGCTTCCACCTGTTTCAGTAGGTGTTTAATCAGATGACTCCTCGCCTCCGCGCGCCAAGACATTCTTATCGTATTATCGTTATTGCGACTCGGCGAACCTTAAATTTAATCAAGACTTACATTACTGCGTAAATACAAAAGCATCCCGATGTCAATATACCCTACAAAAATATTCTAACCATTTCTCCCCAATTCTTTCTGAATAAAAATCCTTTTGCCGTCGCTTTTTCTTCTGTTTGGTTTTCGGTCTTTTCTATATCCTTTCGGCAAAAAAAAAGTCGAGTACCGTAACCATCGCAACATATTTACCTAATTCGATCCTTGAACAAGAAACTTTCTTCCAGAATTCGCCTTACAAAGGCCACTTCGCCACCTTCACAGCTCGTTTCATCTCGCACACCAGTCGATTCATTCGCGGCAGGCTTTCGATTCTCCGTATTTTTATCTCCTGATGGTGATGTCAGCACGGTTGGCGGCTGTTTATGTCCATCGGCTTCGAAGAACGGCGGATTACATAAGCAAAAATCGAAATGCTGGCTGCTAGCGTCAACTGTTGCTAGGTAATCACGAAAGATTACATTGGAATCCGTCTGCTCAAAGACCCTCACCAAATTAGTTAAATCATTTCGTTTGATATTCTCACGGGCATAATGAAGATTTGTTGGATTCAGTTCGAGGGCTGTCATTTGCCATCCGTTTTTTCGTGCAGCCAGAAGGGAGTAAATACACGAGGCACCACATCCTTAAAAAGAAAACACGAAAAAGGAACGAATGATACGATTAAGTGGGATGTCTTTATGATAAGAAGATAAGGGCAACACGTCTTGACTTTTGCTTTAGTTTACGTGGAAGGATACATGAGGCCATTGTGCCACAAGAGGTCCTTGAAGAAAAACATACTATTCTTTATGGAATCCCAAAAGTACTTCAAAGATTGAATAATATTATTTACCAAATGTACTTATTAGTGGCATATAGGGATTAGAAAACGTATTAAGATGGTAATAATAATGTGACATAGAAAAAACGAATCTTAATGAATTTCCATCAACTCTAGGGTTTTAATGAAATAGATATAATTATAATTAGGTCGGAAAAAATTAATACAAATTTTTTTTTTGTATATTTTGTCGAGCCTTATGCTAACCGAATGACTAGCACTAGACTACACAACATTTTTTAATTTGTTTAAGTCAATACGTGTTGCCCATGTTTTATAATTGTCGAGGAAGAATATTTACCTATGTCAATTCCTGATATTGGTCTATCGGAAATTTGTAATAATTTCATAATATCCTCCAGCCATAGTATGTAATTCAATCTAAGCGGAACCGTTGGAACAAGATGATCTTGTGGAATGTCTATGTTTAGGTCAAAATCACGCGATAGCAGCGATTTGGTGAGGGATTTCAGTGTATTTTCAGATTTCATGTCGATGCTAACAGTTCCGTCGAGTTCCTTTAGAAGAACAAAAAGAAATCCGTTAAAAACTGCCCGTTTAAGGTAGAAATATACCCAAAAAATCTTGTCAAGAAAACCAAATAGTTCTGTCGAGTTTTATTGAGACTAAACAGCACCATATTAGCATTTCCTTCCATTTTCGGAGTTTGCAAACTGTTGAGAATTTTTTCTTATATTTTTTTGAGGTACTGGGTTTTGTTGCCAAACAGGGACAAAACCGGAAAAATAATTTGGGAGTTTTTCAAAATTTTCGGAGTTTGAACAGGTAAATACAACATATTCGACATCTACCAAATTACTTAAAAGTTTTCTATGGTTCTACAGACTTCAGAAAATTTAGCAAAAAATTTTACAAAATCTTGAATCAAATATAAAAAAATGACAACTTGCCCAGCTGTCATTGTCTTATAAGGAGTTTCGTTGGATTGCGGGAATCCATGGATTCCGTGTGTGGCCACCCTTAGGATGGTCCTTAATTTTGAAAACTGACTAAATAATCGTCCGAGATAAATTCTACCAAATGTAAAAAATCAGCCGACGAGAGCGAGATAAAGAGTGTGATTCTGAAACGCACCGGTCGCATATGTCCCCACAACATGTTGCGGTTTTGCGGATCAGCAATAACTTTCGGTGTTTTCCATATGTCTGCCTATGTGGAATATGTAAAAGAAAAGTTCCGGAGATCATTTTTTTTTCGTAAAACCGCAGTTAGAGGATCTGAATGGACAACATGTTGTCGGAACATATGCGGCCGGTGCGTTTCGGAACCGTACCCAAAGATACAAAACCACTGTCAGCTGGTCTTAACCAGAAAAGTCAGCCGCGATCGGTTTTTTTTGCTACGCAAACCTACACGGGACTCCATTAAAAAAAACGAGACCGAGGCTAATTTCGGACACGGCCGAAATTTGAATACCCGTCACATTTGAATGAAACTTAAGCTTCTTTTGTGTTAACAATTTCTACCGTAGCCCTATGGCGTGTTCCGATTCCATCTGTTCCTAGAATCGTTGAGGCTAGTCCAGGATGCATTTGATGAATTTTGGTTAAGATTCAAAAAGAAAAAAAGTTTCTTTTACATGAACCATACATTTATCAAAAATTCTTGAAAAGAGAATCAATCCGTACGCAGAACAAATCATTGGCGAGTATCAAGGCGGCTTCAGACCTGGTCGTTCAACGACCGATCAGCTTTACACAGTGAAGCTACTACTCGACTTCAAGCAGGCATACGACAGTATCGACCGAAGTGTACTGTACAACATTATGCTGAATTTTGGTATACCGGCAAAGTTAGTGCGACTCCCAAGGATGACGATGACTAATACCGTCTCGCAGGTCAAAGTGCAGAACCGACTCACTGACCTATTTGAAACTCGTACTGGACTCAAGCAGGGCGACGGGCTGGCGCCGACGCCCTTCAACCTGGCTTTGGAGTATGTAATTCGAGCCATGAATATGGACAGCAGCGGAACGCTACTCATCCAGTCGACTCAATTAGTAGCGTACGCCGACGATATCAACATCATGTCTCGAAGGTTGGGTGATGCAGAAAGCCTCCTGCATAACCTCAATAACGCCGCAAAGGAAGTTGGACTACATATCAACGAAAGCAAAACAAAGGCCATGATGCAATCGAAAACAAGCATCACAGTGGGGGACCTTAATATCGAGTATGTAGACAACTTCAACTATCTGGGTTGTAACTTATCAAAGGACGCCAACGAAACCGACGAAATTAAGCGACGGATACAACTAGCCAATAAGACATATTTCTCGGTCCTCCCTATAATTAATTCGAAACTTGCGCACAGGAACACGAAGCTCCGCGTGTACAAAACGATCATCCGACCCGTGCTATGTTATGGCTGCGAAACATGGACCCTTACCCAAGCCTCCGAAATTTTGCTAGACCGATTCGAACGAAAGGTCCTTCGGTGAATTTTCGGGGCCGTACGCGAGCGAGACCAATGGCGTATCCGATACAACCATGAGTTGTATCAATTGTACGATGAGCTGGAAGTATCGAAAATCGTGAAGCTTCAACGTCTGTAATGGGCGGGGCATGTACAACGGATGGACGACAATCGCATGCCAAAGAAAGTTATGAACGCACAACGAATTGACGGAGCGAGGTTGCGTGGACGACCGAGAGCTCGCTGGGAGAACTCCGTAGATGAAGACGCCCACCAGCTGCTGGGCTTCCGAAGCTGGAGGACAAGGTCACGTAACCGCGACAATTGGAGGTCAACGATTCAGGCGGCCAAGGCCCGACGTCGGGCTATCGTGCCACATTGATGATGATACATTTGGGGGTGTGTTTGTCCCCTATTACATAATGTTCCGATTCCATCCATTCCTAGATATGCTTTGAGGCTTTACTAGGAACACACTTGGGTGAAGTTTGGTTAAGATTGGTCCATAAAGAAAAAAGCTTTTCTTAGAAGAACTAAATTTTCAGTGGTTGGTTTGTATGGCAGCCCTATGACGTAATGTTCCGATTCCATCCGTTCCTGGATATGTTTTGAGGCTTCACTATGAAAACATTTGGATGAAGTTTGGTTAAGATTGGTTCATAAAGAAAAAAATTGTCTTAGAAGAACCTAATTTTCCGGGATTGGTTTCTATAGCAGCCCCATGACGCCATGGTCCGATTCCATGCGTTCCGACATATATACAGCGTACACTAAAAGGAAACTTGTATACAAAATTTCATAGCTTCAAAACTGAGGGACTAGTTTGCGTTGCAACAGACGGACAGACAGACAGACATACGTCGCTCAATCGATTTCTCTCGTCACACTGATCAATAAATATATGTATGTACTTTATATAGTCGGAGGTGCTTCCTTCTGTGCGTTACAAACTTCATGACAAGTTAATATACCCTTTCACATAGTGACGGGTATAAAAACGCACTTATTGACTTTTAAGCTCAGTGCTCAGTATTGTATTTGTTGGCAAAATTCCACCCTTTTTTTATGTTTAGTTTTGTTTTGGCAATTTATCGAATACGATGTGTTCGATGTACATATGTTCACCACTCAGACCTTTCTATATGGCTCACAAGAAAGCGACCGAAATTTTGTAGAACATCTACTCCTCAGTTTCTGGAAACATTTCTTAAACGTGATGGTGGTAGCATCGATGATGAGTCCCGGGCTTCACATCCAAAACAGGCCACAAATCAAGAAGTAGTACAACATCTACTCCTCAGTTTCTGGAAACATTTCTTAAACGTGATGGTGGTAGCATCGATGATGAATCCCGGGCTTCACATCCAAAACAGGCCACAAATCAAGAAGTAGTACTAGGCCGGAAATCCACTGTTGCAACTTTTTGACAACATTATTGACCACTGTGCGTGTTTTTTTGTACTCCGGTGTAGATTATTCTAGTGTAACTGCGTGGGGTTGCGTTACCCATACAGGTTATGTTTTTACTGTAACCTCATACTTATACTGGCCGTGTTTTTTAATTAGCTAACCTACACTATCCGGGGTAATTTTCATACAAACGCTTACCTGTGACTTTATTCAGGTTAGAAATTATATTGCTATCCAGATTTAATGAGCTTTCCAAAACTCGCCTAAATGTATGCAATCCCAATTATTTTCTAGTAAGTTTTCCAATGACTAGCAAAAATTAAATTTTGAAATGAAAAGCTCTAAGGTATAGTTTACATGCAACACACAAGTGTGTGCAAAAAATATAGTTTTTCATTGTAAATTAATGTTAAAAATGTTGTTCGTCGAATTCTTATTCTAACAAAATTATGATTCCTACATAAAAATATGTTTTCATTAAAAAAAATTACATGTTAACTTTTGCGTTTGTAAAGTGAAAACGGGGCTTTAATATTTTTGAGCAATGTTTTGAAATTAATGGCAATGCCTACGTGACAATTTGAAATTTAACCTGGATGCTACCCTCGATAGTTTTTTTTTGTGCGTCTGGGTTAGCAAACCTGCCCCCGATGTGAAAAAAACACGGCCACTATTATACTTATACTATCACCCCAAGGCCGGGTTTCTGATACCTCTTATTCGGTACCTGTCGGCTGATTAGTATTATCGCATAGAGAAGACACACACAATATTCAGAAAGCTTTTCCATTTTATTGAATGGAATTTTTGTTTATTTTGCATAGCTACGCCATATTTGAAAAATCATTGCGCACTTTCATCCAACAGCGTAAATGAGCAAAAGATAACATAACTATGCAAAATTAACAAAAATTCAATTCAATATAATGGAAAAGCTTTCTGAAAATTGTGTGCGTCTTCTCTATGCGATACGACTAACCATTATATAAGAGTTTTGAGAGAATGGCCCCAAGTGTTACCATCCGACCCCACCATGATGAGCAAGGAACAGCCAAAACAGAGGACTTATTCTAACGAACGTGCTCTGAAGGAGGCAAAATGTTAATATCGGCTGCATAGTAGTCAAGTAACAATTTTATCGATAATTTGGAGAAAAAAAAACGATAATTTGATAGTACCTATATTATTGTGCTTCATATAAATTCGAGTGCTGTGCTTTTGGAGAGAGAAATCAATAGCTAATTAGTCTTTTTGTAACTCAAAAGTTACTTTGTGCGCGACGAACTCCTGTCGGAACCGCGTTATTTCGATGACCTAATCCCGTGCGACTTAACTTTGTTTTTTGATATCAACCACTTTAAGAACCGTTAAGGTTAAAGAAACTGAAGCATCGTGGGGAAAAAATGAGTTCACTTACAAGAAAACTATCAGGAGCATAGCCAGGGGAGGGGCCAATTTATTTGACAGTTTGGTTGGTACCATGAACTCGTAATGACGAGAGCCCTCCAGGAAAGAAATCGAGGCAGCGCGTGTTGTGGCCTCATATTGCTGAAACCCTGTGTTCTTAACAGCAATTCTTCGTTTTTGCAATTCAGGGTAAATATGAATGAAACGAAAACCGTTTTGACCCAAAACAACCTCATAATTTGAAAAAAAAAATGTTTGGGGTCGCCTGCTCTAAAATAGTACCCCAGTTTTCTCTGGGAAATACTTGCCCAAACGGCATGACAGAAACACTAAGGTTTTATTTTGAGGCGCTGATTCAAAATTTGAAAATAAAAACAAGAAAAAAATTGGGGTTGCCCGCACCACAATAGTACCTCTATTTTCTCGGGCAGATACTCGTCCAATCGGCGTAGGCAGAAACAAGGTAATTTTTGGTCGCTCATTCCAAATTGTTCTAATTCGGCATTTAAGCTGCCTGTGGCAGGTGAAAGTAAGAATTCGGGGTATATTTTTTACAGCTTTTTTTGCAGGAAATCGCATGAGAAATCAGTTTACGGAAACCCTGTTTAAAAAAAAACGTTACGACTCTTCCCAGTACAATTGCTCGACATACTGATTTTTTAAAAACGGAAATGCGTCTCTAATTACACAAATTTATCATCAAGCACACGTTCAACCAGAATCGGTGCGAGATTCGATCCTATAAGCAATCCCGATTTCATTGGGGTGAGTAATGGTTGAAATACATTTCCCGCGTCAGCATCGGCAGAGGCATCGGCATCAGCAGAAAAATTTCAATTTAGAACACACGCATTTGCCTTTGATGACCCACATTGACAGCAGAAGCAGAAAAAATGCTTCTGCCGCTGCTGTCAATGTGGGTCATCAAAGGCAAATGCGTGTGTTCTAAATTGAAATTTCGCTGCTGATGCCGATGCCTCTGCCGATGCTGACGCGGGAAATGTATTTCATCCATAACAAGTACTCGTGCAACACGTAGGGTAATGCCGCTTAACGAAACATGGAGTGGTGGGGATCAGCTTTGGACCCTATATTCACAATGTGCGAAAAAGAGATGAGAAGATAAAAGTTGTCTGTGTTACCTCCCATTAAGCACACGAAAAGATACGATTTCTTTTTCGTGCATTTGTCGTTCTTTTGAAATATCCCCTTGGTCATGGCTAAAGGTGTGTTCAAGGTGTTTCGCGCATGTGCTTGACAGCGATTTATCTGAACGTAATGTATGCCTGCAATTCGGATATGTGTCGTAGGTTTCGTATAAATTGTTGGGATCCACCACTCCATGTTTCGTTGAGCGGCTTTACCCTACGTGTTGCGCGAGTACCTTTTACTCATCGTGTGAGTTGACCCATTCAATACAACTTTTCATTGTAGCTGAAATAGTTGCAATCAATGAGGCAGAATCTCAGCAGGTTTAAAGTACTTTCTTTGGGATTTGTGTGTGCTTGCTGAACAATTCCAAAATCTAATTGTACTAGTACAACATGTTTTTTCTGTTAAATTTTGCCATTATTACGAATTTTTCGTTTAATCAGTGACTTGTGACAACGCGAATCACACACGCATTTGCCTTTGATGACCCACATTGACAGCAGCAGCAGAAGCAGAAAAAAATGCTTCTGCAGTCAATGTGGGTCATCAAAGGCAAATGCGTGTGTTCTAAATTGAAATTTTTCTGCTGATGCCGATGCTGACGCGTCTAATCTATTTCAAGCTTTAACCGCGATAGCGAAAAAACGCAACTATAGTTGGTTTAGTTCCACTGTTTTTTTAGACCTAGAGCCAGCGACACTTCAAATGCAACTATTTCCTCTCCATTCTGTTACACATTATCGCAAATTTCACGATTGGAGATGCCCCAAAACGGTAGTCTGCCTCCTGGACAGTGGGGCTAAAGGGGTGGCAGACAACTTCAAAGTCGTTAATAGTTGCAAAAATTTGCAACTATTTCCTCACTGTTCGTGCTTTGCACGATCATAGTACTTGGTCCACTGATAACGAAAATGCAGATGGCAGACACTTTCAGTGGGGCTAAAGTGGTGGCAGACGAGCCCAAAGTCGTTAATAGTTGCAAATATTTGCAACTATTTCCTCGCGTTTGATTCATATACCATTTCATAGAGGACGAGTCCCCGCATATAAATTCCAAAAGGCAGACAAAAATTGGGGGGCTAACATGGTGGCAGACGCGCTCCAAAATTTGAAATTTGTATGAAAAATGGCAAGTGCTTCTACAAAAATAACGCTAACTCCATCATGCTAAATCATATAGGTACAGAAAGATCTAATTATTTTCCAGACACTTCCCTGAGTACTTAAGCCAAATTTCATTTCAAAATTCCAGTTACAACCCGGTTAATTTATCAATCGAAATTTGACTATTTTCAAGTAAATTTACAGGCAATATAGTACATACACAGAAAACGAATATACAAAGTGACATTTTCCCCTAATATCATACGGATGGCCCTCAGCAGCGATTCTTTTTGAACGGCACATCATTCAGGACACCATGCTAAGTATATGTTTCCAAAGGCAGACAAAAACCTTTGAAAGGACGACGAGCAGACGAGCCTAAAGTGGAGTAAAAAGTGGGATTTTGTGAGAAATAACAAGGATCTAATTTTCCCCTAATATCACACGGATGGCATCCAGCAGCAATTCTTTTTGGACCGCATATCACTTAGGACACAATGTTAAGTAAATATTTCCAAAGGCAGACATACAGTATTAAAAGGACGATCAGCAGGCGAGCCCTTAAATGGGACAAAAAGTGAAATTCTGCAAGAAACAACAATTATCTCTCGCGGAAGCATTTCCCCTTAATATCACACGGATGGCCCGCAGCAGCGTTTCTTTTTGACCGGTATATCATTCAGCACACCATGCTAAACATTGATTTTCAAAGGCAGACATACAGCACTAAAAGGACGACCAGCAGACGAGCCCTTAAATGGGGCAAAAATTGGAATATTGCGAGAAACAACAATTATCTCTCGCGGAAGCATTTCCCCCTAATATCACACGGATGGCCCGCAGCAGCGTTTCTTTTAGGCCGGTTTTTCATTCAGGACACAATGTTAAGTAAATATTTCCAAAGGCAGACATACACAATTAAAAGGACGATCAGCAGGCGAGCCCTTAAATGGGGCAAAAGTGGAATTTTGCGAGAAACAACAATTATCTCTCGTTGCAGGATTTTACCTTAATATCACACGGATCGCCCCCAGCAGCGATTCTTTTTGGACCGCATATCACTTAGGACACAATGTTTAGTGGATATTTCCAAAGGCAGACATACAGTATTAAAAGGACGATCAGCAGGCGAGCCCTTAAATGGGGCAAAAAGTGGAATTCTGCAAGAAACATAAATTATCTCTCGCGGAAGCATTTCCCCCTAATATCACACGGATGGTCCGCAGCAGCGTTTTTTTTTGACCGGTTTTTCATTCAGGACACCATGGTAAGTATATATTTTCAAAGGCAGACATAAAGCATTAAAAGGACGATTCCACTTTTTGCCCCATTTAAGGGCTCGTCTGCTGATCGTCCTTTTAATGCTTTATGTCTGCCTTTGGAAATATATACTTAGCATGGTGTGCTAAATGATATACCGGTCAAAAAGAAACGCTGCTGCGGGCCATCCGTGTGATATTAGGGTGAAATGCTTCCGCGAGAGATAATTGTTGTTTCTCGCAATATTCCACTTTTTGTCCCATTTAAGGGCTCGCCTGCTGATCGTCCTTTTAATACTGTATGTCTGCCTATGGAAATATTTACTTAACATTGTGTCCTGAATGAAAAACCGGCCAAAAAGAGACGCTGCTGCGGGCCATCCGTGTGATATTAGGAGAAAATGCTTCCGCGAGAGATAATTGTTGTTTCTCGCAATATTCCAATTTTTGCCCCATTTAAGGGCTAGTCTGCTGGTCGTCCTTTTAGTGCTGTATGTCTGCCTTTGAATATCAATACTTAGCATGGTGTGCTGAATGATATACCGGTCAAAAAGAAACGCTGCTGCGGGCCATCCGTGTGATATTAAGGCAAAATGCTGCAACGAGAGATAATTGTTGTTTCTCGCAAAATTCCACTTTTTGCCCCATTTAAGGGCTCGTCTGCTGATCATCCTTTTAATGCTTTATGTCTGCCTTTGGAAATATATACTTAGCATGGTGTGCTAAATGATATACCGGTCAAAAAGAAACGCTGCTGCGGGCCATCCGTGTGATATTAGGGTGAAATGCTTCCGCGAGAGATAATTGTTGTTTCTCGCAATATTCCACTTTTTGTCCCATTTAAGGGCTCGCCTGCTGATCGTCCTTTTAATACTGTATGTCTGCGTTTGGAAATATTTACTTAACATTGTGTCCTGAATGAAAAACCGGCCAAAAAGAGACGCTGCTGCGGGCCATCCGTGTGATATTAGGAGAAAATGCTTCCGCGAGAGATAATTGTTGTTTCTCGCAATATTCCAATTTTTGCCCCATTTAAGGGCTCGTCTGCTGGTCGTCCTTTTAGTGCTGTATGTCTGCCTTTGAATATCAATACTTAGCATGGTGTGCTGAATGATATACCGGTCAAAAAGAAACGCTGCTGCGGGCCATCCGTGTGATATTAAGGGGAAATGCTTCCGCGAGAGATAATTGTTGTTTCTTGCAGAATTTCACTTTTTGTCCCATTTAAGGGCTCGCCTGCTGATCGTCCTTTTAATACTGTATGTCTGCCTTTGGAAATATTTACTTAACATTGTGTCCTAAGTGATATGCGGTCCAAAAAGAATTGCTGCTGGATGCCATCCGTGTGATATTAGGGGAAAATTAGATCCTTGTTATTTCTCACAAAATCCCACTTTTTACTCCACTTTAGGCTCGTCTGCTCGTCGTCCTTTCAAAGGTTTTTGTCTGCCTTTGGAAACATATACTTAGCATGGTGTCCTGAATGATGTGCCGTTCAAAAAGAATCGCTGCTGAGGGCCATCCGTATGATATTAGGGGAAAATGTCACTTTGTATATTCGTTTTCTGTGTATGTACTATATTGCCTGTAAATTTACTTGAAAATAGTCAAATTTCGATTGATAAATTAACCGGGTTGTAACTGGAATTTTGAAATGAAATTTGGCTTAAGTACTCAGGGAAGTGTCTGGAAAATAATTAGATCTTTCTGTACCTATATGATTTAGCATGATGGAGTTAGCGTTATTTTTGTAGAAGCACTTGCCATTTTTCATACAAATTTCAAATTTTGGAGCGCGTCTGCCACCATGTTAGCCCCCCAATTTTTGTCTGCCTTTTGGAATTTATATGCGGGGACTCGTCCTCTATGAAATGGTATATGAATCAAACGCGAGGAAATAGTTGCAAATATTTGCAACTATTAACGACTTTGGGCTCGTCTGCCACCACTTTAGCCCCACTGAAAGTGTCTGCCATCTGCATTTTCGTTATCAGTGGACCAAGTACTATGATCGTGCAAAGCACGAACAGTGAGGAAATAGTTGCAAATTTTTGCAACTATTAACGACTTTGAAGTTGTCTGCCACCCCTTTAGCCCCACTGTCCAGGAGGCAGACTACCGTTTTGGGGCATCTCCAATCGTGAAATTTGCGATAATGTGTAACAGAATGGAGAGGAAATAGTTGTAAATAATTTCCACTTGGGCTCTTAGACTATTTCAACATAGGGGGCAGGTTTGCTGACCCAGACACGCAAAAAAACATCCAGATCCAGGTTAAATTTCAAATTGTCACGTAGGCATTTCAATTTATTTCAAAATATTGCTCATTTATATTAAAGGCCCGTGTTCACTTTACAAACGTAAAAGTTTAAATGCTATTTTTTCAATGAAAGCTTATTTTTGAACCATAATTTTTTCAGAATAAGAATATGGCAAACGACATTTCTAACATGAATTTCTAAACAAAAACTATTTTATTTGCGTATACTTGTATGTAAAATGTAAACTATACCTTGGAAGCTTTTCATTTTAAAATTTAATTTTAGCTACACTACATTGTTACATTGTTAGGAATGTTGCTCTCCGAGCGATTTCCCGATTTACGGGCATATCAACTCGGAGAGTGCAAAATATGACATTCATCGGTTTTTGCACTCTCCGAGTTGATATGCCCGTAAATCGAGAAATCGCTCGGAGAGCAACATTCCTAACAATGTAGTATGTATTTGTATTTCCTTGTGTACCTGCACTAATGGGAAACGCGTCGGCAGCGCAGGGCTCCACCCTCCACGGCTGTTTCGTGCGATGCGGAGGCTGCGTCCCAGCATACACATTCAATTTTTTTAGCTAGTCATTGGAAAACGTACGAGAAGTGATTGGGATTGCATACATTTAGGCGATTTTTGATAAGCTAATTAAAACTGAATAGCATGCTATTCGGGTTTGAATTGCTAACCTGAATAAGGCTACGGGTTAGCATTTGTATGAAAATTAGGTTAGGTGAAGGTTAGCTTTTGAAAAAACACGGCCAATGTCACAAACCTATTCAAATTCTTCAAGTCAAATGTGTCTTAAAATTATTAAACAAAACGCCTTTACACAATGTGTCACCCCAATTTCAAATTTTTATTAATTGGAATCATCTACAACTGCATTGATTTTTTCATCGCAGAGTGTTGCGAAATTGAAGAAAGTTGAATTCAACAAACCAACATATGGTAAATTGAAAAGGAATTGAATAGAAATGTCAACACACTACACAAACACATTGTTTTTCGGAAAATTTTCAATAAATCCGCCATAATAATTCTAGCTATTCACTCAATACATTTCTCTGCAATTCATTTCAAACACGAATCACAATTTCAAGGTATGTAAATTTTCTAAATGGAGTACGTTCCATTTATACGATCTGAGTGAAAATAGTTACTAACATTGACTTCACGTTGTTCCAAAACATCAATAGTCACAAATAGCTATCTCTCCGAGTCAACTTATGACGTTTCAAATTTCAAATGTTCCACTGTCGTTGATATAGCTATTTCCACTCGCACTCTCGAGATGATCTATCGATAGCTATGGAAAATGTCCGTTGGCAAGTTCAAGTATGTGAGGTTATGTCGGGTCGGTTGTTGATGTTATTATCAAATGTTGCGATTATTAATTACTATTTAGACAATGTTTGGTTTTTAAATGACACTAAAGTTAATAAACTAAGTGTACAGATAGATTTCGATGAATGTAAACACTAAATATGGATCTCATCGAGTTATAAATTGTTTTTGGTAAACATATTTTTGAATTCAACGGCTGTTGTGACATTTCCATATTATGTTCTCGTGAGAGCCCTCTCACAACGCTCATAACTACGACAATAGTCATGCGATGACTACAGCTACGACTATAGTTAATTCCGGAACGCACTCATGGTAAAATATACACGTGAAAGAACTTACCAGTCGACACACTTTACGGAACTCCGGATATTTGATAGCCAATTGGGTATAGTCTGGCGGATTTTTATAAGGATTACGTGGGTGCATAAATCTGTTCATAGACATCGCTGTATCACTTTTTACTTTTAATGTAATTAGACACAAAACTTTTCTATGATTCCTTCAGCTGTAAAAGCAAACAAACGTTTGGCACATTCTTCTTCTTGGAAGAAGTGATGACTCAAGATGGTTCGCTAAAGTGAAGTAGAACTAAAGTGTTTATTGCAGCATTTTGAAACGACCGTTAACATTTTGTTTCAAATTTCTGGACATATCTTTCTAAATAGACAAAATCAGGAAGTAAATTTAAAGAAATAAAGACAAAATATAAAATGTAGGCTCAAAGGCGCACACACACGGCGAATCAATGGATTTGAATCCACTGTGTGTTTGGGACTGCTCACATAAGGTGCGTTTTTAACTGTCCAGTATAGAACAGAACAGTTCAACTTCTGGTACTACTGGTACTTATTTCTGAATGCATGTTTGCTGCCATAGAAAGAAGACAAAGAGTGAGAAAATTAGCCACACTACGTTATGCGTACACATGTTGGGCAGCCATAGAAGCCAAACGTTCATACGAAAGTTCTTTTAGACTCGGAAAATTTCGTCATAGTACCTACTGCTAAAGCAACTATTAGACTGAGAGAGATTAACATTTTGCTCTAAAGCCAAGAGTATCAAACTTGGGACAATAGAAAAATCCGTTGTCGTTTGCTATCATGTTAAGGAATACATATTTACAAACGTACTAAGAACAGCATTCCATCACGATTGGTAGGCTGAATATAACTCTCAATTACCAAATGTGATGTCAAAGCACTCTAATATCTAGAGTATTCAATAGCTTTTATAAATTATTCCAGGAAATAGACGCTGCGAACTTAGAAAACAACATTTCATACTTTCCATTTCATAGAATTCTGACGAATATATGCAAAATATGCAATTCTATTTCCGTGAACATTATTAAAATTAAAACTAAATCTACTTCGAGAGAGCAGAGAAAATAACATAATGAATTTTAGATTAATTGGAGTCTCATTAGGTTTCGCCATAGAGCCAGCAAGGATATCTCGCTTCTCTCGGGCGACCTTAATTAAAGTCATACCTCTCACCGTCTCCGCCATATCCGTTGTCAATATTATCGTTATCCTCTTCATTTTCATCTTGTCCTTCATCCATGTATTTTCATTTTTCTTTATTTTTTTCCTTTTCTGGTAAATTACAGTACGTACGATTGACATCGAAGCCGTTGAAGGAAAGAAAATCTCATTACCGTGCCCGTTAGTTGCTCCGGAACGAGATAAGGTCTACATGGTACTTTGGTTTCGTGACGATGCCGGTATTCCACTTTACAGGTATGCATAGTATGGGTGTTACTTTTCCATGAAATTTACATGTTGCGCTTTTTTTCCACCACTACCGCGAGGCGGTGGTGATGGCGACTAAAATAAGGACACGAACAGGCGACGACGACGACACACTTTCTTATCCGTCGTTGACTTTACGGCTAAAGTTGCATGACGGCGAGAGGTGTCTTCGTCCTGGTCTGGTGCAATTTCAGTTAAGCGCTTCTTGGAAATAATGTTACTGCTTCAGTCACTTTTTATAATTATACATGTACATGTACCTAACCCTTTATGTATAGCAGATGTGAAGGAGAGGAAATTTATTTTTATTTTATTACAGCTTTGATGTTAGAGGAAAGCCACTGGTACAAGGACGACATTGGTCAGCACCTGAAATATTTGGCGACCGAGCAAAATTTAATGCTGATCAGGACCCAGCTGCATTGGAGTTGGATGTAAGTAATACACATTACATATGCTTGAGTAATAAGGTGATGTGGGAGATTGCATTTTAGAAATTAGTAAAGTTAAAGTATACCAATAATTTAAACAACCACGCAACCTGCATCCACATAAAGGTACGCCCGCTTTCAGCTCTTCCTTAGGCCACTAGCAAGTTGTTTAAATCAACTACACCCAATCTTTTTCAGCTCCTGCCCCCCCTTGCGAGATCTGCTGATCCTGGCGCCCCCGGACAAAATATTGGCCAAAACCGAAAATAGATGCAAAAATTGTCATGGGCAAGGAATGCTTTTAATTTTGGACATATATTCGGAATCCATTGTCGCAATTTAAATTGTTTGAACATTTTTTTTTTTTGTACACCCCATTGATCCTAACAACTAAGAGGATTGCGCCGTAGAAGCGATAAATGATTGAATTTTTCATATAAGACTGGATCTGACAGGTGGGGACAATTCGTCTTTTTTACCTTTGTGTCGCAATGAAACTGCGATATGACTATTACATTTTATAGATACACTTCCTGACTTCCTCCAGCAACAATCTTTTCCCCATTTACTTCGTAATAACTTCACAATAACACTTGACAGATGGGGACAACCGCTTTTTAAAATCGCGCCATGCAGTTTGTATGGGTGACAGCTGATTTATCATTCTTTTTATTTCTCTATTCCATGGTACACCCCATATTTTGGAACAACTGCAGTTTTTAGGAAGTATTATTTAAATTTCATGATTTCTGCATCCTAAATTTCGTCGTAAGTTCCGTATTCCGTCATCAACCGTATTTTTTTTTATCAAAAATCAAATTTCGTCGTAAGTTCCGTATTCCGTCATCGACCGTATTTTTTTTTTATCAAAAATCATTCAAAGACTATAGCTGGCTGATGCGATTCATATCAGCCATATCAAGTAATTTTTTTTCTCGACCTAAAATATTCTCAGCGGTTTTCATCAAATGGATTTAATAGCAGAGAATTAATCGACGAAAATCAATTTTTTGCCATTTTGCAAGTTTGCAAGAAAACCATAATTAAGCAAATCATAATTTATTAATGGCATCAATATTAGAGTTGTGACCGCGCCCCCCTTCCTTAATCGTCACGCCTCCCTAGGGGGGCGCGCCCCCTCGTTTGGGAATCACTGAACTACAGAATCATCCCTGAATATGATGATTCTGCTTCTGCTTTAGTTAGGCAATGGTAGTTCAACTCAGGAAATCCCAATAAGGCCGGAGCCTTTTGACGGCAGTATTTTCGCCAGCTATCTGTGGTGCACCACCGTGGTTTACATGACATGACAGAGCATTAGCCTCTTCAGGAAGCATGCAGACTATGGGAAGGCAAGGCCTCAAATTGTGTGTTGTAGATGTTCCAAGACATTTATCCATCGAAAGTCGGGGTACATTACGCTTTCAGGTCCCCAAGAAATTTTTCTTGTTCTTCTTACCGACACTAGCGACTCTTATCTTACCGTCCGCCATATAGCGGAAAATATCGGAAACATCAAAAATTTTCCTTGGGGACCTGGAAGCGTAATGTACCAAAATTTCCCTTGGGGACCTGAAAGCGTAACGTACCCTGATCTGTAACGGTCTGTAGAATTTAACCCTCGGGCGCGGGCGGGCGCAATGCATCTGACAGATTAAGTAACCAGTTTTTGTTCCACCAATCAGCGATTCGAAAAGGGAGAGATGTGAAACTCACAGTAGCTTAATCTTAATCGATCAACTACCTAAAACAGTTTTCAGTTTCTATCTACCATATGTCTGAGGGGCGGGAGGGGATCAAATAATCTGTCAGATGTATTGCGCCCGATTGTGTTATTATCTCCTTTTCTATGAAAATTTCCACTTGCTATACTCTTCACATTGCATAGGTTTTCTAAATATTGAAGCGATTGAAAGCGGAATATTCATAGAAAATTGAAAATGTGAAGGGTATCAAACTTTGGGAGCCGTATTTGTTTCTAAAATTCCGTAGAACTGTTTCAAAAAGACAATGCAACAATAAATAAGAGTCTAAAATATACAGAAACTTAGTTTCATCCCTTTTTCTGCACTTAATCTGTCAGATGCATTGCGCCCGATCGTGTTAGGATTAGTATTGCGCCCGCCGGAAGGTTAAAGGGAACGGATAATGGGAAGATTACACCCTACTAGCCATGGCATAAGGAATGCATCGATGCCGGCATCATGAATCTCTGGATGAACCGAATCATTCCATTTGTTCTAGCCGAGGGACTAAATTCCCTTATATATTTTTCAAAGATATGGTGAACGACTGCATGAAGACCACGTGAACCCAAACATGACTTTCCCTCATGATTTCATTAGAGAGGTAGTGATGATAGATGCGGTGCGGATCATCAATGAATTCATCACAAAGGAACTGATGAAAAGTACGATGAGTTTCACTGGCGAATTCATCATGCTGGAACTGATGGTAAATTTAATGAATTTCCCCGAAGAGTTCATCAAGTTCGCCCTAATGAAATAAACGATGAATTTCATTCATGCGTTCTTAGATGAACAACGTATATGCAATAGTCGATTAGTTCCATTAATTATTCCATCAGTAATTTATTCATTTAGCACGCTCTCTATGGCTCACTAGGTTGAGTCGCACTCGACGACACTGGTAATTTAGACGTCCGGAGATCGAATCGATCGGCGTGTTCCAAAATTTCCGTACATGTGTGGATAGGAAATATATATAGTGCTTGCAACAAGCACTCCGAAATAGTCTATAAACGGCTGAGTTATCGCACCATGCCCCACAAGGGGTTACGGTACAGAGAAGAAGAAAAATTTATTCAAATTACTCGATGCAGACGCACACACTACCCTGCTAGCCATAATCGGTGAACAATAAATCCAAAGAGACGGGGGAATGCAAAAATTGTCGTAGTATTCGTGAACACTCTCTCATCCACACGCATTGGCTTATGTACTTCGACTGAATCTTCATCACCCGATGACTGTCTCCATGAAGAATCGGTGCCAATTCATCGAGAGACATTTTCTTGAAATTTCGGTCAGTTTCGCTTCCTTGTCGTCATTTTGCGCCGATGGATGATATTTTTCTTTGTATAGCGGAACCTTTTTCACTTTAAAGTTGGCCCTCGTAGTGTGTGCGTCTGCATCGAGTAATTTGAATAAATTTTTCTTCTTCTCTGTACCGTAACCCCTTGTGGGGCATGGTGCGATAACTCAGCCGTTTATAGACTATTTCGGAGTGCTTGTTGCAAGCACTATATATATTTCCTATCCGCACATGTACGGAAATTTTGGAACACGCCGATCGATTCGATCTCCGGACGTCTAAATTACCAGTGTCGTCGAGTGCGACTCAACCTAGTGAGCCATAGAGAGCGTGCTAAATGAATAAATTACTGATGAAATAATTAATGGAACTAATCGACTATTGCATATACGTTGTTCATCTAAGAACGCATGAATGAAATTCATCGTTTATTTCATTAGGGCGAACTTGATGAACTCTTCGGAGAAATTCATTAAATTTACCATCAGTTCCAGCATGAAGAATTCGCCAGTGAAACTCATCGTACTTTTCATCAGTTCCTTTCTGATGAATTCATTGATGATCCGCACCGCATCTATCATCACTACCTCTCTAATGAAATCATGAGGGAAAGTCATGTTTGGGTTCACGTGGTCTTCATGCAGTCGTTCACCATATCTTTGAAAAATATATAAGGGAATTTAGTCCCTCGGCTAGAACAAATGGAATGATTCGGTTCATCCAGAGATTCATGATGCCGGCATCGATGCATTCCTTATGCCATGGCTAGTAGGGTACGAGGGCCAACTTTAAAGTGAAAAAGGTTCCGCTATACAAAGAAAAATATTATCCATCGGCGCAAAATGACGACAAGGAAGCGAAACTGACCGAAATTTCAAGAAAATGTCTCTCGATGAATTGGCACCGATTCTTCATCGAGACAGTCATCGGGTGATGAAGATTCAGTCGAAGTACATAAGCCAATGCGTGTGGATGAGAGAGTGTTCACGAATACTACGACAATTTTTGCATTCCCCCGTCTCTTTGGATTTATTGTTCACCGATTATGGCTAGCAGGGCACTATCAGCTCTCTTGTTCTTCTTATTGACACTAGCGACACTTATCTTACCGCCCGCCATACATCAGACACTTATCTTACCGCCCGCCATACATCAGACACATAGCGGTAAATATCGGAAACACAAAAGTTCTCCCTATGAGAGCGGATAGCAGAACAAGCCAGCAGGGGTAAAAATATGCTCAGGCTATCTTCATGAATGCCGACTAAAAGAGCTTTCCGCACATTACTTTTTCGAAGTACTGAAACATGGAGAAATGTTACTGATCGAAAGCACAATGCATGTGCCAGTAGCGAGGCGTGGCGTCTGCTGATGTGCTTAGACGTCATTTCCCGAAGGCAGGTATGCGCTGTGTTATTTCGTGTATGCTGGTGTCCGTATGAAATCGAATTGTGGTATCAGTTTTTGGATAAAAAGTTTTTGCTAAAAATTTTAAGTACAATGCAACCGGGTTGTTAGGCACCCGCGGATATTTTAATGAAAAATAATTGCTGCGGAGGCAACACATTTGCAGGAGCTTTAAGCAAGTATACAAGGCTGTACTGTACTTTTCAACCAATGTACGGATACATTACAATTGGGCTGTTACTATACTTTGAATTTTCGGAAATGTACTCCGTTTTATTCAACCTCAACCTGATACCTATAAGCATACAATCAAATTCTAAACACCCGCCGAAGTTATTTTCCAACAAAGTGGCCCCGGGTGCGTTATACCCAGTACTGTACTTTAAATAGCCGGCAATGTGCCCCTTTTCATTCATCCATTGATGAATCAAAATTCCAAACGCCATCCAAAATTCTTTTCCAATAAATTGACCCCGGGTATATTATACCCTGGTTGTACTGTAATATTTCCGTAATCGTCTCCATTCACTTATCCATTAATGCCTACTTCCATTCATACAAAATTAAATCGCCCGCCACAATAATTCTTCATTGAATTTCCAATCAGCACATTTTAGCCAACCATCTGAGCATACCATCGACCACACTACGAAATTTCGAAATTTCTTCGCAAGTTTGCTCAAATCGAGCTGTGTAGTTAAGTATGTATATAGCAAAGCATGGTTTTATTCATAGCACCTCAGGTCTGCCAAAATGCTGCTCTACACACAACCACAGGTTTCCCCCTTATGCCTGCCCAGGATAATTTACATCAAGAGACTAAATTGATGCCAATACGTGACCATAATCGTCTACTCTCAAAACAACATCTTGTTGGTTGGTACCGTGAGGATCATCCCAATAATAATCTAATGGACCGAGTGCTTTCACCACGACATGTCAGGCTTGGTCTACAAGACCTTGAGAGAGAGAGAGAGTTCCAGGGATACAAACGAAACGCTTGTAATTAAGAGCCATACCGGGCCGCCATCGCTGCGATTCACACTGACGAAGTGAGTCGAATATAGTCATCTCAGTACTCTCACCACCTATCTCGCCTGAGGACATTAGCTCAACTTCGGCCTTAATTACCTATGCCTATAGGATAGACTAGAGCATTCAAAACATCTGCCCAAATTGCGTTGGTGCGCCTGATGATGATTGATTGTACCCCTTTATCAATGTAGGGAAACCCCATCGCAGCAGCTATTTATGTGTTGGTCCCTTGACACTTCGGACGAAAACGATGACGAACTATAGTTTGAATCCATATAGATGCACAGTGGTGTCACATCTTTGTGCACCGCTAAATAAAGGAAAAGAAGGCCTTTCTACAATCTCTGCAGTTTTATGGGTAACGGCACCCGGTTAATGCACGATTCTCCACACACTCCATTGTAAAACCATGCCCGATGCTCCTACTTGGGGGCTTACTAAAAATTGTGGATAGGGGTATTAGAGTCCAGTATCCAACGACACCCGTGTTACAGACCTACATATACGAGGGTGGTCTGATAAGTATACCTAGCCTACAAAAGAAACACAAAAATTTTGGAAAAGTGGCGATTTATTTTTCAATATAGTCTTCTTTTCGCTCGATACACTTGATCCAGCGATGCTCCAACTTCTTTAACCCGTCTGAATAATACGTTTTTTCGAGGCCTGCAAAGTGGGCTTCCGTGTCAGAGATGACCTCCTCATTCGACTGAAATTTCTGCCCGGCGAGTGACTTCTTCAAGTTTGGAAACAAAAAGAAGTCGCGGTCGTGGCCATCACAGGACAGTCTTCGCCTTCTTCGGAGCACGTTCGCCGGGTGAAGTCGACTGTTTCGACTGTTCCTTGATCTCTGGTGTGTACCAGTGTATCCAAGTTTCGTCAACTGTCACGAAACGACGCAGAAACTCTTTCGGATTGCGCTTGAACAGCGTAAATCACTGCTTTGACGTGGTCTCACGGTTGCGCTTGTTGTCCAGAGTGAGCAAATGCGGCACCCATCGCGCCGACAGCTTTCTCATGCCCACACTATATCTTGAAATGCCTACTGTCTCAACTATCTCTCGCACCTTCAATCGGCGGTCTGCCAATACGAAATCGTGGATATTTGTCACGTTATCCTGCGTGCTATCCCTTTTGGGGGCACCTGGACGTGGCTCATCAAAAACCGACGTGCGACCACGTTGAAACTCGTTAAACCAATTTTTGACGGTCACCATCGAAGGAGAAGTGTCACCGTACACAGCATCCAAACGCTCTTTGATTTCGCTGCGCGATTTCCCTTCCAAAAACAAGAATCGAATCACCGGCCGATATTGCTCTTTTTCCATTTTTCTAAAATCGGCGGATACTCCAGCTTTCACACGCGGCGAAAGCAAAACTACGAGTCTGATGCGGCTGGAATTTTTACAGTTGCCGTCTGGAAGAATGTACTACATACACGATAGTAAATTGCTATTGCGATACTGACACCATTAGGCGGGGAGGCTGGGTACTTATCAGACTACCCTCGTATCATATCTGCTCAGGACTCCTAAAAAGACGGCTACCTAGTGTTAGCGCCATACACACCCTGGCTTAACGAGGAAGCGGGTTCGCCTTTCTCTGTTGTAAGGCTGACGTCCCACAGTAATTGTGACACAAGCCAGTGGGGCTCTCCCTGCTCATAGCGGCGTGAAGCCAGAGCTAAAGACAGGCATTGAGTCCGATGCTGTACAATGACAGCGCCAAGAACAATGCCAGACAGACGAAAATTATCGCATTATCCATACTGACCATACAATTGTCCATGTACTCACGTCTAAAGAAGCCGCGAAACACATACAGAATTCCAGAGAGTACGCTCGACAATGGATGAGGTTATAAAATGGAACAGTTGCGATTTAACTGCCATTTCGCACAACATGTTCTCTGTTCTATTCCACTTGTCCCGTATTCTTAATGCGGAGCAAATAAAACGAAAATGGGAACGTGTTGCACAAAATGACAGTCGGGATCTACGGAAATTTTTTCGGAGCAACAAGGAATTAGGGTAGATAGCGGATAGCGGATACGAAGATACGCTGCCCCACGACGCAGGATCTCCAAGTCAAGACTTGGCATGAAGACTTACAATGAGTAGCTGGACACTGGTTAGACTAAACAGTTAAACAACACTCTGACGTGTCGATTTTCGCATCTCTTCCTCCCTTCGGAACTCTTTGTGGGAATTGTAAATAACGTGACTCACATCCCTCTTTCTTTTTGATTGTAGCAGGTGCTTGATAAGGTTATCCGAAATTAGACACCAGTTGGATTTTCCCCTCCAAATGTATTGCCGATGTTTCAGGTTACCTAGCGTCGACGACTCCATATAGCGGTAATTCTATCTAGATAGTTTCATATCATGTGATTCGGTTTTCACCCCCTCTGAAAGTTCATCTGCAATAGACTGACGATGACGAGGCATATAGAATGTTTTCATGTTACCATTCTTGATCGCAGCAATCCCCTACTTGTTGCAGGGCCACCTATGTTTGACATAATTTCAGAGCCATGGTGACGGTCGCCGCCTTATCGCCTTAAAGTGCTCCGCAAAACTCAGTCTTGAGCTAATCATAACTTCAAGTTCAGTACCTCACGGCCTGTTTAGAGGTTATGACACACTATTCGATTCTGATTTTGAGAGAACTTTTTTCTCTTTCTCTTTCGATTGAATTTTCTAATTCAACGGTTTCCAGCCACAACTAAATAGTTTCAATGGCCTCGCTTTTTTACGTTACTATTATCACTGGTGCAGTTGCGACGACAGATCGCCCACTTACCATAACATTGCCTAATTCCATCTCCTGGTTGGCTACGTCTGTAGGCAAGCCTATGGTCATTATTTGTACTCCATACTCATCGACTTCCCTACGTCGAGTTGAAGGTTTGCCTCGGATTGCCTCAAAAACGGCCCACAGACGTTTTTGCGTCCACACGGGCCTTAGCACCCAGTGGATTGGATCATAATAAACTCCTTAATTGATTGAATCGTGCATATAATCTGTAACATCTACAGTAAGGTGACCAGACTCCCGAAGGCCCAATGCTGTACACATACTTGCGGAATTCGGTTTTCAAGCAAATCCTCAGTCATACTTCCAGGTTCCAGGTCCGAGGTTAACGTCGCAAAAATGTTGTGAAATTCTCTGATAGAGACAGAGAGAGGTCTGAGCGCAGAGTAGGGCGAGATACAGGATCTGAGTGTACGTATGGACAGGCCAGAGGTCTAAATTCTACAAATTGCCTTCCATAGACTCACCGCTCGCTGTGGTCGCCTTATCCTATTTCCCTATTTCCTATTCTCCTATTTCACCGCTACGTATCAAAAATGTTTGCGTATTCTGAAAAGCGCCACAGACAGCGAGGTCTGATCGGAGCGAAGGGCGAGCTATAGGATTTGAGTAATCCTAAGGACGAGCCAAAGGTCTAAATTTTACCAATTGTCATCTATTGGTTCACCCCTCGCTGCGATCGCACCTCGCCTTATCCACTGCCTACTAACGCTGGTCGCAAGGATGTTGGCGAATTATGAAAAGCGCAACAGACAGAGTGAATTCTGAACGAAGCCAAGGGCGAGTCACATGATCTGAGTAAATGTATGGACGAGCCAGTGATCTAAATTTAACGAATTGCCTTACATTGGCTCACCGTTCGCTGCACTTACACTTCGCCTTATCCTATTTCGCAACAGCACTGCGTCGAAAAATTGTTGGCGAATTCTCTAGTGCACGACAGACAGTGCGAGGTCGACGAGCCAGAGGTCTAAATCTGATCTAAACCTGGTTGTAATATTCGTGCAGTTTATTAAAATTTGTATAAACTACGGATTTTGTAGTTGCCGGGATCGAAAAACATTCAAGGTGCTGGTGTTGTGTTTCCTCCAATTGATCCTACTCAAGGATCAATTGGAGACAACACAACACCAGCATACCTGGTTGCAATATTTCTGAAGCAGAGTATGCATGTCAACCATGCCATGCCGGTTCCCTCTAAGGAAATGTGGGCAAAAGATCTACCACTAACACTAACACCCATGCCGAGTCCTTTCTTTAGTATACATTTTCCTATAAAGGGTGATAAAGGAATCGGATAGAGTAGAGTGGCTGATTTTTCAATCGTTTTGTCATAGGGAAAATAAATTAAAATCTCATCATTTGACGGTTGTAACTTCTGAAACTTGGCAACTATAGCTTTAAAATGTTCAACAAATATTTCTGCCAAATTTGAAAATTCCACTCAAGAATTTCCAGGTTATGGACATTTTTCGATTAGGAAACACAGAAGTGCAATTTAAGCAGCTGAAGCTTCCGAACGCGGATAGGAGGACCGTAAAATTTGGAGGAAGGAAATATGAGCGCCAAGTAGCTCTACAATTGCAAATTTTTCAGAGAGATCGGGAAGGGCTCGCGGTTGTCGAAAATGCCAGATTGTCAAACATAAAAGTGCGATTATATTATGTAGTGAATTAGGTTTCATTGTGTGACATGGGGAATGCTGTACATTTTGCTGTACATTTCCCAATGCTGTACGACAGGTCAAAATGCTGTACTATTTAGCAAAATGCTGTACTCTACAGCAAAATGCCG
This sequence comes from Microchrysa polita, assembly GCA_949715475.1. Classification (NCBI taxonomy): domain Eukaryota; kingdom Metazoa; phylum Arthropoda; class Insecta; order Diptera; family Stratiomyidae; genus Microchrysa; species Microchrysa polita. The sequence goes on from OX454415.1 coordinate 36,418,088, forward strand.
TACGTCTGGTCAGCTTAATCTACAGATTACCTTGAATGCTAGCTCCCTTTGGAGTAAAACAAAAATATTCTATCGCCTATTTCCATCTTGAATACATTCATTACCACTATTTGAAATAAGTTGTCAACTCATGCTTTCTTCCTTTTTTTTCAGAATATCAAACGTCATGACCAAGGAATCTACAGATGTCGAGTTGATTTTCGAACTAGCCAAACGCAAAGCTTTCGATTCAATGTCACCGTTATAAGTAAGCCTAATCATCCAATTACTCATAAATACCAATCTGCATAAATCGCCCACCCGTTGAGTCCAGCAACCACCACCACTAACTAGTTCGCACACTATCTAACAGAATCTATTAATACCTACATTGCTATCGTGTTTTATAAATAGTACCTGATTTCCACAAGGATTCATTAAAATGCCGCAAGCGTATGCCCCTGTGTACTTACATAATTGTAAATTGAATTATTCGCTCGCACCCCATCCCTGCTGAAACAAAACCCCATCGCCGTCGGGCACGACACTGCGTGTCACCTTTGCAACTATGAAACAAATCTTTCGAAAATTTATTTCCGTACAAATTAATTTACAGAAATATTCACGTCCAGTGCAACCACCCACCAGGCAAATATAATTACGCAGCAAGCATTTGATTTGTGTACACATTTGAGCCTTGCGTTGCCTTCGTGTGTGTTTCAAGCACTCTCCGCGCTATAGTTGGCGTTGCGTTGCGGCGTCGCTCGTCCTGTCGCAAATAGACTTCATAGTCGGGTCTATGGCTTTGCCTACGGTATTCTGCGGTCGTAAATTTGCTTTAAATGCCAGGCAATTTCCACAAAACTCGATTTGAGTCAATTCGACTCGAAACAACCTCTGCCTTTCAATGTGTGACACGGCCAGTCAGGTCGCGCTCGCCGCTGAATTGTACCAAGCTCTTTGCCATACCCCATGCCCTCCATGGTTTTCGTTCACATACTCTGTATTCTCTTCTAGGCCATGTCCTGGCAAAAACGACACTTGTATTGTGCAGTGGTGCTTGTCGTTTCAGGGAATGGTATGGCATTTCAATAGTATCGCGCCGTTGTGGCTCTTTAGCCGCGGCTAATTTAGCTAGAAACGATTATTTTCTTTCGAATAACTTCCAACGGCATCGCAACTCTTATTATTGCTGCACTGGCAATTCAGCAATTTTCTTCTGTCTTGATCCTCTTCACGTGAACGGCCTTTATCTTTCAAGCGCTCTTCAAGCCAAAACGCACTCTACTCGACATTCTTCCGTGAGCACGCACTCATCGGTTATTCCCGGTACTCCCATATAACAACCCGCCATAAATGTTGTGCCATCTCAGTCACGCGGAAGCCTCTGCCAGCACTCATTCAGCTCACAGCTCGTGCGATACTTGTGACCAAAGGACTCAACCGTAAACAATTCTCATTTTCATCCCGACCAACATGCCCAACATGGATGGGATCGGTGATTTATTAGGCACGCAGAACAACCCTTTAGCGTTTGAATAAGGAAGTTGCCAGCTTGAAGTTGCGCCACATTAACTTTATGACAACTTAATTACAGTTCCGCCGGAGCACCCTACCGTGCTGGATCGTTGGGGACGTCAGCTAAACGAAACCATGCTGGGTCCACTCGAGGAGGGAGATGATCTAATGCTTACGTGTCGCGTAATTGGAGGTAAGTTCTTGTATATTTGCATCAACCATGTACCTACTTGTGTGTAAGTACTCATTGTCGTTCGTACGAAATGCTATTTCGAATCCGAATACGAGGATAATTTGTTCCGTCTACCGTTCTGCATGGGCTCGTCGTTCTATTTGATGTCCTTTTGTGTTGATATGTATGTATGAATGTAAATGCTTGCTTGTGGGCGAACGTTGCATTATTTGCTTACATTGGTTTGCTTTTGAAAGTTGTTTCGAAATTTCTGTATTATAGTCCGGAGACATTAACTTACTCTCGGACTCGCAGTCCTTGTGTCCTGTCATACAATTATTGTATTGAAAGTCAACATTGACCGGGAGCAGACTTTTAATTTTAGTTACAAATGTCATACACCTGGAGGTGGACGCTTGTTTGTTGTTTGGAAAAGTTTTAGCTTTGACTGATGTCTGTAGGTGGTGTGATGTTTTAATTAAATGTTGCTCAAGGTCTAATTGGAATTGGTCTTTATGAACATAAAGCCTTGTCGAAACAAGAGACGTTCGCTTGTATTTAGCTTACCAAATTTCTGCCTTAAATGCGAAACAGATTTTGTAGATTTGCTGAATCCTTCTTTAGAACTCTGTTAATCCTAGATTTCCCAAATACTATAACTATAGACTTTCGCAAGAACGACAATCGGTTGCAATAGACCTAGTCGCTGTAGAAACTTCTCATGTTGGAACCTAATGTCGTCCATGCCGAAGCGGAGGAAATCATTGAACTATACAAACCTCTCGCTGTTATCATGTCAGATACCCATACCCCAGTTCACTGGGGCTAAACCAGTACTCTCCAACATACAGACAATTTTGAAAAAGTAACATTACGCTATCAGCTCTCGCAAGAAGAATTTTCTTGTTCTTCTTATCGGCACTAGCGACACTTACCTTACCGTCCGCCATATAGCGGACACATAGCGAAAAATATCGGAACACACACAAGTTCTCCCTATGAGAACGAATAGCAGAACAAGCCCACCAATTTCCAAAACATTGAATTAATGTGTCTTTATCAAAGCAACAAAAAAGGCCGAAACAAATGGAGTCGTACTATGGATCCATGCTCCGGAGGAGTCAGGAGGTCTCGTCAAGAGCCTAATCCACCTCCCTGGCAAGAGCCTTGAAGGTTCGATGCAGGAAGGCTGTGTTTGTCTGTGTATATGTGTGGATTCGAGTTATGTGTTTTTTCGTCATATTGGGAGCATTACATCTCGGCGCGGCTGCTCTCAATTTTATTAACTCGCACCGGCATTGAAACAAATCCAGGCCCAGAGGTATGGTTTTGTAGTGTTTGCGGCCAACGAATTGGTTCGAATGCCAGGTCAGCGCAGTGTAATTGCTGCTTGGAGTGGGTACATCTCAGGTGTTCTGGCTTGAGAAGGGTTGGTCAGCACTCCACATCATATGTTGCACCGGGATGCATAAACTCAGGGCGACCACGGGCTGCTCCTAGCCCTCCGCCTCCTCCTCAGCCCCCAGCACCCCCAAACAATATGATCAGGAATGCTAGACCTAGTTTAACCCCTGCTCCTCCTCCAGCGGTTTTCACTCCACTGTCCTTATTGCAGTTTAACTGCAACGGCATTCACCAAAAAATTACCGAGATCACTCACTTCATGAGTGTAAACAGAATTCTGATTTCTGCCATCCAGGAGACTTTGCTCCATTCGAACTCGTCTCTTAGCGTCCATGGCAATTACGTTATTCTGCGCAAAGATAGACAAGCCGCCAGGAATGATTCTCACCTTGGAGGTGGACTTGCCTTCCTAATACACAATTCCGTACATTACTGTGTATTAGATGTAGATGTCGACGGTACGGCGGAAATGCAAGCCATCTCAGTTTTATCAGGGAGTACTAATATCGAAATTTTTAATGTATATGTTCCACCACACTCTAGTTGCCCTTCTGGCTATCGTTTCGATATTGGTCCTCTCCTATCTGGAGAGCACAGGATCATTCTTGGTGACTTTAACGCGCACCATGAGCTCTGGCATTCTGACCTCAACAACGATGCCAGGGGTATAACTATTGCCGAATCTCTAGATCATCAATCAATCAATCAATCACTCAATGAAGACACGCCGACTCGAGTCACAGGCACTTGCAGTAGCTCTCCTGACTTAACTATTGGAAGTGCCAGCCTAATCAGTGCTACTCGCTGGGAGACGCACACTGCTCTCTCGTCCGATCACCTCCCAATCATAATAAGAATTGACAAACCAGCAAACCTGACTAAGTCTGAGAAGCGAACGTTTGTCAATCACAAGAAAGCCGATTGGGAGGGTTCCAAAGCATACTCGTCGGCGAAGTTCATCGAGCTACCTACACCAACTAGCGTTCATAAGGCCGAACGAAATATTAGGAACGTCATTGCCAAAGCAGCGGCATTCCTGCTGGACGTATCCCGAAAGTTCGACCTAATTTCCCTACCAGTGCCGCCAGATTAGCCGATGAACGAGATAACATCAGACGCGCTCACCCAGGTGATCCCAGAATTCAGGAGCTTAACTCCGAAATCAATCGACAAGTAAAAGACTATCGGAAGGCGAAATGGAACGAGCAACTCAATGACTACAACCTCAATGAAGGTGTCAGTAAACTTTGGTCTACTGTCCGCGCCCTATCCAATCCTAGGAAAGGAAAGGGCAATAATGCCATCAAATTTGGCCATAAGAGCACCAGCAATCCCCTTCAGTGCGCAAGGCTGTTCAATAAGCAATTTATTGAACATCCCAAGTCCGATGGCTTAAAGCGTAAAATTAGAAGACGGATTCGCAGTAGAAATGTTGACACTATACCATCGTATACTGCGGACCAGGTTAAAAAAGTCATTGAGAATGTGTTGAAATAATGAGCGGCACTCTCTTTGTATACCTACTACTATATTATCATATCAATAAATCACTCGTGTTCTAGTTACCGAACAAGCCAGACGTTTTATTCCCATGGACTTCAATAGGTTATGGGCCCAGGCATGTCAGGTTAGAGCGAGTCAGTTCATGGGTTGTTCGATCGGGCTACAGATTTGTGAAGCGCGCCGTTATTAGTGTTTTCTATCGTTGTTGTTCGGTATATTTCATTCGCAATAAAATGGCCAATGATTTGGACAAAGTGTTTCGCCTAAAGGACGAAAAAGATTGGGTGTTGTGGAAGTTCCAAATAACCATTCACCTTAAATTCCATGAAGTGTACGATTATGCGAACGGTAATCAAAAACCTCCAGTAGAAACCGATCAAGATCGCGAATCGAAACTTATATTGTTCAATAAAGGTGATATAAAAGCTCAAAGAGCAATTACATCAACGATAGATAAAGAGCCATTGTTGCACATTGTGAACTGTAAGACTGCTGCTGAAATGTGGGAAAAACTAAAAAGTGTTTACGAACAAAAATCGGAAACAAGTGTTCATTTCCTACAGCAAAAATTTTTTGCATTTGAAAAAGATCCTAGTGACAGTATTGCGGTATATGTGTCTAAACTTCAAGAGTTGTCGCAGCAATTAGCAGATCTTGGTGAACCCATTTCGGATAAATTGTTAATGACGCGGATTTTAATGACATTACCACCGTCGTTAAACCATTTCCATAGTGCGTGGCAAGCTACCGAAGACAATAAGAAAACGTTAAATGAGTTCATTTCGCGCCTAATGGTGGAAGAGACGCGTGCAACAGTTTTCGAAACGGATCTCAGTGAAACGGCTCTAATGGCGAAGAGAGCAAACTCGGAAAAAAATAGAAATAACGGTAGAAGCAACAAAACTGATATACCATACAGGCGCGGTAAATGTTTCATTTGCGGTTCGGAATCGCATTGGCGTCGGGACTGTCCGGAAAGTTATAAAAAAAATGAGAACTATGTACATGAGAGAAAACGATCGGGAGATGCGCTATGTAGTGTGACCTATGCATTCAGTGCGCATTCGGATAAAGACGGTTGGTACTTGGATAGTGGTGCGACAGAACATATGTCGGGTCGGCGCGAATGGTTTAACAATTATATCGAATTTACTGAACCTCGTCCTGTCCGCATTGGTAACGGTGAAACGATAGATGCTCTGGGATATGGAAACATCGATGTGTTAGTGTTCAACGGCGATAAATGGATGCAAAAATATTTGTCCAATGTATGGTATGTCCCCGTCATGTTCGCAAATTTGTTCTCTAAAGGGCGATGTTTGGATAAAGAGGAGAGTGTCATGTTCTCTACCAGCACAAAGTGTGTCGTCAAGCGCGATGGGATTGTTGTAGTTGTCGGATATAGGCAAACTGGCTTGTATAAAATGTGCATTAAGCCTCTTGAAGCACAAGTGTTTGCAAGTGTTGCTGTCAAACAGAGTCTGCGAGTATGGCATGAACGCTTAGCTCATCAGAATATAACACACGTAAAAAGTATATTGAGGAAAAATAACATCGACTATATTGATGAAAAAGACTTTCAGTGTGAAGCATGCATTTTTGGGAAGCACCATCGGTTGCCCTTTCATAGTCGTATCGAAAAGAGTCAAAAGTGTGGAGAAGTCATTCACACAGATGTTTGTGGACCATTGCCGAAAAATTCCCTTGGAGGTGCGCGCTACTTCCTTTTATTGAAAGACGATTTTTCGCATTATCGTTTTGTGTATTTTATGAATGAGAAATCTGAAGTAGCTCAAAAAGTTATATCCTTTGTTAAATTTCTGCATACACAAGGGCACACGGTCAAAACAATGCGAAGTGATAATGGAACAGAATACACTAATACAAAATTGAAAGAGTTTTTCGAAGCGCACGGTATTCAACAGCATTTTACAGTACCATATACGCCAGAACAGAATGGCTCTAGTGAACGGGAGAACAGAACGCTTATTGAAGCTGCGCGAACACTTTTACATTCACATAATTTGGATTTGAGCCTGTGGGCGGAAGCGGTGAACGCATCAGTATATGTGCTAAATCGGACGGGCACCAGTAGTTTGAAGAATAAAACTCCGTTCGAGCTATGGTTTGGTAAACCGGTAAATATAAATGACTTTAAAATTTTTGGATCTACAGTGTACGTTCATATACCCAAACAAAAACGACGAAAATTGGACCGAAAAGCAGCCAAATACATTTTCGTAGGCTACAGTGAAAAGTCGAATGGCTACAGGGTCTACAATCCTGCCCGTGATGTTATTTTCGGAAAAGGTGAAACTCAACGGATGTCACCCAAATCAAACCACATGGAGGAGGCCCCAGATAATGAATCGATTGGTTTAGGTGAGTTGCTACAATCTGAGGATTCAAATGGACAATGGCAAGGTGTCCCTGAGGAAGCGAACAATATTAAGAAGTTGGAAGTTAGTAGCGAAAGTAGTCAATCTGAATATGATACAGATGACGGCGGGAATATCAACATGCAAGATGGGGAAGACTTATGTAATATTACTCAGCGAAATGTTTTATCTTCACGATTGCGGTCTGAAAATCAAATCGATGTCTGCGCAAATTGGTGTTGTTCGTGTGTAGCTATAATTGATGAACCACGGTTTTATCATGAAGCCGTCAAGTCAAAAGATTGTGAACAGTGGAAAAACGCGATGGACGAAGAGTATAATTCTTTAATTAAAAATAATACGTGGCAATTGGTTGATCCATCAATAGGCGCTAAAGTAATAGATAATCGGTGGATATATAAAATAAAACAAAAAACAAATGGAGACATTGAACGATATAAAGCGCGTTTAGTTGTTCGCGGTTTCACGCAATGTTACGGGTCGCATTATACTGAAACGTTCAGTCCGGTAGTTCGTTACTCATCAATTCGGACAATTTTGGCGTTAGCTGCAAATAATGGTATGGACATTTTTCAATTCGATGTGAAAACTGCGTTTCTTTACGGGGACTTAAATCTATATATATAAAAGAAAGTCGTGTTAGTTACACCATTTATAACTCGAGAACGGCCGAACCGATTTTCATGATTTTTGGTTCGCTGGATTTGGCTCGGGCCGGAATAACATAATAGCTATTGAAACATTCAAAAAATTCACAATGAGCCAAAATTCACAATAGGTTTGTTTTTTGGCCTTTTCTGCTTTTATTTCTTGATTGTATCAGCGGATTCCAGTAAATTTTCTCCACAGGATTGGTGTTTAGCCCAATTGAAGGAGCAACTATCGATGCACATGAGAAATTCACAATGAGCGGAAGTATAAAGACAAACATACTTTTTCCTGTATTTCTTGGACGAATTACTGATTGTTAGTAAGTGTACCCCAACAGGTTGGTCTATACAAGCAGTATATGCATGTACAGGAAATTCACAATAGGCAGCAATTCACAATTATTATTTTTTCATAATTTTGTCTTTATTTTGTTATCGTTAAACGAACAGAATTGGAACCGATTAGGTCTCCTCCACGAATAGCAGAGTAATTATTGAAACATGCAAAATATGTATTCACAATGACCAAATTATAAGAACAGTTCCTAAATGAATTGCTGGATTTCAGTAAATTGATTCCACTGGATTTGGCCTACCCATTGAAATAAGCCGAACATTCACAATCGGCAACAATTCACAATGATTTTTTTTTTATTTTGGGTTATATTTCTTGAATGTCTTGACATAATTTTGGAATATTGCCCTGCTGATCTAATCCTCACCCTGAATATCTGAATGAAACACAAAATATGTATTCACAATGACCAAATTATAAGAACAATTCCTAAATGAATTCCTGGATTTCAGTAAATTGATTCCACTGGATTTGGCCTACCCATTGAAATAAGCCGAACATTCACAATCAGCAACAATTCACAATGAGTTTTTTTTTATATTTTGGGTTATATTTCTTGAATGTCTTGACATAATTTTGGAATATTGGCCCGCTGATTTAATCCTCACCCTGAATATTTGAATGAAACACAAAGAAATTCACAATGAGAAAAAAAAGAATAATGTTTTCACAAAACTTGCATTTATCTCCTGAAAGGATAAGCCAATGCAGATAAATTTGCTATTCCGCATTGTTCTCTTCTAAAAAAAAATAATAACATTTTCTACAAAAAAGTTGAAAAAGCAGCTTTTTTGGTCCTTTGGCCGTGCAACGGTTTAGACCAGCGGTTTGGTCTCTATCCAACTTGCGAACAAAAAAAAAACCGAGGCAGCTATTTTGCAAACACTTTTGCCTATAGCTCCTCATCTAATATCTTGATTTCAATTGCCCAATCACATATTGGTCTTTACCCTAAAATACATCGATAGCTATTGAAATAAATGGAAAAAATCTCAATAACCTATTGGTCACTTTCCTTTACCTAATTAACGTAATTTTGTAAATTTTCCTCTATGCTTTTTCTTTACCTGAAATAGCTGCATCACTATTGAACCATACATAACTCATGGACGGATGACCGAAATTCGCCCCTTTGCTGAACTTGATTTGATTTGTATGAATTTTGGATAAGTAAATAGAACAGGACTATTATTTCTTCGTAGCTGTATGTAATGCAATTAAAGTATGTATGCACCTATGAAAAAACTATTTTCATGATGATATGCTATTCTGCTGGATGCTGTCTATGACAAATGGTGAGGTTTCGTTTCGTTTATAATTCCACGTAGGAAGTCAAATAAGAGCTGATCTCCTAGCTCATTTGAACAAAAACTATGAAGAATAATCTCGATAACTCAAAGAACGACTCTATAACTCGAAGTTAAATTCTTTGTTTGGCGGTCGGCAAGATTCTATTAGCCAAAGTATATTGAAGAAAGACTCCGCTTCTAAAAAAAGAGCCAATTTTAGGCTTAATTTTTAAGTAATAGGTGATTTCCGAAGATTTGCTATTCTGGTGTTTTTTTAGTTGTGTTTCACAAGCTTTTCTGATATTTTTTAAACGAATTACAGAATTTCAGTAAGCTTACTCCAAATCATTGGTCTCTACCCAGTGAAGGGTATATGGTCACCCATACTAAAATACATATCCATTAAAACATAGTCAAAACTACAATTACTAACCAATATTCTACAAATACTTCTTTCTCATACATTTGTCTTTATCGTCTGAAAATATTAGTGGATTTCAGTAAGATAAGGTCTATCGGATATATCTATACCTAAACAAGAGAATAACTGCTATTGAAAAACGAATAAAATTCACAAAAGGCAAAATTATGAAAACAAATTTTTCTGAAAATGGAATAATTGTCGTCAAATATTTGCGGATTTCAATAAATTTCTTTGACTGGATTGACACTTGAGAAAGTTGCAACATGCGAAAAATTTGCAACGTGTTAATTTATGAAGCGGATTTTGTTCTATTCCGTCCCTCGCCTGATTTATAACCGCTCTCATCAGCAGCGAATGATTTTCTATCTTCAATAGCAGAATACCTATTTAGACATCTGCGACATTGACCCGAGAAAAATTGTGAAAGCACCAACTACGTGGAACACCTGCGAAAAATTCTGCAAAATTTGCCAATACAAAAATTATTTATGTAGGCTTTGTCTATATCATGAACGGATTTTCTGACTTCCGTAAATTCCATCCCCTCCCCCAAATTGATGACCAGGAGCAGCAGGATAGCTTATAAGCCGCTGGAAATTTGGAATTCACAGCCCAGTTGCCAATGTATGCATTTAATTTCCTTCTTTGTCGATTTCAGGATGATGGATGAATGACCATTTTGTACTGTTTTTTTCTTTAACGGGAACAACTCTTCACAATTTCAAAAATTGGCCAGTAGTCTACTATTGAAGCAATTGCTTGAAGGTATAGAATTGTCTATTTAAGTAAGTTTCTACATGCAACTGAAAAACTCCCACTTGCAATAACTGAATTGGTTTTGCCATATCTATTGCCACTAAATGACTTACTTTCACGATAAAAGAGTTGCTACTGCCGAATCAGAAAAATAGGCAGGAGAAAAATACTAAAAGAGTTTGCTCATTTCCTCATTTTCTTATGCTTTTCACAAACAAAATTGATGACCTTAGTGATTTTGCAGCACCCGTGTAGTTACATCTGAAGGCAGTAATTTGTCCATACGTTTGCCTATATTTCTTGATCGGATTACCGTGTTTCAGAAAAAATTCGGTGCTAGACTAAAAAATAAATTAGACTATTTTCTATTTTAGACTTTTTTTAAAAGCTCTACAACTCTCGAATAGCAGCTAATTTAGCCGTGAGATTTTGTGTAAGTTTTAACAATATGTTCAAGATCAGGTCGTTCGATGGCCATATTTTGGCTCAATTTTCTTAGACTATGCCTGTATCTCCTCAACACATTCGCGGAGTTCAGTACTTTTGCCGCACTCACAGATTGGTAACATTTAAAAGTTGAGGCGATACGAAGTTCGCCGGGCCAGCTTGTGAAACTATATATATGAAGCAGCCAGTCGGTTACAATGATGGCAGTGAAAAAGTGTGCAAACTCATAAAAAGCTTATATGGATTAAAGCAGGCTTCTCGTTGTTGGAATGCAAAATTCACAGACTTTATTAAAAAATTTAAATTTAAAGTTAGTAGCCAAGACCCTTGTGTTTTCGTTCGCATGGACAATAATGAGACAGTTATATATATTATGGCGATTTATGTAGACGATGGTTTAATCGCAGCAACAAACAGGGAAAATATCAGGCCAGTAATTGATTTTCTCAGTGGGAGGTTTGAAATAACTGCATCCGAGGCGAACTATTATTTGGGTTTCGAAATAAATCGACGGTTAGATGGTTCGATTCATTTAAGTCAAGGAAACTATGCGAGAAAAGTGGTAAATCGTTTCGGCATGCAAGATGCAAATGTTGTCTCAACACCAGCCGATTGTAATCAGCATCTCGATAAAAATAGCAACGATTCACGTGTCAAATTCCCGTATCGAGAGGCCGTGGGAAGTCTTATTTACTTGAGCGTTGGAACAAGGCCGGACATCGCATATGCAGTATCACTAGTTAGTCGTTTTTTGGAAAATCCAGCTGAAATTCATGTTACAGCAGTGAAACGCATCATGAAATACATCAAGGGGACCATCGATTACGGTATAATTTTCAAAAAATCTAACGATTTAAGTTTATTTGCTTACAGTGATTCGGATTACGCAATGGACCTAGTTCACAGAAAGTCAACATCTGGGCAATGTTTCATGCTTGGTCAAAGCTTAATCAGTTGGAATTCCGAATTACAGAAGTGTGTGGCACAATCTACAGCAGAGGCGGAGTACATAGCGGCGTCCGAGGCGTGCAGAGAGCTTGTTTGGCTCCGAAGGCTAATCAAAACAATTGATGACCGATACCGAGATTTGATGCCGATTTTTCTGGTCGACAATCAGAGCGCAGTTAAGTTAGTCAAAAATCCAGTTTATCACAAGCGTACCAAGCACATAGACGTTCGATATCATTACATTAGACAAAAACATGAACAAAGTAAATTTGTATTAAAAGAAATCAGTTCTGAAAATCAATTGGCAGATTTGTTTACAAAAGCCCTCCCTAAAGTACGTTTCGAGTTCCTCAGATCTAAATTAAATATGGAAAAATTGTAATTTTGTTTTTATTGATTCTCTGGAATACTCGTAGTATATTCGTTTTGCTTTCAATTGTAAATTTAAAGTTTCTTGTTTTGTTTTAATTGAATTCAAAGTACAAATTCTAATTAAAAAGTGGGAGTGTTGAAATAATGAGCGGCACTCTCTTTGTATACCTACTACTATATTATCATATCAATAAATCACTCGTGTTCTAGTTACCGAACAAGCCAGACGTTTTATTCCCATGGACTTCAATAGAATGCTAAAAACTCAAAGGCCCTCGGACCCGATGGCATTTCGATGGCCATGTTGAAACATCTCGACCTTCCAGCCATTGAGTATCTCACGGCAGCCTTTAACTTGTCGATCTCTAAGCTTGCCATCCCTGAAATCTGGAAAACAGGACGGATTGTCCCCTGTCTCAAACCGGGAAAGAGCGCTGGTCTCGGTGAATCCTACCGACCCATAACAATACTTTCACCTGTCGCAAAGACGCTAGAGGCCCTTATTCACCCCACTGTTGTTCAGCATGCTAAGCTAGAACCTCACCAGCATATCTTCAGGAAAATGCATAGTACCATCACAGCCCTCGATGCGATCACTACACGCATCCGTAATGGGCTAAACCACAGACGTCCTTGCCACAGAACGATTCTTGTGGCAATTGACCTAATGAGTGCATTTGACAATGTCAATCACTCGATGCTTCTCGCTAACTTACTGAATATGCATATCCCTGCTCAAGAGATCCGTTGGATTGCCAACTATCTAGCTGGTCGGCATTCCTTCACTGAGTTTCGTGGGAAACGTTCTAAGCTGAGGAAAATCAAATTAGGAGTTCCACAGGGTGGGGTACTCTCCCCCACTCTGTTCAACATCTACATGTCCGGCCTTCCTACACCACCGGAAGGAACCGAGGTGATTTCCTACGCAGACGGTTGCATCGTGCTCGCCACAGGGGAGGAAAAAGATGAAATGCGCCTCCAAAGTAATCGCTATCTCGGACGATTACAGGCTTTCTTCCAAAGCCGAAACCTCACCATCTCCGCGTCTAAATCTTCTGCGACATTTCTTACTACCTGGTCGGTGGATTGTCGGTGGGAGGTTGATGTACGTATTGGCAACAATCCAATTCCTACTGTTGCTAATCCTAAAATTCTCGGGCTCCATTTAGAGAGCATGATGACGTCAGCTCATCACGCAGCATCCGTTTGCGAAAAGATGCGCAGTAGGAATAAAATCCTAAGAGCACTAGGTGGTAGCACCTGGGGCAAGGATAAAGAAACCATGCTAGTCACATACAAAGCGGTGGGTCGAGCAGCTGCTAATTATGCAGCCCCAGTTTGGTCACATAGTCTATGTGATACAAACTGGACCAAAATTCAGGTCTGCCAAAATGCTGCTCTACGCACAGCCACAGGTTGCCTCTTGATGTCTGCCTAGGATCACTTACATCAAGAGACAAAATTGATGCCAATACGTGACCACAATCTCAAACAATCCAAACAATATCTTGTTGGTTGCTACCGTGAGAATCATGCCAACAACAGTCTCATGGACCGAACCTCCACCACGACATGTCAGGCGTGATTTGCGAGACCTAGAGAGAGAGGTCCAGGGATACAAGAGGGACCCTTACGACGATGATGCATACCGAGCTGCCATCGCTGAGATTCACACTGCAGAAGTGAGTCGGTCTATTGCGAGATTAGATGCGAATAGAGTCCTCTCAGTGCGCCCTCCACCCATTTCGCCTGAGGAGATTAGGCTCCCGAGAGCCACCAGAGTGACATTAGCTCAACTTCGGTCGGCCTTTGTTCGCACCTCAATTCGTACCTTTCTCGCATTAACCCGGACATTCAAAACATCTGTCCAAACTGCGCTGGCGCTCCACACGATGTGGGTCACTTGTTTCGATGCCCAGCGGCGCCCACTGACTTAACCCCTATCTCACTGTGGGAAAACCCTATCGCAGCAGCTATGTTTTTGTCCCTTGACATCACGGACGAAAACCGAACCATAACTCGAATCCACATAGATGCACAGCGGTTTCACACCTTTCTGCACCGCTAAAAGAAGAAGAAGTGGTGGTTTCTTAAATTTGAAAATGTTGAACGACATAATCGACCATCATGTCTTCATTGATATCCCTAAAAAATCACTTCTTGGTGCACAAAAAGCAACACCATCGATACTCACAGCCCGGAACTAAATAAATAAATAATAAAAAAATGCTTATGCGCTAGTTGGACTCTCGTGACATACAATTATGCATGAGTACGAAGAGTGCAGTTGAGAATGGATGGATGGATGGATATGGCGCTGAGATAGGTTGGGCTGGTAGCGCCCAATACTGCAGCCTGCTGGCTTATTGTATTTCCCATTTAAGCGAGAAAGTTTCAGGTTATGAGTTCTGTCCTACGTAAAAGGCTAAGAAGAAAGTTAACCAGGTTTACTTTGGGTGCACCCATACTGGTAGCTTGAGCCCCAAAGAAGTTTTGTCTCCAGCTCATAAGAGCGGGACATTCGAAAATAACGTGCGAGGCTGATTGCTCATCTTCGTTGCAGAGGCGGCATAGTGGGTCTTGTATGTATATCCCTATTGTATGCAGATGTTTCCGTAGGGTGCAATGACCGGTTATAAGGCCTGTCACTGCCCTGAGGTTCGTTTTACTAAGACTGAGGGCTTCGGTGCAGCTGGTATGTCAGTTAGATTCCAGCATACGCTTGCTATGCCTAAGCCCTTCAGCGAGTCTCCATCTATCTTGGAATTTATCTTCGCTCCATCGTCATCGCAGTTAAGAATAGTACATTGTCCATGTATTAGCGACAATGCTTGCATTAGCGAGAATATAGCGGCAATTGTTTGTTATGGCTATTACTTTGCATCAGTTAGAAAGAGAAGCAATGTCACGAGAGTTCAACTAAGCCATAAATAAATTCTAGTTCTGGGCTGTGAGTAACGATAGTTTTGACAAAAAGGATCATTTTTATGATTTATGATTTAAAAAAAAAAAGGCTGATTTTTTGTATGAAGTACGGAAAAGTCCTCCAAGTTTTTATTTGTTTTTTATTAATTCATAAAGATAATGTTGTGGTTATGTGACGAAGAAGACTTCAATTGATCGACACGTATTAATATTTTTAAGATTAGGTGCATATTTAAGAATTTACGCAAACAATGCCAAAATGTGACAGAACCGACTGTACGACTACATTATTGGATGACCATTTACAGTTAACACTGAAAGCTTAACAATTCTAAAGCATACAAATCGAAAATACCAATATCGATGAAACTCCTTACTCCATTGATACTTTATATAATAATAATTTAATCTGATCTTTCCCTTGTTTCCATTCCATTTCCAAATTTAATCTACTTGACATAAATGCCCTCAATCAACAAATATCACTTCCTTTCAAATAATACTTACACTTTCATCTCTCAAAATTTGCAAAGTTCACTTTAGCAAAACTTCTTCTTATATTGCACTTAATAAATGTTCTTTTTCCGAAAGTTTGCAGAAACTTGAACGTTATTATTATGAGCTGAATTCCTCGAACCAAACATAATACGAGTATGTAGTATGACTCTTCTACATGTATGCATGCATCTTTTGTTATATGTACGAATATATCCTTTATCCAATCTTCTATATGGGTACTCTCTCCTACATAATACTTACGTGTAGGAGGAAGTTTTCGCCGAAAGTCAAATATTTAATCTGCATAAATACTGAAACTTTTCCAGGTCGACCTCAGCCTGAAGTACGATGGTTGGTGAACGGTCTAAATGTTGACAATCAATGTGAATATACATCGGAAAATATACTGGAAAATCGCTTATTATGGCCGGCGGTACAACGAACAGATCTGAATTCAATATTTACATGTCAAGTATTAAATACGCAACTGGTGCCGCCAAAGGAGACAAATTTAGTTTTGGATTTGCATTGTAAGTATATTAGTTTTGTGTTTTTTGTTTTGCTATCGAAATTGTAATAAAAGAAAAATCAGTTTTACGGCTTAGGCAGGTAGCAAAAATCATTATGACGAAAATCCGTCATGATGATGAAAGTTTGAAATTGGGGTGACACATAAATGTTTTCGTCATTGGAACTCGTCATTTACTTTTGACGTTTGTTGAAATGGCGAAAGTGTCTAACACAATAGCGATATTTTGATGAAATTTCTGTTCAACAATTTGAAGACACATTTTTCTTAAAGAAATTTAATAGATATGTTTAAATATTAATAACAAATTTAATATGTATTTTTGCACTATGACTAAGAAAATAGAAGAACAGAGTCATAGACCAAAAATGTGGGACCATTTACTATCTCATTCATTCATTCAACCAATATACTGGGATGACAGCCAGACTAAACGAGACTAACAATACATATGGTAGGATAGAAAGAGAAGGAGAACACCGAAAGTGGTCCCCTTTTCGATAGTCCATCTTAGGGCTTGCACTACTTTTTTCTTGAATACCATTATCTTTGATTTGTCAAGATTGACGGTAAGATTCCACTGGTCGCAATACGCAGCTATGTAGTTTATAGTATCCTGCAAGGCTTGTGACGAACCTGTCAGAAAAACGATGTCGTCAGCATACATTAGACCTCTAAGAAAAAAGCCGTACCCTTCAGCTCCACTGGGGCAATGTTGCAAAATATCGTCTATGTACACCGCAAAGGCATCCGGACTCAATTTGCAGCCTTGTCGCAGGCCGGTATTGGTATCAAACGATGAGGACATATATTTACCACTTCAAACCCTAGCCGTGGTACCTTCGTACAGCTTTTCAAAAATTTTGCCAAATTTCGCTGACATACCATGATTGTATAGCTTGTAAAGAAGCACACTTATATCGATAGTATCGAATACTGCCTGCTGCCCTGAAGTCAACAAAGAACGCGTAAAGTTATCGCCCTTCTTCCATGTGTGTTCGTGCTAGATTCAGTAGTGCGAAGATTTGATCGTGCGTTGCACTTTGCTTTTTCCCTAAAAATTTTACATAATAAACTTCTTACTGTTTGGAGAATATATTGAATGACAAAAAGATTTCAAGCATTTTTTCTTGACTTTACAATCAAACTTGAAACTTGGACATTGATATTTTTTTCGAAATGCAAGAAGCGAGTTTTGGAACTCAGTGCCAGATTTGTTGAATCTTTCCTGCAGAATGGTGGTAAATATCTTCCCAGTGGTATGGTATGAAATACCGCGATAGCACGTCGGGTCGTTTATATCTCCTTTCCTGAATATTGGGAATATCATGGCATCACGAAACTCTGCATAGGAACATTGCCACTTTCAAAAATTCGGTTGAACTCCTTGCAAAGAATTTCCAAGATTTTTTCATTGCCATATTTGTAGCATTCAACCGGAATACCATTACTTCCTGGAGCTTTACTATCCTTGCACTGTTTTATAGCACTCTGTACTTCTTGCGCCGTAATTATTGCGTCAAATATGGGATGGCTCCAATTGGGTTTCGCAAATTCTCTCTCTCTAGTTCCTGTAAACCCCTTGTGGGGCATAGGGCATTAACTACGCCTACTCTCCACCTCATTCTGTTTTCGGCCAACGGCGCTAGCTGCGACCATGTAAGATTTAGCGTTTTCGCCTTACCGATCTTCTCCATGTGTTCCTTGGCCGTCCAACACGGCGTCTTGCTCCGGAATCCTGTGGATTCCAGTTTAGGGCCTTTTTTGCGACGTTATTGGGCTCGCTTCGGAAGGTGTGACCTATCCATTGCCACTTAAGTCGTTTGATCGAAGTGCCTATCCTTTCTTGGCCAGTTATAGTGAGGAGAGTTAAGTAATAACACAAGTGATTTTATGTAATTGCAATCTTTATTTTGTAAAATCTAAATTAACACTGAGCCGGGCTTCTTCCTGGCATGCTATTTATAATTTGTCCGCTATGTCTACATATTATTTCAATTCTTATACATATGTCTAAAGTACAATCTTTCGGACTATGCACCTCGTCATATACAGAGCATCTTGTATGGAACTGTAAGATAAACATTTGGCCTGGGTATTGTTTATGACTGAAAGAACAAATGTGAAACTCTAAGATAAACATTTGGCCTGGATATTGTTTATGACTAAAAGAACAAATGTGAAAAGATTTATGATTATGTATGTATGATGATAACGGAAATGCACATGTGCATTTTCGGTCATTTCTCAGAACCAAGATTGAGGATAATTAGGGTCGGTGCCTTAACTCCTCCCTCCCTAAGATTAAAGTTGTCCTCAACTTTGTCTGCTTCAGTCTTGGTTTTTAAAATTATTTTTATTGACCTCTTTTTACAGTAGTATATTATAATGAGGATAATTATTATTGTAAAAAATACTATTATTGGTAGCGATATAGCTATGGATAAGTTGAAATTATTGTTTGCAAGTGATTCAAGTTTGGTTATATTGAATAGATGTACAGTTTTATTTTCTATGTTTCTAATATGGTTTATCGAAATTGTCTCCATATAGTTTATATTTGTCATTGGATGTAATTGAGGTTCTAGAATAGGTATATAATCACTACTTGTTGTTCTTAAAACTAAGTACTTACTAATAGAAAAATTACAACATTTCGATTCTAACAAAAAGTTTTTTGATTCAATATACATAGTTTTTGACTCGTTACAAAAAGTTTTCAAATGATTGTCGTTAATGTTTGTTAACAAAAACATGGTGGTAGAGATCTGAGTAATTGATTCTTGTGAATTTTTAATTAAAGTACAATTAGATGGTTTTCTTGTGAATATGCTAATAAGACATTCATCATGAATTGGCAAATTTGATCCTACGGAATAAACAACATTTTCTTTTTTTACAAATTTTGAAGAAGAAATTTTTGATACTAACTGGAAATTATTATGGTTAGGTACAGGGAATATTTCATAAATTGGAAATTCTTCTAATTCTAATGGAATTTCAATGAATATGACTAACTTATGAGGTTCAATCAGGATGTCAGTTTTTATATATTGTAATTTAACAGGAGTTAATTTATATGAAGATAATTCAGGATCCGACAAAATATTTCTATGGAGTAGGGATGTCAAAAACCGGACGGTTAGTCCGAAAACCGGTACTTTCAAAACGGTTAACCGGTTTTTTTCGGTTTTTTCATCCTCCCGGTTTTAACCCGGACGGTTGTTTGCCCATCCGGTTAAAACCGAAAAAAAAACTTTCCAAATTCATAAAATTTTTATATTTTCTTGATTTGTCAGTCTGTAATTCTATTGCTTGTCTTCTATGAAAAATTTCGTATTTCCGAAAACTCTCCTTAGTGCTATTATTCCAAGAACCATCGCTTCGTCAAACTACAGCTCCTTGCATTTTTCCTTTCCAAGGCAGATATTGTTTACGTTGCGTGTCACACATGTATCTTTTGTGCGTCGTGAATGTATATGTGTATCAGTTATCAGATCAGTGCATTTAGAGCTCTTTCCCACCAAGCAGGGATTTGGAGCGGAGCGGAGCGGAGCGATGGAGCGGAGCGGAGCGATGGAGCGGAGCGGAGCGACCTTAAATTTCGGAGCGAAAGAGCGGAGCGTGGAGCGAGTTTTTGCAGGCTGGAGCGGAGCGAATTTTGCTTTGAAGATCGCTCCGCTCCGCTCCGCTCCGATGTAAAAAATCAAAAAATTCCGAGAAAAAAAAATAATTTTTTTCGACGAAATTTTTCATTTTATGGAACGAATTGATGATTTTGGGCTATTTAAAGGCGAAGAATTCGCTGAGAGGCTTGCAAAATTTCGTATTATTGTGAAATTCATTGTGATAAAAGAGGTTTTGCGTTTAGTCATAATCATCACTCTTCATTATTAAGAAATTCAAGATCATCCAGGACAGAAAAGTCCTGATGTTCTGTACTCGATAAATGAAACGTCCTTTTTAATTTAAATTAGTTATTAGGTGCGTTTTATTGGATGGAGTACAGGACAGCGCAGCTTCCATAACCATTTGAGAGATCTCGTTCTATACGGGATGTCCGGAAACTATCACAAAAAAGCACCCAAATATTATTCCTCGTGATATTTCCAGGAAAAAGGAGTATAAAAAAATTATTAAATCTTCAGCTTCCACAGACATTTAAAGATTTTTCAAAAATTTAACATTTTACATATACATATTTTCTTTCGGTTGGGCCCAACAATTTTTCCTAAGAATAAACCCCATAAAAATTGGATAAGCAGTTTAGTTTTTACAGTTTTACACAGCTTCAAAGACAAAATTTTGTGATCTTACTGCATATACATTTTTTCCCACGGAGGTGTGGTAGTGGTAGCATTTTTGGAAAATCTTTAAATGCTAAGGAGTTAAGAATTCAGCACCTATTTTGCTGGAAATGACATTAATAATCAGTCTTGACTCGGTAATCCGGATCTCCTTTAATCCGGATATCACGCTAATCCGGACGACTAAATATTTCCACTATTTCTTCTATAGTCCGGATTTCGGCAGCAATGTTGACTCTAAAATCCGGATATATGAGATTTTTAGTGTGAAATGGTAGATTTGGTCTCTTACTTTTTTACGGGACTGTTTAGCAATTGACATGATGCTGGCTAATTTCTAACAAATAAAACATTTATCGACTTTTGTTCCGCCTTTTTATTTGTTTGGATTGCTTTTCCTAGGAAAAAGTGATTGCGCTAATCTGGATGTTCCAATGCTCCGGATTACGAAATTGGTGCTATCCTGTTCTGTACTTGATCGAATAAAACGCACCTGTTAAGTCATATTCTATAATACGTGAGTAGATATACGCTAAATTGAATAATTCGCGGAAAATAATAAATATTTACTAAGAACAATGAAGTTTTGTTGTATTTTTGTAATGGAGCGGAGCGGAGCGTGGAGCGGAGCGGAGCGAAAAAATTTTAGTCGGAGCGGAGCGCTGGAGCGGAGCGGTTTCAAATTGGTCGGAGCGGGAGCGGAGCGGAGCGAATAAATGTGTCGCTCCAAATCCCTGCCACCAAGCAAAATGATTCGCCGGCGATCTGAAGACGATTTGCCAAGACGAGAAACTTGTTCGCCGGCGAACTCGTGTTCAGATCGCAAACAGATTGCCTGAGAAGAATATGGTACCTCTATGGCGAATTGCCCCGGTGAACCGAAAGCAATACGCCAATATAATTCGAAAGCGATACGTCGCGGCGAAATAAATACGATACGCATTTACGACTCGTAGAAGTTTTGTCATTACGAAACGTAAATTTTGCATTTGGGATTCGTAGAAGTTTTTCCATTAACAATTTGCATTGATGATTCATAGAAGATGACTTTTACCCGACCAGATTCGAATTGGTGTTTATTTTATTACTCGATAACTCGAAGCTGAAGGGAACTTTTATTTCGACTTATGGAAATTTTGAGCTATCGAGGTGAGTCATTGAGTCCAAATCAAAGAAAATTCGACATATAGAGTCCAGTCTTTTATAATTTAGCTTCGAGTTATAGAATTGCTTTTTTGTTCATCATAATGAAGAAAAGTCTGATTCGAATTTTCATCGCCGCCGTGAATTATGCTCGAAAGATACGCAAATTGTTCGCCATGATGAAGAAAGTTCGTACTGACTTACAATATTCTTCATCATGGCGTACTATTTACGCAAAATCTGACGATAGTTCGTCTAGTCGAAGAAAACTCGAATCAGACTTTTGTTCATTGTGGTGAAAGTTCGCCAAATTGTTTGGTGGGTTGTTATAGGAAGACGAATCGGCAGTTGCTACGACGTCCGCGTCCACATCGATATCCGCGTCCACTTCAACATCCGTCATGTCCACAAAGACATCAACATCTACATCATCTATTAGTGCAGTCATATTAGCATTTCGAAAAGAAAAAAAATAGAGTCAGGTTAATTCTTGTGGTTTTTGAATCAGTGGGCTCCCAGGAATCTAAAACTCATTTTCCTAAAAAAAAATGTTAATCCGAAAGGTCCCAAAAAGGACAAAAAAGGATACTCTTTAATCCTTGACCGGAGGTCGGCATGTGGGGTATCAAATCAAAGGGGACGTCAAGTACATTACATAAAAAAAAAATGATCGGAAAGCTCTCAAAAAGGACACTATTTACAAACCTTGATCGAACGTGGGCATGCGGGGTGTCATATCAAAGAGGACGTCGAGTACATTCCATACCTGGCGTTTATTACTTGTTTCAAGGACCCTCACAGGAGAAAGTTGGGATCCAATGGAAAATTTTCATGTTTCTCGTATATTTATCTTTCCAAAGCCGTAATTTTTCGTTTTAGCCCGAATTTTTCCATTTAGTGTCCTTGAAACAGGAAACAAACACCGGATATGCAATGCACTCGACGTCCTCTTCGACATGACACCCCGCATGCTCACTTTCAATCAAGGTTTGTAATCAGTGTCCTTTAATGTCCTTTTTCAGAGCTTTCTGATAATTTTTTTCTTAGAAAATTAAATGGTAGAATCTTAACCTATCATAGATTCGGAAAAGTGAGAAACGTAGTGACAACTTGGATTATTCTCGTAGTTATGGCTTTGGAAAGATACTCGGAAAACACAAACATTTTCGATTTATTCCGTTGAGGGTCCTTGAAACAGGAAACAAACACCGGATATGTAATGTACTCGACGTCCCCTTTGATTTGATATGCCACATGCTGACCTCCGGCCAAGGATTAAAGAGTATCCTTTTCTGTCCTTTTTGGGACCTTTCCGATCAAAATTTTTTTTAGCAAAATGAATTTTAGATGCCTGGGAGCTTGGTGATTCAAAAACTGCAAAAAATAGCCTTACTCTATTTTTTTCTATTTGGAGGCCTGAAATGGGATATTTTGACTGCACTATATGCATTGTCTAGCAATAAAACTCAGTTAACTATTTTTGAAACATTATGAATACTTCTGACAATTTTATTTGATTATCTTTTTTGTTCAACATGTTTCTCTTTTAGGGCTCCATCACACAGTCATATTTCTATACGAACATCAGCTTAACGAGTGTGTATGCATTAATTTGCTAAAATTCTAAGCAATTCAATGAAAAACCGGTTAACCGAAAACCGGTACTTTGAGCCCGGTTAAAACCGGACGGTCTAACCGGCTTTGCAAAAAAACCGAAAAAACCGAAAACCGGGTTATGGGCCGGTTTTTGACATCCCTACTATGGAGAGTATGTCCTTGATTATTTAGTATAAGTTCTGTAAGTTTATCAATTTTCTCTTGTGCTAACGTTAAGTACTGAGAAAATTGAAGATAGTTCATTATATCTAAGATAGCTTTTTGTTGATTATTGTATTCACTTATTATTTTGTTAATACTATTTTTGAAGTTATCGTAATGCTCATTAATAGAATTCGTTATCGTGTTAATCTCAGAACGAAGCGTATTCGTTGACTGAAGAATTACATTTTCGTTTACTCTTAGCTTTTCTTCATTAAGTTCAATTTTTTCAAAATTTCTCTGAATTAGTTCGCGATCTTCATTATCAAGTGTTCCTTCTATCCATTTTCGGATTGTTCCTACCAAATTAAGAATACCTCTTTTTTGCTTAGAACTTGGGAATAATGTCCTAACTTCCGTTTCCAAGTGTTTTATAATGTTAAAGGAATAATTCAAGGTTGGATTTGAATTACTGGCTCCAATTTTGCGTAGCATGTCATTCAGAGTTGATATCATATTAGTTAAATCCGATTCGTAAATAGGATGTCCAACAATAATTTTTTTTCTGTCTCGAATTTACTACCGGTTCCCATTAGAATGTAACCGTCTTGCTGGACCAAAGTTGGAAATATTACTAGAATTGCCAGCAGTATCACTGAAAAGATTGTATTGATTTTTTAATTTCTTTTGCCTTTGGGGATGTGTTTTAGAATTATGCCTATCAACTATGTATCGAACATCTAATTTATTCTTAGGAATGTGTTTCTTATATTTTGTGTCAAGTGGATAATGTTTCCGATTTTGATTCGCTTTCGAAATCCAATTTTCTTTGTTGTTTTGGATATTTTTAAATATTTCTTCTTTGTGAAGTTTAGTTCTACCAAAAAATATATTAAACGGGGTATCCTTAGTTGTTGAATGTACATTATTGTTATAATGGTACAAACATTGTTCTATTGGATCAAACAATTTTAGGTCTTGATCTTCATGTTGTTGCCTCTGCAAAAATACCCGTAATTGCTCATTTAGAGATCTATGGGCAATTTCTATGTCAGAATTTCCTGTTTTATGATAAGGTGAACATAAATGGTACGAAATCCCTTGTTGGTCCAACCATTCTTTTGTTTTAACACTAGTTATAGCTCCTTCATTATCGAAAACTATTGATTTAGGACTTCCTATTCTGTTAAATATTTTCTGTAAAGTATTGATTATTGTATCCCACTGTCTATTCTGTAATTTCTGTACTGTTAGAAACTTACTAAATTTATCTATGCATGTAAGGTATGGACTTTTGCTGTCTCTAAGCCATATATCTACATGATAAATCTCCCTAATATCAGAAGGAGTTTGTGTCATTTTAAAAGGTTCTTTTGGTGGGTGTCTGTCGTATTTGGCTGTAGCACAAATAGTACATTGATTTATATAGTTAGCTATTTTTAATTTCATTTTCGGGTAATAATATTTCTTGCGTAATTTATCATATAATTTATTAATACCTAGATGGTTTGTTTCCCTATGTTCCTTGGCAATAGTTTCTAACATTTCCGAGTGCGAACAATCAGTCAACACATAGCTACAATTTTCAATATGAGTATTCGGATGACTTAGTTTCCAGGTCTTATATTCATCCTGAAATGTGGTCAAAATATTTTTATTAGGTACCATGAGCCCTATCCTCCCTCCGTTAGAAATATGGTTTTCTAAGATATACATTGCTTCTTTGCTTGTAAATCGTTTATAGAAGAAAGTTATTCTTTTTCCATTAGGAAACTTTTGTGTGGAGCTACGAATGCGTTTCCCATTTTTAATAACTATCTGTAATTTAAAACAATTTAATGGTTTCTCAGAAATACTTATGTAATTAGTATTATCTTCATTAGCCGTATGCTGAGTAGCCATCGAATCTGATTTTTTATTAGAAACTTCCAAAGCATTTATTTGGATTCTAGAAAGAGCATCTGCTACAAAATTGGATTTACCTTTAATATACTTAATTTCATAGTCATATTCCGACAATTTTAGTTTCCATCTGAAAAGTTTAGGGTTGTCCTCCTTGATATTTTGAAGGAAAGTCAATGGTTTGTGGTCGGTCTCTAATGTGAATTTTCGACCATACAAATAAGGTCTAAAATACTTGACTGCCCAAACTATAGCTAAAAGCTCCTTCTCTATAGTTGAAAGTCGTGTTTCTGTATCATTTAGGGTTCTTGACGCATAACAAATAGCATTGCTCCCTTGCGATAGTACGGCTCCCAAAGCAAAGCTTGATGCATCAGTAGTTAAAGTGAACTTTTTTTCAAAATCGGGATGAGTTAAAATAGGTTCATTTGTAATATAGCTCTTCAATTTTTCAAATGCTTCTATGTATTCTGGGTCATTGATATTAACGGAATTTGTTTTCTTTAATGTCTGTGTCAAAGGTTTAGCTATTAATGCATAATCTTTCACAAATTTGCGATAAAAACCAGTGAGACCTAAGAATGACTTTACTTCCTTCGCAGTTTTCGGTATTGGAAACTTACGAACAGCTTCAATTTTCTTAGGGTTTGGTTTTATGCCCTCCTGTGTAATAACATGTCCTAAAAATTCGGTGAATTTCTTCAAAAACTGCGTTTTAACCATTTGAATTTTTAGATTTGCAGAACGTAACGTAGACAATACCTTACGCAAAGCAACTTCGTGTTCCTGCAATGAAGTACTGAATACCAAAATATCGTCCATATATACGATACAAATTTTATTAACATATTCCTGTAAGATTGTGTTCATCAATCTTTGGAATGTTGCTGGAGAGTTTTTTAACCCAAATGGCATTCGAGTAAACTCGAAGTGCCCTTCGTCAGTCGAAAATGCAGTTTTATGCCGATCCTTTGGATCTATTTCGATTTGATGAAAACCTTTCGCCAGATCAATAGTAGTGAAATAGTTGGCGTTGCCCAATTTTCCTAAGATATCATCAATTTGTGGAATAGGGTATTTATCGTCAACAGTTACGATATTGATCTTGCGAAAGTCAATGACGAGCCTATATGTGTTTCCCTTTTTAGGTACAACCAATATTGGTGAATTATATGGACTAGAGGATGGCTGTATAATTCCTTGAGCCAAGTCTTCTTTAATTTGATTTTTAATGAAATCTTTTGTGTGATAAGGTAACCTGTAGTTCCGTTGGTAGATTGGTTCATTTGTTTTCAACTTTAAGGTATGTTTAATTTTATGCGTAAATGTTAATTTCTTGTTTGCGTCATATTCTAAATCTTGAAACTCATTTTTTATTCTTGCTATGAGCTGCATCTCCTCAATGGAGTAAGTACTTGGATCCGGTTGCTGATCCATTTGTCGCTCAACGTTTTCAATAACATTTGAAAATTCTTTAATTATATCAGTTGAGGAGTCAGTTCCAAATGGTATTACCCGACCATTAATTTGGCACTCGGAACGAGATATGAAAATATTAGCACCTAGAGCTATTAGTATGTCCATTCCGATTATAGCATCGAAATTTGGAAAAGAAATATTAGCAATCTTCCAATTGATTAAAGCCTTAACCCCAAATTCTTCTGGAGCCAATGTTGTAATTGACTCGGTACATTCAATCTTGCCATGAAGTGTATGGAGGTAAACTGGATCTTTCAACGTTTCCCTGGTAGAATTTTGTACTCTTGCAGCTGACATAATACTGGTTGATGATCCAGTGTCAATTAAGCAGTGAAATAAATGACCATGAATGGTTAATTTAACAATGGGTAAAAATGTTTTTGATAACCCGAGGCAAGTAAATGAAAATCCTGGTTATCACCATGTATATGTAGTGATGTATTATTTGAATTAACAGTATTCATAGACCTATCTGTTGGTAGTGAATGATCTACAGGTTGATTTCGAAAATGTTCTCGGAAATTCGTGCGATTTCTTGAAGAAGTAGCCTGTGGAGTGTTTCCAAAATGTGCCCGATTGTTTCCTAATTGGTACTGTGGTTGCTCATTTAACCACTGAGGATTCATAGTATAATTTGGAGAAAAAGTTTGAGAATTATAAGGAACTGAATCCTGATTGAACGCTGGAGGATACCCATTAAAATTTTGCCTATTTCTATATGTTCTTTTTGAATTATTATTTCCAAAATGTAAATACCCAGTTTCGTGTAAAATTACTCGGATTTCCTCTAAATTATTAGGATTTCTTGCCAATAAAACGCTTTTTAACGGCTCCGGACATTTGTTGATATAAATATTTTTAGCCATGAGGTATCTACTTTTAATGAAATCATCTTTTTGACTACTTGTATATATAGATTCATTTAAAATTTTTTGACTTATTAAACAAAGACACTTACAAAAATATTCATATAGTTGAATGGCTGTCGTAAATCTTGCACTGCATAAACGCTCCTGAAGTTGTAACTCATTTTCTGCTGTGTCGAAATGTGTTATTAAAGTTTTTCTCACATCGTCCCATGAGGTTGGATTGTATGTTAGAATGGCCTCCCGAGCTCTTCCAACTATCCGCAAAAGAATTTGTTGCGTTAACTGCACTTTGCAACTGCTACCGTTCAAATCAGTTTTGATCGCGTCTACAGCACGGATAAATGGATATAAATCCGACTGATTTCCATCGAAAGGAGGAATGGAAGTAATAAATGCACTTAACTTGTTATAGTCCATTTTATCTTCTTTAAAATCCACAGCACTGAATTTTTTTATTAATTCCTCCAGTATTCTTTTTGACTAAATAACACGTCAAAAAAAAATTGGTAAAATTTATATATATATATTTTTTTTATTTTAATGCACTGCACTGCATATCTTAACCAACACTTTATTAATTTGTTCTTTGCGATCAGTCAAAGAAAATTTTAGCGTTTTATGGTAAATTTAGCCCGGTTTTATTAAGATTGCATAAAAACAAAACTTTTTACTATATTCAGTGGACCACTATGTTTTAACCGATAAGTTCTTTTTATGTAGATTCGATTCTGCCTGGTTTCACCAATCTTGCGTAAAAATCAACTTTTCACTATATTAATGAAAAATAAACCGCGACGTTTGAATCGATAAGTTCTTTTTGGCACGGTAATATTGATCTTGCGTAAAATATAAATTTTTACTATAACAAATATTAATCCGCGACCCGACTGCGCCAGTTAAGTAATAACACAAGTGATTTTATGTAATTGCAATCTTTATTTTGTAAAATCTAAATTAACACTGAGCCGGGCTTCTTCCTGGCATGCTATTTATAATTTGTCCGCTATGTCTACATATTATTTCAATTCTTATACATATGTCTAAAGTACAATCTTTCGGACTATGCACCTCGTCATATACAGAGCATCTTGTATGGAACTGTAAGATAAACATTTGGCCTGGGTATTGTTTATGACTGAAAGAACAAATGTGAAACTCTAAGATAAACATTTGGCCTGGATATTGTTTATGACTAAAAGAACAAATGTGAAAAGATTTATGATTATGTATGTATGATGATAACGGAAATGCACATGTGCATTTTCGGTCATTTCTCAGAACCAAGATTGAGGATAATTAGGGTCGGTGCCTTAACTAGGAGATCCTCGTGTGGTCCTACGTGCAACCATTCCCGGTGGCAGCTCGCTGCCACACGGGTTTTTCAAGCCTCTCCGGGGCGGACCACACCCGTTTCATCCAAAATCGAAACGGCCAAGAGTTGCCAAAAGACTCCTCCATGGCAAAAACCATGAAGGTTCGATGCAGGAGGGATGTGTATGTCTGTGTATGTGTGTGGACATGTTCTATGTGTTTTTTCGTCAAATTGGGAGCATTTCATCTCAGCGCGGTTGCTCTCAATTCTTCTAACCCGTGCCGGCATCGAGACCAATCCAGGTCCCGAAATCTACATCTGCTGTGTATGCAACCGACGTATCTTCGGGAACGCCAGGTCCTTGAGGTGTACCTGCTGCGGAGAATGGTGTCACTTCTACTGTTCAGGCTTAAGAAAAATGAGACATTATGACAAGTTGTCTTTTGTTGCTCCAGGGTGTCTGCACGCGGGTCGGCCCCCAGCCACCCCAGGCCCTAGCTCACAAGCTAATGGTCCACCACCGTCTCCGGCCAATCCTGGCCCCAGCACCCAAAATCCTCCACCACCGATACCCGTAGCCAACAATACAACAAGACATAATCGCTCAAGTCTAACACCTGCACCCCCCGCTACAGTGTACACCCCACTCTCCATATTGCAGTTTAACTGCAATGGCATCGGTCTGAAGATCGACGAGATAGTCCGTTTCATGATTACGCGCAGAATTCTGATAGCGGCATTTCAGGAGACAAAGCTCCAACCATTAACTCCCGATTTTAACATCCGCGGCGATTACATACTTTTGAGGCGTGATAGAGTCGGCAGGCAGGGTCCTAACCCAGGAGGAGGGCTTGCATTCCTAATACACAGAACCGTGCAATACAGTGTATTAGATTTTCGTTTCAACGACGGCACGGCGGAAATGCAAGCTATTGCCGTTAAATCCAGCAATACCAATATCGAACTTATAAACGTCTATGTTCCACCAGCATCTAGCTGTGGCTCTGGCTATAAGTTCGATATTGGTGCCCTACTCATAGGACAGCATAGGATCCTATTTGGCGACTTTAACGCGCATCACGAACTCGGGCACTCTCACCTCGAAAATGATGCCAGAGGTATAGATATCGCGTCCAAACTAGACCCATCAGACTTCTGCGCTATCAATGGAATTTCATATATTACACGTGTCGCTGGCGCTTGTCATAGTTCTCCTGACATAACTATTGTGAGCGCCAGTTTGATAAGTGAAACCCGATGGGAGACAACAACGTCTCTCCAATCCGATCACCTCCCCATATTAATAAACATAGATAAACCAGCCGAACTAACGACATGAGAACGGAGTACGTTTATCAACCATAAAAAGGCAAATTGGGAGGGTTTCACTGCGTTCACAACGACGAAGTTCGCCGCGCTACCTACTCCTACGAACACACGGGAAGCCGAAAAGAATATAAGGAACGTCATTGTCAAAGCGGCAGCTCGCTACATTCCGGCAGGACGTATCCCCAAATTTCGGCCATATTTCCCAACTACTGCCGCAAGGTTAGCCGACGAATGGGACGATTTAAGACGCGAAAATCCGGCACACCCCAGAATTCATGAGGTAAACTTAGAAATAAATCAACAAGTCAACACCTTAAAAAAAGAGAAATGGAACGAGCATTTAGATAGCTCACAAGGTGTCAGCAAACTATGGGCTACAGTCCGCGCCCTGTCTCACCCAACAAAAGACAAGGGCAGTGTAGCCATCAGATTCGGTAAGAAAACCACTGCCAATCCAAAACTCTGCGCGAGCCTGTTCAATAAGCAATTTATTGAGCACCCCAAGACCAAGATGCTCAGTTGCAAGATAAGAAGAAGGATTCGCAACCGTACAGTTGACATCATTCCCACCTTTACAGCGGACCAAGTTTCAGCAGCAATCAAGAATGCAAAAAATTCAAAGGCCATTGGACCAGATGGCATTTCAATGGTCATGCTGAAACACCTCAATCTTCCGGCCATCGAATACCTAACGATGGCTTTCAACTTGTCGATATCCACGCTTGTCATCCCTGAATTCTGGGGCGGATTATCCCCCTTCTCAAACCCGGTAAAAGCGCGAAACTCGCCGAATCCTACCGTCCAATCACAATTTTATCACCCGTTGCGAAGACGCTCGAAGCACTCATCCACCCCACCCTTGTATCACATGCTGAGCTAGCTTCTCACTAACATGGCTTCAGGAAGATGGGTAGTACTACAATAGCTCTGGATCTGATCACCATCACATCCATAATGGCCTCAACCAGAAACCGCCCTATGACAGAACTGTCCTAGTGGCACTTGACCTGTCGAAAGCCTTCGACACGGTTATCCATTCTGCGCTGTTGGCCGATCTCATCAATATGCATATTCCTGCACAAGTGGTTAGATGGATTGCCAACTATCTAGCTGGAAGGCAATCCTTCACAGAGTTTAGTGGCAGTCGTTCAAAGCATAGAAAAATTAAGCAGGGAGTTCCACAGGGTAGTGTACTCTCTCCTACACTGTTTAACATCTATCTGTCGAGCCTTCCAACTCCCCCGGAAGGTATCGAACTAATTTCTTATGCGAACGACTGCACCGTGCTCACCTCGGGGAATGATTTAAATGGCATGTGTGCTCGATTAAATGACTATATTGAGAAACTGGTGGAGTTTTTCAATATCCGCAATCTTGTCATTTCACCGTCTAAATGTACCGCAACACTTCTTACCACCTGGACGCAGAAATTTTCGGAGGTGCTTGGGATCCGTACTGGTAAGCATGCTGACGTTGTTCCTACTGTAACCAACCCCAAGATCCTTGGTGTCTATTTAGACACCATGATGAAGTCGAAAAATCACGTCACAAACGTAGTCGATAGAATGCACAGTAGAAACAACGTCCTAAAGGCATTAGCCGGGAGTTCCTGAGGAAAGGACAAAGAAACTATGTTGGTCACCTACAAAGCGATAGGTAGAGCAATCCCTAGCTATGCAGCACCGGTGTGGTCACAAATCGTTTGTGACACAAACTGGAATAAGATCCAGGCATGCCAGAACGCTGCTCTACGTATCGCCACAGGTGTCCATCTCATGTCGTCCCAGGAGCATTTTCATCAAGAAACCAGCATGTTATCAGTGCGTGATCACAATCACCTCTTGTCTCTTCAATATCTGGTCGGCTGGTCGGTTGCTATCGTGAGGATCACCCTAATCATCATCTCATGGACAATACTCCCCCTCCACGACATGTCAGGAGTGGAGTCAGAGATCTCGAGAGAGACGTCCAGAGATACAAACGGGTACCTCCCGGTTGTCAAAGTTACTCGCTACCCGTTATTTAGTGTCGCATTTTTCGTTTGTGAAAATTTAAAAGTAGTTCTTTAAAATGGACAAATTTTTAGCTCGTAAAAACGCGCCATCAACATCCAGTTCGACGAGAATAAGCTCGAGTTCGGAATCAGACGAGGAAGAAAATACCGCAAGTGCAAGTAAAAGGAAAAAATACGAGCAGAATTATATTGTTAAGTGGGAAGCTTCCTTTAAATGGATCGGTAAAAGTGCCAAAGGAGGTTCATATGCATATTGCAAAATATGCTTGTCTGATCTTTTTATTGGCAAAATGGGACAAGCAGCATTACGGAAACACGAAAAAACGCAGCAGCATATATCGCGGAGTTTTGCTTTAATGCGCCAACCCAGCTTGCATGAAAGTCTTTCGAAATCGCAGACAAGCGCCACAAAAATTTCGCAAGCGGAAATACGGTCTGTGCTTTTCCTAGCAGAGCACAACCTCGCCTTCAATTTAATGGATCATTTTCCAAAAATGATTGAAGCAATGTGTAGCGATTCGGAAATTGCCAAAAAAATTAAATGTGGCCGGACGAAGTCAATTGCAATATTAACAAATGTTGTTGGAGCTACATATATGGAATTCATAAGAAATATTTTGAATCAAAATAAATTGTCTTTAATTGTTGATGAATTATCCGATATTTCTTCACAAAAAGTACTTTGCTTAGTAGTTAGAAAGTATTATAATAACAAAATTCAAGATCTATTTTATGATATATTACCCGTTGAAAAGGCGGACGCATTAAATTTATTTTCATCAATTAAAGCTTCATTTGAAAATAATGAAATCGATTATAAAAAACACATGATAGGTTTTTGCTGCAGATGGAGCCAATGTTATGACCGGCAAAAAGCACTCTGTAGCGACTTTGTTGCGAAATGAGATCCCAAATCTTTTTATCTTGAAATGTATATGCCATTCTTTTCACCTATGTGCATCCTACGCTTGTGAACAGCTGCCGGGAGAAGTCGAAAATTTAGCTAGAAACATATACAATTATTTAAGAAGCTCGAAACGTTTAACCGATTTTATTTCTTTACAAACATTTTTTGAAATTAAACCACTAAAAATTCTTTTACCTTCACAAACACGTTGGTTGTCTCTTCAACGTGTTGTGTCCAGATTGATCGAAAAATATGAAATTTTAACAGCTTTTTTTTCAATAGAAGTAAGGGATTCAACTCTTCCGGCGGCTGTACGGATCTATGATATGCTATGCGATCCAATAAATAAACTTTATTTGCTATTTTTGAATTATGTTCTGCCACTTTTTAATAATTTGAATAAGCTTTTCCAATCAGAAAATTCTCAGTTACATAATCTTTATGTATCCGTTAAGAGTTTAGTTCTAACATTTTTAGGGAATTACCTTAAAAAAGAGTATTTGATGTCGGCAGACATTGGGGGAATTGAAGTGGACAAGAGCAGCGAGTTTGAGGAACTGGACAATATTGTGGTATTTTTGTGCAACAATATATTTTGGACAATGATATCGATCCTGACTCATTAAAATCATTCAAATTAAATTGTCGAAAATTCTATATTGAAAGTGCTCGACAAATATTTAAACGGTTCGATTTTAATTCAAAATTTTTGAAAACAATTGAAATAATTAGCCCTGAAAATATTATTTAAAACAAATTTAACTCTATCATTCAGCTGGCTAGTTCAGTACAATATTTAATTCAAGAGGGAAATTTGCAAAAACTGGATGATGAGTTCAGACTCTTGGGTAATTATTTGAAAAACTGTAGTTCTGATATGAGCATGACGTTAGTTGAGTTTTGGCAGGATGTTGCGAAAGTCCAAATAGGTGATCAAAAAGCTTTTGTAATTCTATGCGATTTTGTATTCAATATATTGTCCTTTCCACACTCTTTTGCAAATGTTGAACGCGTCTTTTCACAATATAATCTTATTAAAACCAAAACCAGAAACTTGATTGGAATTTCGTCGATCAAAGGATGCCTTCAAGCCAAGCACTCCTTAAAATAACAGAATCTAATTGTTATAATTTTAAAATATCGTCTGAAATGTTAAGAAAATTCAATCAGTTTATGTATAATTTTAAGTCAAACGAATAAATATATTTAATAATGCATGTGATTTTAAGGAAAATGAATATTTTATTTTGTTATGAATTTATTTATTTATTTTAATTATGAAGTAAAATTGAATTTTTGACCAACTGACAACTTTTAATTTTTGGTGTACACATACGTCATAAAGGTTCCACTTTTAGCCATTTTTTAATAGTTGAAAGTAAGCATTTATTTAAGAAACTAGGAGCATATGTCCTAAACCGCTACATAACTGCAGCTGTATACTATTTAGTAAACAATTTTTAAAGCGATATTTCAAGTGAGCTTTCATTGTTAAAATATTGCTAGTAAAAATCATTTATAAAATATTTGGCAGCGTGCAGCAGTCTTAGTATAAACTGCACATGCTTTTATTCTATCTACTTATTATTTTCCCTTTCTACTTACTTTTAAAAAAAAATTACTTACTTATCAATTAAATGAGTTGGCAACACTGCTCCCGAGAGACACAAGAGTGACACTAGCCCAACTTAGGTCGGGTTTTTGTTCACGTCTCAATTCCTACCTATCTCGAATAGACCCGGACATCCAGAACATTTGTCCGAGCTGCGGCGGTACGCCACACGATGTGGACCACCTGTTTCGATGCCCCGCTGCACCCACAATTGAAGTGCGGAGCCGAGTACATCACTAATGACAACAAGGAAGAGAATAGGTGACAAAATGCAATGTCTCACTCCACTGTGCACCTCAAAAGGATCTGAAAGCTTGTCCTTATGCAGGACGTGACATTAGGCTCCATTATAGAATTCCTTAATGATGGAGGTTATCTTATCTGGAATATTGCGTCTTCGTAAGGCATCCCAATGTACTGACGATCAACACTATCAAGGGTTTTTCAAAGTCGATGAACATGAGATCTCCTCTCCGCGGATTGCTCGATGATAATACGGAGGGTGTTAATGTGGTCGCTACAGGAAAACCCTTCGCGAAAGCCAGCCTGTTCATCGTTCAATGTGCTATCGACTTTTTCCTTGATTCGTCCTAAAACAATCTTAGCCATCAACTTGGAAATAGCAGGAAGTAGACAGATCCCACGCCAATTATTACAATTCTTCAGGTCACCTTTCTTCGGAATTTTAATAATCAGACCCTTTTTCCACTCACTGGGAAGAGTTTAAGTTTCCCAATACTCTTGGATTAAGGGAAAAAGAATATCCGCTGTAGCGTTAATATCCGCTTTTAAATATTCAGTCGGAATTCCATCAATCCCCGGGGCTTTACCGGTGTCCATTGATTTGATAGCGTCTGTTAGTTCCTTTTTGGATGGTAGACCGGAACTAATGCCGTCTATTTGAGGGATGTCTTCTGCTGGCAACGAAGATACACTTGCAGGCCCGAAAGTGTTTTTCAGGACTTCTAAAAAGTGTTCTTTCCATCTTTGCAGCTGTTGTTCTTCGGTAACGAGCAGAACACCTTCCTTATCTTTCACAGGATGTTCCGTTAATAAAGATCTGTCAGTTAATGGCTTTATAAGTTTGAAGAGTGTTCCACTGTCATCGCGAAGAGCCGCATCCTCTGCCTCCTGCGCAAGTGCGTTGATATTGTTACGCTTATCACGTCTTACACTTCTCTGAACGCCTTTTTGGAGCGAAAGGTATTCAGCTCTGTATCGTTCATTAGCTGAATCGTCAGCAGCTGAGTTAATCTGCTCCTTAACTCTCTTGCGTGCTTAGATAAGAGACCAAGTGGAGTCGCTAATAAATGGTTTTCTACCGCGATCCAATCGTCCTACAATTTCTTTGCCACACGAAATAAATGAATCCTTAGCGACTTTCCATCTATCTTCAATTGTCGGATTCTCATTTGGTGGCGGTGCATTAGCTTCTTCGCGCAAAGCGGTGGAGAACGCACGCTTGGTGGATGGAAGTTTGAGCTTATGCACATAATATCTAGGGCAAATATTTGCACGGTTAGGATGCTGGATTGCTGCCGTTCGTAAGCGCATTTCGTGCGATGACAAGATGGTGGTCACTGCCAATATCAGCATCACGTTTCGCCCTAACGTCCAGGACACAGTTTCTCCACGTTTTGGAAACAGCAATATGGTCTATCTCGTTCTCAGTTCTTGTGTTTAAACAGAGTTCCACCAATGACGAACTGACGAGAGTTACAAAACTCTATAAACATCTCGCTATTCTGGTTTCTGTCGCCTAACCCATGATTTCCCATAAGATGTTCCAATCCTTGGTTATCTGACCCGACTTTAGCGTTGAGATCCCCATTATGATTTTAACCCTTAAATGCATAGCGTACCATATATGGTACATGGCTAAATTCCTGTAAAAGTCTAGCGATTATTAAATTTTTGATTTTTTTTTTAATATTTCTTAAAGTAGACAAAACAGGCTTTCACATAAATTCAATGTTGGCTTCCCTAAGCTTTCCTTGAATTGTCTGTGCGTCGTCAAAGTGGACGAACGTTATTATTTGTGAAATTTTAAAAGCTATTCTTTGGAGCTCAAAAAATCGGCAAAATTTACCGTTATTTGGAAAAGGAAAAATACTGGTGAGTAAATTGGAATGTGTTCTTGAGATAATTTTGAGATTTTGACCAAAAAAAGTCACCAAAGGTATTGTTTGCACTAATTTTGCAACGTACCATATATGGTACACCATGCAGTGGGGCATATTCAGAAATATATATACATTCATTCCGATCGTTGTTACTTGATGAAATTTTTCTCCTTTAGGCTTGGGTAGAGTAGGATATGTTCATAAAATTTTAATTATCAGATCTTTTAACATGATGGTGCGTTTTATTGAACTCAGAACTGGTCCAAATAACCTAAATTTTCATACAAATTATGCCACCGATCCATTTTTCCAGGACATTGACTGCCATTTTTTATGAAAGATAGGTTAATCAGTCCTGGTTAGGATCCAAGGAAACGGAGCTGTCATAGCTGATTTAGAAGGATCGTTTTTGTCATTTTGTTTTCTATAGCAGACCGGTCGGGGCTTAGTGTTTCTGTAGCTGTTTCTTATAATCCAAGTCTTGTTAGCTGGCAAGTATACTGAAAAAATTGATCACATCTTTTGTTTTCTCCTTAGGACACGCAACTAAAAAACCGAGCTTCCGCACTTAACATCTTAGTAAGATACTTGGACTTTCGCCAGGACTCAAGCAGCTACGCCTTGATATCCAATTTCTTAAACCATTTCATTATGACAGGTATTGTCTTGGAAATCCACGGTCTGGATCCTCAGAAAATGTGCTTCTAGGGTCAACCATTTCATATAGAAGAATATGTGGAGTACCATATTCGATAAACAAAAAATTGCATGGATGTAATTCTTGTGGACATGTCCTGTGACCTGCACAAATTTGAGTTATAAAGCAAGCAGCAGTTCATTTCCATGCTAATATCATAGCAAAGTCAATCCAATCCATATACTTTTCAAGAAAGGAATCCCATGAGCTATGGCAAATCAAAAGAAGTCTCGAGATATACGTTTAACAGTGGAACATGTTTATAACGAACTATTATATAAAAGATTTATTTTATAACGAGACCGAATTCTAATCGTGTTAATAGCGTGATGAGTGCCTACCCTATACCCATGTACAGAGATAGACGGCACGCAAAGCCCAAAATAATCAATTGCATGTTTTTTGTAGTTGACGAAGGGGTATACAAGTCGGATCTGGCGCACTTTTAATATTTTATAAGGGCATCCAACAGCTACCACTTGACACACATTTGAAGTGTTTCGCGACATTCTATCGAAAGACATGGCTAAATTTAGGTTTGTGGGGGATATAGCGGTAGTAACCCCTACTCAACTTTCCATCAACTTCCAGGATATAGGCAAATAGGCATCCATACAAATTTCAATAAGGAATAGGAAACTAATCACTCACCTACCCAAGCTCCCTTTAAAAAAACTTAATATTCGCGATTTTCTATAGAAATGACCACATTTCCTTTAATGAAGAGGAGTTCAGCCCGTCGCCTTGCTTGAGTCCAGTACGAGTTTTAAATAGGTCAGTGAGTCTGTTCTGAACTCTGACCTGCGAGACGGTATTAGTCATCGTCATCCTTATGAGTCGCACTAGCTTAGCCGGTATACCAAAATGCAGCAGAATATTGTACAGTACGCTTCGATCGATACTGTCGTATGCCTGCTTGAAGTCAACAAATATTTGGTATACGTCGATGTTGTATTCCCAGCACTTCTGGAGTAAAAGCTTCACTGTAAAAAGCTGATCTGTCGTCGAACGACCAGGTCTAAAGCCGCCTTGGTACTCGCCAATGATTTCTTCTGCGTACGGATTAATTATATTTTCCAGAATCTTAGATAAAATCTTATAAGTCGTACAAACTAATGAGATGCCTCTGTAGTTCTCACATTTCAACTTATCCCCTTTTTTGTGGATTGGGCAAATTATACTTTTACGCCGATCTTCCGGGATTATTTCGTCGTTCCATACTTTAACGATAAGTGTGTGTATAACCTTAACAAGGCTCTCCCCACCATGCTTCAACAGTTCAGCTGGAATCTCGTCAGCGCCCGGGGCTTTATTATGTTTTAGTGCTTGCATGGCGAGATCAACTTCTTCTACTGTTGGGGGTTGAACGGGAGGGCCTGTTTCAGCCATCAGCTCCGGAGCTTCTTGTGTGGGGTTGTTCGGTTGAACATTGAGGAGCTCTTCAAAATGTGAGGCCCATCGTTTATCAACGCTATCGATGTCGCTAATGATATTGCCATCCTTATCCTTACAGAGGCTGGTCCTGGGTTGGTATCCACTTTTAATTGAATTAATTAGCTTGTACGCTTGTCTACTGTTCCTACTAGCTAGTCTTTGGTTTATTTGCATCAACTGCTCGTCAAGATGCTTACGTTTCTTACGCCTAATTAACCTATTCGAAAATCGTCGAAGCTCGTCATATTTTGTTATTTTGGCTCTAGTTGCGCGTTCAGAACATTGGCGATATGCCTAGTTTTTAGCATCTACCGCATTTTGACATTCTTCATCAAACCAATCATTTCGGGCTCGCCGGGCTTTGTATCCCACAACCTCCTCTGCGACCCCTTTGATGGTGTCTTTGAGTGTATCCCAGATCTCAAGGGCGCCTTTGTTGCTGATGTTATTTAGCAAGGGCGTCATCTTCTCCTCAAGGGCAGTCGTATAAGTGACCACCGTGGCATCATCCAACAATTTGTCAACCGCAAAAATTTTTGCCGGGTTGAACCTCGAATGATGCACCGAAGAAATTCTGCACCTATAAGTCGCCTTCACCATATAGTGGTCAGAGTCAATATTTGCTCCACGATAGGACCGAACATCCATTATGCTCGATGTCCATCTCTTGCAGACAAGGACGTGGTCAATTTGGTTGACGGTATGTTGATCTGGAGATCTCCAGGTCTGTCTGTGAATGCGACGATGCGGAAAACAGGTAGAGCTAATGATTATATTTCTGCTGGTCGCGAAGTCTATTAATCGTTGGCCATTGTCGTTACAGTCTTCATGGAGGCTGTACCCTCCAGTAATCCCCCTATGCCAACTCTCGTTTCCAACTTTGGAGTTAAAATCCCCTAGCCGCAATTTGACATCGTTTGATTGAAGTGAATCGAAGAGATTTTCTAGGCGGTGATAGAACTCGTCTTTAACCGCGTCTTCACTGACTTCGGTGGGGGCATGCGCGTTTATGAGCCAGAGATTGAAGAACCGGGTTTTAATGCGAATCGCACACAGCCGCTCGTTTATGGGTTTGAAGTCGATAACATGCGGCTTAAGTTGATTGTTTACATTGAACGCCACTCCAAACTCCCTGTGGGCCGAAGGTTTTCCACTTGTGAAAATTGTGTGCGAATTTCGGTCATCAATCTCGCTACTAAGCCATTTTGTTTCCTGGAGTGCAACAATGCTCAGCTTATATTTTTCGACCTGATCCAAGAGGGCCCTTAAGGCCTATTCAGGGAGCGTACATTCCAGGTTCCGAAAGAGTAATCAGTTGTTCGTTTGCGATGTCGTCGTTGGGTTGTATCCGTCCAATCCGAGGCTTTCATTCCAGGTTTCTTGACGTAGAATTTTTTCCAAGGATGGGTTGTCGGCCCATCGCTTAACCATGATAGTATTCGTAAAACGAAAGAGGTCCATCATAGAGAGGCCTCGGAGGTGCTTCTTCGGTAATTGACTATCTGTTTTTTGTCACCCTATTGCATTTAGTAACCTCAGACGCTGAAGTTGTTAATACAGCACTCCGGCGCAGCGGTTACTCGGATAATGCGAGAAAGTAACGCCCCGTAGAGAAACATAGGAATTGGCCGGAGCCGCTCACCCTATGAAGCTCCTCCTGCATAGCTAAGGGTCCGCAGTTATGCCACAACTGAAAAGGATATAGGAATCGGCCGGAGCCTTTCAACCTTTATCCTTACGGAGGAGCTGTTGCACTAAGCATTTCCGCTTGTCGCCGAAAGAATATTATCTTTTTCTGTCTGCATAGGGGTTTATGCTCGCGATTCATTTGCACATACGTATTTTTAGCTGCTTCGGTGTTATGTTTTCTAAAAATTCTCAGCCATGCAAAAGAACGTCGTCTGCTTTTTTCACATTCATTGTCATACCACGGGTTTTAAATGACTTTTGTTTATTCCATGAGCACTCTCTTTAATCATTGAGTTTAGCTGATCAATACTCACATCTTCGTTTTCGGCTAATTGGATACTCAAGTTCGTACTGTACCGTGCACAGTATTCAGTCCTCCATATGATTTTCGGGAGTTAACTCATTGAAATAGCTTGTGTTTAAGTACTGCCGAATCTATCTACTAAACAAATGTGTCATCTCAATTTCGAACTTTCATCATCATGACGGATTTTCATCATATGTATGTAATAAATAAATAAATAATAAACTCACGAGCTTGTGACGGACTATGATCTCACTCAGAGATGTTAAACGAGGATTGTCGCGCCTGTTATTTATTTTAAAACCTGAATAAAAGCTTCAATTTGCATCCGGGCCCCTTGTCTCTTGTTTTCCTCGATGTTTTTAATGCAAATTAAATAAAATTGGAGTAAATAAAACACTATACTTTGATTTAATGTTATACTAAAAACTGTAGCTTAGCTTCAGCACTGGATAAGGTTAACATATCTGTGAATACAAAAAATGTCACGGTCCATCCTATACAGAACAACTTCTGTCAAATTTGTACGGAAGTTAAATTATCCTGTCCCGTTCTGAATGCTTAAGAAGCAGAGCTCATAAATCTGCTCTTAATGCGAATTATTCACAAAATTCTAAACTCCGAACCAAATCCTAGGTACCTAGGTAAACTAATAAAAACTCTCA
Organism: Microchrysa polita; assembly: GCA_949715475.1. NCBI lineage: Eukaryota > Metazoa > Arthropoda > Insecta > Diptera > Stratiomyidae > Microchrysa > Microchrysa polita. The sequence continues at coordinate 36,459,800 of OX454415.1, forward strand.
AATTCCCACGAGGCATTCTTTTCCATAATTTCTGCATAATCTAACACTACCTCTTCGGCTATTTCAACGCCTTCGCGCTCGCCAAGCCAAAACGAATAGAAACTAATTCAATTTCCTGATGAAGACGAACGGCAACCGTCCATCCGTTCGTCCTTCTGTTCAAATTATGTTAACTCATTAGGTTCATCCGCAAAAGTTTTAACTAAAAGAAAAACACAACCACATCTCACCCATTCTCTGTGTCCATTGAAAAGAGACCGAAGCCGAAAAAAAAGGATTCGCTTTCAGTTGAGCATCTTACTACTCGACTTCATCCATCCTCTTCTTGATTCTCGTACATATTGTTCTAGCTTTTGGCATCAAGCACGATGAAAAGTTTTTCTTCTTCTTTTGCTCTCGAATTTTTTGTCGTCCTTGTTTTTGTCTTTCTTTTTAGTTACTCCTGAATAAAAATGAAAAGGATAAGAACAAAAAAAAAATATTCATCACGCTTTCGTGGAAAACTTCGTTACACAAGCAACCCACACCACCCAAATCATAACGAGATCCATCGTCGAGAATTATCCCGACGGCCATATATGATGGTATTTTAGTCGACACCTACTTTTTCTCGTTGAATAATCTCCTGTTTATGATGTATCCTGTTGTTTGGACGGTTATTCGGTTGGTTAGTCCATACGAGCCTCCTCGTCTTGCCAGACTAAGGCTATACACAACATGTTTATCCGATGGGGGTTTTTGCATGCGTTGCTAATATGTACACCACAACATACATGATTCGTATATTCTTACAATAATGTTTTTTTGTCCGTATATTTCTTTTCAGTGAAACCACTCACGGCTGAAATAACGAATCCGCCGCCATCATTAGTGGCTGATCGAAGATATGAGATTTCTTGCGAAAGCACCGGCTCCCGACCGAATGCTATTATAACATGGTACAAGGGAAAGAGACAATTACGAAGGACAAAGGTTTGTATTGTGGTAAATACAAGAAGTCTAGTGTATAGTATGTGCGGTGGTGGGTACCATATCGGAGCAAGTGGCAGTCATTAAATGTTCTAGCCCGTGGCCTTGTTGGTTTGGTCCCCGGACTCGACGAGCTCCTGGTCCGGGTAACCGGGTATAAGCAGATAACGTGTTGTAGTCAGTTTTGTGGTAATACAACACACAGATCCTGTTCAGCACTTTGGTTTTGCTTTTGTCGTTGTATGGGAACATATTTGTGATGAGGACAATGAAGAGGTGACTATTTAATTCTTAAGTAAAATTATGGTTACAGTCTGTCAATGAATAAGTTTTTCGAATAATTATATATATATTTCCGTTATAGCGCAATTATTGTCAGTTCAGGTTTTTTAACGGTAAAAGTTCGGTTTTGTAATCATCATTCATCATCAATGTGGCACCATAGCCCGATGCCAGACCTAGGCTCTGCTGAATTGTACACCGCCAAATGTCGCGGTAGTGGGTGTGGAGTGGTATCGATGGCCAGGAATCGCTTGTTCAATCGGCACCGTAATATGTGCCGTCATGAAATTAGTACGAACCCAAACAATTCCAGCTCCATCCGTTGTCAGAGCTGCGATTTCCGCCAGGTGTTCTACAGTAATTTATGTTTTTGTTGTAGTAGCGGTGCAGAAAGGCGCGTGAACCGCTGTGCATGTCTGTGGAAGTATTCTATGTTTCGTCGTCGTTCTCGCCTATTGTCTCATGCGACAAGAACGTAGCAGCTGCAATAGGGTTGTCCCATAACGCCCTCGGAGTGAGGTTGTGCAGCGGGGCATCGGAACAGGTGGTCCACATCATGGGGCGCACCACCGCAGCTCGGACAAATGTTCTGAATGTCCGGGTCAATTGGAGATAAGTATGAATTGAGGCGCGAACAAAACCCCGACCTAAGCTGGGCTAGTGTCGCTCTTGTGGCTCTCGGGAGCCTAGTCTCCTAAAGTTATATAGGTGGTAAGGGCGCTGAAAGGACTCCATTCATACTTAATCTCCCTATTCACAACGGTTGTGCGAATATCTGCGATGGCCGCATGGTATGCTGTGTCATCAAATATATCGGGAGGTACCCGTTTGTATCCCTGGACGTCTCTCTCGAGATCTCTGATTCCACTCCTGACATGTCGTGGAGGGGGAGTATTGTCCATGAGATGATGGTTTGGGTGATTCTCTCGATAGCAACCGACCAGATATTGTAAAGACAGGAGAAGATTGTGATCATGTATTGGTAACATGCTGGTTTCTTTATGAAGATGATCCTGGGACGACATTAGGTGACAACCTGTAGCGATACGTAGAGCAGCGTTTTGGCATGTCTGGATCTTGTTCCAGTTTGTTTCACTAACGGTTTGTGACCACACCGGTGCTGCGTAGCTTGGAATTGCTCTACCTATCGCTTTGTAGGTGACCAACATAGTTTCCTTGTCCTTGCCCCAGGAACTCCCGGCCAGTCCCTTTAGGACGTTGTTTCTACTGTGCATTTTGTCGACTACGTCTTCGACCTGGTTTTTCGACATTAACATGGTATCTAGATAGTCACCAAGAATTTTGGGGTTGGTAACAGTAGGAACAACGTCATCAGCATGCCTACCCGTACGGATCATGAGCTCCTCCGAAAATTCCTGGGTCCAGGTGGTGAGAAGTGTTGCAGTGCATTTAATGGACAAAACAAACATCCATGGGCCACAGTGGGACTCGAACCCACGCACCGGCAACTCAGAGATAGAGATAGTGTGACATCGCTGCCATACTGAGCCACCGAATGCCCCTGCTCGACAGGTAGATGTTGAACAATGTAGGAGAGAGTACGCTACTCTTTGGAACTCCCTGCTTAATTTTCCTATGCTTTGAACAGCTGCCACGAAACTCGGTTTAGGATTGCCTCCCAACTAGATAGTTGGCAATCCATCTAACGTCTTGTGCAGGAACATGCATATTAAGGAGATCTGCCAACAGCGCAGAGTGGATAACCGTGTCGAAGGCTTTCGACAGGTCAAGCGCCACTAGGACAGTTCTGTCGGGTTGAGGCCATTATGGATGTGATGGTGATCAGATCCAGAGCTATTGTAGTACTATGCATCTTCCTGAAGCCATGTTGGTGAGAAGCTAGCTCAGCATGTGATACAAGGGTGGGGTGGATAAGTGCGTCGAGCGTCTTTCCAACGGGTGATAAAATCGTGATTGGATGGTAGGAATCGGCGAGTTTTGCGCTTTTACCGGGTTTTAGAAGGGGGGTAATTCGACCCTTTTTCCAAAATTCAGGGATGACAAGCGTGGATATCGACAAGTTGAAAGCCATCGTGAGGTATTCGATGGCAGGAAGATCTAGATGTTTCAGCATGGCCATTGAAATGCCATCTGATCCAATGGCATTAGAGTTTTTAGCGTTCTTGATGGCTGCTGAAACTTGGTCCGCTGTATAGGTGGGAATAATGTCAACCGTTCGGTTGCGTATCCAATTTTTTTGCTTTTTTCACCCCTACAAACAAAAAGGAAAGTCATTCGTCTAGCAAAATCACACACAGAGTCCTTTCCAGGACTCATTTTGGATGAGTATTTCTATTTCTCTTGAACTACATTGTGACAATATACACTGATCCCATCGATGCGTTCCAAAGGGTAATTGAATTTATTCGATTATTGACATTACCGGTATGTAATACGATCACCATAAAAGTGGAATTCGGTACAAGACTTAATGGCTCGCATTTTCAACTTGGTGGTCCACAACAACTAACGAGTTTCATCAAGTGGCAGCGCCCGCTCTAAGGGGGGGGCAAGCCGGGCGGTCGCCCGGGGCGCCAAATTTTTGGGGCGGCTTTTTAGCTAGCTAGAAAATATGTGAAAAACCGGAAGAAAAAAATTTAATATCAATTTTCATTCTGTAGTAAACCGTAGACAGGCGAAAAAAAATGCCGCAAGTCAGGAAACAAATTGACACCCACAACAACAATTTTACAACCGCTGAGGCCAATTTTTTTAATGAGTCTTTGCTACTAAAATTGTTGTTTATTCTGTTGAATACCAGAGAAATTAATGAATCGCACTAACTGAATCGCACATAAAAAAGTATTTAAAAAAAATCTACTGTGAGAAATTCCATGGCCAAAGGCACCATTTTAACTATTTTTTTCGGTAACTTTCATCCACCTTGCACAGCAGTTAATCTTCAATTAGCCCGATATCTTCGCAAATGCATAGAATTCAGAGGACTAATTTTGAGCTACATAAGTGGTGGGCCTCAACAAGATGAAAGTCGCCGGACACAGTAACAGAGCCGCAATACAAGAACAGTTCTTCTTAATTTGTTTGCGGACATATTATTATCGGGATTTGGGTAGATTGCTCGATTTAGCTCTGACTTTATTCTCCGAGAATTATCGAGTTGACGCATTTATGAAAAACACACACAAATCCGTCCGTGAAAAGATTCGGCTAATTAAAGTTTATCTATACCAAAAATTGCCGAGCACTACTCCAAACGAGCACCATTCTTTGACACGCATTTTTCCAGACCAGAGTTTTTCAAAATGAATTTTTGTATTTTACTGGAAAGAAATCTGCTCCCTGTTACAACAATCAAGCAGTGGCGTAGATAGGAGGGGAGGGGATCTGGGGTCGGGACTATTTTCCCCGGTAGATGGAAAATCAAGCGCTTTCTAAAAATGTTTTTTTTTAATCCTTTTTTCGTAATAATAGCAAATGATACAGTTTAAAGCACACTGTTTTCCAACAGGTGGTCAGTGAAAGACCCGTAAATGGTCCGCGAGATACTATGGGGACTACTTCTGAAAAAGAAGTATTTTTGGGACTAATTAAAATAATAGGCATGTGCTTTGAAAAATATTGTAGTATAGATAAAGTACTGAATAGTTTCATTGCTAGGTCGATCTGAAAATGCGAAGTTGCAGACCTTAAGTTAAGTTGCATAAAGCTCGGTGGCCTCAGTCTACATTGTTCCGATGTTTTCCGTCAAGCCGTCCTTGTTTCTCACATAATGTGACACTATTGTCTGTACCTAATTATTTTTACTTCTTGCGTTAATTGGCACAGTGGCAGCCCAGTGTCCAAATATTGCGACAGTATCATATGCAGACAAACCATATTAGTAATCAACCATCTCAATTCTTCGTTAAAACATTTAAAATTAATCCGGTGAAACCGCATCCATTGAATTATTATCTGACAAAGTTTGGCGCCTTAACTCTCTCGTTGATCTTTTGAGCGTGATTCAACGAACTGTTGCGCGTGGTTCGGCCGAACTTGTTTTTGTGCGTGTTTCGACAACGCCTATGTGGAGTCTGCTTAAAATTATTTCAATGTTCGGCACAGAGAAGGAATCTCTTGTTTTCTTCTGATATTTCCAACCATTTTTGTCATAAGTTGTCCATTTTTCGTTAAAAAAAATAATAAAAAGTCTAAAACATTGAAAAATAAAAATTGCTAAATGCCCTTCATTAAAAAATGTGGTGGTCCGTAGTGATTCATGGTCAAACAAAGTGGTCCGCAGTCATTTGCGAGCTGAGAACCACTGGTTCGAAGGAATGGTTAAAATTGTGAATGCGGTGAATGAATGACATATTCCTCCGATATTCATATTTTATATAGGAAAAATCCCATATACTCGTAACCTTGTCGGCAGGCCGCAGCCTTTGACGATAAATGAAAATTGTTCATCTCATTTAGTCACAATAATTCTGTTATCTCCGGAAAAAAGGAGCAAATCTGGGGACAATCAATGACAGCCAATAACGTATTGTTTTGTAAAATGTAAAGTCACCTTAATTTCCCTGGAGATTTTATGACGGACTCTTGGTTCAAGAGAGTTATGCCACGATGTCACTAAGATATGTTGAACTATTTGCAATGGCTTGATTTCCCTCAACGTTGGTTTTAGCTATAATGTAAAATTAACTAATTTTTCATCTGGCCAACATTTGTATCAAGAAATTTTTTGAAAGTGTTAAGACCAGTATACGCTAGCAGTTATACAAATTCTAGCCAAATGTGTTTAATTAAATAGTAAAGAACTAAATTTATATAAGTTATTATAAAAATACAAAAAATAAAAAAATATGTGTGACTATAAAGAAGGGGGAGGGGGTAATCCCATTTATGCCCTCTTATATATGCCACTGCGAACAAGAGCTGCCAAAATCACTCGATTCTATCTAATCTACTATAAATCTGTTTAGTATAGTACTGAAGGGGCGGCAAATTATCCTCTTGTCCGGGGCGGCGTAAACGCTAGAGCGGGCGCTGTCAAGTGGTCCCTCATGTGTGCAAGGTTAAGAACCGCTAATGTAAAAAATCCCGGCAGGGGAATCTGTATACACAGATTTTTGACGAGTTGCGATACCACGGACCCGAGCTAGCACAGGGAGGCCCTAGTATATCCCATGGCATGGATCTGTACGGAGACCTAAGGGCATTGACGTTCCTGATGCACTCGAGTCATGTAGGATCTGTACGGAGACCTTAGGGCATTGACGATCCTGATGCACTCGTGTCATGTAGGGTGGCTTACGGCTTGACTGACTTTCTCCCTCTTGTTTCGGAAGGGCAGTCATACAAGCCGAACACGTCGAAGTGTTTCCTTCCTCGAAGGGGCCTACGCGCCTATACCTAGCTAGTTAGTGGATTGATGACCACACGGCCCGAGTTGCTGACTAGTATTCTGAAGGACCCCATCCGGATGTGAAAAGCCCCACCTATCGCTTTAAGCTGTCACAGACACAGATTTGTATTCAGAATATAGATTTCTTCGGCATTACAAGGGCATAGACCTTCTAACTTCTTCATACACACATAAGAGCCAGTGCCAGTAAGGCTTACAATGTAATGAAACAAGCTAGAGATGGGCATGCCTAAGGCCACGACAGGGGATATGCAATATACATCTTCTATCTACCTATCAACCTTTTTATAAGCGTTAAGCAATCACGGCTACAACTGACTATGGCGTGATTACACTAAGTTTCAGGTCTCGACAGAACCCGTTACCGCACGTTGGGATGAACATTTCTTCCTTGACAAAAGCATGCGCAATGCTAATTGCGAGCTTCTGGCCTGTCACCTTAGCTTACACTTTTACCAACCATGCTTAAATCTGTTCGTATACATTTAAAAAACAAAGTGTTTTACATTTGTATATCGAAATTTACCTTTCTTAACTAAATCTAAATTATGGCACGATCATTTAATCTGTCTGGAGCGACCAACTGTATATCAATGAAAACCTAAAACTGCACATCTAATTTAATTTTTAAACATTCAAAATGAAATATTTTATCTCCCGAATTATTCAAATACGTTAGCCCAAAATCCATCTCTTCCATTAACAGACTATACACAATATCCCCCGAAAAGTTACCTGTAAAGTGAAATTAATTTTGTGACAAAACCGAAAATGCAACGGAAAGAAATTTAGCATAAATTAGGTGACACGCTCTCTCTATTCTCTTCTCGGAATTTCCCTTTGTAATTTATACGAAAATCTCGTTGAATTTATATCCTGTTACATACTATCCGGCATATAAGAATAACAAAGTGAGGCAATCCGATGTCGCCTCTTCTGTGCGGCAAAGCAAAACCTCTATATGAAATCCAACCGCTAACGTTCTGGGGTTTTTGTATTGTATATGAGTTTATGCATGGATCATGCAAGAAGCCATTATGCTGCAAAGAGGATTTCGACTATACAATGGCCTTCTGCACTTTTAAACCATTATGAACGATTCTATATCGCTGCTCCTATCCCGAAAGTGTATCCCCTTTCGGGCCAACCAACAAAACGAAGTGCACCGAAAAACTCACACCTGGGCACCTGATGATAACGCCGTCATTGAAATGGTCGTCCTCTAGACCGTTTGCTGTAATTACACATTCATGCGATCTGAAGGAAGCGTTCGGGCAAATGCTAATTTTTGTTTTGCCACCATATCAACACCAGAGATCTTATCTCTTAATGACTTGGCCCACATTCAATGTACCTCCCAAGAAGATGGTTCTCGGGGAAATGCACCAAACAAAAAGCACAAGCAATGAAACATGAAGAAGAACACAAGGATATCAACATGCACTTCTTTTTCACGACGACGACACGTAGCAAAAAGGACTCGAGTCTGGTCGACGACGACGGAAATATGTGTGCAAGAAACAAGAAATCTACAAGACCAAGACACCATCAAGAAATAGATGAAAGTTTTGCGAAATATAGAAGCGTTTGGTGCGCTATACGTATACATAATCGTTGTTCCTTGTTTGGGCAAACGGGCTACTTAAACTTTCATGTGCTTGAATTTGCCGGAATAGAATTCACAATATTTTTTGGACGTCGTCATTGAATTGTTGTTTCTGCAGTAAACCAACCCATTCTCTCTCTATGTTGCTCTCGGTGTGTGTATGTGTCGGTCTACTCAAAAGTTCAAATCATACATTTTTGTACGACACTCATTCATGTCCTGTTCCTTTTTTTGTGTTTTTCATGAATTTTTTCTTGTTGTTGTTGTATATTGTTGTTTTCACTGTTGGCTCACTTGTTCTTATTTCAATTTCTTTCCGCAGGACGAGACATACTACAACACAACTGTGTCGAAATTAAGCTTCGTACCATCCATCGAGGACAATGGGAAATCGATTACATGTCGTGCTGAAAATCCCAATGTAACTGGACTTTTTCTGGAAACTGTATGGAAATTAAACGTTGTTTGTAAGTATCCCAGCCATCGTCCTCGTGTATCGTCATGTGTTGCTTTATAAAACTTAGATGAAATCGAGCATTCAGTCTGATAACATGGGAGGTGTCAGTTGTATGTCCGCTTGGAAAACGCTGAAAGAGAGGGAGAGAGGAAAAAACCGAGAAGAGAATTGTGAATGCCAGAGGTTTTACGGCAACTGAACATGGAGCATGCAACCGAAATACGGTTTAATCGAAGTATCCATTATTTACTTTTTAATGATGTGCACCGCCATTCTTTGCATGTTAGGATCGAAACGAATAAGACATTAGACATTCAACGAACTCGGAGGTTTTTGCTACGGTGTTAAATGACAAACTTATCGGATAAGCCCGAACCATAAAGAGGATAAAGCTTTACTGTTCGTTTAGACTTCTACGTAATTAAATTCAGCTGGGAATTCAATGTTATAAATTTTAATTAAATGATATTCATAAAAGCTGATACATAATGCACCTAACATTCCAACTATTAGACCATTTCTTTCACAATAAAGCCTCAATCGCAATACTCCGTTCCGTTCCGTTCAGCTGTCAAAAGTAGACCTTACTGACTGGGCATGTAAATGCACACAATGGTTGTAACGGAACGGAACGGATCGGAAGAGTTGACCAAAATTCAACTTTTTCGGATCACATAACCTCACTTTATGGAAAATGACAGTTCAGGAGCATAACAAACGGATATGGATATGGATGACGAGTAGTATATCGAAGCTGTACATTAGGTAGTACAGTAAGTATAAATGAAAAAACAATTCTAACATTTCAAGAGACTCCGACAAAACGTATGACAACTGCCAGAACGGAATGGAGCATTGTGCTTTGCACTAATATTTTGACAAAACGGAACGGATTGGATGGTTGACGGAATGAAACGGAACGGAGTATTGCGATTGAGGCTTAAATGAACTTGGAAGCTGGGTCTTTCTAAGAAAAACTTTTTATAGGAGTATGAAGCACCGTCATCATGAGAGCGATGCGTCGACCGTGGGACTATATCCCTTGATTTCAAAAGAGCAGCCTGCCAGTCATTGAGACCCTGCTTTGTCCGACTGCTCTTCAATGACAGTCCGCGAGGCTAGTGGTTGGGCATTACAAGGGCATAGATTGCAAGTGTCGCCCAGGATGGTAGACGATGTATGAGCCGGAGAACTGATAAACGCAGACTGGTCTATGGATAGTTGCTTTGGTTGGTGGGTCTAGTTGAGCTCCGGTTCGTGGATGGATCATAGTTGACGAGTGCAGCAATGTCCCGGCTAGTAGACGTAGACAGGAATTTGCGGAATTCTTTTGGCAGGGTCGTGCTAAAGCACTCCCACGGCGAGATTTACCATCGAGAATTTTGCTGGATGCTACAGCTTATCTATGTGAAAAGAATGTTTCCGCAAACTAATTTTAGTTTTTTTCATGGACCCGAAAGCGAGATAAACAGTGTGACCATGATTATTTGGACTCTGAACTAACCAGTTCTCAGGCGGAAGACAATTTTGTGCCTTTCTAGAAAATAGAAAATGTCCTTAGCTTTTCTCAACCAAAGTAAAGTCAAACGTACATTTCGCACGAACATGTTGAAGATAATTAAGATAATTTGGTGGTCCCTAGAGCTGTGTTCCTCGTTCACCTGAAGTTTGGCCTTCTGAATATTGGGTCATTTGCGGGCAGAAACCCAGCTTGATTGAGGATACTGCCTGGCTAAAAGTGGGAGCGTTTGGTTCACCTTAACCTTCCTTATGCCGTTTAGCAACGGCAGAGGCAGGTTATTGCTCCTCTGTGCGCTCTCTTTTCCATATGGGCTTAAGAGCCTCGCCCGCCAAGGCAGACTCTACAGCCTGTTTCTTGATGACGCCCTCGGCTATGGCCCTTCTGTATCTGATACGATTTTGCGCAGTTGAAAAACGTAGTTGCGGTTCTTGATCAGCCGCACGGGCAGAAGAGACCCTTGAGTTGTCGGAGTCACCATAAACGTCCCGAGTCCGAACAGGAAGTTACTGTGTTATCGTTGTTGTTGTTGTAGCGATTCAAGAGATTTTTTTTTCTCTTGAATCGAAGGGGGTCTTGGCAGCTCTTGGCCGTTTTCAGCAACGGGTAGCTCCGGGACGATTTACGTCGAAGAACCGGCTGTCGTAGGAGCATTTTATGGACAACACAAACATCCATGGGTCACAGTGGGATTCGAACCCATGCACCGGCAACTCAGAGATAGACATCTCTGCCACTGAGCTACCGAATGCCCCTTTGTTATCGTCGTCATGACTGCCACATTCGTACGACGAGATAGAAGAAGGAGTCTGTCTCCGACTGTGACCGAGAGCGGCAGTGCATTGGTGCATGTTACACTATTCACCTCTTCCGTTTAAGGGTGGTATGGGGACGATATTCGTAGGTAGGTTCCCTTGAGAATATCACTTGATGGACCCAACACCAACAGAGGCAGAACACCTGGATGTGTCAAATGAAAAGGAACGATGTCACGATCCAAGATAAAGCTGCCTGTACAAATAGGCTGAGACATTACCGCCAGAAGGGGAGATGTGCCTACACCGCAGGCAGAGCGACGCCATGGAGCGGTATAAAGAAACGAGGAAAGGACGAAGTTTGTCTCTACACATTCTACATTCGGTTTAAACTGTCTCATTTTAAATTAATGTCCTTATTATGTAAAATTATTTAGACACGCTTGTCATCCAGTGATTATCGAGATTTGGAGAAGCACCTACTTTCAGAGTTCACTTAATTGAAAAGACGAAAAAAATACTTTAGAAGCCGACAGGTTAGCTGAGCGTACAGAGAGCTGCGCCCGCAATACGAGGTTTTTTTAGAAGTTAAATGCGTATAAATTGTCCCTTCTGGCCAGTGGTGCAACCAGAATCTTACCCTGGAGGGGGCTAAGACCATATTACTATGGACATTAGAGGCTGCTGGTGCATGTCGGGTGTGTTTATGATGTGTGAGGCTCTGGAGGAAAAATGTGTGGAGGGTTATTTCCAAACTTCTACGGGTAAGGTCAAAAAGTGAAGCGGGGTTTTGAACAAAGGCATAAAATTTTACAATATCCCGTACTACATAAGCAAAATAAGAGTTTAGGCACAAAGAAAACCCGGACTGAAGTTGGACTAATATCATTCTGATGGCTCCAGGGAACCTTATCTTCTCAGGTCAGACGGCGACTGACTGAACTCTATATCGCAAAGAAACAATTGATTTCGTATGTAAATTGCTGCGATGGCAGCTCGTTTAGTTCCGATATAAATTTGTAGGATTGAACGCTTGTATCCACTTCAACTTTTCATTCACTTCACTTCATTCTTCACTTATCCCAGGCCTTCCCAGGTGTTACATAATATTGGCGTAACAAAAACAAAATATACCCTATACCATCTTATGGGTATAGGGTATAAATATTGACTTGATATAGCTGATATGAACTGCATCAGCCAGCTCTCTCTCTCTCTCTCTGGTTCCTTTTAACCCCTAGTGGGGCATAGGGCATTGACTACGCCTCTTTTCCACCTCTGCCTATTAGCAGCCATCGCCTTTAGCTGGTCCCACGATTTGCCTATAGATTTTCCTTCTGCCTCAACAGATCTTCTCCATGTATTTTTGGGTCGTCCCACACGACGGCTAGCATTGGTTCCCTGAGGATTCCAATCTAGAGCCTGTTTAGCAATGTTTTTTGGCTCTTTTCGAAGTGTGTGACCTATCCACTGCCACTTTCGCCTTTTGATGTCGATGCCTATCCTATTTTGGCGAGTAATTTTGAGGAGGTCGTCGTTAGATATAACCTCAGGCCAGCGAATTTGTAGGATGCGTCGTAGGCACTGATTCACGAAAGTTTGCAGTTTGGTGGTAATGTTACTGGTCACCTTCCACGTGGAACACCCATATAAAAGCACATATTTTACATTGCTTTCGAAGATCCGGAGTTTGGTATTTCTGGAGATGTTGTGGTTTTGCCAGAGAGGAGTCAGGCTGAAAAATACTGCTCGGGCTTTATTTATTCGCGACTCTACATCGGCATCAGCCCCACCATCCGCGGTCACTACGCTTCCAAGGTAAGTAAAGTCCTCGACTTTTTCTATCGGTTGTCCGGAGATAGAAATGGTGTTTTGCCCTCCTGATGACAAGCTCATGTATTTAGTCTTAGCGGCATTAATTTTCAAGGCAGCGCTTCGACTTTCACGATGCAAAGCATCCGTCATTTGAGCCAGATTATCTGGTGTGTTTGAGAGAAGGCAAATGTCGTCGGCGTAGTCCAGGTGCTGAAGGTAATCGAATAATTTCCACCTGATACCCTTACTTTTATGGTCGCGTAGAGAATCGCAGATTACGTCGTTGATGGTAATAAGGAACAGCATTGGTGACAAAATACAGCCTTGTCTGACTCCATTATTCACCTCAAAAGGACTGGACAATTCACCCTTGTGCAAGACATGACATTGGGCTCCATTATAGGACTCCTTTATGATGGAAATAAGTTTCTCTGGTATGCCTCTCCTACGCAAGGCTGTCCAGATATAAGCCCGGTCAACGCTGTCAAACGCCTTCTCGAAGTCAATGAACATAAGATGTAACGGGGATCTCCATTCAGCGGATTGTTCAATTATAATTCGGAGGGTGTTGATATGATCGCTACATGAAAAACCCTCACGAAAACCAGCTTGTTCATTGTTCAGAGTGCGGTCGATCGTGGTTTTGATCCGGTCCAAGATTATTTTGGCCATCAGTTTAGAGACTGCAGGGAGGAGACAGATTCCACGCCAATTATTGCAATCCTTGAGATTTCCTTTCTTAGGGATTTTAACAATGACGCCCTTCTTCCATTCTTGAGGGAGAGTCTCGGTTGTCCAACACTCTTGGATCAGGGGTAGAAGAATATCCGATGTAGCGTTGGTATCCGCTTTCAAAAGTTCCATGGGGATACCGTCTGCCCCCGGGGCTTTACCAGCTTCCAATGATTTAAGGGCCTTAATTATTTCCAGCTTGGATGGTACACCGGTATTAATTCTGGCCATTTGCGGAAGACTTGCTGCTTCCGGTGGAGGTGGGCTTGAAGGGTTGAAGTTGTTGTTAAGTACCTCCATGAAATGCTCTTTCCAACGGCGCAGTTGTTGTTCGTCTGTGACTAGCAGAGACCCGTCTTTATCTTTTACAGGATGCTCATGGGTAAAAGATTTGCCAGTCAATGGCTTAATGAGCTTGTAAAGGGTCCCACTGTCACCACGGTAAGCCGCATCTTCTGCCTCCGCCGCTAACGCGTTGATGTTGTTGCGTTTATCACGTCTTACGCTTCTCTGCACTCTTTTTTGAAGAGAATTGTACTCGGTCCTCAGTTGTTGCTTGACTGTAGTGTCAGTAGCCGAGTTCAATTGCTCTTTAATTCTCTTCCGTGCAGTTATCAGAGACCATGTATCGTCGCTGATAAATGGTCTCCTACCTCGCTGAAGTCTGCCCACAAATGTTTCGCCACACGATATAAAAGCGTCCTTCACAATGTTCCATCTATCATCAATTGATGAAGGAGTATCTGGCGTTTGTGCATTAGCTATCTCGTGCAATGCACTAGAAACTGCACGTTTTGTCGATGGATCTTTAAGTTTTTGCACATTAAATCGTGGCAATACATGCTCGTTTTGTGTGCGACGAATAGCAGCGGTGCGCAAGCGAATGTTTGCTATGACAAGTTGGTGATCGCTGCCTACATCAGCACCACGCTTAGCCCTGACGTCCATGAGACAATTCCTCCATGTTTTGGAGATGGCTATATGGTCAATCTGGTTCTCTGTTCGGCCATCTGGAGATATCCAGGTTGCTAAATGGCAAGGTTTGTGTTTGAACAAGGTGCCGCCAATGACAAGCTGACGAGAGTTACAGAACTCTACGAACAACTCACCATTGTCGTTCCTAACACCCAGACCGTGATTGCCCATAAGATGTTCCAATCCAACATTGTCAGACCCAACTTTAGCATTGAGATCCCCCATAATAATTTTTATATCACCTCTGGGAGCCTTGTCAAAGGTGTCGCCAAGCAGGTGGTAAAAGGCGTCCTTAGCATGCTGGTCGGCTGACTCAGTCGGGGCGTAGCACTGAATTATAGTAATGTTCCTTACTCTGGACTTGAATCTGGCAGTTATTATTCGGTCGGAAATAGGCCTCCAATCTATAAGAGATTGGCGAGCTTCCTTGTTCAAAAGGATGCCGACTCCAGCCATTCTGGGTGAGGCTTCAAGTTCACTACCAGAGTAAAGCAGCACAGTTTGGGAACTAGGTGATAAGGTCGTTCCCGATCCGGTCCATCTTGTTTCGCTCAGTCCTAATATCGAAATTCTATATGCGGTCATTTCCCGTTCGACTTCCGTGAGTCTTGTACTACTGCACTCGCCCCACATCGTTCGAACGTTCCAAAAACCAATCGTAGTCCGTTGTTTGTAGCCAAAGGTCGTTGCCGGTAAATCAGTCCGTGGTATCCGAGGCTCGTTCAATGTTTCGAGTGTAGTTTAATTTCAGGTATGCAAGTTACAAGCCTACACACCCTATCCCTCAAGTCGCCTTCTACGACAAGCCGGGAACGCTGTGGCATAATTCTAACCCCAACACCACAGGGGATAGCCAGCCAGCCAGCTATAGTCTTTAAATGATTTTTGATAAAAAAAAATTACGGATTTTAGTCGCTCCTGTAATGTCAATATCAATTTCGCTGCTCGACGTATCACTGAAGCCATGATGACGGCCGAACTCACGTCGAAGTTTAAAATTTAAAAATTACAATAGTTCCAAAATATGAACAAAATGTTCAAATACATAATTTAAATTGCGACAATGGATTCCGAGCTTATGTCCAACATTAAAAGCATTCCTTGCCCATGGCAATTTTCGCATCTATTTTCGGTTTTTTTGTCAACATTTTCTCGGGGGGCGCCAGGATCAGCAGATCTCGCAAGGGGGCACAAGCTGAAAAAGATTGAGAACCACTGGTGTAAATAAAACCTTTTCACACTTTTAATTAGACGAATCCAAAAATTGTCTTACTATACTTCCGGCTCGGAAAAAAAGATTCTCAATGGCACATACAGACAGCAAAAAAATAGAATTGCAATCTGAAGGATATCGCCACAAACACAAAAACTGAAATTTTTAGATCTAACTCCTTTAGCGTTATACCCAATTAACAAAAAAAAATATATGGAATCCATTATCCTCGTTGAGTCCTTTGATATGATAATGCGACGCTAATGAACAATAAAATATCGTATTTCGCATGGCCCATTGCAGAAACCAATTCGAATGAAAATTTGCAGACATATTCCCATTTGCAATCCTAAAGGAGGCTACACACGCACAAACTTAAATTTCATACTTGTTTTTAGCAAAAATTAACATGCTCAGTATTTGACGTTTATACCTACATTTTCATACTAGCCATTCTTTGTGCATAGTTTCATATCCGTACATATAGTGCTTCAGAAAAACGGAGGGTGGTAAAGGGGTCGAAAACGAAAAAGTTAGGGATTTAAAACGTACTCGTTAGGCCCTTTGATTTGAGTACCCACACGCCCATCTCCGATAAAAAATAAGCTAACTCCTCTTCGGGGACGCGCCTGCCAAATTTGCTCTACCAAGTTCAAGGGCATTCGTGACAAAGATTGTTACCAATTGTTATTTAGTGAACAGACAGACACACGGACACACAGACGGACAGACAAAATCGATTTTAAAAGGGTTTTTTGGAAAAAAAAAATATCTAAAAAACCCTAAAAAGGTCTCATCTCAATTACATGCCTTATCATAAACATAAACATCATACATTCATGCAAAATGAAGAAATTGGATTAAATTACTTCCCCAATCAAGAAGAAACACATGTAAATCCAATCTACTACATTAAAATGTTAACGTGAGTTGCTTGAAAAATTATTAGAGAGTTTTAGCAAGTCGTATGGAATAAAACGACATAATTTGACATTCCATATAAAAATTCGCTTGTCTACCGTATACGAAACAAAATATTTTAATTTTGCATGTCCTAAGTAGGCATAGGTGTAAAAAACGACAAATTATTTCGCCAATTTCGACTGTTTCTAGAGAATCAAATATACGGAAATACACCCATGCCTACTTGGGACATGCAAAATTAAGATATTTCGTTTCGTATACGGTAAGCAAGCGAATTTTTATATGGAATGTCAAATTATGTCGTTTTATTCCATACGACTTGCTAAAACTCTCTATTATGAATTTATCCATGAAATCAGTACGTTGAAATTATTACGAACATATCCTTCAGGAACGTTTTTCCTCATCTCTTCAGCATGTCAAGTACATCTCGCCACCAATTATGTATGCAAATGTTTTGGCAAAATGTAAATATTTATGAAACGAACGATATTAGAAATTAGATGTTTCATGAGAAACATCTTGTTTCCTCTCATAAATGTTTAATGTTTGTCACAAATTGAATTAAGAACTGAGCAACTGATTAGATAGATTTTTTTTAGATTCGATACAAAATTTAAATTGACTATTTGGAACGCGTGATGCTGATCTCATTACCTCAACAAAAAGCAGATAAGATCTTGGAAATAGGATGTCACTAACACATCCTGCGGCCTTAGTCCAATGCTGGATTGTCGCGCCTGTTATTTTATTTGGAACGCGTCGACCCCTGTGGTGTTGGGGTTAGAATTATGCCACAGCGTTCCCGGCTTGTCGTAAGGCGACTTGAGGGATAGGGTGTGTAACTTGCATCCCTGAAGCTAAACTACACTCGAAACATTGAACGAGCCTCGGATACCACGGACTGATTTACCGGCAACGACCTTTGGCTACAAACAACGGACTACGATTGGTTTTTGGAACGTTCGAACGATGTGGGGTGAGTGCAGTAGTACAAGACTCACGGAAGTCGAACGGGAAATGACCGCATATAGAATCTCGATATTAGGACTGAGCGAAACAAGATGGACCAGATCGGGAACGACCTTATCACCTAGTTCCCAAACTGTGCTGCTTTACTCTGGTAGTGAACTTGAAGCCTCACCCAGAATGGCTGGAGTTGGCATCCTTTTGAACAAGGAAGCTCGCCAATTTCTTATAGATTGGAGGGCTATTTCCGACCGAAAAATAACTGCCAGATTCAAGTCCAGAGTAAGGAACATTACTATAATTCAGTGCTACGACTCGACTGAGTCAGCCGACCAGCATGTTAAGGACGCCTTTTACCACCTGCTTGGCGACACCTTTGACAAGGCTCCCAGAGGTGACATAAAAATTATTATGGGGGATCTCAATGCTAAAATTGGGTCTGACAATGTTGGCTTGGAACAACTAACATCTAGATGGCCGAACAGAGAACCAGATTGACCATATAGCCATCTCCAAAACATGGAGGAATTGTCTCATGGACAATTCAGGACAGGGCTAAGCGTGGTGCTGATGTAGGCACCGATCACCAACTTGTCATCGCAAAAATTCGCTTGCGGACCGCTGCTATTCGTCGCACACAAAACGAGTGTGCAATGTGCAAAAGCTTAAAGAACCGTCAACAATACGCACAGTTTCTAGCGCATTGCGCGAGGTAGCTAATGCACAGCCACCAGATGTTTCTTCTATTGATGATAGATGGACCATTGTGAAGGAAGCTTTTCTATCGTGTGGTGAAACACTTGTGGGCAGACTACAGCGAGGTAGAAGACCATTTATCAGTGATGATACATGGTCTCTGCTAACTGCACGGAAGAGAATTAAAGAGCAAATAAACTCGGCTACTGACAATTCAGTTAAGCAACAACTGAAGACCAAGTACAGTTCACTTCAAAAAAAAAGTGCAGATGAGCGTTAGACGTGATAAACGCACCAACATCAACGCGTTAGCTTTGGAGGCAGAAGATGCGGCTTACCGTGGTGATAGTGGAACCCTTTACAAGCTCATAAAGCCACTGACTGGCAAATCTTTTACCAATGAGCATCCTGTAAAAGATAAAGACGGGTCTCTGCTAGTCACAGATGAACAACAACTGCGCCGATGGTGAGAGCATTTCATGGAGGTTCCTAATAACAACTTTAACCCTTCAAGCCCATCTCCACCGGAGGCAGTAAGTCTTCCGCAATTGACCAGAATTAACACCGGCGTACCATCCAAGCTGGAAATAACTAAGGCCCTTCAATCATTGGAAGCAGGTAAGGCCCCGGGGGCAGACGGTATCCCGATGGAATTTTTGAAAGCGGATATCAACGCTACAGCGGATATTCTTCTTCCCCTGATCCAAGAGTCTTGGACAACCGAGACTCTCCCTCAGGAATGGAAGAAGGGCGTCATTATTAAAATCCCCAAAAAAAAAGGAAGCCTCAAGGATTGCAATAATTGTCATGGAACGTGTTTCCTCCCTGTAGTCTCTAAACTGATGACCGGATCAAGAAAACGATCGACCGCAGTTTGAACAATGAACAAACTGGTTTTCGTGAGGGTTTTTCATGTAGCGATCATAACACCCTCCGAATTATAATTGAACCGTCTGCTGAATGGAGATCCCCGTTACATCTATTGTTCATTGACTTCGAGAAGGCGCCACAGTGGGGGGGTAGAGGCAAAAATTCAAAAAAATGTATACTATTGGAGAGCTCTTGTGAATGATTCATCGCATAGTGAACATTTTGAAGCTTCTTTCTACAAAAAATTTCGGACCGATATCTGTCACAGTAAGAAATCAGCGGCTCTCAAAGTGTAGATAATTGATTTTGCAGTTTTTGCACATTTTTCCATAATCAAGTGTCAATGAAAACCCTGACTATAAATTCGGATAAAACTTTGTTTTATGATTTTATTTTCAATATTTAGGTTATAATTAATATATTAGCATAAAAAAAGTAAAAAAAAAAAATTTGGAAAAATTTGTTATTTAATTTTAACACTTTCCCGGACACAACGTCTATAGACGTCCAATTTTGAGCATTTGACCATACAAATCGTGTCAAATTTTGACGTTGTGTCCGGGAATGAGTTAATCATTAAAAGTCAAATTGACCCTAACTGGATTTTTCACATTGAGTTTTAACAACTACCTCCACGTTCCTCCAAGCGTCTGTTTATTCTACATTATTCCAGAAAGTCTCAAGATTACTAATATGTAAGAATCATAACCCCATAGAACCCTAGGCTACTTTTATAACCCATTGTGTTTTGTCATGTTGGCTGTTTTAGACACGATTTTTGAATATCTACTGTAAAATATGTTGGGTCCTTTGAACCGGAGATAACCGTAGTTTTCATCCTATTGAACTAGTTTTTGGTTGAGAGTATAAAGGGACTCTGTCTTGACGTTCAGCCAAAATTTACCACATCCCTTCCCCCTGGAGAGGAGCTATGGACGTTTTGACTTGAACAAGTTCTAGTAGGCGAATCAGGCGTGTCCTTGGTCGGAGCAACTCAATTTTTGGCAAACATCAACTTCATTTTATTAAAAATATTTCCCTTAGCTGGCTCAACTAGCATTTCTTGCAGAGTTACAGTAAAAAATGTAAATGTCAAAAAATGATAATATCCAATTTTATTTTTTAGTCTAGAGTATAATTTATCAAATTAAGTCAATTGTATTACATGTCATTGCAAAGGTTATTTTGAGTAGTTTCATGTGTCCTCGAACCATTTTGCTTTAACTTTTATAGTTTTTCAAATAATTAGGAAAGACTGAAAAATGATCCCCTCTCCCCCCTTAAAATCGAAATAACTTCAAAACATCTGATCCTATCTGCGTGAAACCAATTCCATTCGATTTAGATTCGAAATACATTAGAATTGACCTGTTTTTATAATTGTTTCCAAAATTCGGATTTTTCGCCTCATTGCGTTGGTCGGGCTTATGTATATCTGGACAGCCTTACGTAGGAGAGGCATACCAGAGAAACTTATTGCCATCATAAAGGAGTCCTACAATAGAGCCCAATGTCACGTCTTGCACAAGGACGAATTGTCTAGTCCTTTTGAGGTGAATAATGGAGTTATACAAGGCTGTATTTTATCACCAACACTGTTCCTTATTACCATCAACGACGTAATCTGCGATGCTCTAGGCGACCATAAAAGTAAGGGTATCAGGTGGAAATTATTTGATTACCTTCAGCACCTGGACTATGCCGAAGACATTTGCCTTCTTTCAAACACAGCAGATCATCTGTCTCAAATGACGGATGCTTTGCATCGTGAAAGTTGAAGTGCTACTATGAAAATTAATGCCGCTAAGACTAAAGACTTGAGCTTGACATCAGAAAGGCAAAGAAAAATTTCTATCTCCGGACAGCCGATAGAAAAAGTCGAGAACTTTACTTACCTTGGGAGCGTAGTAGCAGCTGATGCTGATGTAGAGTCGCGCATAAATAAAGCCCGAGCAGTATTTTTCAGTTTGACTCCTCTTTGGCAAAACAAAAACATCTCCAGAAATACCAAACTCCGGATCTTCGAAAGCAATGTAAAATCCGTGCTTTTATATGGGTGTTCCACTTGGAAGGTGACCAGTGATATTACAACTAAACTACAAACTTTTGTGAATCAGTGCCTTCGACGCATCCTACAAATTCGCTGGCCTAAGGAAATCTCTAACGACGACCTCCTCCAAATTACTGGCCAAAATAGGATAGGCATCGACATCAAAAGGCGGAAGTGGCAGTGGATAAGTCACACACTTCGAAAAGAGCCAAAAAAAAACATTGCAAGACAGGCTCCAGATTGGAATCCTCATGGAACCGATGCAAGGCGTCGTGTGGGAAGACCCAAAAATACATGGAAAAGATCTGTTGAGAGGGAAAAGCTATAGGCGATGGCTGCTAATAGGCAGAGGTGGAAAAGAGGCGTAGTCAATACCCTATGCCCCACTAGGGGTTAAAAGGAACCAGAGAGCGAGAGACAGATTTGGAACGCTATGCTCTACGGGGGTTTGGTAAATTTAGTAATAGTATCACTTTTCTCGGCCTCTACGGAATTGGCACGTTTCGCTGGTTTTAGCAATACTTTCTCAGCTTTTTTCTTCTCTGTTGTTACATTTTCACACGAAAGCTCTGGAGTAAATCAACTTGAACACGCGTCAAACTTGATAAATTCCGTCAGCATGTAATTCACAAAAATAGCACGCTCAGAAAAAAAACCGACATTTCGAAAACTTTTCGGAAAATATGTACATTCAGAAAAGCATTATTAGATAAATCTCCAGATGTGAACTATAAAAATAAATAAATGTGCTCTTATGGCTATGCATTATGCATGAGCTTTCCTTAGACTTTTTGACATTGAAGAATTCTATCTATACTAAAGTCATGTTCATACATTTACAAAATTAAAGGACAACATTCACAAATGGCTAACACAATAGCATAACAGAAAAAAGTGACAACTTTAAACGGACACGTAACATTTGAATACACTGGGGAATTATCCGGAAAACACCATTTAGGCCTACACAATTTTGAAAGTCATTCAGAGTATTATATAAGGATATTTCAATAAAATTTACTCCCACACACAATGCTCAAATTGTTGCTGACCAGCCGGCTGTAATCGTCTTACGTACATATATTATATCATCTTTAACGCCCACTCTGTTTTATATGAATTTCAGATCCTCCCTTGGTCACCCTACGGCTTGGATCAACATTATCAGCTGAAGATATCAAGGAAGGTGACGACGTCTACTTCGAGTGCCAAGTTCAAGCTAATCCGCAGTGGAGGAAACTTAATTGGTTGCATGACGTAAGTGCCATATATGATTCGATGGTTTTAGTAGAATCATATACGTAACAAGATATGTATGTATATCTCTAAATACGTAGAAATTGTTTACGTGTTACTTAGCAACATGAATATAAATGTTGCACCTCTTCCAAGCCGACATATATTTGCTTTGCTCAACTCAACCTTCTTGTTCAGCATCTTTACTCCTTTAGATCTGTCTTCCTCAGCCTAAATTGCAATTTCTGACAACTAATATGTATTGTATGTTTAATGTTCGGTTTACAGGGAATTGTGCTTACACACAACACATCAGCACGGATCATACGTTCTAACCAGAGTTTGGTTTTGCAACGAGTTACCCGAGAATCGTCCGGAACTTACTCATGCAGTGCAATTAATGCCGAGGGTGAAACTGTAAGCAACCAATTTGTACTGAAAGTCAAATGTAAGATGCTCATTTCCCTTCTCTTATATAACCAAAACACAAAAAAAAACCATTCTTAATCTAAACAATTACGTTTTGTTGTTTTCAATATCATTCATTGCGTCATTCGCCATTCATTGGAAACATCTCAAAATGTCATCTCGTCCTTTTCAGATGTTCCCTTCTGTACGACAGACAACGTTATAGTTGTCGGAGCGCTGCATGGTGAACGTATTCGAATCGGTTGTACGGTGGAGGCATACCCACCACCCAGGTAAGTTATTTTCTTCTGAGATACAAGAGTAGTATACTACACAGCGCAGAATATGAATTTGAAATACGCGTATACGAGTATATGTGGTCTGGTTTGAGGTGGAAGGATGCTCGTCGTACTCGATATCTGGATATCTGTATAGGACTGCGCTAAGTTGAGAAAAACAGAAAGCTGAATTTCATTAAGTGGAAGATAATATATTTCGCCTTATTCAAAGGCTATCGATTGCTTCCACATGAAATACTCGGCTTGGTGAGACTGAAACTGATAGCGACAAGTAGCAAGGAGTAAGTTTCAGCATGCCGAAAAGCTGATTTTGATTTTTCAATTGGATATCATAGCATGTATCCGCTTAAAGCTTGTTAATGTTTTATCTAACGGGTTGGGACGCGGTGGTGTGGTGTTTTCATAGACTGTTGAAGCTGCTCAACAGAATATTTACTACGGGCATAGATAATTAGCATACTCACAGGATCGTATGTCGATGCAAATTGAGAATATACGAGTATAAGTTTAGTCGTTAATATTTTGCAGATGTTACCTTTGAAAAGTACTTGGGAATACTTTGTAGTTTGTGGATAGGATTTTGTATACGTTTCTCAAGTTTAGCTAAATATGCCGAAGACATTGGCCTGAGATGGGGTATGCCAAAAACATTTTAATGGTAAAAGGTCTGAAGGTCGAATTTGTTAGATTACTCAAAATCATAATCACAATATAAAAAATGAAATAATAATTTAAGCGGAAAGCCCGATTTCGCGCCAATTTCTCCTCCCAAGACTTCAGCCACATGATTTGAGCTATTGTCTAAGGCAAGGTGTTCCACGAGGGCCTCTCAGTTGTTCGGCGAAAGTAGAAATTAATTTTGGCTAAAAAAAATGAAAGCAATGCCTACGAAATTATACATATTTTCAGAAATGGTTGTTTTATAATTATACCTTAGAGACAGTGACGTAACGTACGGTGTTCCATGTGTTCGGTGGAACACGGGCCCCAAACCGTCAGGGGTCCCCTAGCGTAGTTACGCAGAGTAGCAAATTTGTTGGGTTATTGGAATATAGAAGCTGTTAGAAGTGCTCTTCTTTACTACGAAGCAGCTTTAAGCGAGAGTTTCAAGGGCCATTTTAATGCTGGGGTGAGGTGGGAGGTCTCAGTAAGTGCGAGGTCCTGGGTAATTGCCCGGCTTGGCACCTCCTAAAGCTGCTATTGCCTGTTAAATTTGCCTGACCTGATTAAATTCAGAATATTTTAAGCGGAACTTCTGTTCTGTAGAAATTTTTCGAAAGTTAAACAATCAGCGTAAAAATTGCACTCGGTCTAAACCCATCATTTTTAGTAGTTGAAAAGGTAGACTTTGCTAAGGTGGACCCCTAGAAATTTTAAAATGTGGTTGACAATAAGGAATTAGCAAAATTTCCAATCATCCAATAAGCTAAACAAAAATCACGCTGGTAAATGAGCCGATACCAAACCGTTGTACAATAGTACCTACTTATTTCTCTTAAAAACGGTTATTGGTAGTTTGTAGGTAAACCTTACTCTCCTATTCAGTGGCCTAGATACGGGGAGAATCAACAGAATCCGCTTTAGGCCGAACATCTTAACACTGTGATCGTGACACAAAGGGTATGAACTTAATTTCAGCACTCAACTAAGTAAAACAAAAAAATTATTCCTCAAATTTTTTATGGTGAAATGGTTGGTAACTCTTGTATGATGCGAAAGCAATGCGAGTAGCAAAATTTGTACTGCGTAATTTACATGATGATGAACATTTATCATCATTAATGAGGGATGTAAAAGCGATATTTAAAATTGAATTTTGAAGTAATGAAGTATGAGTTCAGGAAAATTTGAATGCACTAGCATTTTGTACAATAATCTTTCTTCTAATACATAAAATTCTCCTCGAAAAGCTTGTTCCTAAACTCCTCCGAAACGACTGGACCGATTTTTATGAAATTTTTTGTGTATACTCGCTAGGTATGGGAATCGGTCGTAAACTATATTTCATGTCCCTAAATGCCCCACTCCCTCTTTTAATCGAAATTCCATTTTGTATGAGAATCACCTGTTGCAATCACGTTTACATCGACAACATTTAAATTTAATATGGAAATATTTAGTTGTCACTGGATCAAATACAGTGCAACTCCTATAAATTGTATTCAAGGTGACTACGTTTTTGCGTACATACATCCTGGATGTTGTCACAGCAATTTCACAATCAACTTCGTACTACTTCGGAAATCCGTCGATATCTCCGCAATGCTTTGGTGGAGTGACACGATTGTGTGTGTCACCGGACTCGCCACAAAATTGTCTAAAGGGTCATTGGACCCTCCTGTCCGATAGATGGACAGGGTAGTCGGAGACAACCGTCAACCTGGATGTTGGTCATCTCCGCAATCCTTTGGCAGAGCGACACGATTGAGGTGTCGGTGGACTCGCCACGAAATTGCCTAAACAGATATTGGAGCGTCTTCCCTGATCAGTGCACATGGTGGTCAGAGACAAACGTCAAGCTGGATGCTGGCCTCTGGCCGCAGCAATTTCACAATCAACTTCATACAACTTCGGAAATCCTTCAATATCTCCGCAACCTTTTGGCGGAGCGACATGATTGAGGTGTCGCCGGACTCACCACAAAATCGCCTAAAGGGTGATTGGACCGTCTTCCCCGATCAGAGCACAGGGTGGTCGGAAATCTTTCGACATCTCCGATAAATTGTATTCAAGGTGACTACGTTTTTAGGTACATACATCCTGGAAGATGTTTTCTATGCTGCATTTCTTGCTGTTAATTTAAATCGTTTTAATACAGTGTGATGGAATTAATATAAGGCAACTAGCTATTTTCGCCTTTCTTGGGGCCTTTATAACATAATGGTGCCCTATTGTTAAACAAAAGATTCAAGCGAGCAAAACAAAAAAAAACAAGCTGTTCCCATAATAGTGGTGAAAAATTAAAATAAGGGGGCGTGAAATAAAATTGTTGTGCAACTTCGTACTACTTCGGAAATCCGTCGATATCTCCGCAATCCTTTGGCGGAGCGACACGATTGTGGTGTCACTGGACTCGCCACAAAATTGTCTAAAGGGTCATTGGACCCTTTTCTTCGATAAATGGACAGGGTGGTCGGAGATAACCGTCAACCTGGATGTTGGCCATCTCCGCAATCCTTTGGCGGAGCGACACGATTGAGGTGTCGGCGGACTCGCCACAAAATTACCTAAAGAGATATTGGAGCCTCTTCGATGATCATATGCATATTTTTGAAGGGCAAGTGCTGTTTCATCAGCCAGTCAAGCAGTTGAGTATATTGTCGTTGTATTGCCGTGACCCCTTAAGAAGTATTGGCGCGACGTATGTAAATATATCGTTTTGTTTCCATATTCACTTTAGTTTCACCGTCGATACGTCGATTCTAATAAATTATAATTAGCAGGTTGATTTGTATTCAAAATCACTTATAAAGATAAATTAGTAGCGCGAGCGAAGCGAGCTCTTTCAGCTAGTCCAGCTATAATTTTTTGCATAAATTTTTTTACAAAAGTTCAGTACGACCGATTAATTAAACTATGTAGATTCACGATAGTATGCGTTACTTTGTTTTCTCTAGGCAGTGGCGTAACGTTTCAAAAATATCTTGTGTTCGAAAACGAAATGGGGACACCTTACACAATATAATTCTATACTATAAGCAAACATTTTTGAAACGACTATATTTTTTGTCCGCTATTGCTATTATTTTTATTGCAGCGATTTGTATCCTCTTCTTTGATAGAAGCCGTGGCGTAGATAGCTTTTCGGAGTGGAAGGGGATCTGTGACTTGATTTTTTCTTAACATGAAAAAGGCAATTTAAAGGAGTATAGGGGATCGTGAATAGCCTGAATTCTTGCACTAACTAGTTTTTGTACAAATATTGCAGTAAATTTAAGTTTAATTTGTGAAAAAAAATATCTGCAACAAACAAATAGTACATATAGAGTTTCTCCGCGCTACAACAGTGCAACGTTTAGGTGCAGGCTCCATTTCATCTTTCTAAAATCGATGGCGAAATTGCATCTAAACGGATATATCGCTATCGGAACTGCAATCCATTGTAAGGCACAGTAGTGAATATCAAAACAAGACTCAGTCTGGAAAATCTGTTTAAAATGGAAGCGAGACTTGCCGCGTGAGGACTTGATGGTCCACCTGTTGAATTTGCTTTGTAAATGAAATCACCGGACGTAATTGCTAAGATAGATTCACTACACAGAGAAAAAAAATTAGAATGGTTATCTAAAGAAATAGTAGAATTCATCTAAAGTTCGCGTTGATTTTCAGCTTATGATTCTATGTAGTTGAAACAGTTACGAAGATATGGATAATTTTTCTATTCGTCATTAGTTGAAACATCTACTATATTTGCAAATTCAATTAATTAATTTGTAAAGACAGCTATTCATTATCTATAAATTGTTAAATGTTGGATAGCTAAATTGTGTTGAAGAAAAAAGAACGATTGTTTGTAGTTAAATTTTAAATTTGAATAGTACAATCAACAACTTTTGTGGAAGAATTGACTAAACTTTTTCTTCTAATCTTGCGTGGTTAAATGAACGAATTTAATAGTATTTTCAGCTACGAAGAAATCAGCTATTTCTTTGGTAAAACTATCTAAATTTAAGTCAACTACTTCACTTTAGATAAAAAGTCTAAACCATTTTTTTCAGTGTAGGTAATAAAGTGTATGGAGTATATCGAACCTCCCCATTCGGAATGGAATTAATCTCCCATAGAGCAGCCTATGTATATAAAGGGTGTCCCAAGTAGAGTGCCGCATTTGATTTTTAAATAAAACACTTATGTTTGTAGAGTGTAGAGGGGCGTGAACCTGAAGGGGTTCGGAGCACTGAAGGTAATGGGCTATCGCCCTGGTCGCAAGTGGGCAGAACTATGCCTGACGATCAAGGTTGATTGTGCTAAGAAAGGAGTTTGGGTTGCTAATTGAATTCGAAGCTATGTCGTTCGTGTCTGGATAGGCCATTCCAAATTGTATCCAGCGGAGTTAGGCCAGATCACCACAATCGCACAGGACGTTTACATAAAATACTCATCATGAGGTTATGTATGGAATAACACATCGCTAAATACCCGCCTCTGCTTTATGCGCTCTTTTCGTGAAAATTTCCATAACCGTTTTGCATAAATGTTTGGGTATTTCATTGATGCAGCGTGTAATTTATTCTTTAAATGCCTGAAATGTCGTGGGCTTATTCACATAAACCTGTAACTTCAAAAACCCTAAAGAAAAAAGTCCAGAGGCGTCAGATCACAGGGCTGCCAATTCTGGTCATCAAAACTCGAGAAGGCACGACTGGGAAATAACTCATGCAGTAATTGAACTGTTTCTCGTGCTGTATGGCATGTGGCACCGTCTTGTTGAAACTAAATGTCCTCCACATCAATATCTTCAAGTTTCGGCAAAAAAGCACATTTCACGATCACGATTTGCGTTTGACCTGCCTCATTTTCGAAGAAATATGGACCGATGATGCCTCTAGCCCAGAATTCACACCAAACAGTCCCACGCTGTGGATGGATTTGTTTCTCATAAATCACTCGTGGATTTTCTGAGCCACACATGTGACAATTTTGCCTGTTAACAAAGTCATCTAGATGAAAATGAGCCTCGTCAGTAAAGATGATGTTGTCTTCAAAATCGGCATTTTCTTGTTGCTTTTCCATGAACAAATTGATGAGCTCTTTCGCCGTGCATGGTCTGCAGGCTTCAGTTCTTGAGTCAATTGCACATGAAAATGAAAATATTTTGTCAAAATTCGTACTCGCAGTTATCCCAGAATCAAAACCATGCTGGGTACGCTCCAGCTCCTGGTGGTTTCAGTGTTATTATATGGGAGCAGTAGAAACTGCAAACTTTTCGGAATACATACACTGCTTAGCGTGCTGTTGATCTCAACACCTCAACAGAAAAGCAGTTAAGATCATGGAAATTGGATGTCACTAACACATCTGCGGCCTTAGTACAATGTTGGACGCGCCTGTTATATGGCTGGAAACTGGGCCGATGCAACAGTTCAAGTTCTCTTGACCTTGTTCAGCAAAAAGGCTAGGGCCACAATTCAAAGACAATAATAATAATTTTACAAGGAGTTTTGAACTAGGCCTGTAGCTACACGATCTCCAAAATTTACTGTTAACATAGATCTAGGAATTTAAGGTTACTTTCCGCAATTGTTTAGCGTCCGGCGATTTGTTTGAGGTATTTTTAATAGTTTAATGAAATGGGATTCTCCTTACCTAAGCCTAAGCTGGCAAAGAGTAACAAAAAATAAAAACATAGCTTAGGAACAATCTTACAGTATGCAAACATTTGTCGATTTTGGGAAATTAATCTCTTCTTGTTTACCAAAATTTCCTGCGTTAGAAAATTGGTTTATTTTTAATTTTCATATTTTCTTATGGTTTAAAAATCTTGTGGCTTTTGGGCCCCTTCATCTCTTGGCCGCACGCGCAACACGGGCAATGTGCCGCCCCTAGACATTATAAAGGTAAAATAGGAAGGTACTAAGAGCACTAAAATTGGCATTTCACGTGGAATACATACAAATACGCACTGTGGACATCAGTGGCGGCTCGTCATAGTGGGCAAGGTGAGCACGGCCCACCCTATAAATAAATACACTTATTGTATATTCACATCTTTTAACATCAGTAGAAATGTACCTTTGACTATTAAGTGAACATCATTCATATTAATAGTTTTTTCCCCAGTACTACTAAGTCTCTCGCGAATCTATCAATTACTGTTTGGGAGCCACTGCACAAAAACATTTCCGGTGTTTTTTTTTCGGCTATTTTTGTTCGATCAAAATCGAAACTGCCTATGTGTATGCAATATTCTCCTCGCATATTCAAACCTTTAGGTATTGTTGAAGATCTACTTACCATCGAAATAAAGACGAAACAAATCGTCCAAAGGTAGGCCACTTGCGCCGCAACAACAAATCATTCGAAATTTATGAAACTTTTAGGAGCGGTGGCATCGAACTCAATACCGACAAGGTAGGCCGGCCTATAACAGCTCGAATGGAATCAGTATAAAAACAATGAGAATGATGATGACGTAGACAATTTATAAGTATAATTTTTTGAGTTACCATGAGCTGGTCAAAATGAATAAAAAACCAACGATCGCTCAATGCTATGTAGGAAAACATGTTTCACGGGAGGATTTGGGATTTCTTGTGTAATGGTGATTATTAGATTAATGAATTTGAAGTGTTCATTGTATGTATTAGAATGTAAAACAAAATTTGGAACATGAACATTATTGTTGTGCACTTTCAGCACTTTTGATTTGTTTTAAACTATGTACATTTACATTGAAAATGCTAAAGGCGCACAACATTAATTCGCATGTTCCCGCAAATCTATTTCATAGTCTAATAGATTATATACTAGGACACTGCATTTAAAAACAAAATGATCCTAAATTAAAAAATAATAGCTTGTTGATGGTTCCATTTAATACAATGCGAACTTTATGTGGAAAGTCGTTAATTTTAGGTGTTTCCAAGAGATTTTTATTCCGTGAAGGTACCCATCCTGCGCAAGGAGGCACGGGCAGCCACTTGTGGACATATTGATAACCGTGAAATTGAATGCGAATGTTGATACTAATTTCCAACAAAAGTCCTTTTTACGTTTCGAACGTGTAAAGAATTGCATTTGCATGTTTTTTGGCACTGAAAACGTTAAAAAGGCGGTGTTAGAGACTTTTGTGAGAGGAGAGTACCAATATTCGCATTCGATTTCACTATCATTAAAATTTAGACACTTATTTGTATAGCTTTCATATGAAATGCCGATGCCAAACTTTAACGATTGTGATTTTTCAATTAGATATGTTTCCGTAAGCAGTGGCTGATTTACCAGTAGCCGTAGTAGTCAGTATCAATCAAATCAAATTTATCTCTAATATGTATATAAAATTCTCCTCAAAAAGTTTGTTCCTAAACTCCTCCTCCGAAACTATTGGACCAATTTTTATGATTTTTTTTGTGTATTCTTGCTAGGTATGGGAATAGGTCGTAAACTATATTTCATGTCCCCAAATGCCCCCTCTTAATCGAAATTCCATTTTGTATGAGAATCACCTGTTGCAATCACGTTTTCATCGACAGCATTTGAATTTAATGGAAATAGTTAGTTGTCACTGGATCAAATACAGTGTAACTCCTATAAATTGTATTCAAGGTGACTACGTGACTACGGAGCACCTAGCCTTTCGTCCTTTATCTCCCGGTCCCTCGAACTGTTTGGACCTTCGGCGTTTTACTGGCAAGATGTTGTTGCCAGAAGGGGATTTCTCCATCCGGTTATTATATGGAACCCAACCCCGGGGTTGCATCACTAGCTGGATGACTTGGGTAACAACCTCCAGCCACTACGAGGCCAAAACCTTGATGGGCAAAGACCATGGTCCCCTGGGTACACCCATCCCCGTAGTTCACTATTCGCTATAGACTTCTCTATAGCAGGTGTGATCCTCCTTCGGCCCCCTATTGGTTAAGCCTCACGTCAGAATTCAGATGTGCACATCCCAGGCTCGTTGGACCTGTGACTACGAGACTGTGTAGCGCTGCTTTTCACATCCAGGTGGCCCCTTCAGTTTACTAGTCAGCAATGCGATTCGGGCAGTGTGGTCATCAATCCAGAAACTAGTTAGATATAGGCGCGTAGGCATTTACCACCAAGGCCGTTCTCCCTAAGTAGCCCCTTCAGGACTCGTTCCTTCGTGCGAAGCCGTCAACTCCGAAGCTCACACGATTTACCATACGATGCACTCCCCCACCAGAGGACACCATAATCGTGCTTGGCCTTTAGTGACTTCCCTCCCGTAAGTCATGGGAGGAGGTAGGTCACGCCATGAGCCACCCGTACATAACTCAGGAGCTCGGGAAGGTTACCGCCCGAATGGTCTTTGTACAGATCCACGCCATGGCGTATCAACTATACCAGGGACCTCCTTGCGCTGCTAGGTCCGTGGTGGCGCAGCTCACCAAAGGTTGTTGTCCCACTACATACAGCCATTTTGGCTGATGTCACAAGGACACGGACCCCCCTGCGGGGGGATGTTGTCACAGCGATTTCACAATCAACTTCGTATTACTTCGGAAATCCGTAGATATCTCTGCAATCCTTTGGCGGAGCGACACGATTGAGGTGTCGCCAGACTCGCCACAAAATTGCCTAAAGGGTCATCGGCGCCCTCTTCTCTGATCAATGCACAGGGTGGTCAGAGATAACCGTGACCCTGGATCTCCGCAATCCTTTGGCGGAGCGACAAGATTGAGGTGTCGCCGGACTCGCCACAATCTTTCCCGATCAGAGCACAGGGTGGTCGGAAATCCGTCGGTATCTCCGATAAATTGTATTCAAGGTGACTACGTTTTTACGTACAAACATCCTGGATGTTGTCACAGCGTTTTCACAATCAACTTCGTACTACATACTTCGGAAATCCGTCGATGTGTCCGCAATCCTTTCGCGGAGCGACATGATTGAGGTGTCACTGGACTCGCCACAAAATTGACTAAAGGGTCATCGGTCTCTCTTCTCCGATCAATGCACAGGGTGGTCAGAGATAACCGTCAACTTGGATGTTGGTCATCTCCGCAATCCTTTGGCGGAGCGACACGATTCAGGTGCCGCCGGACTCGCCACAAAATTTCCTAAACGGTCATCTTACCTTTTTCCCCGATCAGTGCACCAGGGTGGTCAGAGATAACCGACAATCTGGATGTTGGTCTGAATGTTGGTGATCTCTGCAATCCGTTCGTGGAGCGACACGATTCAGGTGTCGCCGGACTCGCCACAAAATTGTCTAATCGGACCCTCTACCCCGATCAGCGCACAGGGTGGTCAGAGATAACCGTCAACCTGGATTATAGTTAGCAGGTTGATTTGCTTTCGAAATCGCTCATAATGTTAAATTAGTAGCGCGAGCGTAGCGAGCACTAGATAGATACTAGATAACTCTCAGCTAGTTATACAATAAATTTCATAACTTTTCCCGAATTTTATATATAAATGAAAAACTGAAATATAAAAATCAACTGATGCGGAGGATTTATGACGTTGATAAAACAAATTATTATCTACCCACACTGAAATCTATATATTCCAGTTTCATGTTGATTTTTAAACAGAAAAAAAAAAAACATTTTAGCTGAATGTTCTAGGGAAATAAAATTTTTTGTGTCTCTATTCTTCAGCAACGATTGATTTGAAGATTTAAATTTTTCATTTATTTGTAATTTTGAAAAAAATCTGAATATTTAATCATTTTGAAAAAAAAACGATTGAACTCAACTCATTTTACTGAAGTCAAATGTTGAAAATTCGTTTAATTAAAAAAAAATGTTTTGTCTTAAAACAGCATTATCGCACGAAATTTCGAAATATAAATGTCTAATACAAAAACACCATTGAAAAGCAACACACTGAAGCAACTTTTGTTCACTGTGGCAGAAGATTTCCCATTGCAATATGATATGGCAGAATTTTCAAAGAAAAAAAAACTATTTTAAAACTTAACAAAAGTTTTTTTTTGGATTTATCTTGGAAGCAATTTTGATATTTGAAACCCGAAAAAGAAGATTTATGTAAAATTGCATGTAGTTTAGAAGTAATGACATCGAACATTGTAATTTTA
Organism: Microchrysa polita; assembly: GCA_949715475.1. Lineage (NCBI taxonomy): Eukaryota > Metazoa > Arthropoda > Insecta > Diptera > Stratiomyidae > Microchrysa > Microchrysa polita. The sequence goes on from OX454415.1 coordinate 36,493,693, forward strand.
TACAGCAAGATATGATTTTTGTGGATTTTGATGAAAAAAAGCAATAGCAGGATAACAGTAAGTAAGTTGCCGACGTTTTTGCTCAAATATATTGTACTATTGACCCTATCAGTATTGCTCAAGCAACGCCAGACACTATAGTATAAAATCGTTATGCACCATCGTAGTCACCTATATAATGTTCACAAGACAATTCAATTGGTTATCATTTTCTCTTAATTACTTTCATGTATGGGAGCACTTCAGTAAAATACCCCAAAACACGACGCTCCGACAAAGGAATTATTACACCTCATGTAGTAATAATTGGGGATTGAAGAACGTTCGGGATCCCCGAAGCGCAAAGCTTGAAACTCAAAAGTATAAAAAAACGAAGAGTAAATTACAATTTTTTTTTCCAAAATTCGTCATTCATGAATATTTATTTATACATACGTCATCTTGTTTTGTCCTAACTCCTTGAGGAACATGCTGCGTTGACGACTATCGTGTGTTGTGTATTCGTCAACATTTCAACGAAAAATTAATTCGGAGTGTGTTCATACAAAGTATTAATAAATGTTACTCACATGTTTGCACAACTCAATTTAAAGTTAAGCTACCAACAGCTAAATTTCCTAGCTCTGTTATGCATCCCTTCAGCACTAGAGATTCATGACCACTCTTAGTAGTGAATACGCGTAGTCGTAATTCATCTGGTTACGCCAAAATCCCCGCAAGGGAATCTGTGTTACTTGAGACATATCACTAAATATCCCGTGTACTCGAGTTATATAGAGAAGCTTACGACATGACTGACTTTCTTCTTTCTTCATCTTCTTTCGGATGGTCGGTCATTTTAAGCCGAGCACGTCGCAGCGTTTCCTTGCTGAGAATAAATCCGCCATAAGCGATCGTGTAAAGCCTCGGAGTTGGAGGCTTCGCGTAACCTGAGCCTCGAAGGGGCTAGGTTAGAAGAAGGGCCCTGTGCAATATGCCTACGCGCCTATACCTTGCTAGTTTTTGGATTGATGCCCACACGGCCCGAGTCGCATTGCTCGCTAGTATACTGAAGAAACCATTCGGATATTTAAAACAGCGCTACCCATTGCTATAAGCAGATGGGTTGTAACAGGTTAAACGAAGCTCGAATATGCGTCTGAACTCAACATAGATTTTGGGGGCCGAAGGAGGTTCACACTTGCTATTGAGGAGGCCGAAGGAGGCTCACACTTGCCATTGAGGAGGCCGAAGGAGGATCACACTTGCGAGTAAGGTACATCGCGGATTGGTTTGCCTAGGGGACTATAGTTTCTACCCATCATTGGTATATACGAGGGCAGTTCAATAAGTACCCGTGTTTGAAGACATAGGATGATCCTGTTGGTGTCATCATCGTGTGATGCCATCTATTAAACGACGCCAAAACAAATTCCAGACTAATTTATTGGTTAGTTTTGATTTGACAGCCATATTCGAGTAGCGCGTGTTTTGATAAGATGGAAAGAGAGCAGTATGGTTCGGTAATTCGATTTCTGTTTTTGGATCAGAAAAAATGCGAGGAGGTAAAAGCAAAGTTGGATGCTATTTATGGGGACACTTCGCCTTCTATGACCACCGTTAGATATTATTACAAATCATCTCATACGCAGACGACTGCACCATCATGGTAACGACAAGTTCTCAACGCTTTCTTCGTCAGTAAAAATCTGAAGCTATCTGCGCCCAAGTCCTCCGCCACATTATTCACAAGCTTCAACCAAGAGTACAACACACAACTGCTCATCTACGTTGACACCCACATCATCCCAATAACCAGGACCCCCAAAATCCTTGGTGTCACGCTGGACAACTCCGGCAAATTCAACACCCACGCCGAAAATATATGTTCCAAACTCAGGAGCAGGAATAAAATATTAAAAGCACTTGCCGGATGTACATGGGGCACAGACAAAGAAACCCTCTTGGCTACGTATAAAGCGATCGGTCGACCCCTAGTCAATTACGCAGCACCAACGTGGACAAATGGTCTCTGCAACACCAACTGGAGCCACATTCAAACCTGCCAAAACATAGCACTACGTACCATCACCGGCTGTGTTAAGATGTCTTCACAAGATCATCTACACCAGGAAATAAAAATAATGACTTTGAGGAGCCATAATGAACTTCTCACTAAGCAATATTTAGTCGGATGTTATCGAACAAACCACCCGAACAACCTACTCATGGACAAAACACCACCGCCACGTCGAATCAGACGTTCAATCAGGGACAAAGAGCGTGAAGTCCAGCGTTACAAAAAAGTCCCTTTCGATGACTCCGACTACAAGGCGGCCATTGCAGACTTACACACATCCGAAGTTCATAAAGCTACTCAAAGTCTCACGAACAACCGCGTACTTGGCATTAAACCTTCTGCCATATCTCCAGATGAAGAATCACTACCAAGAGCAACTCGTCTCGTACCACCCTAGCTCAACTTCGATCCGGCTGGTGCCCGCGACTAAACTCCTATTTGTCACGAATAAATAATGAAGTCGCCAACACCTGCCCAGCCTGCGGAACCAGTCCACCTGACGTAGACCATATTTTCGATTGTTCAGCTGCTCCTACGCATCTCACACCACTTGCGTTATGGACACAACCCATGGGTTCGATGCATCGAAGCAGCTTTTTTCCTAAATCTTGACCTCGAGGATGGAATGCCCACCATCTTCGAATGACAATGTGCAACTTAGACTGAATATTTCCCCATTTGTGCCGCTACAACAACAACAACAACCGTTAGATATTGGTTCAACGGTGAAGCTGCTCCAAAGAAGGCCAAAACGGTTCCATCGGCCGGAAATCATGTCATGGCGACAATTTTTTAGGATGCGAAGGGCGTCATCCTTATGGATTTCTTAGAAAAAGGAAGAACGATCACTGGACAGTGAGTTATTGGACCGCTTCGACAAAAAATTGAAGGAGACACGATCGCATTTGGCGAAAAAGAAAGTGCTGTTTCACCACGATAACGCACCAGCGCATTCATCCGAAGTCGTCGCCACCACACTGCATGAATTGCGTAATGAATTGCTGCCGCATCCTCCGTATTCCACCCGGTCTGTTTCCCTGCGACTTCTTCTTGTTCCCTAACATGAAGAAATGAAAAATAACAGGCGCGACAATCCAGCATTGGACTAAGGCCGCAGGATGTGTTAGTGACATCCTATTTCCAAGATCTTATCTGCTTTTTTTTTTTTTTTTTGTTGAGGTAATGAGATCACCATCACGCTCAGCAGTGTTATTTATCCCCATAAATGGGTACTCGTTTAACATCTGAGTGAGATCATAGTCCGTCACAAGCTCGTGAGTTCGAAAAACACCATGGCTCACGGTGAGATTCGAACTCATGACCCTGTGCACCGAAGGCGCGCGCACTAACCACTAGACCAGCCAGATTACGAAGAAATGGCTCGAAGGAAAAAAATTAGCTCAAACGAGGAAGTCATCGCCGAGACAGAGGCGTATTTTGGCGACTTCGCCAAATCCCTATTTTTTGGAGGGGTTAAAAAAAATAGCAGGAACGTTGGGAAAACTGTATCTTACTAAAAGAGGACTATGTTGAAAAATAAAAATAAAAATTAGAAAAAAAATTGTGTTTTCATTTTCAACACGGGTACTTATTGAACTACCCTCGTAGGACTCGTGGTGGCTGGAAGTTGTTACACAAGTCAACCGGCTGAGTTACGGCCCTGGGGTGGGGTTTTCGAAACTGAGTGCACGCCATTGGACGAAGAAATCCCCATTTGACAATTAGATCCTGTCCATAAAATGCCGAAGGTCCAAACAGCCCCATGAACTTAAGTCTTAGGGACTCCCCTTACGGTATGGTCACGGTGGATAATTTCACATGTTACGCCATAATTTCTATTTACGCAGTACAATATTGCCATGTATCCGGTGAGGATTCAATCTAAAGTTTTATTTTTTAGCAAATTCAACAAAAAGCAGCACATACACGACACAGCAAACCTGAAAATTTTATATTTTCATAATAATTAATATTGTACAAAAGAATCCATCTTGATGAAATTAATCTATTGATTCCATCAAAAGAACCACTCAACCAAGTTTTCTACATTCCATTCTAGACATTTCCGATCATATTTCATTTATCGAAACTATCTCTTTTCCAATTTTTCCGCAACCAATCAAAGCTTTTTGATTTAAACTAAAATAAAATAACTTTCCCAGATAGGTATATCGTTAAAAGTTCAACATAATACAAAATGATGTACTCGGTAATGTGTGGTTTCTATTTCATACACATAAAATCTTTGCGCATACCCATAAAAAATCACACACACACATCCGGACCACATATTGGCAATGACATAGAATCGATATATGCGACCCAGTACTAAAGTTTATTAATTGAATTTACAGGAGTTTCCGTTGGAAGTTTAACAACTCAGGCGAAACAATGGACGTGTCCATGGAGAAATTCTATAAAAATGGTTCACTCAGTATCCTCGAGTTTGCTCCAGTTAAACATGAGGCAAGTATCGATTACAATTGTTTTTGGTTTTGTTTTACTTTTATATGACGACGACGACGGGCAAACGGCTCTCTATATGTTCATATCGTCACAAAAACCTTTATATGTCCCAAAGAAAAAGTATCCTTTCCAGTTCCAAAGCACAGGACACAGCCCTATAACGTAGTGGTGCATAAATTTTTAGCATACACATAAAATCTGACAAAATACTACACACGTTACCTCCAAAGGGATTTACACTCTCCGTCTCTCGCTATTCATTCATATCATATAATACTGTACTGTACGTGTATGACCAAGTGACTAACTCCAAATGTGTTTTACAGGATTATGGAACTTTATCGTGTTGGGCGCAAAATTCCGTTGGTATCCAGCAAAAACCGTGCCTTTTTCAGATCATACTTGCAGGTATGTTGGCATAACAAATAAATCATTCGTCTTCATTATGTTTTTCGGTTTTTTGCTTTGTATATTTGCTCCCTCATATGTGGTGTGTTACATGAAGATTGTGCTTAGTATCCATATTCATATGTATTGTGGCCGACGCGCAACCCACGAACCAACCTAGCCAATATTAGGGATTCTTGTGTCCCTTTTTGCTACCGAGTATATTATGTCCAGTCATTTTTAAATGATAAATTACAAAAGTAGAATTTAAGACAGTCCACCTTTCATTTCGAACTAGTTGTGGTGAATTTAGTTTCCTGCATCGAAAGAAAGTATCCAATGAGTCAGCAAGGATAATGAATCTTTCCCAGTGACTAGGAAAATATATTTGATTGGTCATCATAAAATAGTTCCGGACACTTGGTTGAACTTTGAAATTAGAATTGGTCAAAGTTGTGACAAAAAACTCATTTGTTAAACAAAATTAAAAATTTGGAAAACTAAAAAAAAAAATCTGAACATTTTTGATAACGGTGTTTTAAAATATACTTACGGACAAAAGTATCGACTCAACCTATAATCGCGTGTATTTGTACATGTTTTTTTAAATTACGGTAGTTATCCATAAAAATCGTATGTCATTCAAAAGCTTGACGCCTCAGCTTTATTATTGTACCATTTTAACCAATATGTGGCGAGTACTTTTAAAATTAATGATCATTGAACGAAATCGTAGGGAAAATGGGAAATTATGAAAATGGTTTGTGGTTAGGTTTTTTGAAAATAAAACAAAAACTGTTGGAAAATAAGTTAAGTATTTATTATTTCAGTATTTGGTATTGCCTTCTCTAGCTCTAATGACAGCTTCCAGTCGATTCTTCAATGATCTGATCAAGTTGCTGATGGAATATTGAGGAATACTGTTTCACTCCTCTAATAGGACTGCCTTCAATTCTTCAGTGACCAACGGGACTGGATTTCTGGCTCGGACTCTTTTCTTAAGCTCGTCCCATAAGTGTTCAATGGGATTAATGTCTGGACTGCGTGCAGGCCAGTTAAGTGTCGACAAATTGGCTTCATTCAGGGACTGCCGAGTGAGACGCGATGCGTGACACCGAGCATTGTCGTGCATCAAAGTGAAGTTCTCACCAATAAATAAATGCTGCATAGGGCACGACGTGGGCCTGGAGAATACGAGCTCCGTTTTTCCCTCTAAGGAAATGCCAGCCCACATCATAAAGGAACCCCCGCCGTATCCAACCATTTCAGTGAAACAGCACTGCGCAAATCACTCACCCGGACGCCTGTAGACTCTGTATCTTCTGTCACTGCCATGCACACACATTCTCGACTCGTCAGTGAACAATACTGAGCTCCATTCCGTATCGCTCCAAGGGGGGGATCAAGGGGATCAATCCCCCCCCCCCCCGTCGGTCACACATTTTTCATTATTATTTAAGGTAAAAAAAAAACAAAACAAAAGTAAACTTTTTGCTGAAATTACGAGTATTCAACGTGTGTAGTGTATCAAAAAAATTCGTGAATCCATTTTCAGAACTGCAATAGAAAATTTAGTACTTCCTTCAATTTCTATTGTACATAAAAGCGTGCCGATGGAATAGAAACACTACAGTACACACTACACTGCACTACAGTACTTTCATCTACTTTTTCACATTGGATCTGGAGTTTCGCACAGGCAAGCCCTACTGAAGTAATCTAGATTTGCTGCTAGAAAATTTATATGTAAGCACTGATTAAAAATTCGTTGCTGAAAGATCTTAATTTTCGGTTAGAAAATTTTAAAATATCGTGGAACACGGAGTGCTCTTCCACAGAAGCAGAATTTCCAATGTGGAATTATGTAGTACGTAAGATTATAAATTGCTAATGCGATGAAAAGAAAACGCCGCCAATTTGCGCATCCTTTATTGTTTCAGTTTATCAACACTTTTTCCCTTTTAAGTTGAAATTTGACGAAAGGTTGTAACGTATATGGCAGGGCAAAGCAAGTTTTAACCTTCTCTAGTTGTTTGCAATTTTATTCAATTTAATACAAATAATTCTCAAATATAGTCTTATGCCGGTAGTAATTCGAAGACAAATTAACAAACAAACAAACTGAGTTCTGCGGTACACTAGGGTTTCATGAAGATTGCTCAGGGGTTCCGCGAAAATATCCAAAATAGAAAATAATGTAGAAAAAGTGTTTGACAACATAAAGTAAACAATCCACACGAAAAAAAATTTGTATGTTTTAAAATTCCGAAGCTTGATCTGCTACACTGTTTCGAAAATCAACTTAACAATAAGTTGGAACAGCATCAGTGACTTGGCTGATTTTCTTCTACAACTTTCTACTATATGAATTGGAAAAAAAGTTCACTGTACATACCAGATAATAAAGAATGTCCACAGTATTTGAGACGAGGTTTCTGAGATGTAAATTATGGCGCAAATAAATGAAAGGATTGCATTTGTGTTAAAAACCACTTTAGAAAATCAAAACTTTTCTACGATTTTTTTTTAACGAATGTTCAACAGTCCAAATTTTTAGTTCTATTGACATTTTTGGTATCCTTTACAAACAATTGGCTGATAGCTAGGGCCTCGAAATTTGTAACAAATACCTATATGCTGCGGTGCCCTACAAGTTTGCTAATTTTAGAAATATCTACTCACGAAGTTTCCATAGTTATCGGAAAATTACGATTTAAAAACACAGAAGCTGTACTTTATCCACATATACTGGACATTGCCAACCAGCTCTCGTCCTTAAAAATTCCCTTTTCTGGACATATAACTATCAATTTATTTTAATTCCTGTTTTGGGGGGTTGCATGACGAAAAGCAGCGTTGCTGGATGTTCTGTGACTCCAGAGAGTTTTGAGAACCACAGATCTAACGCAATCACAATCACAAAATCAAAATGTTTTACGAAAATTGGAATACTGTGGATTCATCACCGCAGTAAACAATCTTGTAAAATGATCCCCTCCCTCTCCGAAAAGCTATCTACGCCACTGGCTCCAATTCAGATGATCTCGAGCGAATAATAGGCGCGCTTGTCGGTGTCGTGCAGTCGTGGCAGGCCGTCTTGGAGTGATATTCGCTTCCCTTGGCCGTAATCCCGCAAGGGGGTCAGTGTCCTTGTGGCACAGGCCTTTGGTGGGATGCGACACCACGTACCTGAGCAGCGCAGGGAGGCCCCTGGTATGGTTGATATCTGTACAAAGACCGTCGGGCGATGACGTTCCCGAGCTCCCTAGTCATGTATGGGTGACACAGCATGGCTGACTATTCCTCCGAAAAGTCAACCATACCAGCTTACACGACGCAGTGCTTCCTCATAGGGGAGAAACACATTGTAAGCGTACGTGTCCAGTCTCGGAGCTGGCAGCTTCGCATAACCCAAGCCACGAAGGGGCTAGTTAGGGAGAATGGCCTATGCGCCTATACCTAGCTGGTTTGTGGATTGATGACCACACGGCCTGAGTCAAATTGCTGCTTAGTAAACGGACGGGGGCCAGACCAATGTGAACGGTAGCGCTACGAGTCTGCTTTAAGCCGACAACTAGTAAACAGGCATAACGATCCTGCGGCAGGCAAGCCGAATTCGTTAGGTCTACCGAAAGGAGGCCAAAGGAGGATCACACCTGCTATTGAGAAATCTTTAGCGAATAGTGTACCTCGGGGATGGGCGTGCCCACGGGACCATGGTCCTTACGCATCTAGGCGTTGGACTCGAGGGGGTTTGTGGTGATAGACAAGCCGACCAGCTAGAGTCGCATCCCAAGGTGGGGTTCTATTCGGACGATAACGTTCCCGAGCTCCCTAGTTATGTACGGGTATTGGTATTGGCATGACCGACCTGCGACCTACTCCCATAACTGACGGCAGGGAAGTCATATAAAGGCCGAACACGATAAACGGTGTTCCCTGATGGGGGGGAGTTCACCATACGATTAATCGTGTGAGCTTCGGAGCTGGCGGCTTCGCATAACCCGAGCCTCGAAGGGGCTAGTTAGGGAGAATGGCCTTGGTGGAAGATGCCTACGCGCCTATATCTCACTAGTTTGTGGATTGATGACCACACGGCCCGAATTGCATTGCTGACTAGTATACTGAAGGGGCCGCCCGGATGTGAAAAGCAGCGCTATGAGTCTGCTTTAAGCAGACGAGTAGTCACAGGTCCAACGAGCCTGGGATGTGCACATCTGAATTCTTACGTGAGGCTTAACCAATAGGGGGCCGAAGGAGGATCACACCTGCTATAGAGAAGTCTTTAGCGAATAGTGTATCTCGGGGATGGGTGTGCCCAGGGGACCATGGTCCTCGCCCATCAAGGTGTTGGCCTCGAGGTGGCTGTAGGTTGTTACCCGAGACATCGACCTGATGATGCAGCCCCGAGGTTGGGTTTCTGAAGGCGGAGAAATTCCCATATGACAATAAGACCTTGTCAGTAGAAACACCGAAGGTCCAAACCGCCCGAAGGACCGGGAGATAAGGCCGTAAAGGCTAGGTGCTCCCCTGACGGTATACCTGTAGATGGTATCTATGTCCGGGCACTGACGGCTACACACCTCAGGTTCTGCTACGCAGCAACGCCCGTGAGGAACCGATTTCGTAACGTGCTTGCAACAATGAAACGGTCGTTTCTCTCTGAAGTGGATCGAGGGCGGCCCGTTCTTGGTCTCGAATTAAAGCTACTAGTCTCTCAAAATCTCCTGCTAACTCTCAAGACAGCAAACTGACTCATTCCAAGACGGCGAGCGACGGTTCGCTGACTAAGACCTTCAGACAATAGGGCTACAACTTGAGCCGCTTGATCAGGCGCCGGCCGTATCCATGGATGACAAAACATTGATTGAAATTCCCTAAGATGTAAGTAAGCTAACTTTCCAGATGCAAGTGATAATGAGAAACCGATTATGGGCGCTATTATAGGGGTAACTTACCTAACCGTTAGCCACCATAAATTTAATTTTTTCGAATTTTCGAATTTTTTGTTACAAGTGGCATTAATTTAAAAAGTACGCAGCAAATATTGATAAAAAGGGTACCAACAGGTAGCTAAGGTTTCAAACTTTTAAATCACATACACATAGGTTAAGTCGATACTTTTGTCCGTAAGTGTATATGGAAATGGAAAAATTAAAAAACTTCGAGAAGTTTTCCCTTAGGGGAAAAATCTTAGATCATGTATATGTCTAGGTTATTGCTTACAAAATAATCCACATTGCCTCAGCCGTTATCTTGTCACTCCAGAAGCCCAAAAATCCTTTCAAACCGATTACATACAGTACCCCAAATATCGACTTTCGAACGACAACCATAATCCCCATTCTCAGTTTCCTTAGAGAAGTGTCCTTTTTGGTGGTACATACATATATATGTACATAATATCATTTGAAAACCCAAAATGAGCTTGTGGTGATTTGAAAGGGTTTAACTCACCGAATACTGTATTTTAATATACATATCGACTATAATGCATTCCTAAAGAAAAAGGGACCTTTTTTGTCCATGAACATCATCTTTCTCGTAACAAGTGCCGACACCAAAATAATAAAGATCGCACCACTTAACCTTCTTCCGAGTTTCATCCAAATCGCTTGTCAGGGGGAGCCAAGAGAACCAATTGAAGGATGAATTTTCGTTCGTTTCAATGAGGAATTTACTGCTATTCCCGCAACTCATCAGTGATTGTCGATTCTTTGTAAGGGCGACCAAAAGAAAATGTATACCAAATTTAGCAATGGCAAACCACTGAAAGTTAGGCTTTAAGCTTCGTTAGGTTTTCGCTATGTTTTACAATGTCACATTTTCTCACGGAACAACACAGCGTACACATCCTAATTTCCTTAAAATAATCACACGTGTTTTACTATGTTCCAAATAATTATCACCAAGCTAAAAAAAATCTTTTTGGACACTAATAAAAGAAAAAAAATATGCGTTGCTGTGGGGACTCGAACACATTGCGCTACGCACCAAACCTGGCGGATGGCCAACCAGGCTACATCGACTACAGATTGGTCCGATAAATCTAGCAATCATAACATGATCATGTTCGAACATTTTGCAGAGCGTTTACATATTGCTGAACGGAGAGAAAGACATGTCCAACGAATCAATGATTTGCGGTGCGGCGACGGACATCATTGGTTGAATTAAATTTCACTGCTAAAAATGTTTATGTGCAAACTCTTCACACTGTTTCTTTTCAACATTCAATTCAAGGTATAGTGGCTCCAAAACCATTGTACGTACTATACAACCACTGTTACGTACTGTTTCATTTCAACATTCAACATTCAGTAGCTGTACAACCACTGTCAACCAACGTCCCACAATGTTCCGAACACACAATATCATTCTTCCGTTAAGGCCTGGATAGAGATCGGGCGGAATGAAAATGAAATTTTTGTCCGCTGCGATTTTCTCTATGAAAATGCATGCTTACTGTCGTGGAATATGTGGTAAATGATGGGGAATTCCATAAACTAAAATCCGAGAATCGTTTCACAATTTTTCTCTGCCATTTTATGTGTTATTTTTCGATTCCCCGGTCATTAGATAAATTCCGCGATGAACTCGTCGTGGACAGTGAATCGGTTTGACGTTTGCAAAATTCACCACGCCCGACGGAGAATATGCTACAGAATCGACTCATTTTCACGTTGAAAATGCATTCGGACAATGGGAAATTATTTTTTTAGTTATTTTTAAGATGATTTAGGACGTAAAACGCCTTTGTAGCAATTTTCGAAGCTAACATTTTAAATTCACCACGGTTTTTATGCCGGTTCATTACCGTCACCACGGTTTTTATGCCGGTTCATTACCGTTTCATTTTCATTCCGCTCGAACTCTATCCGGGGCTTTACCCAGAAGCTCTTCAACTAACGATGACGATGACGTCGACATTGGCAATTATGTTCTGCCTGCATGCACCGACCTGTGCGAGATAATCTGTGATTATCGCTAGATTTACCGAGTAGGTTAGATGATAGGCGTTAATTTGTTTCTTTTTTATTTAGTTACCTGAACATTCTTTTGATTTTAGTGATCATCACACTAGAGATATATACTAAAACCGCTATTGATATTTTGAGGAATTTTTGATTTTCTACTCTTCGTAAATTTACGCGATAAATAGTTTGCATTTTGGATGCCTCTTTTCCGCGCGCGCGTTTTACATGTGACAAATTCGAAAGTGCACGCATATGCAATCGAAAATTCAATTTATACCTGCTCGCCATTTGCAATTGTTTGTATCAGGCATTTGCATCAGCCATCCGTTGGAAGTCTCCACGTAACTATACTGCACTATGTGATTACTATAGGCCAGATGATGATGATCACTAAAGTTATTCGTACTGATAAGGCGCAGTGTGGTCAAGGCGGTTTGATGGTCGTTGTTGACTTTTTGGAAGGTATTGACGACGGTTTCGACCATAGTTCGACCTCCCCCCCCTCTGAGACATCAATATTTTTTTCTTTAAAAAAAATATTTTTTTAAAACCGATTACAAAAAATTCCCTTAAATATCAACTTTCGAACGACACCCATACTCTGTTTCCTATGCTAGAAAATGTCCTTTTTGGTGGTAATATCCTTTAACGAAACTCAAAATCAACTTGTCGTGATTTTACAAGACTCGTCGCAACGGAATCTGTATTTTGATATCCATATCCTTATACATAGCGTCTATAATGCATTCCCACAGAAAAAAGGACATTTTGTGTCCAAGGACGTCTTCCTCATAAGAAGTGCTGGCACCGAAATATTAAGGATCGCACCACTTAACTTCCATCCGAGTTTCGAGGACATCGGTCTACGGGGAGAGCCAGGAGAACCAATTGAAGGATGAATTTTCGTTCGCTTCAATTGCGAATTTACTGCTATTCCCGTGACTTATCGAAATCGTGATTGTCGACTCGGAGTCAGAGCGATCAAAGGATAATGTACACCAAATTTGGTGAAGATCGAACTACGGGAAGGTCGATTTTAAGCGTTAAACGTTTTCGTTACAGTTTACAGCTTACAGCTTTTTCACGGAACGACACCCAGTAATTCAGGTAGCCTCCGCAAAGACATACTATACATAACATGTCAAAACAAATCTGGAAAAAATGGCCTTTGAATTTTTTTATACGCGTGATAGAAAGTGTGGGTCAATTATACTACAATAAAATCGTTCATCTAAAAAATAATTTTTCATCCACTAATGCACATCTTCTCTTTTCTATTTCGAAGGATAGGTTTACCATCAGCGCTCAAAAATTGTAGTATGACGAATAACACTCAATACGTGCTTGAGGTTCAGTGTCAGCCGGGAAACGATGGTGGATTGCCGCAAATATTCGTTATGCGGATTGTTTCGACACTCACAGGAAAGCTGATGTATACATAGATACACCCTACCCCTATGACCATTGGACAGTTAAATTGAAATTTCGATTTTCCAGACACAATCTTACCAACATCGATGAACCGTACTTTGCCATAGAATCTCTCGAGACAATCACAACAACGGACTTACTGTCGACAAACTTTCGGATTGTTGTCTTCGCTGTCAATCAAAAAGGCAAAGGACCCGACATCGTACTGAAAAATATCCGTTTTCACGAACGGACACAGAATTTTGCAGGTAAGAGTATACATCCATACATTCATCATCATATCCGTACCTCGTTCCGAAAAATTCCCAGTACGACTGAAAGCTAATCTGTCTTTGTCAATTGTTTACATTGCAGAGCCGAGCGTATCGAGTTTCGATATATCCCCAATCATATCCGGGATTGTGCTAGTTTTAATCATCCTATTGTGCCTTATTTTGGGACAGATATTTGTACGAAGACGCCGAACGAAACATAAACAGAACACCAACAACTACATTCAATCGAGTAATCTGCTAGCCAATCAGGATGGCGGGGCTAATACGAAGAACAATAGCCCACGGTGGCAACATACCGAATCGAGTGCGGCGAAACAGTTGGTTACGGGACGAGAGAATCTGGATGATGAATGCGATCCTGATGTGATACCGGCACAATTCGGTGAGTGCTTTTGTCGGTAGGAGGAGGAAACACTATTTATAGTTTTTTTCCTATCATCATCAATCGCGTCTTCAATATTGATATACATATATCTATAGTAATAGCAAATTTAATAACAGACAAATCCATCTACTTTCAGCACTTGAAGAAGCAGTAGCTCCTTTCAAAGAGGATTGGTGTAGTAATCCTTTGGTAAGGACTCTTATACATACAAAATGAATTCGTTACTTGGATACTAATCTTTCCGTTGCCATTGCAGTTCAACAAATTCAACAATCATCACAATCGACCGACAAATTTACTTTTGAAATCGATAACACACGAGAATCCGGAACGGGATCGACTTTTTGAAACATATTTACAATCAACTGTAAATATACCGGCAAGTAGTGGTAAAGAATTGGACGTTCATGCCATTAAGACAATGCTCATGACAACACGGGTTCCTGAAAGTTGTGTGTAAAATACTCGCAGCGCATATCTATTTATGTATTATTATTATCAATAGTAAATAAGTGTAAGGATAGTAAGAATTTCTTAACAAAAATATAAAAGAAATACATTTTTATCTTGTAAATGAAAAATCAGAAACTAAATTGTGTAAAATAACTCTAAACGAATTAATGGGTACGAAAACAATCGAAATTTGTGAAACATAAGGTCCTTAATGGGTGTACACGCCGGTAAAGTAAATACGGTAATTTATCAACTAAATAATTTAATTTTACTGTATCATGTGTTTTTAATATTTCTACTTTCAAAAATACAAAATAAATTTTTTAACGCTTTCATTGTGATTTTGTTTTTGTGTAATCAACATAAATGTATGTAATACATCATTAAGGACATTTATAAATTAAAAAAAAAAATAAATGAAATGTTAAGACGTTGAAATGTTTTATTTGTCGCATTTTTCCAGTGAATTTTGTTTGTTTAGTTGTACACACAATTGGGCGAAACGAAAGGAGAAATTTTAGTTCAGTCATAATGTGATTTGGAGAAATATACTATTAAAGCTATTCCGTAGCTACCGATTGAACATGTTGATATACACTGCATCACACGTATTACGAAAGTTGATTACGGAATATTACTTTTAAAATATGGCAGAAAGTCTGGATCTCTATAGCGCTTCGGCATTATCCGTGAGTACTTTCACTTTTCGAAAATGTACTTCAAGAACAGTAAAAACTTAACACAAGAAGCGAAAACATGAAAATATTATTGATCTGCAAGGAACCACTTTTTGTTAATTACATGATTTGCCACAAATTTTGGACAGAAGATAAAAAGTTGTAGCACCGGTCATCCAGGTCGCTCAAAATTACATTGGGAAGCAAAGTAGTCAGATTAAATTAATTTCAGCAGAAAGGAGGCTAAAAGAGACAAACAGTTGTTTGTGATATGGTTTTAAACAAAACTCATGCACGAATACAGCTTAATAAGTCTTCTTCTTCCTTGCCTCGTTCTTTATACCGCTCCATGGTTTCGCGTTGCTCGACCTGCGGTGTAGGCACATCGCCCGTTTTGGCGGTAATATCTCAGCATATTTCTACAGGCAGCTCTATCTTGGATCGTGTCATCGCCGAGACCAATGCGTTGTTGTTGCTTTTTCATTTGACACATCCAGGTGTTCTTCGGTCTGCCTCTGGCCTTGGGTCCATCAAGTGGAACTTCCATTGATATCCCTCTCTTTGCGGGGTTCTCAGGCGGACGATTTCGGCGATTGGTTGGTCTATAGACAAGCTGCCTCGGATGTAGCTACTCTTGATGTGGTCCCTTTTGGTTACACCAACTGACATGCGTAACATTTTCATTTCAGTCGCTGTCATTTCTTTCGCGTAACCTTCATACATGGTCCAGCATTCTGATCCATACATGAGTGCGGGACGTACAACCGTTTTATACAACTTGCCCTTTAGCTTCAGTGGCATTTTCTTATCGCAGAAAACTCCAGTTTTCTTGCCACGTCATCCACCCAACCTTTGTGCGATGTTTGATGTCATCATCGCATGTAGCTCCGTTGTTCACCATCGAGCCAAGGTACTTGAACTTTGTACAAGCCTTAAGCCGCTCTCCTTTGACGTACATATCTGGTATCGGTGCATCTGGGTCTGAGAATGGGCAGCATAAGAACTCAGTCTTTGTTATACTTACCCTCAGTCCATGCTCCTCCAGAATGTCACACCATTTTGTAAGTGCAGCTTGCAAGGCAACGATGTTTGGGTTACTGAGGACTATATCATCGGCAAAAAGAAGAGATATTTCTAGGCCGTCGGAGATACGTGTTAATACAGCTTAATAAGTATAAATCTAAAAATCTAAAAATCAGGCACTGCTATAAATATGTTGAAATTTTACATTCAGGTGATTTAGTCACCAATTCCAAGATTTCCGTAGTTCTTAATGCTTTGCCATTTTTTTCAAATAAATCTCAATTCATGTTCGGTAAAGCCGACCAATTTTTTATTAACTGCATTTCGGGACAGAACGGTTTCATGAAGAGGCTTAGTATTGTCCTGTACAAAAAAGGTGAGCTTTCTTATATGTAAAACAAAATAACTAGCAGCGTATTGTTTGTATTTGAGAAAAATTTCTAAAATAATCTTGCATAAGGTACTGATGAGTTTTAGTAATTTTTGTAGTCTTGAGTTCAACGGCTGAATTTGTTCACCTTACCAATTTCACAATTTTTATATTGATACACATTGTGCTGCCACAAGTTTGACACGGGGCCGCAAGTTTGCCTTACATGAATAGATTCGGCTGATTTTCATACAAACTAAAAGAGCTAAAATTTTCAGAATTATAACTGTTAATGGTCTACTCAATTCTAAGTTCATTAAGGGCCGTATGTACAATCATGGTTTAACTCACCGTTTAGTTAACTGTGGTTTAATGTTAAACTCCGTTTAAATAACTGGGGAAAAATACACTACTCGATAATTAAAATTCCTGCCTAAGCAGCAATTTAATTTTTTTTAAAATCGTTAGTTTCCATTAGCAACTGGATATTTCCGGATAGTAGATATTAATATCTTTAATTTTAAAATGAAATGGCCCGAATGAAAATTCATGGTTTAACTGACTGTTGTTCGTTTAGCTAAACTCCGTTTAAGGAAATTGACAAACAGTTAAAAGGTCGTTTAAACTGCAGTTTAACGTGAAAAATTAAACGGTCGTCGTTGGCCGTTTAACTCATGGGGTTTAGCCAAAGAAAAATAAACAGAAATAAAGTCATCGGGTTGCAAAGATAATGAATTTCTGAATTTTTGCTGGGGGTGGCCCTCTAATTATGGAAAAAAAGTTCTGACCGGTAGGGGGTCCGCAATATGGGGAAAAGAGAGAAAGGTTGTAAGTTTTGGAATTATTTCAAAATCATTTAATTTTCTTTACATTGATGTATTTTAAATAGTTCCCACTTTCTCTTTGAAAGTTATGTGCTCAGGGGTGTCCAACTTATTTTTAACCAGGGTTACACTATTGGCTTGCGATGGCAGGCCAAACATTTTTTTTTCGAGAAGACATCAATTATTTCATGTTTTTTTATTTGAAGCGCACATGAGAAACATTTTTGACGATGCAAACATTCACTGCTACGTGAACAACATGTAATGGCCCGATCTAGGCACATCTGAGTCAATTTTCCAAATTCGTCTCCTTCGCAAATATCTTTGATTTGATTAATCTTAAATTTTATTGATATTTGTAAAAGTCGACAAATTCAAAACTTGACAGGATGCCGTAGGACCATTTTATAAGACTTTGCAATACATGAGACTTTGCGGCGATATAGTGAGTGATCATATTAATATGATATCATTTATTTTTTACCTAACCGCATTACGGGAGCTAAGAACTCCATAATTGGCTGATGAGGTGGCTACCCGAAGTTGGGTTAGTTTTGAATAGAGAAATAGAAAGTAAGGACCCGACAACCGACATAATCCATCCCACTTTCATAAGGTTTATCTGCTCAGTTGAAAGTAGCATATCAAAAATAGCAGCCATTTTGTATACTGTTATATGCGATAATAGGTAATATTTATTTATTTAGAACAGAAGCTCTGTTCCTTATAATTAACTTTACCAGAAATTTTATGTAGACATATTCAGATTAGGGTTAGATTTTGCGGAACTACAGAGGTGAGGGCTTGTTCGGCAGAAAAACTGGAATCCAGATTCGATCTATGAGCTTTATCGGACGTATAACTTCAGCCATACAAAACCTAACATAAAATTTTGTGGAAATTTTTGCTACAGGCGCGTATGACCGAATATTTGACAAGCCTGTGCTTGGGAGGTCGCCAATGTACTTGCCGCCAAAATCAGCTCAATCAGATAAAAACTAAGGTTTCTTCCTTCCATACATTATTATGCATCACGACATGATATTCCACAGTACGCGTAGATTAATAAAACGCACTGAAAGAACTCCTGATATGGGTTGTTATGTACGGGAGGTATTCTTAGTTAATCATTTTGGTCGAGCCGTGAAATCAAACTCTTTATTTCGTCTTAGTCCAAAGAAAAGAAAATGCAGCAAGAAATCTGAACAAAAGTTGGCAATTTTCAATATTAGTAGATACCAACATGAAATTGGAGCAATGAAAAATAAACAGGTCATAATTATAAAAATAATATTAACCTAAAAAAGTATTTCATACTACTATTTGTTTAGTTTCGCCTTCTAATTAAAATCCGAAGCAGAAAATATTTATATTTTGCTTTGCCTATTAATTATATTGTTTCGTCTTCAAGTTTCCATGGAAATATTGCTTGTTTACGATTGAGCGAGCTGATTGTTCAACCAATCAGCCACTACCTCGCTCACTGAAATCGTTAAACTGCGTTTAACCAACGCCATCTAGATACATCAAGGCCGCAACTCAGCTGGATAATGACGCCATGGATCCGTATTCAATTTATTGACGGCTGCAAAAAAAAACAGAAACAAACATAAGCACGTCATCAACAGCAAGAACAAGGCAGTGAGACTAAACATTACAAAGTGGCACACAGATGGGCGAGTGTACTTTTTTTCGCGAGTTTCGTTTAGAAAATGTGTTCTTTGAACGGCAAACAATTAATTAAAAAGATAGTGGTTATGTGGGTTATTGACAGTGTGCAGAAGTTTTTATACTCAAAATGTAGTGCATGGAGAATGTGTCATAGAGTGAAAGATTTCCCCATTTAGGGATACCAATCAGTTTATTTGTGATCGCGAATAGATAGTACGGATATTGTAAGAAAAAAACGAGTAAGTACGTAAAACGTTTCGACGGCGGTGCTGCCATCGTACAACCGCACAGATAAATAAAAAGTAACAAGCCACTGGCTAAATGCCATATGGCCACCATGACGTCACTACTTGAGATGATGACGACAATTTCAACTGCGGATTTGACGTTTACGAGTCTACATTGCGGCCTTAATATATAGACGGCGGTGGTTTAACTTGTGTGTGCTGACTGCTGATTGGTTGAACAATTTTAAACTGTAGTCAACTTCCATGGTAACCTTAATATTGTTTACGATTGAGCGAGTTCTATTTTGCAAATTTAAACGCTTACTGCTATTTAACTCATGAAATAATAAAAAAGAAGGAAGCGCACATAAACTTCTGAAATTGTACCGAAGATGGCTGGAAGTATTTTCTGTGAAAAGATACGAATTTCACAAAAGTCAATTACTTTAAATACTTTTAATTTGCGTGAGACAGATTCAAAATTTTCATAAGTGATTTTGATGCTGTCCCAAATGTCTTCACCCGAACACCGCGTAATCATTATTTCGTGATTTGTGGTGTAGCTGACAGCCAGTTTACGCTACAGTCGAACTTGGCATAAACGAACACCGCATTGGGGAATGGAATATTAAGTCACCGACCGTGCTCTTAAATATACATATATATTTACAGTTCCGAAAGGTTCGCTAATTGATTTTTTTTCAAAAAATGTTTTATTCTTGTAAAAGGCAGATTATTATCTCACTAAAATATAAAAAATATAGATATTATCAGTGGACGAGAGGAGTCGATTGGGTTGCCGATGTTCGTATGCGACGTTTTTTATTGGTCCAGTTTTAAACCTATGAAGCTACCAAGTTATGTAAGAACAGAAGGAAAAGAAACTAAGGTGGAGCTGAAATCGCACCCAAAAAGCTAAGTTACAAAAATGATGTTCCGAATCGGAACACAAGTAATAGGGAAGGCCGAATGAAATCTAAATTTTGCCCCGCCAGAAATGAGTTAGGATATGACTATTACTTTTTCTTCAATTAACCTTAAAATGCTTTCTTTGAAATACAATTCTTCTTAAAATTTAAAAGTAAATTTTTTGCCAGCTTGTTTAGTGTATACATTTGCAGCTATGAGAGTGTCAGGCTTCAAAACTTAATTTTCCTTGGATGCTATGTAAAAAAAAAACGTTTGTGAAAATAAAAGTTTCCTTTTATGAGAAATGTTTGGGTTGTAGAAGTGTCCGTTAAGGCAAGTTCGACTGTATTCGTTCAGATATTTCCATGGAAACTTGGTTGTTTACAATTGAGAGAAATTTAGTTAAACGACTGTTTCACACTGATTCACACTGTTGACGAAATTGATTGAAATCTAAATTTAATTAACAGTTGTCCGATATTGTAATGAAACTTTAATAGTTGAAGTGTACTTTATAATACATTTTGAATTTAGTGACATACGATTCAAACCCATCTACTACGGTTTTGACTGATTTAATTTAGACCAAATATGATTTCATTTTAGTGTGAACCAGCTATAAAGATAATTCGTAGTTTAAACGGCTGTTTAACTTTTTGCACACATTTTTTAACCGTCGACGGTTTAACTGACAGCCATTAGTTAAACCATGATTGTACATCCGGCCCTAAAACAAAAAGTATAGTGTTTACATTTTTATACCCTACTAGCATCTAGAGCTCGCGTTGTTCGCTTCGCTCACAATTTGAAACAATTTTAAATTTATGAGCGATTTTGACTCCCAACGAACCTCCTAACTATACCTATAAATATTCGCCTTGCCAAATTCAACGCCTTCAAATAAACTCTACAGTGGTAAAAAAAACCACAGATGGTTCAATTTTCAGTGTGATTTATTTGAATGGAAACAAAATCAGTAGAGAGCGATATTATAAACAATGTTTTTCGTTTTGTTTTTTGGCGAAAAAATAAACAATGATAACGGTTTGCCAACACGAGAACAGACAACATACGCACCAGACTGAAATCAAAGACAACATACAGCTGACCGTGCGAAAAGCAGGAAAATTCAAGGAACTGAATCCGCTTGAATTGGAATGGAAGATCAGTTGGAATAATCGGAATTCGTGGGATAAGTTCTTACTCTCTTTTGAATTTTTCCTTGATGATCATCGCTTGAATCACATTGTTCATCAGTTTCTTGACGGACAACCGCGAACCGTTGCACAATTTTCGATGATTCAGATTTCGTAACATGTTTATGATCGATCCCACCTTCAGCTGTAAATTATGCGGCGCGGCTCCTGGCACATCAAGCGAGTTCAAAAACTCCGTCGAATAGTTGGTCGCTTCATCCTCGTCGATCACGGTGCCGACAGATTTGTACGAATTTATGAAAATTCAGCAGCCGATGGGTCGTCACCTTCGGCTGTAAATTATGCGGCGCGGCTCCTGGCACATCAAGCGAGTTCAAAAACTCCGCCGAATAGTTGGTCGCTTCATCCTCGTTGATCACGGTGTCAACGGATTTTTACGAATTTTTGAAAATTCAGCAGCCGATGGGTCGTTCTGCAATGCTCCACATTCAAAAGCGGCACATTTATTCGAACTCGTTCGGCCAGCTCTTCTCGATCATAATCTTGCTCCCGCTGCAAGTCGCGATTAATTGCATCGTCCACCAAACGATTTGGCGCTAGCATTCCCAATTTCGACAGCAGACTGCCGCACATGCAAAGATTAGAGAAGTAAAGATCAACTACTAAGAACAAAATAAAATTTAGAGCAGGATGCACTAAATTTACAAACACCTGCAACCCACCAACTGAGAGTTGAAATGGCATGCAATGGGCTCAAAAAGTTCATTAGTGCGACAAGGTCCACCATATACCACTATCAGCTGTGGTATGTACGGCAAATGTCAAATCGATGGAATGATCATTAGTGTGAGTGACCATCCCATTCATGATGCACAGAAAGTTTCAATGTATGTGTGACATTTTCTATATACTTAGTATTGCCAGATGTTGAAAATTTAAATCGTAATGGAAATGTTACCTGATGAGAATTCGACTCGTTCATATTTTTGACGAAATTGGCGCGCAATGAATTTTGAATTTTAGCATATATTTCTGTCTTTGACTGAAAATAATGGTATTCATTTGTGTGATTCTTTTTTTTATCCGGCTTACGATGGTGAATCAAGTATTCATCGACAACATTTTGAATGTAATGGAATATTGACTTGTCACTGAATGAACTATACAGTGTAATGAAAGAAATACAATGGGTGCAGCAACAGCAGCAGTGCTTTTGCTGCCAACATGACGTCGCCCATTTAAATTACATTGGACTGCTTTATCGTTGCTGCTGCTGTTGCTGTCGCCATGGTATTTCCAGTATAATTCCGATAAATTTTATTCAAGGTGACTACGTTTTCGCGTACATATCTACATCCTGGATGTTGGCCACAGCAATTTCACAATCAGCTTCGTACTACTTTAGAAATTCGTCGATAACTCCGCAATCGGCAATCCTATGGCGGATGGACACGATCGAGGTGTCGCCGGACTCGCCACAAAACAGCATTTCACTTGTGATGTGACTAAAGCTGACATCAATGCGGCCATATGCGTGTACGCTGTGTGTGTAAGAAAATGATTTTTTCGAAAATCTGCAAACACCTGTGGTAGATAAAGCGTTATGAATTGGGGGTGTGTACAACTTTTTTGAAGAAAATCACGAGATGAATGATTTTCCGATGCGTTTATGCGGAAGTTTTCGGACACCCTATATAGAAAATTAAAAGCTCCGGGTAGATGATGATCGTACATAGTACATACCTTTAACGAAAATCTGAAACATAGTACTTACCTTTAATAAACATTTATTTCGATTCGTTCAGGTTTTCGATGAAATTATAACGACTTTTTCTATTTTTGGCGATCAAAACATATTTTTTTTTATTCTACATAAAACTTTATTATAACTAGAATAAAGGTGTTAATACATAAGGATTTTGTACGGCAGTCCCATGTCCCCATTTTCCGATTCCATTCAGATGTTATGTGGCAATTTTGGGGAGTTGGGTTTTTATGGCAGCCCCATGGCCAGTGATCCATTTTCGGTGGATCTAGCATATAAACACACACACGGTAGTCATCAGCTCATCATGCTCCACTAGGAGTTAGTATAAATCCAGAACATACAAACAGCCTGCAGCATAAAAAAATTTGGGACTTTTCACCTAATGACGACTTTCGCAGTATAGTATGTTTCGGCGAAAGTAACGAGCCACTCGAATTCAGATTTTGCTAAGTGTTACTTTTATGAACCGATATACTTTGTGGCGTATAGAAAACATATCATCGTCCAACTCGTCGTCACCCGGTTGCCGTCTCTTACAGGCCTTATACATCTGCAACTTGGTAGCCAACCTAGGTTGCAGGTACCTTACTACACACTTGCAACATTCCGGCAACCACACCATTTACGTACCTGCATCATGCCTACAAATCGCTTAATTTCCGTTTTTTTTTTGCGTGTTGCCAACCAAGTTGCAGGTGTATAAGGGCTGTTTTTTCTTGGCGTGTCGAATGAAATGGTTTTCTTTCTTAATGGCTCCTTCGCCTGCCGTCGACCGTTATCTAGGCGCTTGTGTTGATGGCTCGAATGATGTTGCGTGGTGAGGTGATTCGATCGCCTGACAACTTTCATAGACGGTTGAGAGTTTTTCGAGCACTTAATTGGAGGACGAAATTATAATGTCTTCGGTGATGACACGGGTTCTCGACGAAATGATTTGTTTTCGTGACCTTGTTGTGGACGTTTGGTTCACTATGACTGCGACGAAGTACGGGCGATGTACGTTAATCCATCGGGGAGGCTAGTGAGACTGTGGAAGAAATTTTGAGATTTTAATTCTGGTCGTTCATACAAAATTCCACTATGTACTTACTACTATTATTCATCGAACTAAAAATCTTCTTCGGCTGAAATTCTTTATCACGCAAACTTATCGGTCCATGTTCGGCAATTGCGCGGTGAATACTCTTGAACAAGACTTGCCGAAGTGGTGTGGCTGACACGGGCATTTTTGAACGGGCCGAGCGATCTGCAATTTCCCCTTCGCCTTTGTGTTGCTATTCGTCGAACTGGCACTGTGTACAATCAACTGAATAGACAATATAAGCCAATGGCTGAATTCAAATTGTCAGAAAACGACCGGACGGGTAAACTTGGACGACAAGAACCATCGTATGATCATTTCACACTATCCGATCAAAACACGGACCGGCGAACAATAATCACACAGCAAGTATGTATAAATGTTGCCATGCACGCTCCAAAGTTAGTGTACAATGAAAAGACGAGTCGACAAGATTAAAATGCAAGTAAAACACGCGCTAATTGTCTTTGCAGAACGCCTGAACTATTGGTAGGTGCAATCGTCTTATCGATCATACGAAAGATCTTACGAAAGAAAAACAATCGTGTCACGATTTTTTTCTTTCGTAAGACGCGTTCTTACAATGTGAAATGGACAATGCTTGTCTGCTGGCCACTAAAAAAGCTCTCTTGTCTTGCAAGTTTACCCGTCCGGTTTCGTCTTACAATCTGAAATCAGCCAATGCATTTAGATTTCTAGAGCTTGCGAGCCGTACTCTTGCCAACCATCTCACCGAGGTCTCGTTCAAACGGCGAGCCATACGGCTCGCAAGCTCAAGTCATCGAATGGTACTGGCTTATATGGAAAGCACACGATGTAATTTCGCGGCACAAATTCACTGCACTTCTTACCACTCGGCCGCAGGAATTTTTTGAGGAGCTAAAGATCCTGGTAAGGGGTGATGTCTTTCTTCAGCTTGAACAAATCCAAACGTCGTCATGAGTGCCCGTCATCGGCGAGCTTAAAGTTGCTAAAATGAGAAATTAAAAATGAGCACAGAGGTTCCCACAATACTTCTATATAAATCTTACCTGTTAGCTGCTTTAATCAAGAATTTCTCGGAGCGATTTAAAAACTTTCGCGACAAACTCGTCTTCTCGTCTTGTTTACAAGCAACTGATTGACATCTTATGACAACTGTCAAACGACGTCGACCAATGAAAACATCTTATCGAAAATTCGTTAAGTTTGTTTTCTTGGTCATATATTGTCGTCTCGTTTCAGCTCATATTGCTCATTGCAGTTCGGGCGGCATCTCTTTCCTGAAAATTTCGATGCACACGGACGACAAAAATCCCATACATAGGCACTAAGCCTCCGAGCAACCCGTTTTCTTATTTTGTAGGCAGTAGTAAGTCTATTATAATTCTTAGTCTATGGCACATGTGCCCGGTCATGTCTTCGATAAGAACTAACGCTTCGTTGTGCATCTCGTCGTTAATTTCAAGATCGAAATTCGAAGTTGTTATGCGAACTCTATGCTAAATGTCTACAGCCATCTCGTCCTTGTATTTGTTCCATAATGCGGTCTGGATACGCCAATATGTACAGAAGAAGATGAAGGTAAAAATGTGAGAAAATGCACTGTCCTCATAATTTTGCGCGTGTTTGATAGTTATTCACAGCACAGCAATTATTTATCTCGTTAAGCTTCTTCACCCAAAATTAAACGCAAAACATCTTTTATCACAATGAATTCCACAATTTTTCTAAACTATCAAAAGCTTCATAACGAATTTTCCACCTTTGTATCGTCTAAAATCATCAAATCATTCGATAAAATGCAAAACTTTCTTCCTGAATTTTCCGAGTCTTCTACTAAGAATTTTATATTTCTTCATTCGAAAAGCTATTGTGGAAAAATTGCAAGAAAAAAAATACTTTTCCAGTTTTCTAATTTTCCGACTTTTCCGGAGGGTTTTCGCAAAATGTTCTTTCGTAAAAACCTTCTCCTGGTAATTGCAAACAATTAAAAAAAAATGAACTAAATCGGTCCAGCCGTTCTCAACTGATGAATTACTTCGATTTTCCAATTTTCCGACATTTCCGGAGAGTTTTCCTAACATTTTCTTTTGTAAAAACCCTCAGCTGGTAATTGCAAACAACTGAAAAAAAAATTGAGTCAAATCGGTCCAGCCGTTCTCAATTGATAAATTACTATACATTTTTTTCGCTCCATTTTTATATATACAGGGTGTCCCGTTCATGGTGGAGAATCTTTTAATGGTAGATAGTGTGGCTCATTTGGGGAAAATTAATGTTCTACGAGACACCTCTATTTTGAACCGTTACAATGTAAAAGCACTTTTTGTAAATTGTGTCAAAATACCTGACTTGCCGAACTAAATCAAAATTTGCCAAACTACCAAACATATCATCCGAAATATGACTTCACTTTCCGAAACTACATAAAATTTCCTATAAAACGACACCTCGTCCGTTACGAAGTTGCTCGTATCTTCCGAGATACACCAGTTCAAACTTTGAAGAAATTTTAAAATCGGTTTTTCATGCAAAATTCAAATGATAAAATCGTAACGGTACTTTGAACTGACAAATCTGTAAAGTTGAAAAAAGTTGCCTCATTATGTTAGCTCTCGAACGACATATAAAAATTAAGGGCTCACGATTTGAAAATTTGCGAATTTGACGTTTCAAAGGTAAAAAAATGTGGTTTTCGTGTAATGCAAATCATCTGATATGATGAAGATAAATTTGTACGATCAACACAGTTCATTTTGTTGGGCGAAAAAACTTTACATTGAAAATGTTTCGGGCCAAAAATGTAACAGTTATTTTAACCGTAGATCTGATTTATATTAATTCTATTCACCGGGTACTCCACGCCGACGGTCGGTATCCGTATCATTTATCACAGGTCCAGGATTTATTACCTGCAGACTTCGAAAGGAGGACAACCTTTTGTAAATGGCTTTTGGATCAAACTTCAACAGATCGAAATTTTCCGAGAAAAGTGCTGCGGACAGATGAAGCAACGTTCACACCTAGTGGCGTGTTTAATTCGCGAAACACGCACGTGTGGGCCCATCGGAATCCCAACGCAACTAAAACTTCTTGTTATCAACATGAAATTAGGGTGAATGTGTGGATAGGTGTTCTCGGAGATCGCCTTTCCGAGCCCATAATTCTTCCTGAACGGCTCAATTCAGTGGCGTTCCATAGCGTGCTGGAAACTGAAGTCGGACCAAGTTTACTTGATGCTGTTCCAGTTGCGGAACGATCAGAAATTTGGTGGCAGATGGACGGATGTCCTGCCCATAATGGAAGAGTTGTCACAGAGTTTTTAAATGATAAATACCAGCAGAAATGGATTGGACGATATGGGCCTATTCCATGGCCTGCAAGAAGTCCTGATTTAACTCCTCTTGATTTTTATGTTTGGGGAAATTTGAAAAATCGGGTTTATAACGAACCCATTACGTCGCGGGAACAACTGATTCAAAAAATTAAAACAGAGTGCAACGATTTGAGAAGAAATAGGGAAGAAGTTCTCCGCGCTGTCGCATCAGTTGCTAGAAGATGCTCACTTTGTATCCAACACGAAGGAGGACATTTCGAACAATATCTCTAATTTTCACTTCGAAATTATTTTAAAAATAAAATAGATTTCGGTTTCGCTTCTTTCTCCTATTTGGTAAGCATAAAACAAAAATACATATGAATAAAATTCATTTGAAAATAGCCTAAACGTCTTTTATATGAAAACCACATTTTTTTACCTTTGAAACGTTAAATTCGCAAATTTTCAAATCGTGAGCCCTTAATTTTTATATGTCGTTCAAGAGCTAACATAATGAGGCAACTTTTTTCAACTTTGCAGATTTGTCAGTTCAAAGTACCGTTACGATTTTATCATTTGAATTTTGCATGAAAAACCGATTGTAAAATTTCTTCAAAGTTTGAACTGGTGTATCTCAGAAGATACGAGCAACTTCGTAACGGACGAGGTGTCGTTTTATAGGAAATTTTATGTAGTTTCGGAAAGTGAAGTCATATCTCGGATGACATGTTTGGTGGTTTGGCAAATTTTGATTTAGTTCGGCAAGTCAGGTATTTTGACACAATTTACAAAAAGTGCTTTTACATTGTAACGGTTCAAAATAGAGGTGTCTCGTAGAACATTAATTTTCCCCAAATGAGCCACACTATCTACCATTAAAAGATTCTCCACCATGAACGGGACACCCTGTATAGATACCCATAAGATGATATAGGGTATATTGTTTTTGTTACGCCAATATTATGTAACACCTCAAAGGAGCCTTCAGAGGTATGGCAAAGTATATAATATAAATGCTACTAGGAGAACTCTTATTCAATATCCCAATTATAATCTTGCTTTCGTCTTCAGATTACCTTTTGAAGACTCAAAACGACAAATATTAGCATCCTTTTTTTCCTGTTTGACAGCCAGTTTGGATCATAGCTGCCAAATGACAGCTCGCGATGCCAGTTTTTTGGCGAGCCCTCAATTAGTAGACAGTTCGTAATACAAAAAAAAGTATTCAAAGTTGAAGAAACAAATCACATAAAAAAAGTTTGTAATACAACTTTAGAGCTAACACAGTAGTCAGTCATAAATCTTATATAGAAATTGGAAACATAAGTTTAAATTTTCACACGGTTCAGTGTATTGAAATTTTGGGTTCTAATTTCTGAAAGATACATAGCGTACTACCAAATATCGATTTAAAAAAATGCTTTTTAGACGGAATAAAAAAAAATGTCCGTCTTTACTC
This sequence comes from Microchrysa polita, assembly GCA_949715475.1. NCBI lineage: Eukaryota > Metazoa > Arthropoda > Insecta > Diptera > Stratiomyidae > Microchrysa > Microchrysa polita. The sequence goes on from OX454415.1 coordinate 36,522,593, forward strand.
GTCTACAATAATTAGAATTCTTGTCATAACAATTTTCTTCAATTAATTCATTTCTCCATTTCCACAAAACGTAGGTAGTAGCATGCAAAATATTCTATGGATTTCCGCCGCTAATGACTCAATTGCCCCCATTGAACCGGGGGGAAACACTTTTTTCGATGCATATAAATAAGATAATCTGAGGGCAAAGAAAAAAAATTTTTATCATGGTCAACATCGCCAATTGCTCATGAATAATTAATCATTACCTAATTGTGCAAATACGTAATGCATCTGGGTAAGTGCACTGAATGCTTAAGAAAATAAGCCTTTAGGCATATTGTTATACATATTATGCATACATATGTATGTACGTTTATAATAAAGACGATGCGTGTATTTATTTGACCAGTTCCAGTTACAATTTGAACGTTTGGGTGCAAGAAGATTATACGAGTATTTATTACAAATGTAACAACATCAGTGATGTCAACTTTAGTTACATTTCATTTCAGTAATCGGTTATACTCGTTACATTTGTTTCGAGTAATCGTTACTTTGTAATCGTTGCTTTTAAAGAAACACATAAAAAACTACAACGACTGCAACGACAACCTACTCGAATGCGATAGTCCTCTTATTCACGGTTCGTCGCCGACATAGTAGAGATGGTAGGAGGGCTTTTACTCATCTTTTGCACTGTTTTACACAATTAAATTGCGAGACAGGCGGAAACCCAATCATATCGCTCGGCCGCAAATTGTAGAGATATCGACCATTTTCTAATGTGCATGGTACGAAGTTAATCGTCAATTGCTGTGGTCAGCATATTGGCTGACGGTTATCTCTGACTGCACTAAGGCTTCGACAACTCTAGGCAATTTTGTGGGGAATCCGCTGCAATATCGCTCGTGTCGCTCCACCAAAGCATTGCAGAGATATCGACGGATCTCCGAAGTAGTACGAAGTTGACTGTGGAATTGCTGTTGCCAATATTCAGGTTGACGGCTATCTCTTACCACCCTGTGCTGTGCACTAATCGGGAAACAGGCTTCGGCACCTTTTAGGCGATTTTATGCCGAGCGCTTGATTCTTGCGCTTGTAGCTTGCACTATTCGGCGAGCAGCACACGGTATGATATCTTCTCTCATGTAGAAGCGCAAGTATCGAGCAGAGAAGCACATTGTGCAAGTATCGAGCCAGCACGATTTCCTATCTCATACTATTAATGAACGAAACGATTGACCTCGTATTCTTTCGGAAATCCGTCGATATCTCTGCAATCCTTTGACGTGGCGACACGTCGTTGGACTCACCACAAAATTTTCTAATGGGTCGACGGATCCTCTTTTTTGGTCAGTGCACAGGGGGGTCCGAAATAACTGTCACGAGCGACATGATCGAGGCGTTGCTTGGCTCGGCATAAAATCGCCTAAAAGGTGTCGAAGCCTGTTTCCCGATTAGTGCACAGGGTGGTAAGAGATAGCCGTCAACCTGAATATTGGCAACAGCATAACTGTCAAACTGGATTGCTGTGAGCAGCACTTTCACAATCAGCTTCGTACTACTTCCGAAATCCGTCGATATCTTTGGAATCCTTGAGCCGATCGACACGATCAAGGTATCGCTGGACTCGCACGCAACAACATTCTCTAAGAGAGCATTTACACCGCGTAGCTCACAGGGATGATAACCGTCATGATTAGATATCAGACTGTATACTACTTGGTATGCTCGATTCTTGTGTTTGTGCCTGAGTACATACATACGAGATTGCTTTGTTTGTTTGTTGCTCGGTACATATGTAACGACTACTTTTTGTACTCGGTAGTCGTTACTTCCGATCAGGGACGTACCGAGCAAACATTTGTTGAGGGGGTGAAAAGTAAAATTTGCCGACTACATGTGAAAAGTCACCAATTACAGGTACGGAAATTTCGTTTTTACGAAATAAATGCGAATTTCGGCGAAAATTGCTAATTTATGCGAATCAATGTGAAATGTTCCAATTTGGACTTTTTCCACAAAAAAGTTTATTTTTGTCCAAAAATGTCAATTTATTGGAGATAATTTTTCATCTCAGATTTTTTTTTAAATTTTTTTCGTTAATAAGAACAGAGAAATTGTTAAATGCAGAGAGTTTGCTGAATCACGAGCATCATGGCTTGCCGAACACCGAGAAAGCACTTTAGGTTTGATGAATGAACTATGTTTTCTGCAATGCGATTTTTAGGGAGAGTTTTTCTCCTGGTTCGGCAGGCCCCCATAATTGAAATGAACTTTACATAAAAACCATAAAAGCGTAACGATATTAGCGGTATATGCATCAGTAGTTTCTCGTTTTATCTCGTTACCGTAACTCCTTGAGGAGTGGTCTTGTCGACTAGTATCTACAGTGTTTGTCATCAGATTAGCACACCCTTTCGCATGAATAGTTTCGGCTGATTTCCAACCAAACTAAAAAAACTAAAATTTCAAAATTATAACTGTTAATAGTCTATTCAATTCTGAGTTAATTAACACAAAAAGAATTGTGTTTAGATTTTTTAATATTGATTTATAATTGTTTTTCGAAAAAGAACACACAAAATAGCCATTTAAAATTTGTCATCAGGATAGCACATGCAATTTCTTTTTTGTCTATCTTCCACAATTAAAGACGTAGGACCCCCAATTTTTTGTGGTTGTTTGCGTAAGATATTGACTTTAATATGAATAATTAAAAATCATTATCTGCGGAAGAGGGACCAAAATTTAAGGCATACAAGGAGTCAAGGCGGTCAAAAAGTGAAATTTCGAGAAAAAATTAATAAAAGTTGATAAGTTGAAGTCCGAATTCGTGTGTAATAAGTAGCGTTAAGGTAAAAATAATAGAGGCGATAAGAATTGAGTACATGTCAATCCTTATGAGAGAGTTATTTTGAGAGAAACATCTAGCCCTCATGACTCGGTCACAAGGATTAGGGTAAATTTTGACATTAAGGCGAGCCTATCTTTTGTTCAAACAGTTATAACAGAACTCCACATTTCAAGAAACTAAAACTACAGAATAAAGTCCAACTTAACTTTCTCCGAAGGAAAATACGTTAATATTAATCATGAGAACACTTGACATGGAACAAAGAATGGCGGTATGTTATCTTTTCGGATAAAAAGAAGTTTACTTTAGAAGAGTAACACAGCTATAATGTCTACTTCCAGGATCTTTGCTAGGAAGGACACCATAAGGATCGCATTCATTGTCGGACAGATTGTGTAATGGTCTCGAGGGCCAAGTGATACTGTGAGATGATACTTCTTTTTATTCGAAAAGACAACATAGCGCCATTCTTTATTACATGTCAAGTGCTCTCGAGTTTAATTTAAGCGCATTTTCCTTTAGTTTTAGTTACTTTAGATGTGGAGCATTTTTGTATCACTATTTGAACAATAGGCTCGCCTTAATGTCAAAATTTACCCTAATCCTTGCGACCGAGTCATGAGGACTGGATGCTTCTCTCAAAATTACTCTCTCATAGGGATTGACAAATATTCAATTTGTATCGCCTCTGTTATTTTTATCTTAACGCTACTTATTACACACGAATTCGGATTCAACTTATCGACTTTTATTAATTTTTCCTCGAAATTTCACTTTTTGACCACCTTGACTTCTTGTAAGCCTTAAATTTTGATCCCTCTTCCGCAGATAATGAATTTCCCTTATTCATATTAAAGTTAATATCTTACTCAAACAACCACAAAAAATTAGGGGTCCTACGTCTTTAATTGTGGAAGATATACAAAAAAGAAATTGCTTGTGCTATCCTGATGACAAATTTTAAATGGCTATTTTATGTGTTCTTTTTCGAAAAACAATTATAAATCAATAATAAAAAATCAGCCGAAACTATTCATGCGAAGGGGTCTGCTAATCTGATAACGAGCAGTGTATGTGTGTTATCTGAATTCAGCGAATTTCAGCGAAATTTCCAATATGCAAAATTAGTTTATGCGAAATTGCTTTTTTTATTTGCGAAATTTCTGTACCTCTAATATATTTTTTAGCGTTCATGTAAACATCCAAAAATACAAAGACACAAACACGAAGGATTGTATGAAACACGAAGGATTGTATGATTTTTATAAAACTTTTACGCTCGGAGCAATTATCAAGAAGAATTCGAATTTCAGCATGAAGGCATTCAGGGATCTCCTTTGAAATACAAAAATAAATCTCGATCACCGCAGCTTCTGTTGGCGTATAGATCCAGACAGACCATTGATACTATATCTTGATGAAAAATGTCGTTCAACAATATTTTCCACCCTTTCCATTTATATTTCAATGGAACCGACGGCCACAAATGCGATCAAACGTTCGTCGAAATGTAAACTATGTCTAAAGAAACGAAAAAACGGCGCATCATTGTAAGACATAGTATGTAAACTGTTTCAAGATCCAAAATTAAACGTCTTCAAAAATTAAGATTGATTTCACAGAAAATTCAGCTACACCTTAGTCATAATAGCTCGTAGGCGACGACAGAAGGGTTAATAATTGCATCGACAATATTTTGACTTTTGAATTATTTCGTGGAGTGTAGTGTAATAAATTTGGAGTCAAACACATATGGGTTGTGTGATCACATAGCCATTCTGGACTAACGCATGGCATGGGTTACTATGCTTTTTCTAAGCACCGCAGTTTCTAAGATTATCGTGCAATTTTTCCCATCGGACAGAATATGTCTTGAAATATGTCTTGAAATGGTTGGAGCAGTTTGGCTACTTTTTCCAATACTTCTGTGGACTTTGAGATAAAAACGTCAAGAAGGATTTTGAGCTGTTTTCGGTAAAATGGTGCAAAGTCTGTTTCGGCTGTAGTTTGAGATAATTCGTCCAATTTTTTCGGAGCACGACGAGTTCGGTGTTGTTTTTGTAGTCCAATTCAGGGTCAATATCTAATTTTCTTGCGAAAATCAACGCATTGATTTTCATGTTGTTTTTAAATGTCTTTAAAAGACTTTGTTGTACTGCGAATGAGTTTCGTTGCGACAATAATGTTAAGGTCCTGAGCTTCCAAATTTTCAGTTAAATTTTTTAATTTAAACATTAGTTTTATGTTTTCATGCCGAATCGCTCTGTTAATAAGTATGTACATTCAATTACATATTTTTAATATTGCAACTTTCAAATGCCTTTATCATTAAACATCGACAGGTATTCTTTTGTAAATTTATTAATGCCGAAAATTGCAATCCTACATATTTCCACTGAGATCAAGTTTGCCGACTGCAGATGATAATTGAAAATGTTAGGGGGGTGAGACACCCCCCATACCCCCTCCCCCTACCGTGTGTAGTCATCAACGTTACAAAGACAACTGAATTCGGAGTGTGATACGGTTGTCAGCCATACCACTTCCTAGTCGCATTGTTAGTTTATTATTCTACGATAAGAATATTTCTTATCATCTTCTTCTGAATAATAAACTTGCGACGAGTCGTGCCGAGTTTGGAAACTCGTTTCTCTATGAGTGTCTATTTCACAGAGTGTCGACCGAACGATCACGGCCACAGAGCACGACACGACGACCAAAGTTAACCCGGAAGAATTGTTACAGATGTGACAACGAGAGGCGCTCTAACACGAAAAAGCATGAGCTAATACCAAAACCATTGGTTAAATGTTACGGGTGGGAGGTTGAATCATTGAAAAATAATTGTATTTATCCTCATTGGTTGAATGTTGCGATAAACCGACCGCAATGTTCATTGTTGTTTTTGTAAGCCATGTTAATTTACTGGTTATTTATTTATCACAACTTTGAAACTTCAGCCTTTAACAAAGTTCATGGTTGGTGTAATAGATCTAAACAGCTTTTAACCCAAATCGTTTTTTTTTGGGCTTATATTCCCCAAACTGCACCTTTTTTACAAAAAAAAACACGCTTTATGTAATTCATCCATTAAGAGAAATAAAATTTAAATTTCAATGGATTTAAATAAAATTGAATAAGCCCTGAAAAGATATGCTTACATTTCCGGCGTTTTTAGCGATACAGATACATGTAGATCTTCATATCAGAATCCTTAGATGTAAAGGCAAATGCACGCACTAACTAAAAGCCTTTATTTCAGATTGTGCCATTGAAAAAAAAAGTTTCATTAGATTACATGGACTTCACCCTCATTGATTTATGGTGAGTTAAACGCAAACTCCAAAATACACGTTCTCAAACCAAACCATTAATTAACCCGGCAGACAGCAGCAAATTACTTTGATGTATGTATGTAATTTAACTTCAATCAACTATCAACACAACATTCAACTTTGATTCAACAAGAATGAAGTTGGAGGTCAAAGTCCAATGGAAAGAAGACCACAAATCGATATAGCATTATGAAGGTTAACAACCCAAATATTAATATTACAGTGCACTATCTTTGTAGTTGTACAAGTAATACTATAAAATTAATAAATGGATCCTACATTAGGTCGTATGAATAAAAAGATGCTTTGCTAAATACTTGGCAAGCACAAACAACAACAATTTACATTTAAATCGATCGGTTTAGCTAAGCAAACTATTTTTTATTCACACGACCTAATGTTTGTCTTGTTTTTAAGACTAAAGAGATAACATTTATTTCTAAAGTGTATTTACCCTCATTGAGAAAAGGAGGTTTATTTGATTTAATTTTTAAACATCTATACTAAATGATGCTGTATTACAAATTTTAAAATTTATGAGTACAATTTTTTTAATACATATTTACAAATCAAATTGTGCAGCACTGTAGTTGAATGGAACCGGCTAAGATTATGACTAAGTATATTGGAAATAGAATTTCCACATTTCCAATGAGAGAAAGTAGCTACACGACTAACCGGCCGGTGGGGCTGGGGATTTAGTGTGGCATTGAGTGCATTCAGCGAGCACATATTGTGATGTGCTACATATCCCCACCACAAGAAATTGGAAAACTGCTAAGTTTGTGTTCGCTGAATGGACTTGCTACATGAAACGTCAGTTCTCTCTAACCAGCTGATACATCCGCAGACATTGCGGCAATCAAAAATTCAAGAAACCTAAAACTGCAACTTTTCTTTCAAAATACGTACTCTCATCGCACAATATTATAACGTTCACTAAAACCTGACTCAGAAATGACATTTTTCTGCTGAACTGTGAATAAACAATTTCCAGTATTGATGGTCGAGCAGCTGTGCGTGACAGTTGATCGAGCAGTCCAAGTAGCTGCTACACATCTAAATGTAGCATTCCAATTCAACGCTAAATAGGGGAAATTTTCGATACATCGCATGTGGACCGATTAGCGGGTGAGTGGGACACGGGGAGAGAACACTTTCCAGTAGCTCTTTCCAATATGTGCTCGCTGAATGCACTGATTGTGATTGTACTCGAACATCTAGTGAGTAACTTCAATCCTATTATAGTGGGCAGTTGGTTTGCTATTGCTTACTTGCATTCAGTTCAGTTGAAGTGAAGAAGTAACGTGGTTCGTCCGTCCCAGTAATTATAATAGAAGAAGCTCTACAAGTTCTTCAGGTGTGTTTTCAATAAATCCATAATACAAATTTTTTTATAAGTAATTATTGTAAATCACTTGTATGTATCTGTTTATGTGTATTAGAAAGCCACAAACCAGATAACTTACGCATTTAATTAGAGGTGGTGGTGGTTGAAAATAATTTTATCTCGGATTATTGTTAAACAAACCGCATGTACTTATTATAGGTTCTGCGTTCCGTAATATGATATGTGCACAACCTAATCGTATTACGAATATTATGCATATGGCAATATTCTTTGACATGTTTTTAGTCACGAAGTCAACAGATAGATAATGACGGGAAGATAGTCACATTATTAAAAATGACCATTCAATATTCAACTATTGAAACTTGAAAGTGATTGATGATTAGTACAATGTGTGTTTTGTAGATTGTTTTTCTGGCGTTCTAGGCGGCATTCATTCATTTTTATTCACTTGAAATCTATTTTTTATCAAACAATACGAGTAATGCTTGAAATACATAATGATGAAGAAAAGCAGCCACGAATGCATTTTAGATGGTTGCATACAAGTAGGATCTGGCGCACTTTATTTTTGAGGGACCCAACAGTTACCATTTGACACAAATTTTGAATTTTTCGCAACATTCTATCAAAAGATATAGCTATGTAGGGGAGGTAGGAGTAGTAACAACTACTCCACTTTCCATTTAATGTATATGTCATAATTAAGCATTGATCAAAATTTGAGGTCAATAGCGATATCTTGTCGAAAATTATGACCGAATTAAAATATCAAGGAAGGGTCATTTGTATGAATATTATAGGGGAAACCCCTGGTCCGATTTGGCCCTTTTTAAGAATGTCAAAGGTTTTATCAAAACAAACATTTGAGCAAAATTTCAAACCGCTTTATTTCGGGAGCTATCGTGTCGACAGACACACGGACCGACTTGGCTAATTCGAATCAGGGGCCGAGCCTGATCAAATATATCTTTATACTTTTTATGCCATACCTCCGGTGGCTCCTACGAGGTGTTACATAATATCGACGTAATAAAACCAATATACCCTATTGTAAGAAATGCATTATGTTTATGCATATAAAATTTTCTACAAGCTGGCATAGAAGGCTTGTAGAAAATTTTAATACAGTAGACTCATGCTAACTTGAACATCAAAAACTTGAACTATCCACTAACATGAACAGCTGATTTTCTCTATTGCTAACTCTAAAACTTGAACATTTTTCAATTATTGGCTCTAAAACTTGAACCTTCTGACAACACACACGGTTATCGATTATCCCAGGCACAAATGACACCCGTAATGAAGGTTTATTAACGAATAATTGACTTTGGATAAATGTAGCTTGCATAAACAATATTTGCCATTTACGTATCTGTGAAAAACAACAGCAAATTTTAAGCAAAAACCGATCCAGTAACATGAACAGCTCGTAAACTTGAACTGGGTTTGCCTCTAATGGTTCATGTTATCGAGAGCCTACTGTAGTTCAAAATTAATATTTTAATATTGTGACAATGTTATAAATAATTTTTTTTATATTTAGTGAATAGTTTATATTTTTTGTATTAAAGTGTGTGTATTTTTAAAATAGTATTCGCAGTATGAATAGTAAGTAGACTTACGGGCAAGTGTGGTGTGTTATAATACACTGCGCGACAAATGCTTAGGTTCATGGATATTTTGCTTTAAAATGATATAGTTTCTACGTACCTACTCTGATCGGATATAATTTTTAAATAATGCTCTCTCAATTAACGGTTATTTTAGTAAATATTGCAATTCTATCAAGCAACTCGCATAGCTAACGGAATTTTTTAAAATGAAAATCGCAATTTCCACTGCGACAATTGTATAGGTTTACTCCAGGCGATCGGTCGTGAAATCGGGCTTCAGAGTGCATGCCAGGCACTGTCTGAGATTATTTTAGAAATCGATAGGGTATTAGTCAGAAAGCTTAAATTTAAGTTTGCACCACTTGAAAAATTTTCTAACGGTACTTATGAAGGTTTTTGTCTTGTTTGGGTTTCCGGCGTATATCTCCGCTCCCAATGGTAGCATTTCCAAAAAAAGGCCACCGAATTGTTTGGTACAAAGTTTTCTTCATCTTTGGCATAGCGATTGTTCACCATAAAGCAGTAGGTAAAATGTTACAGCGTGTCAAAGTTTAAAAAACAGTTTTTCAAATCAGGTTTTTGCAAATAAGTCAATAACGGTGATTTTTCGCGCAAAAATTAATAAGAGTGGACTTGTACCTTATTGGATTCCCTACAATCCAGAAAAAAAATTAAGTCGATACGATCAGCTGCAGCCGAGATATACCCGAAAGAAAATGAGCATTCCGAAGTAACAATGCGTTATACTCGTACATACTTATAGGTATAATTTGTTGCAGATGCAGTTAGGATGGTGAAGCTTCGGGTCTTTGCACGACATTTTGGAAAACAAGTTGGAGTGCGACCGCTGTGATCTGCGCAATTTCTGCTCAAATATTCTATTTTAACACTGTTAAAGTCTGTAGTTTGTTGACGTATACCTTCTTTTTGAGGGAAAAAAGTCTGAAGCCATCAGAACAGGCGATTGCGGTAACTATTTTATGTTAGCATTTTTTCGTTTCGTCGGCTGAGCGTGATGCTGATCTCATTACCTCATCAAAAAGCAGATAAGATCTTGAAAATAGGATGTCACTAACACATCCTGCGGCCTTAGTCCAATGTTGGATTGTCGCGCCTGTTATTTATTTTTTCGTTTTACCCACCCGATATTTGTAATACAGTAGCGGAAATTGAAATAGGTTCATCCCCATAAAGTAAGGTTTTACAAAAACCTGGCAGTTCACTAATGGGATAAAGTACCTAATTTACTTTCTTTTAATTTTGGATGGTTTATTTAGTGATGAGGGTACGTTTTTATTATTTTCTTCAGTAGAATCCTGAATATGATATACAGATCTACTTGGTTGTGGAAGGGGGACCAACGTTGGAATATCATAAATGTCATCGTAGCAGTCTTCATAATTTATGTCTTCGGTTATGACTGCGACATTTGAGAATATTTTGCCACAACACGTTCTACAGATATTGGTACATGTGAGTCCAGCCTTCTTACAACCAAACTGTCCCACAGTTTTTTTTTACAAGAGCACGAAATAATATTTAATTTCTCCCGAAATCATCACAGGCTTCAATCCCACCTGAGTGCGCTTCCAGCCCAAGTTTTCTGGATTTAAAACATTGCCGAGCCATGTCTGTATTTGGTGGTACGCTCGTAAGGAATGATGATAAGCGGCTGATTCGGTGGAAGGCAAAGCAGCAAGATTAGCTTTAATTTTCGTTCCTGCGCGAGCAAAAAGTTTGAAACGGAAATCGCTTTGTGATGTGTCGTTACGTGTACTTCCGTACAAGGCGCTCCATTTTTTAAAATAGACGTTCTAGACATGATATCCAATACCTGACAATATAACCAGCAGATCAACGTCTTCTCCAACGATGAAAATTGAGTCAAACCTGGACGACATGCCTAAAGCCGTTTGAACAATTTGTGTATCCGCATCCTCTACAGCCTGGGAGACTAAGAAACCATGATTCGTTAAATAATTTTGCAGTATATCAACAAATCGTTTCTTTTTTCTTTAATTGGCCAACAATGCCTCCTGCTTCATACCTCTGAAGATTGTGGTCTACTCAAAAATAAATTCAGCTGACTGTTGAATTGTTGAATTTTCCAACATGATTGATGCATTAGAACACTATTCACATTTCCCAAAATTTCTTCATGCTCCCTAGACCACGTTCAATGCATCTCTCAATCAATGTACGGATACAACGTCACCTTCGTTTAAGGATTTTGCACAAACAAAACAAAAACTCATGGCAAAACTAAACAAACAAACAAAACTATTTCAAAAAAAAAAACGAAGTTTGTCAAACTGACTTTCATTTACAAAAAATACCGCTAATGGAGCCACTGTTCGCAAGCGTGTCGCGTAATGAACATATCTCTCTCTATCTGCAGCGAAAGACAACTGGCCGCCAAGTAAAGCCCAACTGAATGTTGGGACATACTAGGGATATCAAAAACCGGACGGTTAGTCCGAAAACCGGTACTTTCAGAACGGTTAACCATTTTTTTCGGTTTTTTCCTCCTCCCGGTTTTAACCCGGACGGTTGTTTGTCCATCCGGTTAAAACCGGGACAAAAATTCTTTCGAAATTTATACAATTTTTTATATTTTCTTGATTTTTCAGTCTGCAATTCTATTACTTGTCCCCAATGAAAAATTTCGTTTCCAAGTTCCAGCCCTTAAACATATTTTCGAACACTCTCCTTATTGCTATTACTCGTAGAACCATCGCTTCGTCAAATTACTTCTCCTTGTAGCTTTGATTTAATTTTGCATACGATACGAACTATAGCAATACGAGTGTGTATGCATGTTTTTACTAGAACTCTAAGCAAATCAATGAAAAGATTCGGTTAAACGGAAAACCGGTACTTTGAGACCGGTTAAAACTGGACGGTCTGAACTGACCGGCTTTGCAAAAAAACCGAAAATCGGGTTATGGGCCGGTTTTTGACATCCCTAGTACATACCCGTAGAATGTATTGCTATCTCAGATCGTCGACTTTCTCTTGGGCATATCTCGGTTGTGGATGATCGTATCGATTTAATTTTTTTTCTGGATTGTAGGGAATTCAATAAGCTACAAGTGAACTATGAATAATTATTTAGTGAAAATTCACCGTTATCGACTTATTTGCAAAAAACTGATGAACAAAACGGGTTTTTCCACTTTGACACGCTGTAGCATTTTATCTACTGCTTTGAGATGAACAGTCAGTATACAAAAGATTAAGGCAATTTTATACCGAACAATTTAGTGTCTTTCTTTTGAAAGTCCAACCATCAGGAGCGGAGATATACACAAAAAACCCAAACAAGACAAAAACCCTGATAATTACCGTTAGAAAATTTTCCAAGTGGTGCAAACTTAAATTTAAGCTTTAGGACTAAGCCCCTACCGATTTCTAAAATAATCTCAGACAGTGCCTGGCATGCACTCTGATTTTACCAAACGCCTGGAGTAGTTCACTTACTTTAAAGAGTTGTCTCGTCGTGGTGAGAAGTGTTTGTGGAAACATTTTGTTCGCGTTGTACTCTGTGAGTCATATAGTGGATAATGTCAAAAGGAAAGCAATTTTCTGCCGAGGAAAAGGCGATAATTTCCAAACTAAAGCAAGAAGGATATTCAAACCGACAAATTGCAATACGGATTCAGCGGAGCTCGAACGTTGTTAATAATTTTATACGAGATAGTGAAAATTATGGCCGACGATACGCAGGAGGCAGAAAAAAAGCGATTTCTGGTGCATCAAGGGGAAGTCTCTTAAGAGAAGCCTCGAATTCGCCCCTTACTGCGCGCAAGCTTGGGGAGATTTTGGTGGTATCAGCAAGTGTAAGGACCATCCAACGAGTTCTTAGATCTTTATCTTGTTTGAAACGTTTACTGTTAAAGACAAAAATAGCCTTAACCCCGCAACATCGCCTACAGCGCCTGGAATTCGCCTCAAGATTCATGAACTGGACATCACAATGGAGCAGGTAATATTTACGGATGAAAAGCGGTTTTGTGTGGACGGTCCAGATGGGTTTTCCTACTATTATCATGATATTAGGAAGGAACCTATGTACCTGTCACGTCATCATTCCCGAATAGGTTCCGTTATGGTATGGGGAGTCATATCATATCATGGAACTATCGACTTGGTCATCCTACGAGGTCACCAAACAGGTTCATCTTATAAACAGCTCTTAGAAGAGGAAATCCCTAAGATAAATGTCATGTACGTAGGCGATCCTTGGATTTTGCATCATGATCTTGCCTTAATTCATACAGCGAGGGTGGTTCAATCGTTTATTGAGGAGGAAAATGTGACTTTGTTAGACTGGGTGCCCATCTCCCCTGACATTAAACATTTGGGGGTTAGCTTGTTCGGGAGGTTTACAGTAGTGGTAAACAATACGACTCTAAAGAAGAGGTAATTCATGGAATTAAAACAGCTTGGTCTAAAATACCGATATCCGTGCTGCATTCATTATACGATTACCTGCCTCCAAGGCTTTATGAAATTATAAATAAAAATGGCGGAAATACACACTATTACATTGTAAAAAATGCTCTTGGTTTTTCGTATTTATCCTCTTTCATACTTTTCTGAAATATTTTTCAGCGAAAACTTTACGTAAAACGGTAAAATCGTCCCTGAACCTAAGCAATTGTCGCGCTGGAAATTGACTCTTTGAATGAAATAAATTACTGTAATTTAAGGAAAATGTCCTGTGGGGATTCAGTCCATTCGTTTTGTTTTTGATATTTAATAGTTCCGAAAATGACATTTCTTGAACCGGTAAGCTTTTATTTTACCGCTTCATGGAAGGAAATATGAGTGAACCTAAGCATTTGTCGCGCAGTGTATATATAAAAATGAGTCCGGGTGTTGAGATAGTTTCGACGAGGGATAGTAGAGGCTTCCATTACACAAGTTAAGAGCACAATAATAGGGTAATATACTGGAACAGAGGCTTAAAAATACATTTTTTGATTAAAAGAGCCTTTAAAATGGCCGAAGAATTTCACAACTTTTAACAAAAAATCCAGGTCGCGACAAATTACTTTCTTTTATTTATTTAATTTGATTGTACACAAGTACATACTAGAAGGTCCTAAGGTATAGGGAAAAAACGGACAAAAAATTAGGTGCAAAATTAAAAAAAAAAAAACAGAAAAGTATCAAATTTGTTCTCCCGTGTAATAGATTAGCTGGGACGACCGTTCGTATATGAACAGCAATTAGTCGTTCTAATCATTTTCAGTCGATGAAAGGTTAATAGGCCGGAGGTCCTCTGAACTCGCATGCGAACTTCTACCCGTTTTAGGAATAAAAGTAACTCTCTCTTGATGTGAGGAATGTGTACCAACTTTAGGCACGCTGTAAGTATGCGCTCTATCCAAGGATAAGTGATGTCTGCGCATTGTTGCAGGTCCGCAGGAATAATGCCATCAGGCCCAGGTTATTTAAAGGTCTCAAAGCTGTTTATGGCCTACATAACCTTCTCATGACTGAGTATGGATGCCGTGTCGCATGGCTCTATGCGAATTGTATGTAGATCAGGTAAAGCCCTTATATCTAAATCCGCGGTTACTGTACAGAAGTACAGGGTTATCAATGGTATTTTAGCTCATTAAGGTTATGGATAGGTAATTCGTAATTTCATTCGATTAGCGGCGTCTCAGCCTTTTAGGGAAAAATATGATTCAAACCAGCATGCAAATTGTGATTTTGGGATATAATGCAATCTTGAAGAATATCACTTTTGCTTTTGTTGCGTTTATAAGCATACAAATTTATATTTTTGTCTCTTATTACAAATGCATTATGTACTATAATATAAATTTAGATTCAGAGAAACTATGGCCCCCTTGACGCTATATCACTTTCCACCCAGCGCTCCATCGCGTGCTGCACTTCTTACAATTCGAAATTTAAATCTAGACGTCGAGGTAAGGATACATTTCAATTAATACTTTTTAAGCATTTAATTAAAGATCATTTCATTTATCTTATGATAGATCAAGGAAGTCAATCTCTTCCAAAAGGAACAACTCAATCCTGACTTTACAAAAATCAATCCGCAACATTGCGTTCCAACATTGGATGATAATGGTTTCGTAATCTGGGAATCGCGTGCAATTGCACAATATTTGGCTGAATCAAAAGGACCGGATAGTGGTTTGTATCCGAAAGATATTAATGAACGTGCTGTAACGAATCAACGTTTATATTTCGATTTGGGAACTTTGTACACACGAATTCGAGCCATTTGCGTAAGTCCGTTATATAAATTTATCGGAAAAAAATTTTCTCTCGTAACGAACTCTTTTACAGTATCCAGTATTATTTTTGGGCGAAACAAGCGTATCAGAGGATAAAAGAAAACAACTGAGTGAGGCGTTCGAATGGCTCAATGGATTCTTGGAGGGTCGTAAATGGGTTGCCGGAGACAATGTGACAATTGCGGACTTGAGTATTTTGGCTTCGATTGAATCAATTATGGTGAGTGTAAATTTTTACATGAACTTTTGTTTAACATGAGCGCACATATCACTATGATCGACAAATAACTCATAGCACAAACGTATTTTAAAAATTGTGTAAAATATTTTTTTTCTAATTTTCTTCCTTATTTTTACAGCAAGTGGGAGCCGACATTAGCCAATATAGCAATATAGCCACTTGGTATGAACAATGCAAAGAGTTGCCCGGATTCCAGGAGAATCAGGATGACGCCAAAGTTTTTGGCGGTGCTGTCAAGAGTAAGCTCAAGGAGCAATTCTAAAGAGACAAGAAAACACATCATGATTAATAAAATTTATACACAGTTTTTATATTTTATCTTTTTGAACGTTTATAAAAAAAAAACAAAATTATATTATAATTTATACATTTTATTATTAATTTAATGTAATCAAAAATAAAGCACTCAATAAACCTAAATTAAATACAACGTGAATTGTGATGGTTTTATTCGTTTCATAACAATGGGTGCAATCGTTTTTTTTTTATCTCGCCATCAAATGGTTAAAAAATACAAACCCGAAAAGTGTTTGTACTTATCAACGGTCAGAATATTACTATACCGCATCAACGAAGCAAATGGTAAATTGAATAGAAAATTACGAATTCCATACTAATAAGATAACGATAAATAACGAAAATTATAAATACATATATAGCATTTTTCATCTAAATCGATCCTTATGTTATGAAGAGTTTTACAAACTTAGAATAAATACATATTGCGCTAAATTCAAAATTGACATACATAGTATTATATTTACATGCTTCGCTTTTTACATATTTGGCAAATTCCATCTTGCGACAAAATTTGCTTCAAAAGAGATTTTTCTTAGATCAGAATAATGTTCTAATCGTTTAAATTCATTTTCTTACATCTACACATTAGATGATACAACCTAAATTCTAAGTTAAATTATAAAATATTTCTATACATGTAATGTATACTCAGTTCTTTAGCAAAAAGTTTCACCATTCGTATTTCCGTATACCAGTCTGTCAATCGACTTTGTTTAGTTTATTAGTTTGTTTGTTTGTTAAATTTTTATCGCGTATCACTTTGCGCATTGCTACGACCGCGACGGCTAGTCGATTTCGACTATTTCTGTTACTTTGCCTGCAAAATGAAATTTTAGACGAATGAATCATTTAATTTTATTCGACGCTTAAATGTTTTTGAAACATGTTAAATCTAAATTAAAACTAGTAGCCAAATAAATAAGAATTTCGTTTTTTCTTTGCTTTTAAGATTTCATAATTTACACGAAATGTTAACGATAAATTATGGTGAAATTTTTTGGTATTAAAAAACCCTAAACTACCTATTTGTGTGTTGTTGGTAACTTTTAACGACAATTTCAGTGGCTCTCCATCTCCAAACGGCAAAAATCAGCCGACTACAAAATGGAGTACATATCATTTCTTTAAATGGTAGTGAAGGAGTCCCAATTGAGTTGAAAGACTCGCTCAATAGTATACAGGGTGTCCCGCATTGGGTGGTCAATACAGTAAGGGTTGATAGCGCAACTTGTTTCAGCAAGAAAATTACCAATACAATCGGAATTTCTTTTACCGTTACCTTGTTATCGCTCTTTTTGTGAAAGTCATCGAAAATCGTGACTTGTCGTGCAAAATCATGATTTGCAGCCCTCCTGATGACTTAATCTAAGATTTGATTTCAGTTTCAGAAACTACATAAAATTTCACAAAAACTAAACTTTTTCCTGTTGCCAACATTATCGGCACTTTCAAGATACAGTTACTCAAACTGAACAGAAATTTTAAAATCGATTTTTCATCGAAAATAATTGTAATTGCATAACGGTGCTTTATACGTACAATTCTGCAAAGTTGATAAAAGTTGCTTCAACATGTTGGCTTTCCAACGGTATATCACTTTTCTTATTTACATTGCAGAATTTTAGGTAAACACGCATTGAATGGTAAAAATAATGGCTTCAGTCAGTGGAATCGTTAACAATATTCCCTTGACTCGAAAAAAGACATACAAAGGCAATTATAATTCGGGATAGAATCTCGCTACATTATTTTGACCAGAACTGTAAGATATTTGAAATTTGGTACATTGTTTGGCAAATTCAACGGTACTTATAACATTTAAAATTTAATATTTGCTATTTATGGCAGATAGACGGTTGCCCGCTCATAATGCGAGACATATCAACGAATTTCCCGGAAAGTGGATTGGCAGTTTTGGGACAGTTGCGTGGCCTGCGAGAAGTCCCGACCTTACTCCCCCAGATTTTTATTTATGGGGTAACTTAAAAAACAATGTCTATTCCGAGCCGATTACCTCCCGGGAACAACTGCTGCAGTAAATTAATGATACTTGTGACAACATTAAGGAAACCCCTCCTGAAATCTTTCGGGACGTTTCTTCCATGGGCCGAAGGTGTCGAGTCTGCATACAAAATGGAGGAGGCCAATTCCAACAGCATTATTCCAATTCATCAAGCATACCCATTTAATCATTAGTTAATATTTTTAGTTTATTGATTCTTTCTCATTTTTAAAACTTTATTTCCATTTTTATTTAACAAATTTTCAAAATTGCGATACAGAAATATTAAAAATAAATGAATAAAATTTCAGTTTGAATATTCCGATAAGAAAATAATTAATGATTTTTACCATTCAATGCGTGTTTCTCTAAAATTCTGCGATGTAAATATGAAAAGTGATATATCGTTGGAAAGCCAACATGTTGAGGCAACTTTTGTCAACTTTGCAGAGTTGTACGTTGTACGATTAAGTCATCAGGAGTGCTGCAAATTACGATTTTGCGTGACAAGTCACGATTTTTGATGACTTTCACAAAAAGAGCGATAACAAAGTAACGGTAAAAAAAATCCGATTGTATTGGTAATTTTCTTGCTGAAACAAGTTGCGCTATCAACCCTTACAGTATTGACCACCCAATGCGGGACACCCTGTATAATATTGATAATAATATTTTAGAATTAGCGTCACTACTAACCGAAAGTCACCGAAATACGATTGCCATAAGAAAATTGACACAGCCAAGTAAAACAAAATAGAAAATAACACCACTTCGTCATACTGAAGAATGTACAATAACTGAGGTGCAAATCTTAAACAAAGTACTGGGTTCAGCTGTCAAAATCGAAATGGCTAATAATAAAACAAAAATGAAAACATTGCGTCAACTAAAAGTGAGCCAGTTTATTATCTAATAACGCAAAAAGCTAAAACCGTCCTTATCAAGGACAAATAACAGTATTACCATGCATGAAACGATTACCAAACTGCAGCTGTTATGGACTTTGAAATTACTCTCTTGCCGATATTAATAAAAGGAGTAGATCGAGTACGAGTACATAGGGAGTGTGATATTTAAAGATGTCACAAAGTGGTATGCCACATTCATCATCAATGAAAGTCTACAAGGAAGGAGAGAAAAATTGGCCGACTTAAAATCTTTAACCCAGGCCTGTCCCAACCACGGCCCGCAGGCCCTAATCCGGTTTTTATCCGGAGCTACACGGGGAACAACATCGCGAGAACAAAACCGGTTTTTATATGAAAATTTAATTTCTGCTTGCCTTGCTCCTCACCGATCTCTTCTTAAAAAAAAAACCGGTTTTCATCTTGTTCTTGTTCCGCGTGTAGACAGGCCCATTTACAAGCTACCATCCGTCTACCATTAATCACCTACCATCTACCATTTATCATCTGCCATTTAACATCTATCGTTTACCATCTACAATAGCCTGAAGAAATTCCCCATTTGAGGTGTGATCTTAGAACGCGCGCGCGTTCTTAGATCACATCTCAAATGGGGAATGGGGAATTTCGTTTGGGGATTTTGGTTTTGGGTATTTTGATTTCGGGGATTTTGATTTAAGGGATTTTGATTTCGGGGATTTTAATTTCGGGGATTTTGATAACGGGGATTTTGATTTGGGGATTTTGGTTTGGGGATTTTGTGACTGGGGATATCGTATCCAACCCCTTAGAAAGCTATGCAAAAATTCAGAATCAGTAAATGAAACGTTGTCACTAGACTCATCGTCAACGTATGTGTGTTGCTATGGCTGAAGTTAAAATTGCAGGTCAGATCAGTGGTGGACTGGGTTTGAGAAGAGATATCGCATACCAAGGAAAACGATCACGAATGACAGAATTGAATTGGGAAAATCTAGGAATGTATCAAGACTGGTGGCCGCAAAAATAGAATGTAAAGGCCTTAAGAAGATTCGCGGGCTGGCTTCGCTAAAAAGACGCTATGGACAGATGACGCAGTTTCGCAATCTGTGTTCCAATATTAAGCGTACTACTCTTTCCTCCCCGTCCCAGGAATCTGCCAAACGATGGTATACGAACGTCTTGAGGCACGCAAACGATGCCCGTTGCGCCTCTCCAGCTGGCCTGCCCAAGTTAGTCAGCTGGGCAACCGCCTCAGTAGTAGACAAATCACATCTCTATTGCTAAATGAGCGACAAAAAAATAACGTTAAACAGTTACACGGATAGCTCCGAAAGACCAAATAATGTCAACTAGATTTATGAATTCCTCTATTAAAAAAAAAAAAACGAGACTGAGGCTAATTTCGGGCGCTGCCGAATTTTGGATACCCTTCGCTCTTCTCGGGCTACATGTTTTTTTTCGGGCGTACCTAGGCTTGTATTTAATCCGTCTTCATAAAAGTTACGTTGCGTTTACAAAACAATATTTGTGTGCGGTTTGGTTGGAATAGGTGGGCGATTAAAAATATATATACTCAGAAAATTTTATTGGGGGATGCGGGAGCATAGCCCCATAGTACGATTCCATTTATTTTGTCCTTTTTTGTTGCTTTGATTAAGACACATCATTAATTCAAGGTTTTGTGGAATTGGTGTGAACAAAATGTTTCTTAGAAGAACCAAAATGGGGGGTTGGGTTTGTATGGCAGCCCCATTACCCCATGGTCCGATTTGATCCATTCTTAGATATATTTTGTGTCATCAATAGAAATACATTTGTGTGAAATTTTGTTGAAATTGGTGCACAAATAACAAAGTTTTTCTTAGAAGAACCTAATTTGGGGGGTTGGGTTTGTATGGCAGCCCCATGACCCCATTGTCCGATTTTACCGATTCAATCATACAAACTGCCTGCAGCAAAAAGAAGGCATTTGTGCAAAATTTCAGCTTCATAGCTTTTAATAAAAACTCTGAACACCTGTTGGACACATTCGAGCGAAAGGTTCTCCGAAGAATCTTCGGGGTCGTTCGTGAACGAGATGAGTGGCGCATCCGGTACAACCTTGAGTTGTATCAGCTGTATGATGAGCTACAGGTGTCGAAGATTGTGAAATTGCAGCGACTGCAATGGGCGGGACATGTACAAAGGATGATCGACGATCGCATGCCCAAAAAGGTGATGAACGCGCAACGAGTGGACGGAGCCAGATTGCGTGGACGACCGAGAGCCCGATGGGAGCATTCTGTATGTGAGGACGCCCACCAGATGCTAGGCTTTCGGAACTGGAGGACAAGGTCGCGTGACCGCGACAATTGGAGGTCTTCAATCCAGGCGGCCAAGGCCCGACGTCGGGCTATCGTGCCATAAAGAGAGAGAGCTTTTTAATTGGCCGAGTGACACGCGTCGCATATAATAATCTACTGGTCAGGTAGGTTCGACCTTCGACGGGGTTTTTAAGGGTTAAGATTGAACATGACTGTAATAAACGTCAGAATTTAGATTTCTAACATTTCCTTATATAAACGATGATTGATTTATTTTTTTTTCCCCCATTTAATGTGCCCGAAAAAGACCTGCGGTCGACATTTAGATTTGGAATGAATTGATTAGATTTAGACGGATGGTGCATTTGGGTTTCGAATAAACTGTTCCGAGGTAGGGTGGATGAGTGAAAGAGGTAGCTTTGTTGAAACATGTGCTACACCCGAAAGAGTTGTGGTCCGCATTTAAATTTAGAATTAATGGTTGTTGGTATGTATAAAGCTGCATCTAAACTGTCTGCTAAATGGAGGCGCGTGCAAGAACTGACATCACGGGAGTGATGGCAGCTAGTTAGAATCTACACTAGCTACCAAATGGAGGCCGAAAATGACAAAACCAAACTTTCATTTTGGAAATTTTTTAGATTTAATTATCAAAACCGGACTTTCCACCTTTAAATTGTTACTCGGCTATTCAAGGATTTTTCAATTCCCAACAAAAAACGAACAAAAGTTGCAAAATTATCACTTTGAATTCGACCAGCGGTTTTCAAAGCATCAGCTGTGATTGAAATGCAGCGATAAAGTTGCTAAACAGGATTTTGTATGGAAGTTTGAAATATTGTTTTCTAAAACGTAAACATTCTGATTGGACCAGACCGGTTTTAAACGAGCATTTGACATATTGTCTTCTCAAATGTAAGCATGATTATTTAGGATTGTGGATCGTGCGGGTGTTGCGACGCAGGGTGTTTTCAGTTGCGCATGTATAGGAATTCTATCGCCAAGCTACCATGGGACTATATGGGCATTGCGCCTCCATACTTATACTCAGTGCGGCTAGCAAAGAAAGGCGCCAGGCGATTCAGAGTGGCTCGAGAAGAATGACGGCAGAAAAGGGAACGTTGTGTCCTCGAGATGGAGAAGCTGAATGAATTCGTGAAAAGGAAGTCGCATAGATAAACGTTAAACGGAAAGGCGACCTTCCAAAACATCCCGAATGAAGGCGGAAACCGATGGACCATCTGTTAAGCTTTGAGTTTTGTTGCTGTAGTTGTGTTGTTTGAAATTGATAAAAATCGGTATGATCGCCGCGAAATTTGTTAAGCCACGCGATAAAATTAATAGAGATCAACCGCAAAGAAGTCACCAACCGTTTATTAGTATTAGTCCAGTCATATTAGCATTTCAAATAGAAGAAAAATAGAGGAAGGCTAATTTTTGGTTGTTTTCAAATCAGTGGGCTCCCAGGAATCTAAGACTAATTTTGCTAAAAAAAAACTTTGATCGGGAAGGTCACAAAAAGGATACACCTTAATTCTTGACAGGAGGTCGGCATGCGGGGTATCATATCAAAGGGGACGCCGAGTACATTTCATATCCGGTATTTGTTTCCTGTTTCATGGACCCTCAACGGAATAAATCGAGCTTAAATGGAAAATTATCTTGTTTTCCGTATATCTTTCCAAAGCCATAAATACGAGAATAATTCTAGTTGTCACTACTTTTCTCGCTTTTCAGAATCTACCTATATAATAGATATTTATGGCTTTGGAAAGATATACGGATATTTAGCTATGATAATAATGATACACGATACTTTTCCATTTAAGCTCGATTTATTTCATTGAGGGTCCTTGAAACAGGAAACAAACACCGGATATGTAATGTACTCGGCGCCCCCTTTGATATGATACCCCGCATGCCGATCTCCGCTCAAGGATTAAAGAGTATCCTTTTTTGCCCTTTTTGGGATCTTCCCCACTGATTCAAAAACAACAAAAATTAGCTCTACAATTTTTTTTTTCTATTTGGAGGCATGAATTGTGATAATTCGACTGGACTATATTGCGTGATGTAAACTATAGCATTGTCACCCAATTCCAGGGGCGAATTTAGATTATTAAGGGAAGCGTCCTAAATTTTTTTGTTCGGCCGCAGACGGACGGGTGTTTTTTTAGTGAAATTTAGTGGGTACACTTTGGCCATGGACCCTTTGCGTTCCGAGTCCACGGAGCATAGTAAGATGGCACCTGTGCGGTTGTCTTTATACTCTTATTCCTCCTGTTTTAGTGTAGGCATGCGATATCCTTTTCACTTTTAGAAGGATTAGGATTAGCAACGAGTGGCACAAACCCCACTCGATATCTCCCGAGCCTGAGCTACAGCAAGCGCATGCCGCTGCTCGTTCATTGGGAAGCCATTATCTTCGTCGCCTAACCTGCACGGTTGTAGAGGCATTGGCTCCGTCCCCTGGGCATCTTTGGATGGCTAAGTCCTGAGGAAGTTCGTAAATATTACCGGAGCATATTCAAAACATCAATTAAAGCCTTTTCTACGAAACACAATGCATACTTAAAAAAAAACATTTTTTGTAATCCTCTTACTAGTCACATCATCCGTGGGGTCGCTACCCTCTACGTACGATGAAAAAAAGACCTCCCGTGAGGAACATTAGGTAAGGTTACGAAACAGAACAGTTGCGTATGTTCCGCAAACATGTTTGCCGAGCTGATTCTCTAAATGTCATTTTGAGGATCAGAAATAGTCTCCTGTTCTTTTAGTTTACTTTACATGTTCCGCAAAATGGCATTTAGGGGATTCGAACGGCAAACATCTTTGAATTCGGAGCAAGTTCACCGAGCTGTGGCCGTGAACGTTCGGTCGCCACTCTGTGAATTCGGAGCAAGTTCACCGAGCTGTGGCCGTGAACAATCGGTCGCCACTCTGTGAAATAGACACTCAAGATAAACGAGTTTCCAAACTCGGCACGACTCGTCGCAAGTTTATTATTCAGAAGAAGATGATAAGAAATATTCTTATCGTAGAATAATAAACTAACAATGCGACTAGGAAGTGGTATGGCTGACAACCGTATCACACTCCGAATTCAGTTGTCTTTGTTGATGACTACACACTAAGAGTTACGGTAATGAAGAGAGCACCGGAACACGAAACGAAACTCCACGTGTGTAAAACAATGCTACAACGAGACCGAGTTCTAATCGTGCGAATAGCGAATAGTGTATGTATACCCTATACCCATGTACAAACCTAGAAGGCACGCAAAACCCAAAATATTCAATTTCATATTTTTTGTGGCGGAGGGAGGGGTAAATGGGTCGGACCTGACACATCTTTATTACCTTGTCAATGCATCCAATGATACTATATTGAAGTTTTTCGTGACATTCTATCAAAAGATATGGCTGAATATAACTTTGTAGGGGAAGTAGGGGTAGGGTAGACGGACCTACTCCACTTTCCATCAACTCAAAGTATATGTCAGAATGAGACATTGATCAAAATTTCAAGTCGATAGCGATATTCTACCGAAAGTTATGGCCGAATTAAAATATCAAGGAGGGGTAGTTTGTATGGGAGGTAGGGGAACCCGTGGTCCGATTTGGCCCATTTTCAATACCGTCCAAGATTTTATCAAAAAAAAAAACATTTAACAAAAATTTCAAACCGCTAGCTTCATTATTTCGGGAGTTATCGTGCTAACAGACAGACACACGAACAGACAGACATGGCTTATTCGATTCAGGGACCGACCCTGATCATTTATATATATACTTTGCCATACCTCCGGTGGCTCCTTGGAGGTGTTACATAATATCGGCGTAACAAAAACAATATACCCTATACCATCTTAAGCCGGCCCCACACCGACCGGAGTGTGGCAAACACCACGCAAAAGATTGATACCAAAATCGTACAGCAGTAGTGCAGCTGTGTGGTTGGACGAGTCCAAGGTATTAATCTTGGACCGGTTTTTTGCGCGGTGTTTGCCACACTCCGGTCGGTGTGGGGCCGGCTTTATGGGTATAGGCTATAGGGTTTAAACATCCGAAACTTTGTTGGACATATTCGAGCGAAAGGTTTTTCTACGAATTTTGGAGCACGTACAGAATGTGCGCAGCAGTTTTTTCCTGTGAGATTAATGTTTTTGTGTAAACATTACCGTCAATTAAGAACTGTGTAAACAAAAATTAAAACAAAAGCAAATCTAGCAAAAAAAAAACAACCTTGCCTCTTACTGGCGGACACGGTCCATAGGTACGCAGTAAAATTCAATGTTAATGTGTGTTCTACAACACCGTTGGAATTCATATTTACTTGATCATACACTCTTTCTGTTCTGTCCCTATAATAAAAAAGAAGTTCTCCTTTTGTTACCAACAACACACACCAAACACACCTGCTACCATTAAAATCAAAATATTAGTAACAATTCATCTGATAAATAACTGCGAATTAAACGGGCTGATGTTAAAACTCTTAAAATTACCAATCTGAAATTTTACGAAAATAAACAGATTGGCATAACATTTTTACAGTAATACAATTTCTTTACCATCATTTTTCGTTCTTTGATTGCCCTGTGCATTTTTCATGGAAATTGTTAGTCCCTGATTTGTCCTCGCACGTGATAATGATTCGACCACAGTCTGCAATTGCATGAGATCCAATGGTTAGTGGAAAGGAATTTAAATGTGTACATTAAACGATACTCACCCTATCAACAACTGGTGTAATCCGCGGCCTTTTCAATTGATCCACCGCCGACGAAGAATGGCCAGTCACTGCACTGGGCGGCGCAGGTCGTTTCCTGGCTACAGCCTGTCCGACTTTAGAAAGCACTACACCCGAACTATATTGAATACAATAATTAGTTGATGCAACTCATTTATACTGACGGAATGACTCACCCTATATTATTTACATTTGGTGTTGTGGAACTATTTCCGCTTTTAATACTATTGTTTCCTTGGTTGGTTAATACATTTTGGTTGCTAGTCGCGACATTCGCACGTCCCTTCCCCGATGAGATCGTTATGCCGGCATTTGAAAACCGATTGATCGTCTCCATGCTTCGAGGATTCATTGTATTATTTTTATTGTTATTGGTAGTGTCTAGGCTTCGTATATGCATTGCATTTTTGGCGGTAACGTTCGGGGAAGGAGAACTTTTCGAATTTGCAGCCGCAGATTGGACATGCGGTCGTCCTTGTTGTTGTGCATTACTGAGCGCTGACGATGTCGATGGCCTCGACACTTGGGCGTTGTTCGGAACTGAGCGTGCCTGTTTTGCACCTTGCAAATTTGGATATGAAATTGCCCGTTTGACGCCCGTCTGCCCGGATGATATCATATCGACCGGAAATGCTTTTGATACGTTTACACGATTCACATTCATTGGCGCTTTTTTGTTTGTAGCTAACAGCGAGTTGGGGGGTTTTGCATTCAATGCACCTGCACTGGGCGAATTCGCATTCGATGTTGGGAGAGAGGCCCGGGTGTTTGTCACGACCGTTGGACGATTTGCCGGAGTAATGGTCATTGCCTTGGAACCGAACGGCACCAAAGTCGGCACAACTGTTGCACTCTTATTCGGCGTCGGCGTCTTGGCCGAGTTAGTGTTCGGACTGTTTCCAACAGGCAGCAATGTGAGCTCAGAATTGGATCGGGCTTTTGTGATCACAGAACTGGGCGAGCTTGCTGCTTGTGTTTGAGCGCCACCTTTGAATAGTGTCGATAGAGAAGTCTTTGGTTTGTTTCCAACATTATTCTGAGATTGGGCCAGTACGGAGCGGGTATTTGGGACTTTTGTTAATTGAACGTTATTCGAGCCGAGAATTTGAAGGGCGGTTTTGTTCATAAGCCCACTCGGTAGTATTGCTTTGCCTTTATCTTTCTTTTCGGCAGTTAGTTGCTGTTGCGCCCGGATTTGAGAAATCAATGACGCGTGTGTTGATTTTTTTGTTTTATCAGATGTATTTACAGAGCGGTTTGGCGTATTTGGTTGTTTACTAATATTTGTGAGAGAAATGGGTGGAGTTAGGGTCGCCGTCCCAGCGCTGGCTGCGTTGTTTGATGCAGCATTCGGATTCTTCGTCATATTAGTTAAATGCGTCGGTATGGCAACGCCGGGTTTTGGAATAATCGTTGCCGGTATTGTATTTTTCGAACTGGCCGAGTTAATTGACGATACTGATCGCACTGAAATTCCCGATGGCGGCGAAGCGGCTGTGGACGTCGTTGGTATTGGTGTTATCGTCGTGGAATTTTCCGGTGGATAGACGATTCCCATGTTAGTCGCACGGGAGGAATTCGACGTTTTCGATTGTGCGCGGGAAGGGGTTGTCACTGGGCTATTATTGCGGGGGGTCCCGGACACGGGACTACCTCGAGGAGTGGTATTCATTGGGCTATTACGTTGATAGGCGGATTTCATCAGTTGATTGCGTAGAGGTGTAATATCCACCGTAACAGGATTATTTTCCCAAGGTTTCGATGATGTTTTCGGACTATTTCTTTGGGATGGTACCGTCGTTATTGGACTGGAATTTGCGGAGGTTGCCGTGACAGCCGAGGTTACGGATGGAGATGAATGTGACGAAGACGTTGGCATTGTCGGTGATTTCGTTACCGCTGTCGATTTTGTTATGGTCATATCGTTTGAAAGAGTTTGTGAAGTGGGAATTTGCTGTTGCATCAATGACTGTAATCCCTGCATGATCCCTGGTGGTGGTAGCCTTGGTTGTGCCAAGAGTTGTTGTTGAAGTGTCATGTGGTTACTACTACCTGGTTTCCCGTATGCTGGTGGAGGTCCGACTGGAAGCTGTGCCAACTGCTGTGCCAATGATGGAACTGATGACGATGACGATGGCATTGGCATGCGTGCCCCGGCCGGCGACGATGTATTGTAGGGCGGTTGAATTACACTCGTCGGAATTCCATCGGCCGACGATGTAGGTGGTAGAAGTCCGGTCGGAAACGGGGGATTTCGTTTATCTAACGTGCCATTGTTATTCGGACTACTGCTTGTCGGTCGTCCGGGTCCGTTACGACTGTCTGCATAGCCAGCCGCGGAAGCGTACATCTGGGACAGTTGCAAGAACGTCAGATCGTTGTGAAAAGATGAAGCACCCGGGTTGGATGCAATGTTTTGCAGTGAACTGAATGGTGGCAAGTTCATTGGCATAGAGGTGGGTGAAGGTGCAGACGAGGTGGACGGAACAGCACCATACGGATTCATACTATTAGGCGGATTTCCAGCAGGATTTGAATTTAGCAAGGACATCATATTAGGACCATTCGGATGGGGGGCGCCGGAAAACATTTGTAGCATATCCAGAAATGCTCGACTGCCCGGAAACGCTGATGGTGGATAGAATCTTTGGGGCATATTGCCGGGATATCCCATCGGAAAATTGCGATCCTGTGGATACTAGGTGAATAAATGGCATAAGTAAGCAAATGGACATTTTGAATATATTCAGTAATCTTACTCCATATCCCATTCCTGGCGGAAAACCACCGGGATTCTGGTACAAATGTGGCATGCTGAAATAAATAGAAAATATTCAATTGAATAAAGGAAAAGCGATGTAACCCTTTTATAATAATACATATATGTATCTGAGTGCCTAAATGAATACCAAAATCACACAATACTCACTTATTCAATCCGGCTGCTAGATAATCAGGATCTGAAAAGAGACGCAATATTTATTTAACCTCTAAGAGACGAAACAATTTAACAGCTTGGCTTACTCTGACTAGTCTGCAAATCACGCTCGTACGCTTCCCATGCATCATTCTTCTCCTGTTCGCTCAACTCTTGTTCACTTCTGTTCTCCAGCAGACTATCATGCTCGTGATATTTATACACCAAGTGTGGAGTGTTGCGTAGTAAACTTGCTAAAATGCCATCTTGCGGGAGAGCAGGAACCGGTCGATTATCATAGTCGGGCTTTGTTAAACTGAAATTGGATTAGATAAACAATAATTAACCAAAAGTGTTTGGGACAATTATTTTGTGGATGTAGGGAGAATAATGATTTTTACAACGACTCTGCTCTGGGATGAATTACATTGTTGTTTTGTTGAAGTAGCGATTAAAGAGATTTTTTTCTCTAGAATCGATAGGAGGCTTAGCAGTTCTTTGCCGTTGTAACAGCAGCGGTAGCACAGGGACAAATTACACGGCTGCCGTAGGACTATTTTGATAAAGACAAAGATATCGTCACAGTGGTACTCAAACCCATGTTCCGGTAATTCAGAGGGTCTCCTCTCTACACAGAGCTACCGAAGCTACAAACAATAATAATAAAAACTACTTACGTGTATAATTCAGCAAGTTCAGCCATGCTATAGTGCCTATCAATTTGCTGCTCGTCGACCACTCGAAAACTCATCGCCTGTTTTGTCACAGCTCTCGAATACACTTTTTCCTCCATTGTGCCCTGATAAAACATGCAAAAATTCAATTAGGTTTAACATCACAATTTAACATTATCTATTTCGATCAACTTACCATCGCCAACAGCCTATACACATAACACTGACGCTTCTGTCCCAGACGAAATACTCGGAAAATATTCTGCTGATCATTGGACGGATTCCATGATGTATCCAAGATGATGACACGATTTGCCCCAATCAAATTGATACCCTGACCGCCAGCTTTTGCGGAAATGAGAAAGACGCGTGCTCGTTGAAATTGTGGATTGTTGAAACTCTTTACCATTTCGTGACGAATATTTTTGGGTGTTTTGCCATCCAGCCGATAGTAGTCTTTGCCGCTTATCCATGGGCCGCGATATTTCAAAAGACCTGCGAGGAGAATGAAATTAATGTTGGCAGTGAGTGTATTGAAAGAGTGAGCACCGGTGTTAATTACCATATTGTCGGGCAGTTTCACTTTGTTTTGTGATTTCATTCATAAAGTACTCGACACAATCCAGCACAGCCACAAACGCAGAAAAAATTAAACTGTAATGTAAGAAATTATTTGTTACACAAATGTAGAAAAGAGTCAAAACAATTTTTTTTTATTTGATTTGCAGTACAATATTTCTGATCGCGATAAAATGGAAAAACTCAGCCCTAAATGAACAATTGTCTAGTTTATTGCTAAAATTATTCCTATCGCAGGAGATCATTTAGAACATACTAAAAGATTCCGAAACAAAGCTTCCGTAGACCATTAGGGTTGCGCTAAAATTTCCAAAATAAAAATCAGTTTACGACTAGCAAATAAATTTTTAAAGAGGAAAAACATGTACATATTGTCATTATAATATCTAGATAGTTACGGTCACAAAAATTAAGAGAAATGCAACGTCCAAGCATGAAAGTGTTCAATTTCTCAGATTTTGCCACTGGCCCCAAATTCAAAACGGGCCTAAACAATAGGTACTATTGCATGAACAGGGACTTGTTTGTTATCTTGATACTAGATGTTGTGAGATTACCCATTCATTTTAGAAGGAATACTCACGGATGGCAATTTTTTTCTTTGATAAGCCATTTAGCAATATTGTGCTTTGGGGAGTTGCAGTCTGCTATGGATTCCTTTATTCTACACCCAGTGTTGTGCCACTTTGGATGGCAACGTGATAATGGCGGTCCACTGTGGATTTCTGCCGTTAACGGCAGACATGCTGAGCATTGAATATTACAAACAAAACGAGACCGAGGCTAGTTTCGGGCGCAGGCAAAATGTTGATACCCTTCACTCTCCAGTTTCTCGAGCGTCCCTATGGCTTGTATTTTTTTTTATGTCCAGATTAGCATTTACACAACAATTAATGAATGAAATCGATCAACAAAAAAATAAAGTAGCGATAGGGTCATCTCAAGGCCCACGTCTTCCTCGAGTGCCTCAGCACTAGCTCAACTAATTTCCGTTTGTTGTTCTCGGTTCAATCCCTACTAATCTGCAATAATCCCGAATATTCAACCCCATTGCACATGCTTTATACCTTGATGAGATCAGAACGACGACGAAGCACAGAACACATCCACAAAAATGGGCAGGGGTTATTGCGTGTTGCATCTCATCAACAACGGACGGAGTGAATGGCACAGCTATACATTTTTAAGATGCAACGAAAACATGAGTTCAAGAAAACTTGGGAGTATCCTGGTAACCTTTCATGCGGTAACTATACACCCGCAAGGGATCCTGTGTCGCACAGGTACAGACTGATGGTGAGACACAACGGACCCAATCAGTACAGCGGGGTTCCTTGTATAGTTGATACTCCATGGCGTGGACTTGTACAAACACCTTCGGGCATTGACAATCCTGATGGACTCTGTATCATCTTATCATGCAGGGTAGCTTACGGCATGTCAACTTTCTTTCTTTTCCCTCGGCCCGTCAGTCATATTAAGCCGAGCAATTCTCGCAGCGTTTGGGGAGATGGGGAGTAAGTCGCTGTAATCAAATGTGTAAAGGCCTCGGATTTCGGCTCCACGTAACCCGAGACTCGAAGGGGCTAGTTAGGTTCAATGGCTAATCCGCCTATAACTAACTAGTTTATGGTTTGATGTTGGATTGCTGTCTAGTAAACGGAAGAAACACCCTATAAGAAAAAAAGCAACACTGTCTATCGGCTTAGGCCTGACAAGGTAAAACTACTACTACTACATTCTCCTGTGTCCCATCAAAGGCTTGGTTCCTGATGTCACCTCTGCTAAGCAGAAGTCCACAGGTGGGGCTCTTTGAGTGAGACGGTTGGCTAATCTGGTGAGATTGTATTGCCAGGTTATTACTTTGGTTTTTGATTATTTGCAATGAATGCAATTATGTTTTATATGATTTGCTTTTGTTTTTATTACCCAGCCATGTGGGCTTGGGTGGCTTGGGTTTTTAGGTTATATAATTTTTAAATGCTGGTTTTGAGTCTTCCATCACGATCGCCCTGAACAAGGGCCACTGCACGTGAAATCACACCACAATCACTCCACTGTGTTGCCACTTTGGCCACAAACCCTCAGAACGGTATTTGCGCTTAATGTGCACGAACAATAGAAGGTTATTGCGCAGCAATCTCAGAACATGGACTCAACACATCCATTCCGGACGAAAGCTAACGGAAGACTCGACAAGGTAAAACGAGCCCACGCAATCACATTAAGCTTAGCTTTTAAGGGGACTAAAGGTAGGAGGCGTCTCTTCAGAGAGTTTTTCCTAATTTAATTCTGACATATCTGTCATTTCCGTAAGGCTAAGGCAGGTACAGTTGGCTTTGGCATTTGTAATCTTCTATACCTCTCTGAAATCAATAGAGTTCACTTGAAATTTGTACGCGATAGAAACCTGACGTCTTTCTTGATCTATCGGTAATTATTAGCAACATTTCCTCTACGCCAGGGCGGGGTCAAAAACTTGGTTTTACCAGTGTTAATCTTTTCTTGCTAGCCTCGCACTCCAGACTCAGTCCCTTGGCGGGTAGATGATCTGCGTAGTCGCAGATAAAATGTAAACGTCAACTGAATTCCTCTGATGCATGCAATTCCTTATCACTTTAAGAAACAGGATTGGAAAACGATCGCCACTTCGACTCACGCCTCACCTCACGGCGCAAGGCCAATAAATGATCGAAAATGATTCACAAGGTATTAATGTGGTCGACATTGAAAAATCTCTCACGGAAGCAAGCCTGATTTTCAATGATTGTACTGGGTCGTTACAGTACAAATTTTGGTGTTTTTTACCAATGGCAAGCAGCATGCAAATGTCGAATATTGCAGGCTGCTTTTTCGGATGCTTGACGATTAACAATCGCACCAATATTTGAGTACCAGCGTACTTAAGGACTTTAAAAAATGTCACTTCTCCCGCTTGGTTAAGCTAATTTATTATACCCTATACCCATAAAAAGGTATAGGGTATAATAAAGTTGATGATGAAAGTGGAGTTGGTCTGACTACTCCTACCCCTACCTCCTCTACAAAACTACACTCGATGTCAAAAGTATCGGGCCACCCGCAGCTTTCGAACTCTAACCCAATTTTCTCAAAAAGTACAAAATTTACAACTATGAAAGTTATATCTACGGGAAGTGCATTTTACGACAATTAAAATGAATGGAATCATATTGAGATTTATTAATTTATTAAGCGGTTATGAAAAATTTTACAGATAAGAGTCGTTTCCGGTCGTATTCCGGTCCTGTAATCACCAAGTGAAAAGCTCAAATTTAAGCTGAAAAAATTTAAAATAAAGTGTTTGGCCAGTATTCAGTGTTCCCTCCCCTTGCTCCAATAACTGCTAGCAGTTTTGTATTCATAGACCTCACTAGGCTGATGATGAAGTCTTGGGAAACAGCATTCCACTCCTTTTCAATTGCGATTAGCAGCTCTCGAAGCGTTGTTAGAGCAGGAACGTGGGCTCGAATCCGACGTTTCAGCTTATCCCATAAATGTTCTATTGGATTCGAGTCTGAGCTTTGACCTGGCCAGTCCATCGGACGAATGCCGACGTCCTGTAGATACTGGGTCAACACATGAGCAACATGAGGCCGTGCCTTATCCTGCATCAACTGGATATTATGCCCGATTTAATCTGCGTAAGATATCGCATGGACTGCAAGGATTTCATTGATGTAGCGATGTGAAGTCAATCCACGTTTAAGGCCCGTCGGTTCGATGAAAACTAATGCTGTATGTTCGGTTAGCGAGCTGCCGCCCAGAACATTACAAGTCCTCCTCGGAAAGCAACAGATTCCGCGATGCCACACTGAGAATAACGTTCTCCAGGGCGACACGATATACTCTCTGACGTCGATCACTTTGATATAAACTCACCCTGGTCTCATCAGTGATGAGTACATTACCCCAATCTCTCGAACGAATTCAAGTCGTGCTCGACGGTGGGCTGCCGTTAATTTTGGACCTGCTGCAGCTCTCTTTGGAGTCAGGTTCCACTCAGCAAGTCTCCTTCTAAGGGTAGAAGAACTTAGGCCTTAGAACTTATAACAACCTGGGGTTCGTCACGCAGCTTTTGTTGGACTTGAACTGCGTTGAAGCGGCGATTTAGCAGAACATTGAGTTGGATATAACGATCATCTGCTGCTGATGTAGCCCTAGGTCTACCCGTAACTGGACGCCGATCGAATGCTCCAGTCTTTAAGTATCGTCTGTAAACGTCTGTGATTCGAAGTCTCTGAGCGACCTCACGTTGTGCAAAGCATGCTTGAAGTAGTGCTACAGCTTGAGCTGCTTTCTCCGGTGTCGTATTCATTATTGGTTTACAAAAGTAGCAAAAAAACACGCGTCTAAAAAAGCAATGAATAACAACTAAAGAAATTATAAAAAAAATATTCTAGACCCTCACTGTAGAAGAAAAAAAAGATAAGGGCGAACTCTAGTCAAAACATAGCGAATCGTTAGCATTGTGTTTGTTGTTTGATTCCTATGCGCGTTTACGGTACTTTAAATAAAATTGATAGTCATTTAAATTGCCATTTAACGTACTTTCTGTAGATATAACTTTCACAGTAGTAAGTTTCATACTTTTTGAGAAAATTGGGTTAGAGTTCGAAAGTTGCGGGTGGCCCGATACTTTTGACGCCGAGTGTATATTCAGCCATATCTTTTGATAAAATGTTGCGAAAATTTTAAAATTTGTGTTAAATTGTAGCTGTGTAATGTCCTTATAAAATACTGAATGTTTGTTAGACCCGACCCCTTCATCCCCTATAAAAAAAACTTAAAATTGAATATTTTGGGTTTTGCGCGCCATCTAGGCCTGGGTATCGTCCTATTCGATTAGAACTCGGTCTCATTTTTTGTTTGTAGTTTTAGGTAAGCACTCAAATGCATTTCGCACAGATTTTTTCCGAGAGCCGTTTTTTACACGACCGTGAAAAGTGGAAAGAAGCTGCCGACAACAACGCCAGTTTAGTGATGCAATGTTTACAATGTATCAAAAATGCACTATTGTGATGAGTGTTTTAGTGCAAATATAATGTTGTGGTATGAATTTAGGATTTCTTACGAGATTTTAAAACCGGTAGGTTCGCGTTTTCATCCTGTAGAAACTAAAGCAGGAATTGAGAAAGAATTTAAAAAAAACCCAACCCAGTTTCATCGACGTCATCCGTATGACAAAGGTTTCCAGAATTAGGTTGGTAATCTCCGGTTCTTTACGTTTACATGTTACACAAAGACAGACTAACGAAAAACCTGAGATTATTTCTGATCCGCAAAATGGCAGTTAGGGAATCAGAACGGCGGTACATACGCAACTGTTTTGTTTCGTAACCAGTTTCGCTTGAAGGCATGTTGAAGACCTTTTTTAGGGCATGCAGAGGCCTAAGGTTAATGTCTAAGTGATTGTCAAAGAAGTGAGGACATTAAATAAAATTCTCCTCTGTTCGAACTACACTGAACCTAACGTTTCAGCTTGACAAAAAATCCGCACTTATTGCTGACAAATTCGAAAGGTACACAAACATTACAGAGGCATTTGTGTTTCTGCTTGTCCTTTTTTCTGTCCTGTTTTTTTCCAGTAGCATTGTCCTGTCAAGCAACGGTTTGCGATTGCGAAATGCTATTACTGTAAGCAAGTAAGCCATTGACTGAATCGACCAACACAGATCATTTTTATTAAATATCTACCCCAAAGCATACCCGGGTGCTCAGATGACGGTAACGGTAAAACACTTGCTGTTTCGTTGCCCCACCATATCCACTAACCTCACCCCGAAGTCATTATGACAGAGCCCGATTGCAGCTGCTACGCTCTTGTTGCTTGAAACAATAGGCAAGAATGGTGAGGAAACCATAAGCACTTGCACAACGCTTCACGGCTTATGCACAGCGCCACAACAACAATAACGGTGCTGCTTGGTACAGTACGGCAACGATATCATCCAGTCCTTACCTTTTTTAAATGCAACAAATCCAGTGGCAATCTCATGTATATGTACGGTTTGAATTTTATTTACGAGGGCAGTTCAATAAGTACCCGTGTTTGAAGACATAGGATGGTACTGAGGGAAGTTGGTGTCATCATCGTGTGCTGCCATCTATCAAACGACGCCAAAACAAATTCCAGACTAATTTATTGGTTAGTTTTGATTTGACAGCCATTCGAGTAAGGCGTGTTTCGTAATTTTCGATAAGATGGAAAGAGAGAGGTAATTCGATTTCTGTTTTTGGATCAGAAAAAATGCGAGGAGATAAAAGCAAAGTTGGATGCTATTTATGGGGACACTTCGCCGTCTATGACCACCGTTAGATATTGGTTCAACTGTGAATCTGCTCCAAAGAAGGCTAAAACGGTTCCATCGGCCGGAAATCATGTCATGGCGGTCATGGCGACGATTTTTTGGGATGCGAAGGGCGTCATCCTTATGGATTTTTTAGAAAATGGAAGAACGATCACTGGACAGTGAGTTATGGGACCGCTTCGACAAAAAATTAAAGGAGACACGGTCGCATTTGGCGAAAAAGAAAGGACTGTTTCACCACGATAACGCACAGCGCATTCATCCGAAGTCGTCGCCGCCAAACTGCATGAATTGCGTAATGAATTGCTGCCGCATCCTCCGTATTCACCCGGTCTGGCTCCCTGCGACTTCTTCTTGTTCCCTAACATGAAGAAATGGCTCGCGGGAAAAAATTTAGCTCAAACGAGAAGTCATCACCGTATTTTGGCGAATTCGACAAATCCTATTTTTTGAGGGGTTAAAAAAATGGCAGGAACGTTGGGAAAAGTGTATCTTACTAAAAGAGAACTATGTTCAAAAATAAAAATTAGAAAAAAAATTGTGTTTTCATTTTCAACACGGGTACTTATTGAACCACCCTCGTATTTATCCATTAAGATCTATCTACTTAAGAGACGGACCTTCACCTGAATTTATTCGATGAAGTGTTCTTTCCGTTAGTGTTCTTGTTCTAAGACTTACATCATTGTCCTTTAAGGGTGTTGAAAAGACATAATTTTGGCTTACATGTTAAGTGATTGTCGCCCAATAAAGCTGCTTGGTGAAGTACGATGGCAGAATTCTGTCTTCAATTTATTATTTCGTCCTAGCTGCTGAGCGTATGAGAAGAGGGGCCCGTTAGCATCGTAACTCATGTGGATTGTTAGTCACGATGATGGACTGGTGGTCAAAGTGCGCAACCGAAGCGTATTTCAAGGCCAATGTTTACCGTTCAAAAGATTATTGCCGCTATCACATTACAATATACGATCATGGGTGTGAAGATTTCTAGCAACAAGTTCGACTGGAAGCAAGCATATGATCGGGGCCCATCCGCACCTTGAGAACAGTTCGCGAGGTTTATGGCATCCCGACATCACTTTTACA
The DNA here is from genome assembly GCA_949715475.1 of Microchrysa polita. Lineage (NCBI taxonomy): Eukaryota > Metazoa > Arthropoda > Insecta > Diptera > Stratiomyidae > Microchrysa > Microchrysa polita. Next base: position 36,560,088 of record OX454415.1, read on the forward strand.
GCGAATGACACGGAGTACGGAGGCAAAATTCACAGAGAGTATCTGGCTTACGGCCAACGTTTAAAGGATTTTTTAAAGAAATTAAATTCGTATTTGTCTTTCTGTCAAACGTCCTTGGTTGATTCTGCATATTTGTTCATACATACTTACACATTTTTAAATAATTATCTTACACAATTAAATAAATATCGTTCAAGAAATACTCACCATTTCTCGCCATTCTCCTCGCACATTCGTAAGATTTCAAACATCACTTGCAACTTATTACTCGGCAAAATTGATTTTAAATTATCCTCCGACAGCAACGAACGCCACCAATCATCTGTTACGGACAATTTACCGGTTTGAGTGTCGTAAACATCATCCGGTTGCTCGTCATCCGAATTTGGCTCGCGCATAGGAGATCTTTTGGGTTCTCGCTTTTTGTGCTGCAAATAGAGTACAAAGAAATTTTAAGAATGTTGAAATTCATCAACTATTTTACAACTTAAGTATGCTTACCATGGCATTCTTCCATGCATTTTCCAAAACCCTAGGATGAGTCCAAATCTGTTTCAAGAAAAATAAAACTCATTGGGATATGAAAAAAACAAAGCATTGACAAAATAGTATACTTTTCGCAAACAGGTATAATCAGGAATTAAATTCTTTCCTTGCGAACCTTCACGCTTGGAACTCTCTTGCAGGAAAAATTCGTATAGGTTGATCTGGAAAAATAAAATTGATTAACAACACTGACGGCTACTCTACAAAAAGAACAACTTTACCTGAACTTCAGTCATAGGAACAAACAAAACATATTCAAATTTCGCCGGTAAGAACTGTTGCAATAGTGCCGCCTCTCGTCGTTGTACGAATTTCGACAATTTCTTGTGTAACACAAAAGATCGTTGTTTCATAATCTTAATATCATGCTTGCCCGAATCTTTGTGTTGACCATTACGAATTGGATTCTCATACAGATTGGCAAACTCTTTTTCCGTGCCCAAGAATTTCGGCTTAATAAAGTTCACCATGGCATAATCTGAAAATGTCAATATCGGACAATATAGCGTACAAATCTAACTTTTGATAAAATCAGGCGCGGAACTCACATTCCTTAAGATTGTTCTGTATTGGCGTTCCAGTCAAAATAATTCGACGCGGCGTTCGTATTAGTGAAACAGCCGTACTCGTTGCTGATTTTCGATTCTTAATTATATGACCCTCATCACAGATAACTAGGTCAGCTCCTGCATGGAAAAACGTTGTTTAAGTGTTTTAGTCAACTTTTTGATTATTTTAATCTTACCCGGATCCAAAAGAGCATCACTGATTTTTTGCTTGATTTTATCAAGTCCTCCTATTGTCATTTGTTTTCGCCTATTTAGTGGATTTAGCACGAGCGTTCTGAACGCTTCGTAGCCCAACAACAGTATGCCGGATTTTCGAAATCCAGGCTTGCCACATTGCGACCATTCGTGCAGAATTTTCAGCTTATCCTGTATCGAGCTGAAATGAAATTTAGTGTGATAAAAACATTTGGTTTAAAACTAGATATGCCGCTGTACGTACTTGGAGACATGATCAAAAAAGCTATATATTTTTGGAAGACCCACTTTAAGAGGTCCCAACCACCGCTTGATTTCGTCCGCCCAATTCATCACCGTACTTTTAGGACAAAGTACCAAAATTCGACATGTATCCAGCTCTTTATTATTTATCACAGTATGTAGTAGTGCAACAATCTGCAAAGTTTTTCCCAAACCCATACAATGGGCCAGAATACAACCGGAACCAGGATTTCGTTGCAACGTCTCCACCGAACCGTAGGTATTATCATACATAAATTTGATACCTTCAAATTGATGTTCCTTTAAATGTTTAACAATTTCCGGATGCACTTTAATGAACTCTTTCGTCTCAGAGTTGTAATCAAGAACAAGCTCTCTCTCCGTGCCCTGGCTGTCGGAAAGAGCACTGGCAAGTTTTTCGTTTTTCTTTTCCAGTCGTCTTATACGCTCATTCTCGCGACGTTGTGCCGTTCTTGTTTCGCCCGCCAGTTGATCCTTTCGCAACATTGGCTTGATGCTACGCTTTGGTTGCTCCGGCTCGACAGGAACTTCTTCCAATTCAGAGTCACTGTCCAGTGTTACGATGTTATCCGTCGATCGACTATTTTGACGACGCCGCGATTCTTCAATTAACGTTTCAAGTGATTTATTGCTAGCCGGTCGATGAGTGGCCTTATCGAAAATATCGTCGAGATCATCTTCGGCGTCGTTAGCATTCGTGGGCGTACTTCGTTCAATGGCGTCCAAGTCGATTTCCTTTTCTTCCAACAACAAATTGCGCAACGAACGCGGCAAACCACGCGATGTTGATGGTTTTGAAACCGTTGAAACCGTGGAACGTGATTCTGAATCACTTTTATCCTTTTCATTGCTGTCGTCGAGCGATGGTTTTGGACTGTCTGCATCCAGAATGACAACGTCGTCGCTCATTCCACTCGGGCTTCGGTCAGCGGTTGATGGTTTGTCTGTACTAATTACTTCGGTTTTAGTAATGTCAATAACCGGTGGGACTTCATTGTTTTTGTCTTTTTCAGTGACATTGGGAGTTGTTTCATTGTCATCCACTGTGGGAGCGTCTGCCCCCTCAGTTGTTTCGTCCTGTTTATTAGCCTCCTCGTTAGCTTCCACGTCCGTCGTTGATTCCACGACTTGCGCATCTTTCTCAATAGGTCCTTCAGTTTCCATACGCTCTGCATCGGCGCCGACAGCATCCGGTTCGACAGCATCTGCTGCGTCTTCAATGTCAGCATCCTCTCCATCAGTTTCTACAGCTTTAGAAGGTCCCGCTTCAGAAATTCCAGTTTCATCATCATCGGCTTCAGCATCATCATCGTCGGCATCAGCATCCTGCTCATCATCTTCGGCACCCTCCACTCCTCCGTCATCATTGTCCATATCTGCGCTGAATTTTTCCAAAAATTTATCGATCATTGACGGACCATCCTCATCATCTGACGATGATTCTAATGCTTTCAAAACTTCACTATCCGAAACCAGGGACTCCAACTCAGAGTCACTACTTGAAGATTTTAGAATTTCTAGTTTGGCCTTTTCGTTGCACATTCGTAGAAAATCTTTTTCCGTCATTTCAGTCTCCTCAACCTGAAAATGGAATGGGGGATAAAAGTGAGAATAACATTAAAAACTGTAAACGAAGCATTGAATTGCAGAGTGTAAGCTGGTGGTGGGGGCGTTTAGAGGACTCTACTATATTTTCATTTGTATACCTGAACTTCTCTCTCGAAGACAACGCCTGCATGTCGTGGTGGAGAAGTTCGGTCCATGAGATCATGATTCAGATTACCCCCTCGATAGCACCTCACAATACATCGTTTTGGGAAGAAACGATTGTGTTCACGTATTGGCATAATTGTGTCTACTGATGTAAATGGTTCTGAGTAGACAACAGTGTTTTACGCTGCCTTTACGCGAGTGTCAGGCCTCGCCTGCCGATAGCTATTATCTTCATTGCCTCAATATGATATGTACGTGGAGCGGCGGACGGCAATATGACTTGGAATAAAGACCCCAACCATAGCTGGATATGCCATGGATCTATTTCAGGTATAGTCTACCGACTCTAGTGGGAGCTCTTTCCCACCATACTACCGCGCCGCGTATTCTACAATGTGTCTGACGAATGTCTTTTTGACCCGTAGGCCATTTTCCATGCACTACCCGCAGCGACTTAGACTACTACAGGTAGGACTTCTTCTTTTAGCGGTGCAAAGAAAACAGACACTGCATCGATGTGTATCGAATTATGTTTCGTCATCGTTCTGGTCTGTGGTCTCCAAGGACAAAAATATAACTGCCGCGATAGGGTTTCTCCCAGTGAAATACAAGTAAGATCGCTAAGTAACATATCGTAAGGCGCACCGCCACAGTTTACACAGGGTGGTACTACTGGCAACCATTGCTTCATTTCAAACCTCTACGGGACGGACACTCGTTTTTAAACGGCCAAGAGTTGCCAAAACGCCTGCCTGGCCTCAAAGGTTTCGATGCAGGGTTTGTAGTGTATGCAACTAAAGTATCGGTTCGAATGCCAGGCCACTTCAGTGTAGTTGCTGTTCGTTGTGGGTCCATTTTAGGTGCTCAGGTTTGAGAAGGATCGGTCATTGCATTGAAGGATCATACGTTGCAGGTTTACTGGGCAGCGTCGCGCAACACCAGGCTCTTCATCACCATCATTGCCACCTCCTCCCCCAAAAAATGTGATCTTGAATAAAAGAACAAGTTGTCAATCACAAAAAAGTAGACTGGGAGGGTTTCAAAACATTTACTTCGATAAAGTTCATCGAGCTACATCCTCCCACCAATGTGCACAAGGCCAAACGGAATTTCAGAAACGTCATTGCCAAAGCAGCGGCCCGTTTCATTCCTGTAGGACGTATCCCAAACTTCCCAAGGTTAGCCGATGAACGTCGTATGCGGGTGAACGGCTCAAGCGTAAAATCAGAAGACGGAGTCGCAGCTGAACGGTTGATACTGTACCATTGTACACTACGGACCAAGTTAAGAAAGTCATTGAGAGTGCTAACAACTCCAAGGCCCTCGGACCAGATGGCATTTCTATGGACATGCTTAAGCATCTCGACCCAGCTTTTAAGTACCTCATAGCCGTATTTGTCGATCTCCACGCTTGCCATCCCTTATATCTGGAAAACAGGAAGGATCGTTACCTGTGTCCAGGCTAGGAGAAGCGCTAGTCTCATCATCATCATCAAGATGGGCTAAATCAACCACGTCCTTGCCACAGAACTATTCTAGTGCGTTTGATAAGGTGAATCATTCAATGCTTCTCGCCAGACTGTTAAATATGCATGTTCCTGCGCAAAAAATAAGTTGGATTGCCAACTATCTAGCTTGTCGACATTCCAAACAAGGGAAATCAAATTAGGAGCTCCACAGGGAGGAGTACTCTCCCCCACTCTGTTTAACATCTACATGTCCGGTTTTCCTACACCACCGAAAGGAATCGAAGTGATTTCCTATGCGGACGATTGCACCGTTCTTGCCACGGGAGAGGATAAATTGCTATTTACCGCAATTACAGGCATTCTTACAAAGCCGAAACTTCTCCATTTCAGCGTCTAAATCGACATTTCTTACCACCTGGTCGGGAGATTGAATGATGACGTCAGCTCATCACGCTGCAGAAATATGTGAAAAGATGCACAGTAGGAACATAATTCTCAAAGCACCTGGGGCAAATATAAAGAGACTCTACTAAATACTTAAAAAGCGATAGGTCGAGCAGCCGCTGATTATGTAGCCCCAGTTTGGTCACATAATTGATGTGACACAAATTATTGCAAATTTCAGGTCTGCCAAAATGCTGCAACTTCCCAACTTTGTTAGGACTTCTGATCGTGCCTTAATTAATACCTTTCTCGCATAGACCCAGACATCCAAAACATCTGTCGTAACTGCGCTGGCCGCTGGCGCACCTCATGATGTGTGCCATTTGTTTCAATGACCAGCTGATCTTACCCCATTTCACTGTGGGAAAACCCTATCGCAGCAGCTATGTTTTTGTCCCTTGACATCTCGAACGAAAACAACGACGAACCATAACTTGAATCCGCATAGATGAACAGCTGTGTCACATCTTTCTGTCCCGCTAAAAGAAGAAGCAAATGTCCCCGGTGGAGCTATGCCAAATTGAATATGACGCAAACATGAAAAGATATGATAGTCCACTGTCCGAATGGAATGAGGTATCGACAGACAAATGGACGTGCGCTGGCACTTCTTGATGGGGTTTTTAAAGGTTTTTTTTTTATCAGCACATGAGCAGCAATACTTTTAGGAAGGAAAATTTTGGATCCTTTGTTAGTCTCAAATTTTTTCAACAGCACCGCATGTAAAGTAGTAAATCATTTATACTCAAGTTAATCACTGACCAACTTTGTTTTCAGTAGAAGGCAGAGATCTAATGAAACGCGGAGCTTTGGTAGGTAACGACACAACGGCAGAATGAGGTGCAAAAGGGCGCTGATATGATATCACGTGGATCTGTAGAAAGTCCTTCCATCACTGATGTGTCATTCGATGTCTTGTGGGACTAGCTAGCAATGAGCCGCGTGGATTGCCTTAGTTCTGGCAGTTTGCTCCAATGCACTGAAGCTGTGACACGTCTCCGATCTCTAATTTGATACTTTGTTCTACAGGAATGGTTCTGCTTCACAAAAATTGGAGTACACTGCAGAGCACGCCTCCGCGTCAGCATGTTCGTTTGCTGTGATACATGCGTGGCCAGGAACTCATAGTTGTGATACTGATATGTTTCATATTGTTGAAGCCCGTTTTATTCAAATGACCAACTCAAAGCAAGTGGTCAGAGAAAATTGTGCATCATGCTCCTCAAGGAGGAAATGAAATAATTGCGACCTCTTCGATATGAAACTTACCGAGCCGCAATTGCTACGAGTCACACTAAAGGAAGAAGAAAATTAGCTTTGACAGGGTGTTTTAAGATTAGACGAGGGCAAAGTCGAAGTCCTTGCAATAACATGGGTAATACGCCAGGAAATTTGAGCTTAAATTCGACGAAACTTCGAAAAAATCAGGAGAATGCTGGACTTTCGCTATTCGATTTGTGCTCACCTAACGGTGCCAGTAGTGCACTTTTTTCTATATATGTTTAACAAAATTTCTATAACGGTAAATTTTAGCAAACAAAATATAGTAAATTTGTAGCCTATAAAAAAATTCTGATAACGGTACATTTAACAAGAGTATATGGCGAATTTAAAGCTTCTATGGCGCCAAATAAAATGCCGAAACTTCCCGGCAATGCGGCTCTCCAAAGGGACCTACGATTATACCCAAACAAGTTCTCACTTAACGGGAAATTCGGTCATGATAGATTTGTAGCTTTTTTGGCTCCCAAAGTTGAATGCTATGCTAAGCATGCGAACTTAAGAGTGGTACGAGAACTCAAACAATACAATGAAGGCATTTTCTAAAAAATTATGAATACCGCTATAAAGGTAACATTTACTGAATGGTCACCTATCATGAAATTGTAGCTGCAGTGGACTCAAATGAAGTGCTCAACGTTGCGCGCTCCTAAAAAGATGCCCCGCGCAGTCATGCTTTCAAATGTACGGGTTGATTTTTTGATATTTTCTATGACGGCATCCTTTACGAAAGAATCGTCTGTGACGAATTTGTACCTCTTGTGACTCGCCGCTGGGACTATCGGCAGTTGTTTTACAGAAGCCAGCTTAGGGAACCTAGTGATTTACGCCAGTGAAGCAATCAAAACTACGCAGCTTTGACAGTTAACGGTTCACCTTAAACTTACTGAGCGGAAAACAAAAGCTGTTCATCCGTAAGCGTAAATGCTCTCTAAATATCAGAGTAGGAAGCAGGATCGATTCTGCGCTTAAATTTGGAAATTATCTAAGGAAGACTAGGCCGCAACCAAGAAATGGATACACTTTTTAATCTTTGATATTTAAAATTGGATCAAAGGGAACATGGCAGGTGGAAGACTATTTATCCGAATCCCTAACGGGAGACGGTGGATACCGCCAAAAAGTGGATAATTTCAAGCTGCACGTCTCGCCGAAGTGTCTTAGCTGCAAAAGAGTAACAGTTCTTCGACTGCCCTAAATTTGCCGCGGATCTTTGAAAACTGGATGTGAAATTGGAGCAAATGTCAAGCCCGCAAATATGGATCGACTGTAGGATAAAATAAATAACAGTCGCGACAATCCAACATTGGACTAAGGCCGCAGGATGTGTAAGTGACATCCTATTTCCAAGATCTTATTTGCTTTTTTGTTGAGGTAATGAGATCAGCATCACGCTCAGCAGTGTTATTTATCCCCATAAATGGGTACTCGTTTAACATCTGAGTGAGATCATAGTCCGTCACAAGCTCATGAGTTCGAAAAACACCACGGATCACGGTGAGATTCGAACTCATGACCCTGTGCACCGAAGGTGCGCGCACTAACCGCTAGACCAGCCAGACTGTAGTATGAAATAACATTATTGCGGACTGTCACACAGCATCTATAAAGCCAGCCAAGAAATTATGAGGATGTCTACAATTCCGGATGAGCACTAATTAGCCGAAGCCCAACATTTATTGTTCCCTTCCTGTAAAGTAATGTCGAGAAGTGGCCCCGCAGGAAGAGAGACAGGTGAGCTCTGGATTTAGTCGGTAGAAATCATAAAAACATACCTCTGAATTGCTATCGTCGCTACCCAAGTCGTTTTCCACTTCTTTTAGCACATCAAGCAATTTCTTTGTAGCCTTACTTCTGTAAACAGGCGTCGGCTTGTCACTGGGACCCGGAGCATCGGGATCGATGAGCCTCAATTTCTTGATTCCCGAAAATTTCAGCAATCTGCAACAAAAATAATCATCAACTATTTGCAAAACTTATTACAAGAAATCGCAATACTTTTGTATTTCTTTATCCCGAAGGTCATCATAGTAGTCTTCTAAATCTTCATCGCTTAATTTTGTCACTGCCACTACAGCTTCTGCCTGGAGTTTGTCGTCGGACTCTATAATATCTTTGATAGACTTTCGGTTCGACTCAATATCAGCGTCTTCAATGTCGCTAGCATCGTCGGCATCGTCCGCCTTTTCAGCAGCTACACTTATTTCGGGCATTTCTTCATCCACAACGGCATCTGGTGCTGCGATTGGTATTTCCGTCGGATTATCCTCAACTACATTCTCATTTTCTTTGTTACTTTCATCCATCGCCACCTCATCACCTCTTTCTTCACAAGCCGATTGGATTTCTTCTTCATTCTGTGATGGCAAATTTTCCTGTGACATTTTTTCGCTTCTCACTTCATACTTGGACAAGTCTAAATCTTCACTTTCGCCAACATTTGAATGCGTGTATTTAGATAAGTCCACGCCATCACAATTCGAACGTGTTTCAAGCTCATCCGCCTCGGTATTTAAGAATTCTTCCGAACCGGCGGCTGATAAATCCGAATAGCTCGGGGACTTTTCCAATTTTTCCTCATCCGGGGCATTTTCCTCAGCTTCTACTTCATCCACCGTGTCATTTGGTTCGTTAACATTTGAACTCACTGGAGTCTTTGGCGGAATAACATCCATCTCATCGTCATAGTCGAATTCACTACTCGAGTAATCGGACGACGACGACGAGGGATTCAAAAGACGTCTTTTTGCCCTTTCGTTCATTTTCGCTCGTTTCTCTTTCGAGATTATCCTTTCCGTTTGTGTGCTCATGTCAGCGTACGCACTTTTGCACAAAATACTTTTAAAGTCAACTAACAGCTGATCCATTACTGTATCCAAACTCGTATTAGGATCGGGCTTTTTGCAAAACTCGAGCAATCTATTTGCAAAGTTCTTCAATTCAGCTAATTTAGTTTTATCCGCTTCCGATAGATGTGACTCAGTCATTTCATCCGCTTGTTCTTCAGTTGGAACGATCAAACTGGCGATTACTTTGCTCTTATCATCGACTTCTGAATCAGAAGTATGCATCTCCGAATCGTAAAATTCATTGGGCTCGGAACGATTTTCAGAAAAGAGAACGGAAGGTGTCGACCCTGATTCGGTGGATGATTGTGGATTGTTTTGTGGCGGTGGAGGTGAGGATGGGTCTTTCTCAGCTGCTGTCGCAGCATCCGATTCACAATTTTGTTCAGTTGGCACATCCTCTTCGACATTGACTTCAGTTTTGTCCTCATGTTCATCCTCTTGAGCTTGACCTTCTGATTTGCCCTCGACAGAGTTTTCTTCTTCTATTTCTTCTTTGTCGTCCGATTTCTCTTTTAGGGAATCTTCTTCCTCTTTGTCATCTGATTTCTCCTCAACAGAATCTTGTTCCTCCTTATCCTCTGTTTTTTCTTCAATAGTCTCAGATAATTCGCCGGACACTAATAAAAAGAAAATTACATTTTTTTGTACATAAAAATAAAATATCCGATCTTACCGTTCTGGCTTGGTTGATCATCTATCACCAGCTCTTCCTTGCATACGGTCTGATAGGGAATGTCGCAAGAAAATTCACTTTGATTATCGTCCTCATCCTCATCGTCTACTTCGGCGTCTTTCTCGGCTGGAATTTCGGCCCGGTCATTTCCGATATTACCCTTATGAGGAAAGCGTATTGTCTCATTACTCGCCACACTGTCATCATCACTGTCCGATACAGCTTCTTTTATCTTCATATTTTCCAAAAATGTTGCACCATTACTCCTTCTGGATGCCAACAAATCTAATAGACACGATTCTTCCGTTGGAATCATATCATTTATCACATAGCTTGCCACAATTTTAAAATTTATTTTAGGACTTATATAATTATGATCATTCAGTGCTTCCTGTATTATACAATCATCGTCGTCCGGGTCCTTACTCAAATTACCCTCACCCTGATCCTCCATCATTGAGTCACTTACTTCCATCTCCATCTTCACAACCGGGACAGAGTCGGTAGTTATTTCAAATAAAATCTCCTCCTGTGGTTGATCCATATCGCCATTCTCTTTGGGACTCATACATGGCTCATCCGCATGCTTCATAAGCGATGAATCTTGTTCCGCCTCTTCTCGTGGTGACGGAGGTGGAAAGTTTACAAGATCATAGCCCATATCGGGATCGGTGTTCATCAACTCATCCGTATCCAAATCCATTTCCATTGTGAATCCTTCAATCGTTTTGTTGGGTTTTTTCAAACTCTTTAGGGCAAATTCATCGTCATCGCTAAAGACGTTTTTCTCCAGCGCCACGGAAGACAATAAATTGTCTGCCGCCTCATCGTCTAGCATATTCGAAATTGACGATTTCGTCGGAGGCGGCGCCTCTGGATATGATGGTTGTCCAATGCATTCGTCTCTTGTCGCGTCAGGATTCTTTTCAATCAAATTTAAACAATCAGTCATAGCATTGTCATACTCTTCAGTTAGGATGAATTCCATTGCTGATCATAGTCCGTGGAAGGTGCTTCTCCTGTAAGTAGACAAATTAAATATATTATGTAAGCGTTTTTAATTTATACTGTAAGCAGAAGTACAATACTATTTTTGACATTGACCCACATTGACCTGCCAGAAATCTCAGGCAACTATAGAATATTAAAAACTTAATGAAGTATCGTTCTCCGTACTCATTTGAGGGCGCTATTACACAGTCATATATTCGTAATATATATTATAATAGATATTATCATATCCTTAAGCCTACTTGATTTCGTTTAGTGTACGTGTAAAAAATTAACTGAATGAATCGAGTAGGCTTAGTTATATGACTAGAAATATGACTATAAATATGACTGTGTCATGGAGCCCTGATCCTTTACTACTCGAGAAGACAAGGACTTACTAAAGCTGTATAATGTGCTGTTGTGGAGCAGCACTTCACACTTATGGTGACACGACCATTATTAACGGAACTGACCACCATGTGAAATGTCGTATACAGACGTGTCAGACTCGCGGCCCGCATGCGGCCCTCCTCGCAGCTTTGTGCGGCCCTATTTTTTTTTTACTGGACAATACTAAGCCTCTTCATGAAACTGTTCTGTCCCAAAATGCTTTTAATAAAAAATAGGTTGGCTTTACCGAACATGAATTGAGATTTATTTGGAAAAATGGCAAACTTTAAAAACTACGGAAATCTTGGAATTGGTGACTAAGGCCCGTATTTATGAACATTCCTTAACTCAAGGAGACCTTGAGTCAAGGATGCCGAAATTCAATAAATTAAATGTCATTTTCCATACTTTTCCATAGAAATCACTTATATTCACGAGTCAATGCATCCTTGATTTAAGTTTGAGTTTCTCCATTGGCAACCTCACTTGAAGTCAAGGTAGCTACCCACCTTCCTTGAAATATAATATTTCAAGTCTATTGAAAACTTAAGGTCTCCTTGAGTTTCGCCTTAAATCAAGGATGCGTTGACTCCTGAATATAAATGATTTCTATGAAAAAGTATGGGAAATGACATTTAATTTATTGAATTTCGGCATCCTTGACTCAAGGTCTCCTTGAGTTAAGGAATGTTCATAAATACGGGCCTTAGTCACCAATTCCAAGATTTCCGTAGTTTTTAAAGTTTGCCATTTTTCCAAATAAATCTCAATTCATGTTCGGTAAAGCCAACCTATTTTTTATTAAAAGCATTTTGGGACAGAACAGTTTCATGAAGAGGCTTAGTATTGTCCAGTAAAAAAAAAAAATAGGGCCGCACAAAGCTGCGAGGAGGGCCGCATGCGGGCCGGTAACATCGTTCAAGGCAGTTTTGGGCAGCGACATTCCGCGCAACCAAATCGCGAACACCACGGAGTGCAATGCGGAGAAAGCGCTCAAGTATCTGGAGAACCAGAACGATAGGCTCCACATTCAGGAGGGTGCTCCGCGAGACACGCGAGGGCGAAGGCCACGCTCTCGATAGACCCGATCTCTTTCGCGGCAATTGTCAAGGCTGCATTCAGCCTAAACTACAAGTTCAGCAGGGTCACCTTCCACCCTAAAACTTGGAAGCGCGAAATTAATGTTAAACCTCCCGCTGCTATTGAGAGCTCAGTCGAATCTCGGAGTCCACCAACAGCTCCCACCGAGCAGGAGATGGTCGGACTATCAGCGGACGAGGAGGTCGAGCCACCAACTGACGAGGACGTCAGAGGCACAGAGGAAGATGATGTCCAATCCCCTCCCTCAGAAACCATAATCCATATGGAGACTGAGGAAGGGGATTCGACGAAGCAAAAAGGACGGATCGAACCCGTGGACGACAGCCATGAACCTGACGACTAACGTATCCCTGGGAGTGCTGCAGGCTAATCTGCATCACGCCATCACAGCCTCGGATACGGTAGTTGCCTGGGCTTAGCTCTTATTCAGGAACCGTGGCAAGTACGTAGAGATATAAAGGGACTCAAGGTAAGCGGGTCCTCAGTTGTATATGATACTAGTTCGAGTAGACCGCGGGCTTGTATACTAATCAGAAACAGTTTAAACTTTATATATCTTACAGAGTTCAGTAACAGTGATCTGACTGCGGTCTGCATCACACTAGACGACGACACCAAAACGAAGCTCGTTGCGGTGTCAGCTTACTTCCCTGGAGATGGGGAGATTCCAGCATCACAACTTAAAAGTCTGGCGGACTTCTGCGGCAGAAACAAGGCGATTCTTATCGTCGGATGCGACGTTAACGCCCACCACACAGTATGGGGAAGTACAGACATTAACACAAGAGGTGAGTACTTATTAGAGGTATTCTCCAGCCTAAATGTTAGCTTACTCAATACAGGTAGCAAGCCTACCTTTGTCACTAGATCGAGGCAGGAAGTACTCGATCTAACTTTTGGTAACCAACGGGCTGAAAACTGGATGGGAAACTGGCATGTACTCGTATCTGACGAAACTTCAATGTCAGATCACAGGCATATCAGATTCCAGCTTACAGTGCCCATAACAATGTTGCGAGAAAGGCGTATATAACAGCTAACTGAGTGGGACACCTACAAAATCTCTCTGCGAGAGAGATTATCCATCATCGACAGGACTCCAGCTGGCTAAGTCTGGACAGCCTGGTCTCGAATGTTACCAGGGCCATAGTGACCTCTTTTGAGGAAAACTGTCCCCTCAGAAGGACCAAGGACAATAAGGGAGTACCCTGGTGGACTCCAGAGCTCTCGAGATTAAGGAGACTTACAAGACGACTCTTTAACAGAGCCAAAAGGACAGGGGAGTGAACTGACACGTATCACTTCCAACTTAATGAATACAACAAGAAAATCAGGTCTGCCAAATTGAATTCCTGGGGAAAATTCTGTGAAGGTGTTGAATGCACTAACACAGCTGCTAGACTCCATCGAGTTATGACTAAAAAGGACACTGAACACATAAGCACCATAAAGCACCCTGATGGGCGCTACACGACTGACGCCCTCACGACGGGCGAGTTACTCCTTAGCACCCACTTTTCCGGAAACAAGATGGCAGGAAATACGACGACAGGATGGCTTTGCAGAATCCTTTCCACCAGAAAAGTCGTCTGCCAAATCAACGAGCTATCTCTCCTTGCTGAGTTTACGAGAGGCTGACCACAAGGGGGCGTACTCTTGCCCTTCCTGTGGTGCCTGGTTGCGGACGAACTTTTGTGGAAGCTCACAACCAATATGGCTTCTCCGTGCAGGGTTATGCCGACGATGTGTTACAGTTGTAAAGGGTTTGTTTGAGGAAACATTACCTGACTTACTCGAACCAGCACTAAAAATAGTTCAAGAATGGTGCAATGCGAACGGGCTCCGAGTAAACCCATCCAAAGCGGTCATCATACCATTCTCTAGGAATATAAATCATTACATCATCAACACCCATCTACTAATTGGGAATCAAGTCAAATATCTCGGGGTAATCCTCGACAGTAAACTTTACTGGCAAAAGCATGTCGAAGCGGCGGCTGAAAAAGCCACCAGAGCCCTGTGAACATGCAAAAAATTCGTAGGGAAAACCTGGGGTATGAAATCCTCCATTATGCTCTGAATTTACAGAGTAATAGTTAGACCCACTCTAGACTACGGTGCTGTGGTCTGGTGGAAGAGAGCCCTGACTACGGAGGGTAAGTCTGTGTTAGGCAAGGTACAGAGACTAGCATGTCTCATTACCACCGGTGCACTCCGACCTTGCCCTAGCAGCGCTCTAGAGGTGTTCCTTCACCTACACCCAGTTGACATACACCTCGAAACCGAGGCAAAACTGGCACTGGCACGACTCATCGCGAGCGATGCCAATCTGGAGCTTACCAAGGAGCAGCTAACATCTCTCAACAACATCACTATTGCGAACATGCCTTCCGATCACCTTCCAAAAGAGATCTCATGTGGTCGCCGTTTCCAGGCTGAAACATGGAGCAGAGAGGAGTGGCAGTTAAATTCGCTAAGCTGCACCCACAGACCATAAAATGGTTTACTGACGGTTCCAAAACACCCGAAGGTTCAGGAGCAGGTGTGGTTGGTCCAGCTCACACGGTATCTATACCTATGGGGCACCACACTACTGTCTTTCAAGCAGCAGTGCACGCAATTGCAACCTGCACCGATCTATGTTTGCGTGCTAACTATGTAAATAAACGAATAGCGATAGGCCAATCATTTGGCTCAAATGACGGATGCTTTGCATCGTGAAAGTCGAAGTGCTTCTTTAAAAATTAATGCTGACGACCTCCTCAAAATTACAAAAACAAAAAAAAATGTACAACAGGCTCTAGATCGGAATCCTCAGGGGACCGATGCAACCGGTCGTGTGGGACGACCCTAATACATGGAGGAGGTCTGTTGAGGTAGAGGGAAAATCTAAATGCAACCAACCAATGTCAATGCCCTATGTCCCAAGGGAGTAAAACGAAACCAGAAAGAGAGACTGACTACTGGGAGATAGGGTCGATTTATTTTATTAAAAAAAAGAATCGTACAAGCAATCCTACAATCCTTGGTAGAAGTTGGAGAAAATTGAGTTTTGTTTTTGGGTTAAATGACAAAAAATTAACTCAGTGAAAACCAAACCACTTATCCGATTTTAGTGCGGTGAGTTTTATTTTTTATGTAGCTTTGTTGGCAGTGAGAATCATCTTATTTCGCTAATCTTGCTAGTCTAGTTTAGAGACATTAAGGTTAAGTCGTGTAAGAAAATTATGTTTTTCAAATGCCTGTGGTAGTTAAAGGGTTGAGGATTGGGGGTATGTCCCGTACACATTTTGTGCTATAAATTACATAGGAAATTATTTTTCGGTGTGTTTTTGCAGTAGTTTCCGGACACTACGAGTATATGCTACCTTCATACAGAGAAAAATTCCAGGGAAAACATAGCTTTTTTTTAGGTTTTTCCTAGTCTGAGTCATGAACTGAGGAATGGAGCTTGTGACTCCGCAAAACAGTTGTATTCGAAAGTAATAAAAATATCTCGTCGAAGGAAAAACTGTACTGTACCCATTAGGGTTGTTCCAATCAATATCGACTTTTGACAGTTTAATAAGAAACTACTAGGCGGGCAAAAAGTAATCACTCTATTGGAAATCGCTGTAACTTTTTTTCCCTTCTTTTTTTTTCTTTCATTTTTTTCCTAAACGGCATCTGCAATAGTGAATGGGGCCTCAATATATTCATAAGCGAAGTAAACAAACGTAGAATACGAACTGTCAAGCCATGAATCGATTTACTCCTAAGGAACGCGGGCATATTCTCAAGGAATCATTTCCGTGTCGGTTAATCTCTCGTTTTTGGTGATTTGCACTGGCCGGCCAGATCACCCGATTTAACTGTTCCAGACTTTTTTCTACGGGGTTTTTTGAAGTCGCGGGTTTATGTACGACAACAAGCCTCAGACTCGTGAAGCCCTTAAGGTAAGCTGACCAGACGTACAGCATTTTAGTAAAATGCATACTAAAGAAAGGGGTTTGCAAGGGTTTTTAGATAAAGTATTTTCCAACAATATGTCCTTCGAATCCGTTAAGTTGACGTTAGGAGCCCAGGGACCCGGAGGAATGGAATGCATAAGCATACTCTTCTCCAGAAATATCGCAACCGGGATAAGCCAACCTTCCACTGCTCTGGAGGTTCTCCTCAGACCCCACTCCATAGCTACCTATGCCTGGAAAGCCATCACCAGCTTAAGGCCCAACAAGGTTTCTCTATTCTCTATTGCAATAAACGAAACGAAGCTTAGGCACTTTGCGGGCATCATGAAAAGCCAGATGTCAGATGATAGAGATGAACTTTCTGAAATATATTTTTTAATCTTATTTTGAGTCTTCTTCCTTGTTATAGCTTTTCTTATTAAAACATACGTTTAACATGCTGATGATTTTTTTTATCAAGGAGAACCAGTGGTGTAGATAGCTCGGAGGGGAAGAGGATCATTTGCCAGGATTATTGTTCTTTAAGCGCAAGGGAAATGCATTAAATTAAGGGGTTCTAAATAATGAATTTAAGTAATTCACCACAATTTTGCTATGCTTTTCTGCCGAATAAAAAAATCCTTCAGTCGTTTAAGGTCTGCTGACAAGATCGAAAAAAGAGATGTCGCTTCAAGGTTTAAATGTTTTGAAATTTTTGCTTTGCTTTAGCTGAGATTTCGAAGGCATAGGTGTGGCACAGCGAAGAAAATGTAGTATGTCGACGAACAACGTGGCCCTAGAGATCAAATCTAGATTTTCATAATCCGCTCCTTAATGCAGGTATACCTACTTAATCGAAATTGGATTAGAGACTCCTGATATACGGGCGCATCTTAGGAAGAACTGATAAGTTTATAGAATCGCATAGAGATTTCAGAAAACGCTCCACACCTTGAACGTTGAATCCTGGAAGGTTGTGGGGTGAAGTTAAAATTGAAGGTTCGCCTGCGATATCGAGCGCAAATGTTAATGTTAAGAATCGTTCCCCACTGGAGATGGATGCGCTAACAATAGACCTCAGTGAGTGGTTTGTCTGCAGCATACAATAAAATTCTGCAGATCGAGAAGGCAGGACGTGAAGACGTTGAGTGAATGAGATGGTTGCGATTTCGTTCGAGAAAAAAAACTTTCATAAATAACTGTATACCGGGTAGCATGAAGCAGTATGGCTTAAGCAAGTTAGTCCAGCATGCCACACAATTGGAACCCTATTGTATCATTATCCCACAATACTGATTTTCGCTATAATGCAAAATTATCTTAGTAAATTTCACCTGATCTGTTCTCGTGGCATAGTCGGACTATCTTAAAAACAACGCTGAATGAAATCCAAATCACATGTACGCCAGTATACGCTAGGAATTGTCAAAACTCTAGCTAAGTAACAATTGTGAAATTGCAAATATTTAAAAATTGTTAATTCCGAAATCCCCTTGTGGATGGCATTTTGCTAGATATGGTTATGAAATGTACCCAAGGTCTGGCAAACACTCAGGTGAACATTGAAAACTTTAGGGCTCCCTGTTTAGTATCAACAGAACCTTGCCTTCCCAAGGTTCACCACATATTTCCCAGAACAGCGCCTACTATTCTTTCTCAATTATGTTCACGAAGTCTCACTTATGAAATAAATAAGAATATGAAGTCATTTTATGGAATGGATGATGGTGGCAGCCTTGTATGATATTATTCTTCCGACAAATCGGTGTGAAGGAGAGGGGGATGTGTATGCCTGTGGATTTGCCTGAAAACCGAAATTCGTCAGTATGTGTTTGTGTACAGCATTGGTTCTTCGGGAGTCTGGTCAGCTTACCTTAAGGCGACTGTTCGCCAGGAATGCGAAAACCTGTCGCCCGATATTCTGGGAAGAGTGATGGAAAATGCCATAAAACGGGCCCGTATGGTAATCAACAATTGGCCGATATCATTTTTTCGACTTGATACAATAAATTCTAGGGGATTAAACAAACGTATTTTATAAGCAAAACCGAAGTTTTTTTTATTAAGAAAAATACAGCAAAAGAACATCGAATTATTACTTTTGGCCCACCTTGTATGTATAATAGCTATAAATTTGCCATACACCACTTTTTAGTCCATATTACCGTTCGTCGAGATATTCAGATTTGAGGGTTTTTGACCCTCTGTAGCACCGCTAGCGGCCCTCGTACAGACGGGGACTTTTGGAGTTTTGTTTAGGACTTCAAAAGGAAGGCTCATGCGAAAATTCACTTTATAACGGTTAAAGATAGAGGTGTCATGTGGAGCATTTATTCTACCCAAATGAGTTGTGCTATCATCCAGTGTTGTATGTACCATGAGTCGTGAGACACCCTGTACATATCCTATCCGCACATGTACGGAAATTTTGGACCACGCTGAGATTCGATCCCCGGACCTCTAGATCAGTGGTTCCCAAACTTTTCGAATACGCGGAACCCCTGAGATCGTCAAATTCGTTCGCAGAACCCCAAAAATGGGTCGTTAATACTAGACGAGCGTTGATAGACAAGATAAAACGTTCATCTTACCCATACAAGGAGAAAAGTGTGTTATTAGAACAAAGTATCAATATTTTGTTGAAGTATGTATATTGTTATTAAAAAAAATGGAGCAATTTAATGAGAAACATGTGCCTGGTGATTGTTACATTAGGCTGAATATATGACAGAGCTACTCGCATATCCTCCTCCGTTCCTGAGGCTGTCACGTTTTCTTGTGTTTATATTGAGCATAGTTGAAAATCCGATTTCACATAAATATGAAGTTGAAAACAATAGGAGGATATTTAAAGCTTTTTTTTTGCAAAACAGGGAATTTTTCCTTGACGGATATCAAAAATTCTTCAGGCGAACATTCTGCAAATTTTAATCTTAAACCTCGATCAGAGAAAAGCGACGTTAGTACTTCTTCTTCCGGCAAAGTGAAATTTGAAATATTGCATGCCACAAAGAGATTTCTTATCCAATCAAACTGTTGTGTGTTTAACAATAGGGGAAATATTTTTCAACCGTTTTAGGTTTCCAAATGCTCGACTATTAGGTTTTTGATTTTATCACTTGCGGTATTGAGGGATGGAAACATTTCCAGGTTTCCCTCTGCAACATGCCTCTTCAAAAGTAATAGTTTGCCTTTCATGGCATTTATTTTATCAGTATACGTCAAAATATTTTCGTCCTTACCTTGATTTGAACGACGTGAAAAAATTAAAAATGTCTGCCAAAATGCAGCGCCAACTTTCATCTTGAAGGTATGCCATGAAACTCTTTAACAGAACGAGCAAGTAAACTATGCACAAAGGTTTTTCTATAGTGTGTCGGTGTACTATTATGTCTCTCATGTATTTATACACAAATTCCTTAAAACTGCCAAATACAGTTAATGCGAAAACTGATGGCAATAAATTCAGAATTAGTATTATTGCCCCAGGGTTCCGCGGAACCCCGTTTGGGAAGCATTGCTCTAGATTACTAGCATCGTAGAGTGCGACTCTACCAAGTGAGTCACAGAGCGTCGATTCTGCTAAATTCAGGTTTTTCGAATAAATTTACCGGCTTAGTGGCACAACTAGTGTTTATCAATTCTAGTATATGGGCGGAAATTTAAAGCTCAAACTTTGAAATTGCACACAAGATATGAGAAGCCTTTTGTTCAGTGTCACAGTATTTAAGGCTGATTAATTGATTCATGGAAATGGCGGATCGTATATCTTTTGGCGTGGCTCAGTTAAATAAAAATTGGAATAAGATATAGGGTGTTTTTTTCTAGACGTGTGGTTTTCAATCTGGCATAACTTTTTTCTGAGTTGGTTTTTTTGACAGCTGTCACTTGATTTATGCTCAGCTTAGTTTGCCATTTCATACACTGAAAAAATTGGGCTATCTAACATTAAGAAACTCTTTTCTCATTTGCAAAATTCCCGAATTCAGACAAAATTTCTCAAAATGTGACAATTTCTTCTTGAATCGATCCTATTTTCAAGACCTTCTTTTGAGAATTAGGAAGTAGATTGAAGCCTTAACCATTATTCTCAATTCAAGCAAACAAATGCTTGATAATAATTTTTTTGACATTTTCCATGCAAAGCTCGTGGAAAAGCTTTATTTTATCTTATATTGGAGCGTTGTAGTAGATTAGTCAGAAGTGTCTATGGTTCAGTGGGTAGCGCGTTTGACTGGGAAGAATGGCGTTATGTGTTCGATGTTGGTTGGATGCAAGTTTCTTTTTTATTTTTGTTTAGATTCTCTTGTCTTTTTCATAAGAAAAGTTTGCTTGATTCAAAGTTACTTTTCCTTAAAGCGCTGCTAATGGCATTTCACTTGGATCAGTGTGACTAATTCTCAAATGAAGAGAAATATTTCTTGACTGTTTTTTGTTGTCTTTTTATCTTGATTTGAGCCATATTTTCTTTACTTTAGCAGGCGATTTGGTTCAGTGTAATAAATAGACTTACTCCGGAACAACGTTTGCAAATCGTGCCCAAAACGAGATGGCCACCGATCCCGAATTCCCAAGAAAATTTTGTTTAGCGATGAAGCTCACTTTTGGTTGAATGGGTATGTTAATAAACAAAATTGTCGCGTTTGGAGTGATGCTAATCCACAAGCCATTGTTGAGACGCGCGCCGTTACATCCTCGAAAAGTCACTGCTTGGTGTGCTCTATGGGCAGAGGGAATCATTGGTCCATATTTCTTCAAAAAATAAGCCGGCCATAATGTTACAGTCAATGGGGAACGCTATAGAGCCATGGTTAATGACTTTTTCGTGCCTGAATTGGAGGATGTTGATGTGGAAGAACTTTGGTTCCAACAAGACGGCGCTACATGCCATACAGCCAACAAATCAATCAATTTATTGAAGGAAACTTTTGGTCAGCGCATTATCTCGCGTCGGGGGCCTGTGATATGGTCTCCAAGATTGTGCGATTTAACACCGCTGGACTATTTTTTATGGGGTTATGTGAAGTCGCTTGTCTACGCAGATAAGCCCGAAACGATTGACGCCTTGGAAGAGAATATTCGGCGCGTTATTGCTGACATACGGCCCTAATTGCTGCAAAAAGTGCTCTAAAATTGGGCCTCTCGGCTGGAATTTATTCGAGCAAGCCGCGGTGGCAACTTGCCATCATTTTAAAAACATAATGGCAAACCCTTATCTTTATAGTAAAGCTAAATTCTTGGTCATATCATTAAATTATATGCGTTTTATTTCTTCTTGAAAACCACACCTCTATAAAAAAAACACCCTATACATAAGATAATAAAATAAGATTTCGGCAAAACAAAATTTTTAATCGAATTTTACGCATACTAATTAGCCGATAAAAGGAGGGATTAGCCATAATAACGATTTTTTACAAAACACCCTTTACAAACATATACACATATGGACAAAAAAATAAGTGCAACCCTCATGAATCTATTTATGCCAAATTTTCATAGCATTTTTAAAATTGTAATATTCGAAATAGATAGAAATTATAACAATTTAGATACAACAATACCAACGGAACCGAAAAAGTAAATGGCATCCCCTAATTATCTTAGCCCTTCCCGATATAAACTTTGAAGTGGATATTTAGCTTGGTCAAAAGTATAAGTACACCATCGGTTTTCTTAATTTTTTGACAATAACTTGGTATTTTTCGTAAGGATATGTTTTTTTTTATTCATTTGTGCATACAACAAGCGTTAAATTAAAACAATCAAAAATACTTAAAGGGCGAAAAACGCATGGTAGGTACGTAAAAAGACGCTAAAGTTCCACCAAGCTTTGAAATGGCGGAAAAATGATTCTCTCAATAACGGAATAAGCCAGCTAAGCATTGTATTTACTGTGTAATTCATTAAAAACGAAATAAAAACACTCTCAAATGCGGTTAGGTCCATATAAGGGCCAAAAGGATAACTGTCGATCTCATTATCACTATGTCAAAAAAGTTCCCTTGGCATAATTGATGATTTTCGTGGAAAATATTGAAAAATTGTAATCTTTTTTAAAAGTTAATCGAAGAATACAAGAAGTAAAGCAGTTTTGGCAAAAAGTTTAGAACTTTCCATTGTGACGTCAAAAAGTGTTGACGGTACAAGAAAATTTTGGAGGAATAGTTCTTCTTATTCCAGACCGAACAATGAAAAGTCACAGAATATTCTGTCTTTTTTATGAGATCGTAATAAATTTGATTGGAGAGACCTTCTCTTATGATTATATTCTTCATTCAGGAAAAACAAATCTGATATACGCTACATCAATTGGCTATTTCCCATGGAGGCGAAACAAAGACACACGAAACATGGTCTATGATTTTTTCATAGTTTGGTTTCGTTCAAATATACCTAAAAATTGTTACTTTGAGGCAATTTCCGCATAAGACATGTTTGTTGAGAGTCCTAGAATATTCTACTGAAGAACCCATACACTTTAAATGAAGATTTCAGCAGGATATCAACCCTAACCATTCCTCACACGCTAGTCAAGGATCCGCTTCAACTAAATCGAGTGGCTTTTCACGTTGTTACTAGAGTCAAATTGAATCCAGAATGTTTAGAGAGACTTGAATCAACGAATTAGAAACAAAGTTTGCCACAAAACGGACCAATTACCGAATACATATCCGGAAAGTAACTGGATGTATGGTATGTATTGGAACATGCCGTAAAAATTATCTCCAGAGGGCCAACGAAATCCTTTTTTTTTTTCAAAATAATGGACAATTTAGTTTAAAATAATAAAAGAAATCAAATTCTTGTCGAATCAGAACAATTTTTTTAATTAAAACCAGTTTTAATCAAATTAACTGAAATGTACTTATTATTTTGTCCAGCCCTTTTTAGTCGGTTCGCACTTTTTCAAGGTAAATGAAAGCTGTTATTTATTATCACTGGCTAATTAACATATTATTTGATTCCTCACCAATTAAGTGTTTAAATCCTTACATAAGATTTTATTTACTCAAATAACTATACTTGGCTACAGGGTGATAAGAAAATTTCGTATGGGTGTACTTATTTTTTTGGCCATATGTGTACATACTCGTATGCACATGCAATAAATGCAAGAGTACTCTGCACAATTGATTCGATGCAATACATTTTGTTTTGTTTTTTGTTTGTGTTTTTCTTTTCTGATAAAAAATGTTGGTCGGATAAGGTAACAAGTATGTATTCTTTCCCGTGGTCACTATCAAGTATCAAACAATAAATGTGCGACCATTCACTCAATTTTTGCAATAATGTTGTTACATTACATTTACATTTGTTAGAAATTATATATATATATTCCAAGTTATGAGAAGTGAAGCGATTTGATTTCCCTCATTTTTAAAACGATAAGAAGATGAATGTTGCAGTTCAGTTGATAACATAAAATGAAACGATAACAACATATCCTCGCTTCGGTAGCATTTTGATCATTTTGACGGGAACAAGTAAGATTACCGAACGGACCGATTGACCGGGCTACAGCCTTCCAGGCAACTTTCAGAAAAGTTTTTTTTACCAAAATATTCAGCACATCGAAATTTAGTGCATATATAGGCTGTCAAACTCTTCGATCGATCAAACAAGAAATATGTATGCAATAAACGGATTTTTTTTTGTCTGACAGACGAGTAACCCAACATTGCATAGTGGAATATGAAAAATAGAAAATTGAAAATGGCACATGGCAAATCGAAGGTAGAAAATGTGAATGGAAAAAGAAAAACCTAAAATAGAAGATTGTATGGAAGATGAAAAATGAAAAACTGAAAATGCAAAATTTAAAATTGAAAATGGAAAATGAAAATTGAAAAATAAAATGGAATATTTAAAGTAAAAAAAAAAATAAAATGGAAAATTTAAAATGGAAGATGGAAATTGAAAAAGAAAGAAAAATTGGTAAAGAATAATGGAGAACGCAAAATTGAAAATGGATGATGGAAAAAGCAAAAATATAAAAAGACAAATAGACGAGACCGAGTTCTAATCGTGCGAATAGCACGATGTACAGACCTAGAATGCGCGTAAAACCGAAAATACTCAATTAAATTTTTTTAAGGGGGAGGGGTAGATGGGCTGAATCTCGCACATCTTTAATATCTTATAACGGCATCGAGCAGCTATCATTTGCGATAAATTTCAAGTTTTTCGGGACATTCTATCAAAAGATATGGCGGAATATTGCTTTGGGGGGATGTAGGGGTAGGGGAAGTCAGACCTTCTCCATTTTCCACTAAATTCAAGCATATGTCACATTGGCATTGATGAAAATTTCAGGTCCCTAGCGACATTCTGTCGAAAAATATGGCCGAATCACACTATCACGGAGGTAGGCCTGTTCCTAACACCGGTACATCGGTTTAAAACCGGTGTTTACTTAGTACCGGTACCAATATTTCGAAGTACCGATATCCCGGTTTTTTCAACCATGGGCCGGTCCCGGTTTTTTTTCTCCAACACCGGTGCACCGGTTTTTCATCCGGTTTTTTCAACCATGAGCCGGTCCCGGTGCACCGGTTCTTTCATCCGGTTTTTTCAACCATGAGCCGGTCCCGGTGCACCGGTTCTTTTATTCGGTTATTTCAACCATGAGCCGGTCCAGGTGCACCGGTTCTTTCATCCGGTTGTTTCAACCATGAGCCGGTCCCGGTGCACCGGTTCTTTCATCCGGTTTTTTTTAACCATGAGCCGGTCCCGGTGCACCGGTTCTTTCAGCCGGTTGTTTCAACCATGAGCCGGTCCCGGTGCACCGGTTCTTTCATCCGGTTTTTTTCAACCATGAGCCGGTCCCGGTGCACCGGTTCTTTTATCCGGTTTTTTTAACCATTGGCCGGTCCCGTTGCACCGTTTTTTTTTTAGATTTTGTAGCACTTGTTCAGTACCGTGTTTTTTTTGATAACCTGTTCAGCATCAGGATTTTAGCACTGGGTGTTTTCAAGTTGTCTTGTTGTTGGGTAGGTGCTTGCCAGCAACGATTTATTCGAGTTTTGGTTGTAGCGTAGCCATGGGTACATATATGATTTTTTTTAGTTTCTATGAAATTTATATAAGGTAATTGTCGCGATGAGAAAAAAATTATAAAGAATTTCTGTTGAGAAAATTATAAAAGACTTAATATGTAGAGAGTTTTAGCATCTCTTTGAAAATATAACGTTCGGGATTATATAGTCAAATAAGAATACGCAAAAATCCTACATCACTGGTTTTTGGCAGGATGGCTGGGGATGGCCCTCCGAATATGGGAAAAAAGTCCCCACCGATTGGAGGTCCGCCACCTTAAAAAGGAGGGGGTGGTATTTTTTCCGTTTTTTTTTTTTTGCAATTATTTCAAAAACGGCAATAGATACAGAAAAATGGTCTGAGGACGAAACTACATCAAATTTCCTTTGAAATGATATATGTATATGTAACACATTAGTATTTTATTGAAAGTTTAGTTGCTCTGATTAAAGACGATCCCTCCATTTGAATTTGGCAAAACGGCTTGTCCATAACTCCCGCCAAAATTGGAGCAGAGACCTAATTTTCGGTTTAATATCAGTGGAGGGCATCATCACTCTACCTCTACTCACCAAAAATCACTTCAATCAGATAAAAACTAAGGGTACTACCTCCCATACAAAGTGAAGTGACCCAAGACAACTTTACTCTACAGTTTATAAAATGAGTTGTGAAACATTGTAAGAGGGTACCCTTAGTTTTTATCCTATTGAGCTGATTTTTTGGTGGGTGCCCCCCATTGGCAATAAATCATTTTTTTTTTTAGTCTAACGGCACGGTATCTTTTGCCGTTTTTGAAATAATTGCAAAAAACGGAAAAAATACCCCCCTTAAGGTCGCGGACTTCCAATCGGTAGGGACTTTTTTCCCATTATCGGGGGGCCATCCCCAACCATTTTGTCAAAATCCAGTGATGTGGGATTTTTGCCGAACAAATATCGTATTCTCCTTTGACTATATAACCCCGAACTTTATATTTTGAAAGATATGCTAAAACTCTCTATTAAGTCTTTTAGAATGTGTAATTTACATATCTTTAAAATTTTCTCAACATTAGAAATTCTTTATAATTTTTTTCTCATCGCGACAATTACCTGATATAAATTTCATAGCAGCTAAAAAAATCATTTACAGTAAAACTTCCCTATAACGGACACTTACGGGGAATAAAATTTTGTCCGTTATAGAGAAGTGTCCGCTATTAAGAGAGAATGGTACCAAGATGAAGAAAAAAACAAAGGAAATTTCAGATTATCACACGTTTATTTAGAATGTGCCTTCTCTCTAAGAAGTGGGGATGTTTGCAGCCCTCACACGACAAAACCATTGGAAAACGGCTTTGTCTATTGTCAAGCCAGCCGTTTTTGGAAAGGCTCTCCGGCTTCCATAGTTCCCATGTTTATCGTATCCTTTCAAGAAATCCTTTTTGCGTTTTAAAATTTCGCTTCCTTGTGTTTTTCCTATATGAAATCTCATAGCTATCGCCCGAACACTTAATTTATCGCGCTTAATTTATCGCGCTCTAAGCAAAGCGAGAAGGGCGAAATAGCCAAAAAAAAAGAAAGCCAAAAGAATCGTACAAACGACGAAAGTGGAAGTGAAATAGACAATTATTAAAAAGACGGAAACAAACAAGTACTAAAAAGGGGAAACCTGACAAGCAAAAGTTTTTTTTTGTTGAAAATATTTTTTTTAGTATGTATGTAGTGTCCGCTATAGAGAGAACATGCAGCAAGGGAAAATCAACAAAAAGGTTGTCCGCGTCCGTTATTGAGAGTGTCCGCTTTATAGAAGTATTCAATGTCAAGAAACACAAGGAACGTTGCCGGGGAATCAAAATTTGTCCGTTATATGGAAATGTCCGCTATTGGGAAGTGTCCGTTAAGGGAAGTTTCACTGTACATAAATATTGAATCATGGCTAGCCAATAAAAACATCGTACTAAAAAGTGCTACGCTACAACAAAAACCGGATGAAAGAACCGGTGCACCGGGACCGGCTCATGGTAGAAAAGACCGGATGAAAGAACCGGTGCACCGGGACCGGCTCATGGTTGAAATAACCGGATAAAAGAACCGGTGCACCGGGACCGGCTCATGGTTGAAAAAACCGGATGAAAGAACCGGTGCACCGGGACCGGCTCATGGTTGAAAAAACCGGATGAAAGAACGGGTACTGAAAAAAAACCGGCTTATGGTTGAAAAAACCGGGTGTTTAAAAAAAACCGGCGGGTGCCGGTGCACCGGGTTTAGTACCGGGTACTGAAAAAAACCGGTATCCGATACTGAAATCTGAGTACCGAACAGGCCTACACGGAGGGGTCATTTGTATGGGAGGTAGGGGAACCCTTGGTCCGATTTGGCTCATTTTCAATACCATCCAAGCTTTTATCAAAGCAATAATCTGACCCAAATTTCAAAACGCTAGCTCCATTATTTCGGGAGTTATCGTGCGAACTGACAGACACACGGACGGACAGACAGACAGACGGACATGGCTTATTCGAATCAGGGACCGACCCTGATCATTTATATATATATACTTTGCCATACCTCCGGTGGCTCCTTTGAGGTGTTACATAATATTGGCGTAACAAAAACAATATACCCTATACCATCTTATGGGTATAGGGTATAAAAATGGAAATTGGAAATTCAAAGCTCTACATTTTATGTAATCGAAGTGACCCGTATTCCTCACCATCAGACTCCTGATGTGTTGGTCTACTAAACGCTCCATAGTTTTAAGGAGAAATGAGGATATACTGTTTGGGCCTGTAGGTTCTCAGGTTTGTTACTTTGCTTAGGGATGAAAGTTACAATAACCTTCCTCTAAGCTAGTGGAATGTGACAAAAATAATAGCTATCTATGAAGAGAGCTGTAAGATGTGGCCGGATGATATCCAGGCAGTTTTGAAGAAGAGCAGGAAACATTCCATCGGCCCCGCGGCCTTAAATTGATCAAAGAACTGAAAAGCCCACTTCACTTTGTCCTTGTCAAAGATTACCCCAGAGAGACTCACCAATCTTCTAGCCGGTTGTCCTGTATAGCCTGGTATGTGCTCTGGGCAACTGTCTGAGGAGACAGATCCAGGAAAGTGTGTGTCGAGGAGAAGTTTGAGGGTCTCCCTGGGATCAGCCGTGAACTAACCGTCTGGGAATTTTAGCAAGCCAATTCCGTTTGAATTACTTCTGGAGAGGGCTTTGGGAAGCCGAGCGGTCTCAGGTAAAGAATGAATTGCTGCACACTGCCTCATCCAGCACTTCCTTTTAGATTGCCTGATCATCGTGTTATATTCAGTTAGGGAACGCCTGTATGACTCCCTTTTGACCACAGCGCTTGGTTGAGTTGAACAATCTCCTAACCTGGGTCCGTTTTCGATCGAGTTCATCATTCCACCAGGGAACCTTACGGGTAGACCTGTAATTTGGAATGAAAGAGCTCTCCTGGAATGCGGAGATGAGTACACTATTTAGTTGATCTGCGGCAAGTTCTACATCGCAGGGGGATTCAAAGAACAGTGCTTGAAGAAGAAAAATGTTTTCTAGATTTAAGTGAGGTTTTCGGGACACTTTTATTCCTTTTAGGGGCGATTCAGACTATCGACAAGATTTACTAAATCCTAGATATAGTTGACAGTTGTACCATATTGTACTGCAATTTGAATCATACAAGTACATTCTACGATGCATTTTGAATTTAATGTCATACGATTTCATCTAGTAGATTTAGGTCTCCAGTACACAGTCATATTTGGTCATATTTATATTATAATATGCTTAAGTCAACTTGATTTCGCTTACTGCACGTCTAAAAATTTGTACTGAATGAATCGAGTAGGCCTAGGCATATGACATCTTTATATATATAAAATAAAGTTGTGTTAGTTACTATCCCACCACCGGCTGGACAGATTTTCATGATTTTAAATTTGTTGGATTAGGCTCTGGCCAGAATAGCATAATAGCTATTGAAACATGCAAAAAAATTCACAATGAGCTAAATTTCCCAATGGGTTCTTTTCACCTATTTCTGCGTGTATTTCTTTAACAGATTTCAGTAAATTTCTTCCACAGGATTGGTCTCTACCCAAAGTAACAGGAAAACTATCGAGACATATGAAAAATTCACAATGGGGCACAATTATGAAGACAATTCTTTTTCTTATACATACTTCTTTCTGTCTTTCTTTAGCGAATTACAAGATTTCAGTAAGTTGACCCCACCTTATGGGTCTACACAAGGCTCCCACCGGAATGGCAGTATAACCATTGAAATAAGCAGAAAATTCACAATGAGCAACAATTCACAATGGGTTTTTTTTTCCGAATATTTTTGTTTCTATTTCTTGACCGTTTTTGCGGATTTTTTGAAAATTTTCCTGTCGAATATATAGGTGAACCCTGAATATCAGAATAACATTGAAACACGCGAAAAAATTTATAATGAGCAAAATTATAAAGATTTGTTTTTCGCATATTTCTTTCTGTATTCCTTGAACGAATTGCCAGATTTCAGTTAACCGATTCCAGCGGATTGGTCTACACCTCCTTCCTCTTTGAATATCGAATTAAGTATCTTTCAGTTTTGTAAATTTGCGAGCGGAGCGAGCTCAAGATGGGAGAGCGAGCGAAGCGAGCTATCACAGCTTGTACATATTATAATAGAAATATGACTGTGTAATGGAGGCCTAATTTAGTGGTTTTAATAAATCCTCTTAGGCACATACGACACGAGCATCGTGATACATCATTTTCGAAAAATTCGAACAATGTATTATTAGCAGGACGAGCAGGACTTTTCAAGAAATCTAATGGCACAAATGCTTTATTTGAACAAACCGTTCCAACGAATGTAGTTTTCTGCTTCATCAATAATTCTGCCAGCTCCAATGATGAAAAGAAATCATACCTTTCAAAGGATAGGAAGTCTTGGTGTCGCACCACCTCCATTTATTCCATACTTTGCTGATTTTGAAGAAATATATTGGCTGAAACGTGTCCGCATCATACATATATGGAAACAGTTGTTCGTCCACTGTCACAGAATCGGGTTATAGGCTACTGCCAAATTTGTTTGCAACATTGTCCATATATCATCAATGGCCGCTGTTTTGCTTGAGGTTAGTCTCTCAGCCCTCATTTTTCCATTGTATAAACGATTATATTTCTTATTAACAAAAATCGGTTTTATGATAAAGTAGCCTTGTATATTGAAGCAAGTGTTGGGCCCACAGCTCTTTGCAAGGACCGTTGTTTGATTTAGTGAGGCAGGCATAATGGACAAATGTCCACAAATGCGTCGAACTCTTTTAGAGTGATTGTTTTTCATTCCCTCTTTTTTGACGGATTTTTCTCATTCCATGCAGCTGTAACTTGGCCAGCTTTCCGGTTAGTCTACCTTATTATAATATATGCAATTTCTTCAGAAATAAGTGAACGGAAAATCGTCAATGGATCATTTATCTTTCTGATTGGTCTGCTCCTGCAGTAGTCGACGACGCGACGTTGAGCTCGTAGGTGGTGGCACCTCCTTATTCCATTACGTGCAGTTTGTCTTACGGCAAAACACTGCACTAATTCCATGTACAACACAATTCTAGTATGCTTACCTATGTCACACCAAGTAAATATGCAACGAGATGCTAACGGTTGTCTAAGACATCAGTTGCGCATCGAGAAACAATATTTCAATATAGTGCCATAAGGTTAGGCTATGTTCAGGGGCCGCCAGGTCTACACCCAGCGCACTTAGAGCAGAATTTGGTCCATTGTGGTACCACCGAGAATAATCGTGCCTCTACTAACCGCTTATGACAGGGAACCAGCCCGTACTAACACTATATCTATTGAGCAGTATTGGGCTCAAATCACGAAGGTCATCGATATCATAAAAATATGTACCTTGCGCCCAGAAAACGCCTCCGTTTCTATAGATAGGGCGGGACAGTGACAAAGTAGGTGGTGCATCTCTTCCTCTTCTTTGTCATCACAACTTCCGCAAAAGTCGTTGTGAGGAATTCGGAGTCTTCTTGTGTGCTCTCCAATAGGGCAATGACCCGTTATTACCCATACCACGTTGCGAATATGCTTTCTGTCCAGGGACAGTAGCATCTTAGAACGGACGTTGTCCCGTTTTGGCCAGATCATTCTTGTCGTTGCGCAAGTCCAGCCAATAATTCACCTTGCGTTGGTCCTGTGCTATGCAGCATCTTCTATTATCACTGCACAGTTGATAAATAGGTACATATTTTCAAGTTGGCGCGGCTGTCTTCAGCATTCACCTGCTGACGAATATCGGGCCAAGCCATCTGCGTAGCGATTGCCTACAAATCCACTATGGCCGGGAATCCAGCATAGAGTAATATTGAAGAAGCGGCTCATCTCTCTAAGTAATGCGCAGCAATTCTCAATAGTTCTTGATGTGGTTAGCACTAATGAATCAAGTGATCGAATTGCAGGCTGACTATCGGTAAATAAAATGACGTCTTTACCAGGGGCATTCGGTGGCTCAGTGGCAGAGATGTCACTCATTTCTCCGAGTTGCCGGTGCGTGGGTTCGAATCCTACTGTGATCCATGGATGTTTGCGTTGTCCATAAAATGCTCCAACGGCAGCCGGTTCTTCGATGTAAATCGTCCCGGAACTACCCGTTGCTAAAACGGCCAAGAGCTGCCAAAACCCCCTTGGATTCAAGAAAAAAAAATTTCTTGAATCGCTACAACAACAATGTCTTTACCAGTGACGACACGTGGCAACCCAACCAAGTTAGGGCTTCAAATATCGCTGTGACCTCCGCTTGGAAGACGCTACAGAAATTAGGAAGGCGGTAAGACAAATTGATATCCAATTCATCTGAGTGAATTCCCATACCAACTCCCGCATCCGTCTTGGAGCCATCAGTATAGATTGCAATGGACCCACTGACTAGATGCCTGTTGGTTGGTAAAAGTGGCGGCTTAGGCAGAGGCTAGCCAAAAGCCCAATTAGCGCATAAAGCGCCGTTTTGAAACCACAAACTCCGTGAAGCTTAACTAGTGTATATGATGAGGGTTAGGTAATGAATTTAGATGCATATGTCTTGAACCAGCCAGTGTTATTTAGGAAATACAGCAGTTCCCCTAACTTCACATTAGCTGCATCCCCCAAGCTACCTAGAAAAGCCCTACCGAGCGTCCTATACCGGGTTCTGGCAAGACCCGGGCATTCACACATTTATATTACCGCAGCTGCGGCAATGGGCGTTGTAGGGGATGCTCAGCCTGGCTGCGTGAAGCCCCATTGGCCAGTGCCCCGTGATAACAGCAGTAAGCTTGGCGATATCTCTACGCGGCTTAGTCAGTATCTCAGAAGTTCTTTTCCAGTTGTAATGTGGAGGGCCACATCTTCCTTGATATAACGCAGGTCCTCAGATTTCGCCAGTTGGAATTAGCAGCCCTTAGATAGTGGGTGGATATCTTACTCTTAACATCTGCCATCGGGACGCAAACACGCTCCGCATGAGAGCTGTCAAGGGTGGCTCCCATTTTGGCTAGTTCGTCAGCCTGATGCCTGTTACTATCCGAAGATTCCCTTGACGGGATAAAGCTGTAGTGGCTCCTACCAAAAAAGTGATTGGGAACAATGTAGTCCGTCGATAGGGGCAGGTTAAAGTTCCGAAGTATCAACGAGTGCCCATAATCCAGCTCTCGCCCTAGGCCCAAGTTCCGAAGCAATTGATTTATCGCTATATTCCAAAGTAAAGGAGAGAGAACACCTCCTTGTGGGGCACCTCTAGAAACATATCTACATACAGACGAAGTACCCAAATTACTGTGAATGCGCCTAGAGATTAGTAACATATTCACGAGGGAGCAGATTGGGTCTTCAACCTGTAGATTACGAACAGCATCTGTAATCGCACTGGATTTTATATTGTTAAAAGCCCCCCTCAATATCCAGGAACACCACCATTGTGTATTCCTTATGATGAAGAGATGCTTCAATATAACTGACCAGCGAGTGTAAAGCTGTGTCAACCGACCACCCTTTCCAGTATGCATGTTGTGACATGGATAATAGGTTCGATGGAATGGTCGTCCGTAGATGAATATCAATTAGTCTCTCTAGCAGTTTGAGCAAAGTCAATGAAAGGCTGATGGGCCGGAGGTCCTTTGGACTTGCGTGCGAACTTCTACCCGTTTTAGGAATAAAAGTGACTCTCACTTCTCTCCATATAAGAGGAATGTGAACTAAATTCAGACATGATTTAAGGATGCGCTCAATCCAAGGATACGTAATATCAGGACACTTTTGCAAGTCCGCAGGTATAATACCATCAGGACCGGCTGATTTAAAGCGATCAAAGCTAGATATCGCCCACATTATTTTGTCACGATTAAGAATGGATGCAGTGTCGCACGACTCTAAGCGACTTCTGGTAAGGTGACCAGAATCCCGAAGACTCAATGCTGTACACATGCTTGCGGAATTCGGTTTTGGGCCAATCCTTAGCCTTATTTGGATTTTTTCAAGAGTTGTTTTCCAGATAGTGCGACCGCCACAAGAATAGATCACTGATTTGTTAAGAAAATTTTGGAATACAGCGGCACATTAGCGGGTTTAATTTGAACAATACTGCATCATGTTACACAGTGTGCAGTTATGCAGGGTTTTTCTCACAATCATCTCGTTCACTCATCTGCCGGATCATCTTTCGGTATCCCTTCACAGAGGCTGCCTCGATGTATTTACGTCCTGCTTTCTCGCTCTGCAGAATATTGTTGTATGCTGCAGACAAATCACTCGTGGAGACTTATGTTCACCGCATCCATCTTCAGTGCGGGAACGATTAATAACATTTGCGCTCGATATTGCAGGCGAACCTTTAATTTTAAGTTCACCCCACAACAATATTTGCTTTGCTGTGAAACCTACTCCTCCGGAATCTGAGCTAAACTAGCAAAATTGAAACAATATCGACAGCCCATTTTTCGATCGCGTTAGCACACCTTAAGCGACTAAAAAAAATTGTTATTCGGTAGAAAAGCGTAGAAACACGATGTCGTTGACTATTCCTTGAATTCCTTATTGAAAACCTCTGAGTTGTATGCACTTCTCCTATGCTGAAAAGAATAATCGTGACCACTGATCCCCTCCTCCTTCGAAAATCTCTCTACGCCACTGGTTCTCCTTGATAAAAAATCATCAGCATGTAAAAGACAAACGTTTGTTTTAACACAAAGACCTATAACAGCGAACAGTACTTGAAATAAGATTATACACATAAAACAAAAGATAGATTTCAGAAATCTCAGATTTCTGTAAGGACAGTCATATGATCCGGTATCTGGCTTTTCATGATGCCCGCAAAGTACCTACTTATTTAAAAGCTTCGTTTCGTTTACTAGAGTAGATAAACGGATACCTCATTGGGATTGGGCCGAGAATACTTCAGCTATATGGTGATAGCCTTCTAGGCAGTTTCAATGTAGCTATGGAGAGAAGTCTGAGGAAAAGTGCCTTATCGCTTATTCTATTTGCGATATTTTTGGAGGAGAATAGGTATTCCTCCATGGTTTGATTAGTGATGCCCTTAACGCCATTGTAACGGATTCAAAGAACATATTGTGGGCAAAAATCTTTATCTAAAAACGCTTGCAGAGTCCTTTCTTTATTATGCTTTTTCCAATGGAGGTTGATAGGGGAATCTGATGGAGTACAGTTTTGCGATAAATTAAATTCGCATCTTTTGACGGTTGTAATGTTGAACCTTGGAAGCTAGAGCCTTGAAATGATCACCAAATGTGGACAGCGCGGCGATCTACAAGTCTGCCAAATCGCTTAATAATTTCCAAGTTATAGACAATTTTAGATTAGAAAGCACAAAAGTGCGATTTGGGCAGCTGTAACTTCCGAGCGCTGATAGGTAGGACCTTGAAACTTGGAGGAACTGTGCGTCAAGCAGCTCTACAAGTGTGCCAAATTTCAGAAATTTCGATCAGTTCTAGTGCGATTATCTCGCTTAATATCGATCGTACTGAGCATCTTTCCACGGCTGAACCTTCACAGCTAGAGCCTTGAAATTTTCTGAAATATGAACAGTAGGGTGCTCTACAAGCAATTCAATTTTCAAAGTTTTTCGTTCACGAATTGTCGAGTTATGGACATTTTTCAATTAGAAACTCAAAATTGCGATTTGGGCCCCCGTAACTTCCGAGAAAATGTAAGCTCCAAGTAGCTCTACAAGTGTGCCAAATTTCGGAAAAATCGAGACGGGTTCCCGAGTTATCGAAAATGAACGATTATTAAACACAAAAGTGCTATTATCTCGCTAATTATCGACCGTACAGGGTACACGAGTCAAAGTTTATACCTTAAAACAGGAAAAGACTGATCAAAAGCCTCACCGAGGAACTTATTATTTACTGAATTAGGTTTTATTGTGTGTCATCGGGTTGCGGAATGCTGTACGACAGGTCAAAATGCCGTACTGTACAGCAAAACGCTGTACGTCTGGTCAGCTTAACTTATGGGGAAGTTAGGTAATGCAACAGCTGAGCTTCCAGGAAAATGTGTATCAAGCAAAAACTCGATAGTTTCGATACATGAAGACGTCCATGATCCGTCCTCTTTTAAGAGGGGTTAGACCCCAAGACTTTCCTGAATCTAGATGTCTCGGAAGACCCCTCTAGAAGCTTCTGTGATCAATCTTCTCCAAGCGCTGCGCTTTTCTAAGCTCTTTTTTAAAAGAACTGAGATGTCTCTTATAGGATTGCCAATCCGACTCGAGCCTGGAGGCCTTAGCTTCATTAAAGCCGGTGCCATAAACTACGTAGGCAAAATTTCTGAACGATCAAAAATCAAAAAGGTCTTCTGTGACCTTCTCGCTAATCCGAGGGTAACATTATACATATTCATATAATGCCTATGACAGATATCCAAATCATTATGACGATAATCCGTCATTATGATAAAAGTTCGAAATTGAGGTGACACATATGTATGTTTTCGTCATTAGGATTCGTCATTTACTTTTGACGTTTGTGTAAATGATGAAAATGTCCCTAACCACAGCGATATTTTGATGAATATTCTGTTCAATAATTTAAAGACGCACTTTTCTTGAAGAATTTGAATAGAAATGTGTAAAGATTGATAACAAATTTAATATTTTTGTAAACAAAGGGGGAAGATAAAGGTTGAAAGGCTTCGGCTAATTCCTATATCTTCTTCAGTTGTGGCATAACTGCGGACCCTTAGCTATGCAGGAGGAGTTTTATAGGAAAAGGACTTCGGCCAATTCCTATGTCTCTCTACGGGGCGTTACTTTCCCGCATTATCCGAGTAACCGCTGCGCCTGAGTGCTGCATTAACATCTGCAGCGTCTCAGGTTACTTAACGTGATAGGTGACAGAAAACATTTAAGTCAACCACTAAAGCAGCATCTTCGAGGCATGCCCATGATGGCCTTTACTCAACGATTAAACCCTATCATGGTTTAGCGATGTGCCGACAACTCATCCTAAGAAAAACTTCAAGTCAAGAAACCTGAAACAAAAGCCTCGGATTGGACGGATACAAAACAACGACGACCCCGCAAACGAACAACTGATTACTCTTTCGGATCCTGGAATGTACGCTCCCTGAATAGACCGGGGGCCTTAAGGGCCCTCCTGGATCAGGTAGAACAATACAAGCTGAGCATAGTTGCAATCCAGGAAACTAAATGGCTCAAAAGCGAGATTAACGACCTCAATTCGCACACTATTTTTACGAGTGGTAAAGAGGAGGGCAACAAGGAGTTTGGAGTAGCTTTCATCGTGAATAAGCAGCTCAAGGACCACGTTATCGGCTTCAAACCCATCAACGAGCGGCTATGTGCGATCCGCATTAAGACCCGTTTCGCTAATCTCTGGCTCATTAATGCGCATGCCCCTACAGAAGTAAAAGAAGACGCGATTAAGGACGAGTTCTACAACGACCTAGAAACACTCTTCGACTCACTTCCATCAAACGACGTCAAGCTGCTGCTAGGAGACTTTAACGCCAAAGTCGGAAATGAAAGCTGGCATAGGGGAACTACTGGAGGTCATAGCCTCCACGACGAAAACAACAACGGTCAGCGACTTATCGACTTCGCGAGCGGCAGAAACCTGGTAATAAGCTCTACATGCTTCCCTCATCGACGAATCCACAAGCAGACCTGGAAGTCTCCAGATGAATA
Organism: Microchrysa polita; assembly: GCA_949715475.1. Classification (NCBI taxonomy): domain Eukaryota; kingdom Metazoa; phylum Arthropoda; class Insecta; order Diptera; family Stratiomyidae; genus Microchrysa; species Microchrysa polita. The sequence continues at coordinate 36,597,747 of OX454415.1, forward strand.
CACCGTGAACCAGATCGACCACGTACTGACCAGCAAGAGATGGGCTTCTAATGTCCTAGATGTTCGATCCTATCGAGGAGCCAACTGCGACACCGATCACTATTTGGTGAAGACGACCTACAGGTGCAGAATCTCTTCGGTGCACCTAACGAGAATCAACCCTGCCAAGATCTTCGAGGTTGACAATCTGATTGATGATGCCACGGCGGCTGCGTATACAACAGCACTAGAGGAAAAACTGTCGCCCATGCTTGATGACATCAACAATTTAGGCATCCATGAGTTCTGGGAGGAGCTCAAAGACAGCATCAAGGGGGTCGCAGAAGAGGTCGTGGCCTATAAAGGCCGGCGCAGACGAGCAGACTGGTTCGACGAAGAATGCAGGGCCTCGATTGAGGCGAAAAATGAAGCCTATCGCCAATACACACAACGCGCATCCCGAGCCAAGAAAGAAAGATATAACGAGCTTCGGCGAGTATCTAATAAGTTAATTAGACGTAAGAAACGCAAACATTTTGACGAGCAGTTACAGCAAATAAACCAAAGATTAGCCAGTAAGAACATTAGACAGGCGTACAAACTTATAAATAATGTTAAGAACGGATATCAACCCAGGACAAGCCTATGTAAGGACAAGGATGGTAACATCATCAGCGACATCGAAAGCGTCAACAAACGATGGGCCTCGCATTTTGAAGAGCTCCTCAATGCACCATCAACATCCCCCGCGGAGCCAGCTCTTGAGCAGTTAGCCGAACCAGGCCCTCCCGTTCTACCCCCAACAGTAGAGGAGGTGAGTCTTGCCATACAGTCGCTTCAAAATAATAAAGCGCCCGGCGCTGACGAGATCCCAGCAGAACTGCTGAAGCATGGTGGAACGTGCCTGACCAACGCAATACATGTGCTACTGCTGAAAATATGGAACGACGAGGAAATCCCCGAAGATTGGCGCAAAAGCATAATCTGCCCAATCCACAAAAAGGGTGACAAGCTGAAGTGTGAGAATTACAGGGGCATATCATTAGTTTGTACGGCCTATAAGATATTATCTAAAATTCTTGAAAAGAGAATTAATCCGTACGCAGAACGAATCATTGGCGAGTATCAAGGCGGCTTCAGACCTGGTCGATCAACGACCGATCAGCTTTTCACAGTGAAGCTACTACTCCAAAAGTGCTGGGAATATAACAGCGACGTATACCAAATCTTTGTCGACTTCAAGCAGGCATACGACAGTATCGATCGAAGTGTACTGTACAACATTATGCTGAATTTTGGTATACCGGCAAAGTTAGTGCGACTCACAAGGATGACGATGACTAATACCGTCTCGCAGGTCAGAGTGCAGAATCGACTCACTGACCTATTTGAAACTCGTACTGGACTCAAGCAGGGCGACGGGCTGGCGCCGACGCTCTTCAACCTTGCTTTGGAGTATGTAATTCGAGCCATGAATATGGACAGCAGCGGAACGCTACTCATCAAGTCGACTCAATTAGTAGCGTACGCCGACGATATCAACATCATGTCTCGAAGGTTGGGTGATGCAGAAAGCCTTCTGCATAACCTCAATAACGCCGCAAAGGAAGTTGGACTACATATCAACGAAAGCAAAACAAAGGCCATGATGCAATCGAAAACAAGGACGCCAGCAAATTCAAGCATCACAGTGGGGGACCTTAATATCGAGTATGTAGACAACTTCAACTATCTGGGTTGTAACTTATCAAAGGACGCCAACGAAACCGACGAAATTAAGCGACGGATACAATTAGCCAATAAGACATATTTCTCGGTCCTCCCTATAATTAATTCGAAACTTGCGCACAGGAACACGAAGCTCCGCGTGTACAAAACGATCATCCGACCCGTGCTATGTTATGGCTGCGAAACATGGACCCTCACTCAAGCCTCCGAAATTTTGCTAGACCGATTCGAACGAAAGGTCCTTCGGCAAATTTTCGGGGCCGTTCGCGAGCGAGACCAATGGCGTATCCGGTACAACCATGAGTTGTATCAATTGTACGATGAGCTGGAAGTATCGAAAATCGTGAAGCTTCAACGTTTGCAATGGGCGGGGCATGTACAACGGATGGACGATAATCGCATGCCAAAGAAAGTGATGAACGCACAACGAATTGACGGAGCGAGGTTGCGTGGACGACCGAGAGCTCGCTGGGAGAACTCCGTAGGTGAAGACGCCCAACAGCTGCTGGGCTTCCGAAACTGGAGGACGAGGTCACGTAACCGCGACAATTGGAGGTCAACGATTCAGGCGGCCAAGGCCCGACGTCGGGCTATCGTGCCACATTGATGATGAAACATTCTTGATCTTCAATTTTACAACAGATGGCGTCCCCAGTCATTATTGAGCAAATGATGGTCCAAATGTGTAATTTGGAATTCGTGATAATGATGGTAAATTTTCGTCATAATGACGTATTTGCGTCATTCGCAGTTAAGTGTGTCAAGCTTGTAATTTCCCGAATTCCAAGCGAGTTATTTAATACATAATGCACAGATACAGAAATTTTCCTGGCTTGAATGAAAAAAAAACAATCCCACTACGAGTCTACGATATCTCGAAATATTCGTAAACATAGAACATTTGGCGCGAATTTCCACTTGCTCGCGATCAAAACAAACACACCTAACCTCACTTGAATTCCCGCTTTGCAGTTCATTCTGGTTCCATGGCTCCCCATTCATTCATCATTCATTCGTGTGTGTGTGTGTCGAATCGGTTCGCCGACCACTCAACTAAAACATTCTCTCGTATAACAGTTAGCCTCATCTAATGCTTGAACCGCTTCGATGCATTCGCCAAATGCAATTTGTCGCCGTTGTCGCCCATTTCTCTCGCAATTACGAGGCGATCTGTCAAACTTCGGTTCATTTTATCGTCCGAAAAAGAGCCCGACAGTGGCCGATTACTATTCATAAAGCTGCAGGAAAATTCATCGGAAATGAACCGATGAGACGACCGACGAAAAATTGTCCTACACGAGTCCATTAAAATGGAAAAAAGAGGCCAACCGCAACTTACCGACGACGTATCCATGAAAACGTAATTCCAAACGAGTGCGATTTCCTCCGTTAGTTGCGTTCTGACGGAATGCAGCGCTCGGAAAAAAGGTTTCTACGACCAACCAGTCACTTTTCACCAGGGGCAGTCACTTAATTTGCACACACAATAAAATCAGGCGAGTCACTCGCCCAGAATCGCTCACTAATTAGAACTTCTCTCCAAAAACGATTCGGAGATTGCACAAAGCGCGAGTCTTCTTATAATTGCGAAATCGCCACCACAACCACACACTCCGCAATCAATTGCACAAATGGCGGCACTTGAACGGGCTGACGAATACTTTGAGCAGACACGGCGGACGCACAGATTCAAGCACCTGAAAAACGATTTGGCTAATGGCTGGCTCCCCGCGGTCAGTATAAAGTCGCCACAGTAACTGCACTCACTACAAAAGCACTTGCCGACCGAATGGAGCTCGCGCCTCGCGTTCACTTCGCCTTCGAAGAAGACTGCTGCCGCCTTCTGCCCGTTTCGCTCCGCGAATATAATCGTAAGAGCAATCGTCGCCGCGACGGAAATTACAAACACATTTAGAAAACAATGAAAAAAAGAAAAAAACATTTACACCACCACATGCACATGCTCTGCCCGAGCGGGTCGCCCATAAATCTAAACGTAGCCGAACTTTCGGCACAATCTTCGTGCGCCTCAACATGTGGGGATACGACGACGACGACGTAGCCGCACGCTCGTACATACACGGACGATTGTTTTGCATTTTTTGTTTACATTCTGCATGAACCGTTTCGCGTGGTTCCGTGATCGAAATAGGAGAAAGTGTTATACTGGGCGAGAGAGTGCGAGAGCAAGAGTCGTGGAACGGAGTGAGTGTGCGGAAGTGAAGTTGTTGGTGTATAAAGCGGAAGTGACGTATGGATGACGTTTTAATAAAAATCAAAGCCGACAAAACCAATGGATATGTGAAATAAGTAATCTCAGGTAGGTAATTTGAGTTTAATCAATTTCAAATAGTGAAAAAAGTATAATTTTTGACTTTCACCGCTTAGCCGCTTTCGAAGATATTTGTTTTGTGAAGCTCGTCGTAGGAGGAGACGGAGAAATAATAAGAACCTTAAACGATCTATTGGCGATGAGATTCCGACGAGACAATTGCAGCCAAAACATATACTGTGCCATGCCCTGTGGCATGGGTTAAGAATTGTGCCACCGCTTTCCCCGGCGTGTCGTAGAAGGCGACTAAAGAGGCAGGGAAGAATTGTATACATATGTACGAAGCTTAATAAAAATTGACCCCTGTGGTGTTGGGGTTAGAATTATGCCACAGCGTTCCCGGCTTGTCGTAGAAGGCGACTCGAGGGATAGGGTGTGTAGGCTTGTAACTTGCATACCTGAAGCTAAACTACACTCGAAACATTGAACGAGCCTCGGATACCACGGACTGATTTACCGGCAACGACCTTTGGCTACAAACAACGGACTACGATTGGTTTTTGGAACGTTCGAACGATGTGGGGCGAGTGCAGTAGTACAAGACTCACGGAAGTCGAACGGGAAATGACCGCATATAGAATTTCGATATTAGGACTGAGCGAAACAAGATGGACCGGATCGGGAACAACCTTATCACAGCTAGTTCCCAAACTCTGGACTTGAATCTGGCAGTTATTATTCGGTCGGAAATAGGCCTCCAATCTATAAGAGATTGGCGACCCAAGTAACAATTTCATCCCTATAATACTTCGTAAAATATTATCTTCTAACGACAATAGGTGCACTTTACAGGGTATAAACTCTGAATAATAGTCCAATAATGGCGTTTGGCGCCGTTTTTAGATCCAATTGCACCTTATTGTAGCACTGAACTAAGCTTTGAAAAAGACATACATCAATTTGTTATGTCATCATTTTCTGTCATTTTCTCGTGAAAAAAAGAAAAAAAAATTCCCCCAGCCAGCGTCGAACCAGCGACTGTCGGACGCCAGTCCGACGCCCTAACCACTCGGCCAACCTCACATATAGTTAACATTGCTCGCAAACACTACAAGTGCTCAACACTTCTTTATCGACTCTTCTCCATTGCACCTTCTTCTTTATATGTCAGTCAATTGAAGTTGAATAAATCCACACATTCATCAACAAAATGCAGACATTTTCTGCGCTGAGATTATCTTAATTGATTCATAAGTTAACAAGGAGTGAGGAAATGTTAGTTTCATGCAATATTTCAATGAATTCAATTCAAGAAACGTGGTATTCCGGAGCACTTCATAAGTGTCAATTCAATAAATCACAAAGTCCATCCTTCAATAAAACTAGGCTGAACAATTTATTGGATGACCATACGAATGTCACACGATAAAAATGACACCGACTGTGCTATAGAAGAATATATGCATGTGTGTGAGTTAATTAGAGAGACTATTGCATGTGTGTGCTGTATCATCCAATAAAACACAAGAGTGGAGTATTTAACGGAGTGTCATTTTTAGGTTGACGTTTAGAGACAGTTTTATCGAAGTTTTATACCACAATCTTTGAATTTATTCCATAATGATGACAGAAGCTTTCCGGAAAATACTTTAAGGATGGTTTATCGGATCAAAATATTACTTTAAGCGATGTCACACGATAAATAAATTCCGTGGTACTATATGGTTGCTACAGTGTGAAGTGCTTCTTTAAAGCAAACGAATTGTTGCTTGGGGAGCTTTATTGTTCAAAAGGATGCCGACTCCAGCCATTCTGGGTGAGGCTTCAAGTTCACTCCCAGAGTGCTTTATTTTGGGAGTGAACTTGAAGCCTCACCCAGAATGGCTGGAGTCGGCATCCTTTTGAACAAGGAAGCTCGCCAATCTCTTATAGATTGGAGGCCTATTTCTGACCGAATAATAACTGCTAAATTCAAGTCCAGAGTAAGGAACATTACTATAATTCAGTGCTACGCCCCAACTGAGTCAGCCGACCAGCATGCTAAGGACGCCTTTTACCACCTGCTTGGCGACACCTTTGACAAGGCTCGTAGAGTTCTGTTACTCTCGTCAACCATATAGCCATCTCCAAAACATGGAGAAATTGTCTCATGGAGGTCAGGGCTAAGCGTGGTGCTGATGTAGGCAGCGATCACCAAGTTGGCATCGCAAAAATTCGCTTGCGGACCGCTGCTATTCGTCGCACACAAAACGAGCGTGTATCGCCACGATTCAATGTGCAAAAACTTAAAGATCCATCAACAATACGTGCAGTTTCTAGCGCATTGCACGAGATAGCTAATGCACAAACGCCAGATACTCCTTCATCAATTGATGATAGATGGAACATTGTGAAGGAAGCTTTTATATCGTGTGGCGAAACATCTGTGGGCAGACTTCAGCGAGGTAGGAGACCATTTATCAGCGACCATACATGGTCTCTGAAAACTGCACGGAAGAGAATTAAAGAGCAATTGAACTCGGCTACTGACACTACAGTCAAGCAACAACTGAGGACCGAGTACAATTCTCTTCAAAAAAGAGTGCAGAGAAGCGTAAGACGTGATAAACGCAACAACATCAACGCGTTAGCGGTGGAGGCAGAAGATTCGGCTTACCGTGGTGACAGTGGGACCCTTTACAAGCTCATTAAGCCATTGACTGGCAAATCTTTTACCCATGAGCATCCTGTAAAAGATAAAGACGGGTCTCTGCTAGTCACAGACGAACAACAACTGCGCCGTTGGAGAGAGTGGAATCCGTCTCCTCCCTGCAATCTCTAAACTGATGGCCAAAATAATCTTGGACCGGATCAAGACAACGATCGACCGCACTCTAAACAATGAACAAGCTGGTTTTCGTGAGGGTTTTTCATGTAGCGATCATATCAACACCCTCCGAATTATAATTGAACAATCCGCTGAATGGAGATCCCCGTTACATCTTATGTTCATTGACTTCGAGAAGGCGTTTGACAGCGTTGACCGGGCTTATATCTGGACAGCCTTACGTAGGAGAGGCATTCCAGAGAAACTTATTTCCATCATAAAGGAGTCCTATAATGGAGCCCAATGTCATGTCTTGCACAAGGGTGAATTGTCCAGTTCTTTTGAGGTGAATAATGGAGTCAGACAAGGCTGTATTTTATCACCAATGCTGTTCCTTATTACCTCAACGACGTAATCTGCGATTCTCTACGCGACCATAAAAGATCAGGTGGAAGTTATTCGATCACCTTCAGCACCTGGACTACGCCGACGACATTTGCCTTCTCTCAAACACACCAGATCATCTGGCTCAAATGACGCATGCTTGGCATCATGAAAGTCGAAGTGCTGCCTTAAAAATTAATGCCGCTAAGACTAAATACATGAGCTTGTCATCAGGAGGGCAAAACACCATTTCTATCTCCGGACAACCGATAGAAAAAGTCGAGGAGTTTACTTACCTTGGAAGCGTAGTGACTGCGGATGGTGGGGCTGATGCCGATGTAGAGTCGCGTATTAATAAAGCCCGAGCAGTATTTTTTAGTTTGACTCCTCTCTGGCAAAACCACAACATCTCCAGAAATACCAAACTCCGGATCTTCGAAAGCAATGTAAAATCTGTGCTTTTATATGGGTGTTCCACGTGGAAGGTGACCAATAACATTACCACCAAACTACAAACTTTCGTGAATCAGTGCCTACGACGCATCCTACGAATTCGCTGGCCTGAGGTAATATCGAACGACGACCTCCTTAAAATTACTCGCCAAAATAGGATAGGCATCGACATCAAACGGCGAAAGTGGCAGTGGATAGGCCACACACTTCGAAAAGAGCCAAAAAAAAAAAACATTGCAAAACAGGCTCTAGATTGGAATCCTCAGAAAACCAATGCTAGCCGTCGTGTGGGACGACCCAAAAATACATGGAGAAGATCTGTTGAGGCAGAGGGAAAATCTATAGGCAAATCGTGGGACCAGCTAAAGGCGATGGCTGCTAATAGACAGAGGTGGAAAAGAGGCGTAGTCAAAGCCCTATGCCCCACTAGGGGTTAAAAGGAACCAGAGAGAGAGAGACATATACTACAAACAAATCCTGTTGATTGTGCTACAACAATTCAATGATCATCAATGTAAGTAGCACATATATGTATGTAGGCACTTAATGAAAACTTTGCCCCACATAAAAATGTGTTCATTACCAGCGCAAACCATCCTTAGCTCAGATCTAGATCAACGGAAGAAGCCTTGGATGGTGACGGTTCATAGCAGCAAACGCATGATGCTTGAAATAGATTACGCGCATCAGCAGCAGCATCGGGAACCGTCAAGCGCAATGCATTTCAGGCTTGAGTTACATTTGACGCGTCATCATCGGCATCAGCAGAAAAATTTCAATTTAGAAAACACGCATTTGCCTTTGATAACCCACATTGACAGCAGAAGCAGAAAAAATGCTTCTGCCGCTGCTGCTGCTGTCAATGTGGGTCATCAAAGGCTAAAATGAAATTTTTCTGCTGATGCCGATGCTGGCGCATCTAATCTATTTCAACTATTACATTGCTGACAAAAATTTTGGGCAGAAGACTTGGCACTCAGCATATTTGTCCAGCTATGAAATTCTGCCGATGCTGCTGCTGATGCGCGTAATCTATTTCAAGCATGAAAAGGCTAAAAGATCGTTTAGCTACGCAGCAACCGATGATAATGAAATAACATGGAAGCCATATCAACAAAAATCTCGCGATGTTCAGAATAAAAAGCGACGCGTCAAAGGGAGTATGTAAACTCCGCAAAAAGGAACAGCATTATTATAAAAGAGAGGTCAGACCCAAATTAAGGAGCTATATTCACACTTGAACTTAATCTGGCCAAATTACTTAATTTGTCGTGTGGTGAATTTAAATTAGTATGGAATTTGGCAGCTCAAATTAAGTAATTTGCACAGATTACGTAATCTTGCCGTAAGTGTGAGAACCTTCTAACAAAACCCTATTCATAGAATATTCGCTTCCAATATAGTAATAGAAATACATTGGCTATGTCCACACATGTGCGCTTTCGTCTTCACTATCGTCTTCAAGCTCCGTATCCACTTCCAATATTGAACGTGTCATTGGTTGCGTCAAGTGAACAGAAGAGATCAATGTGCCTGTCTAGACAGTTTCAATTTTCGTTCGTCTTCATCATTTTGACAGTTGAAACTTGAGATGCCTGCGCTATTGAAGAAACGCATTCATTCTTGAACGCGATTGCTAATGTTAAATATAAACAACTCATCATCTATTCATACTATTCATGAAAGAATTTATCATTTCCCGATAAATAATCAACAGATGTGGATAGAATGAAGCATTGATCTCTTCTGTTCACTTGACGCAATCAACGACACGTTCAATATTGAAAGTGGATACGAAGCTTGAAGACGATAGTGAAGACGAAAGCGCACATGTGTGGACATAGCCTATAGATGATGAGTTGTTTATATTTAACATTACCAATCGCGTTCAAGTATGAATGCGTTTCTTCAATAGCGCAGGCATCTCAAGTTGCAATTGTCAAAATGATGAAGACGAACGAAAATTGAAACTGTCTAGACAGGCACATTTAACGATAGGTGCGTTTTTTGGTTATCCCATGTCAGGGCCGGCCCTAGGGGTGGGCGAACTGGGCGGTCGCCCAGGGCCACCACTTTGAAGGGGCCACTACTTTCGAGGAACGGTTATATTCCGGGGGCCACCACACGGAAAGGGCATTTTTGTCAGGGGGCCTCCATGCAATACTCTTTTGAAATATAGGACTATATTGCAGCTAATATATACAAAGCGTAATAACGATGATCTAATTGTATCCCATAATAAATCGTTTATCATTTTTGCTCAACATTCTTCGGAATTGATCGAAAAGTTTGCCATTGTCTGGTCTCCAAATTTATAGTTTTACATTTGCTTATTATAGTTTTATCACACCAGAATAACTAGTAAGATTGAGGCATAGGTTTTCCCTGTGCATAATGATAAATTTGTCAGCATTGATAATCGGAAATTTAATCAAGCAATTAAAAAAAATCGGGCATAATGTTAAACGAATTGTTTTTTTGTTTTGCTTTAACTCCTGAGGAGCATTAGTCTAGTACAGATAGCTCAAAACCCAAAAATCCAAAAATAAAAGGAATTTCTGATGCCAAATTGTTGAATACACTGCCTTATATACGCAGTAAAAAATTACACCAATTTGCGCCATGGGTTAAGGGGGGAGGGGGTGGCAAAGGGGTGAAAATTCAGTTTTTTGCAAATATCTGGAACACTATGAGTCTGAGCTTGAAATGTCCTGAGGACGAAACAAACTACATGAAATTACCTTTGTAATGATGTATAACACTTTAGACGTTTTCTCAGAAAATTATACCCCAGACCTAAATGTACTATAGTGAATTTAAATTTTCGGAGTTTTACATTTCGCACTGTAACTCTTGATAGAATAGACCTACCGTTATAAGATCTTGTCCATATATTGATAACAAACTTTGTTTGATTTGTATCAAAAATTGGAGTGCTCCGACTATTGACGCCCCCCTCACTCCTCCTAAAATTTTTCAAAAAGGCATGCCTGTAGCTTCTTTTTAAATTGAGCCAGGCATATCAAATTTGGTGTGGTGCCTAGTCTATGCTCCATTTTGCTCCCCACCAAAAATTATTACCATCCGATCAAAACTAAGGGTACCCCCCATACAAAGTGTACGAAAATTCTAACAAATTTCACATTTTTTCACTTCTAAATTCTATGTAAAATAGAAAACAAAAAATGTATCTCTTAGAACGTCATTATAACAGTTAATTGTAGTCTTTTGAATGTATGTTCAAAAGGTTGTACCAAGCCGTACGCTACAAGTATCAAAAAATTGGGTTAGAAGGTCAGTGATACCAGTTCTAAGGCTATTTGCGAATATTTCAAGTAACGTGTACTAGCAACATTCAAACCCGGTTTTTCGTACTTGTAAGGCGCGCTCTGGTACACACTTTTGGATATACATTCAGAAGACTACAGTTAACTGTTATAGGGACGTTCTAAGAGATAAATTTATTTTTTCTATTTTAGATAGAATTTAGAAGTGAAAAAATGTGAAATTTGTTAGAAATTTGGGTCACTTTGTATGGAGGGTACCCTTAGTTTTGATCGCATGGTAATAATTTTTGGTGGGGAGCATAATGGAGCTTAGACTAGGCAGCCCACCAAATTTGATCCGACTGGCTCAATTTGAAGAGAAGCTACAGGCATGCTTTTTTTAAAAATGTTAGGAGGAGTGAGGGGGGCGTCAATGGTCGGAGCACTCCAGTTTTTGGTAAGATCTTATGACGGTAGGTATATTCTGTCAAGAGTTACAGTGCGAAATGTAAAACTCAAAAAATTTTAATTCGCTATAATACTTTTGGGTCTAAGGGTATAATTTTCTGGGAAAACGTCTAAAGTGTTACATATCATTACAAAGGTAATTTTATGTAGTTTGTTTTGTCCTCAGCATATTTTAAGGTCAGACTCATAGTTTTCCAGATATTTGCAAGAAACTGAGTTTTCACCCCTTTGCCACCCCCTCCCCCTTAACCCATGGCGCAAATTAGTGTAACTTTTTACTGCGTATATTAGGCAGTGTATTCAACAATTTGGCATCAAAAATTCCTTTTATTTTTGGATGTTTAGGTTTGGGGCTATTTTGAACCAATTGTACTGGACTAATGGTGCGCTGACGACCACCGTGTGTAATCGCCAACGTGCGACAGGCCTTACCGAGTATCGAAAACTAGTTTCTCTATGTCACAGAGTGCCGAACGATAAATTTACCTGTAAGGTATGTACTGAGTTCACCGAACGAAAAACTTGCATATATGTCTCCCGTGAAAACGGTGCCGTGGAGACTTGCTTTTTAATCACTCAAGCTCAAATGTCAAGGTAAATGTTCACTCGCGTTCTGATTGATTGTCGATGACATCTTTTCATTGTGAAATAAAGTGCAACTGCATTATTTTCGCTGGCGAAATGTCAAAAACCGGTGTGGAGACTTTTATGTGAAGTGAGTACCACCAGGCGAATTCGATTTCACGATCATCCAAATTTTGACAGTATTTGCATGGATTTCACGTGAACTGACGATGTTAGTACCTACTTTTAACCGGGATGTTACCCGCGATCGTTTTTTTCGAGTCAGATTTACACGCGATACGAAAAAAACGTCGCTAATATACAGCCCTTAAGAGTAGGTACTAACATCATCAGTTCACGTGAAATCGATGCAAATACTGTCAAAATTTTGATGATCGTGAAATCGAGTTCGTTTGGTGTGGTACTTCCCACTAAATTCTACACATCGGTTTTGGACGTTTCGCTAGCGAAAACAATGCAGTTGCACTTTATTGAATAAAAGGCAGGTCTCCACGGCACATTTTTCACTGGAGAACTAAATGCAAGTTTTTCGCTCGGTGAACATTATAGTACTTACCTTAAGAGAGCTTATGCTTAAAAAAATAACAATAAAACACCATAAACTGAATTGGTTTACGGTATAAGACTCCAACCAACGACCCTGTGTACCGAAAGTGTGCGCACTAACCACAGCACCAGCCAAACTACTCCGATGCTTGGTTTATCAGAAATTATGACTTTTTGGACATATTGGATAACCTGCGTTATCAGCACTCAAGAGGATTTTACTATCCAAAATTCCTAACTTTCGTTTATTGAATGAATTTTAGCTGGCATTTTTTTTTTATATGGAGTTTCGTTACCCAAACCAACAAGTTTACCATCCACGGGTATACCGTCAGGGGAGCATACCTAGCCTTTCGGCCTTCTCTGTCGGTCCTTCGGACTGTTTGGACCTTCGGTGTTTACTGACAAGGTCGTTTTGTCAGAGGGGGATTTCTCCATCCGGCGAATGCACTCACCTTCAGGAACCCAACCCCGGGGTTGCATCACCAGCTCGATGTCTCGGGTAACAACCTACAGCCACCACGAGGCCAACACCTTGATGGGCAAGGACCATGCGGTCCCCTGGGCACACCCATCCCCGTGGTACACTATTCGCTAAAGACTTCTCTATAGCAGGTGTGATCTTCCTTCGGCCCCCTATTGGTTAAGCTTCACGTACATATTCAGATGTGCATCTCCCAGGCTCGTTGAACCTGTGACTACGAGCCTGTGCAAACTCGTAGCGCTGCTTTTCACATCACGGGCGTCCCTTCAGTTTACTAGTCAGCAATGAGATTCGGGCCGTGTGGTCATCAATCCACAAACTAGTCAGATATAGGCGCGGAGGCATCTTCCACCAAGGTCATTCTCCTTGACTAGCCCCTTGGAGGATCGGGCTATGCGAAGCCGCCAGCTCCGAGGCTCACAAGATTAACCGTAATGGTGAACCCCCCACCAGGGAACACCGTTTACGTGCTCGGCCTTTAGTGACTTCCCTCCCGTAAGTTGTGGGAGGAGGTAGGTCACGCTCGGGAACGTCATCGCCCGTACAGATCCTCGCCATGGCGTATCAACTGTACCAGCGGCCTCCCTCCGCTGCTCAGGTACGTACCCCCCTGCGGGGGCCCAAACCTACACGGGATGTAGTAAAAAACGAACCTATAGATTCATTGGTTTTTGTCCTTTATCTTACCTTGTTTAAATTCAGCAATTATTATATTTGCCATTTAATTTTTTTTAACGTCTCTTCATTTTCCTCCCATAAATACAGTTCTGTGTCCTATTTCACTCGAACCGCGGTGTGAAAGAAGAAGACACTATTGTCTAAAAATTGAATGTCATCTTTGAGCGGTGCATAGATTTTTGCAATTCCTCTCTGTCGTTTTTAGATAGAAATTTATATTAAGTAGTGACTTCTGTGATCAGTAGTGTATTTATTTAACAGAAAATGCCTGCCTACAAAGGTATCGCGTTGCAAACTTCCGGCTTTATGTTGATTATCATGGAAAATTTTCGATTTGAAAATTCACTTCCATGTTTCCAATTGGACGATGATTGGGATTTTTCTGCTTTACGAATTTTACTGAAAATTCTTTGTTTATCGTTGCAGTTAAAGTGAAATGGGGCCGTGAGATGTTTCCGGACATTGAAGTGAACACGGACGACGAGCCGCTCCTGTTCAAGGCGCAACTTTTCGCATTGACCGGAGTGCAGCCGGAACGACAGAAGGTTATGTGTCGCGGCAGCCAGTTGAAAGATGACGAATGGAATATGCAGTTGAAGGATGTAATTGTGACCACGATGTTGCTATGAATGTAATAAGTTGTTCATTTGAATGTTTCCTTCAATTCAGGGAGCGACTGTACTATTGCTGGGAACGAGGGAGGAGGTTCCACAGGAGCCGGTGGAACGACCCAAGTTTATCGAAGACATGAATGAGTCAGAGTTGGCAACCGCTGTAAGTTATTGAAATATCATACGAAGCTGTGGAAAGTACCTAAAACTCACAATTTCTTCAAAGCTCGATGTGCCGGCCGGTCTCACAAATTTGGGCAATACGTGCTACATGAATGCGACCGTACAATGTCTGAAATCGGTTCCCGAGCTTCGCGAGGCTTTGGTCAACTACAAAGACGATTATGGTGGTACTTCGTTGGCTGGACCCCAATCGATAACGTACGCCATGAAAAATCTCTTTGTGCAAATGGAGAAAAGCAATACGGTCACGCCAATTCTTCTGTTACAAACACTCCACATGGCATTTCCACAGTTCGCTCAAACCGGTGAGAATGGCACGTATCGTCAGCAGGATGCCAACGAATGTTGGTCGGAGATGTTGAAGATGTTGCAACAAAGGCTGCCGTCACAGGACAAGGAGAGTAGCAAGAGCAAGTACAAGTACGTACTAAAACTACAACTTTTAATATTAGAAAAAAAAATTAACGCACCGTAAGCAGTTCATTTATAGAGCAATTTTTCGGCGGATCGTTTGATGTCGAAATGAAATGTACAGAAGCCCCCGAAGAGCCGGTGACCAAGTCAACGGAGAATTTCTTGCAAATGAGTTGTTTCATTTCGGCGGATGTTAAGTATATGCATAGCGGTTTGAAGTCGGTATGTTAGAAAAAAGAATGTGAATCAAACTCGTTTTTAATCACTATTATCCAATTCCAACAGAAACTGCAAGAACAACTGACGAAAAAATCAACAACGTTGGGACGTGATGCGATCTACACGAAAACGGTTAGTAGAAGAAGTCTCTTCAATCTCTGAAATATGCTTAGCAAATGATCTTCCAATTACAGTCCTTAATTAGCCGCTTGCCTGCCTACTTGACCGTACAATTTGTCCGTTTCCAATACAAAGGAAAGGAGGGCATCAACGCCAAAGTTCTAAAGGATATCAAATTTCCAATTGATTTCGACGCTTTTGAATTGTGCACGCCCGAATTGCAAACCAAATTGACTCCGATGCGAGCCAAATTCAAGGAAATTGAAGACGCCACTATGGAGAAACAACTAAAAGACAAAGACAGGCCAGCAGCCGCCGCCGGTGAGAAAAAGGATGATGCGAAAGTGAGGACAGAGCCATATTGGTTTGAGGACGATGTCGGTAGCAATAATTCCGGTTATTATACGCTACAAGCCGTTCTAACACACAAGGGTCGTTCGAGTTCGTCGGGCCATTATGTCGGATGGGTGCGACAAAAGGGCGACTCGTGGATGAAGTTTGATGATGATGTTGTGTCACCCGTTCAATCGGATGATATTTTAAGACTTTCGGGAGGCGGTAAGTTTTGGCTCTTTCTCTAAATAGCGCACAACGACAATTGAAACAATCATTCTTTCAGGCGACTGGCATTGTGCCTACGTTTTATTGTACGGACCGAAAATTCTGGAAATTCCTACGGACGACGAAAAGGAGCAATCAGAAGAGCAACCAATGATAACTGAATAAAATGGGCTTACACATGCATACAACAATCATACTCTGCGAGATTTCTTTCTTTCCATTTTACACGTTTGAGAAATTTCCATTTGTTGCGAAAGAATTGAACATATAACGGAACGGAACTTATTCAGCCATATATGAGCAACAAAGAAAGAAGTAGAAAAGGGGAACCAAACAAGAAAGATCGTATTCATGTTTTCTATTTGTTTTTATATAATAAAATATCAACCATTGTCATTTCGCTATATGATGTGAATTGTTTTATTGCTTAAAAAAAAAAGTGCAATCGAGAAGTTCTGCTGAAAGAAATGGACGTTGTCCGTGAGTGTGCAGTCGATTCCTCTATGGTCACCAGAAAAGGAGTTGGTCTGTTTTATTGCTATGAAAATTAGATCCAAACAGGGAAGATTAGCCGAGAAATCGCCGCCGTCCGTGAGAATGTGCAGGAGATTCCGAGGCTGTCGATTTCGGTTTGATCGCAAAAAACTTGGCAAATTTCAACTTGGGCCGCATCTGTACAACGTTTAAGTTAACCAGAAGCGTAGCTTAAAATTATTGTTCCGCGGTGGATATATCAAGGTGAAACAACTTGTTTGAGACTATAGTGCATGACGCGCTGCACATGAAGAGACATCTGATGAGAGATACGGGGCACCATGTACCTTACTATTGGTGGAAATCAGCTCGAAATGCAAACTGTGCCGCATTTATTGTGGAGAAACAAACAAACACTGAATGTGTGTCAGTTGAATATTCATCACTGTATATCAGCATCAGCGATGATGATGAGATGCTTTGAGGAAGAAAAACTCGACATTGCATTGATACAGGAACCCTGGATTACCAAGGTTTGTCGCAACAGTCCGCCAATCTATACTATGTACAGATGGGTGGAAAGGTAAGGACTTGTATCCTGGTGCGGCATGGTGTACATGTGGTACAAATGACGCATCTAAGCTCGCCCGATCTTACGGCAGTAATGATTGGAAGTGGGGCAGGATAATTTATAATCGCGTCGGCGTACCTCCCTTACGGCTCACCAGAACCACCTCCTTCAATGGAAGTAGAGAACCTGGTAAAATACTGTAAATAAAGAGGTATAGGTCTGATATTAGGCTGTGATGCCAACGCACATAATACTGTGTGGGGCAGCACAGATGACAACATCAGAGGACAGCAGCTGCTGGAATTTGTTGAAAGATACAACTTGTTAATAGCTAATACAGGGGTGGCTCCCACCTTCGTTGATGCGCGAAGAGCTGAGGTGATAGACATTACCCTGAGCTCTGTCAATATGCTGCACAGAATTCAGAACTGGAGAGTGGTGGACAGACTAACCATGTCTGATCACAGGGCTATTCAGTTTGGAATTCTGTATGGCACGAAACCGAGTAGCGAAAACAAACGTATTAGAGTGCCAAGGAATACGGACCGTACTAAGTATGAAATGTGTTTATTGGAACAGATCGAGGAAATTTCAGGGGAAATACCTAATAACACGATTGAGATAGAGCGATCGGTGGAACAAATGAATTCTGCGATAACTCACTCTTTCAAACTGGCTTGTCCCGCTACAATCATAGATGAAAAGGATCCAACACCCTGGTGGTGCACTGAATTGGAATCTATGAAGAAAGAGACAATGAAAGCGTTTAATAGGTACATGAGAGAGAGGACCCCTCGCTCTTGGGATCTATTTAAGGATAAAAAGAGAGAGCTGAAGAAGACTCTACGTACATGTAAAAGGAATTCGTGGAGGGAATTTTGCTCGAATATGAGGAATACATCCGATGTATGCAGATTACAGAAGATGATTTGGAAAGACAGCGTTTCCAAAATGGGACTAATCCGAAAGGCGGATGGAACTATGACGGAAACAATGGAGGAGACATTGCAGTCGCTTATGGAAGTCCATTTTCCAGGAAGCTTCAAGTCGAATAATCCGTGGACTCAAACCTGTAAATTGGTAGGGGACGGCAAGAAGCTGAGAAGATAATAACTTCAAATGGTGTCAGGAGTGCTATAAATACTTTTGAGCCATATAAGACGGCTGGAATGGACGGAATATTTCCGGCACTGCTACAATGGGGCATCGCAGCTTTGCTGGAGAAGATCCGGAACATATTCGTTGCCTGTTTATCGACAGGATATATCCCAATGTCTTGGAGAGAGACCAAAGTTGTCTTTCTACCAAAACCGGGAAAAAAGGATTATACGGAAGCGAAGTCATTCAGGCCGGTTAGCCTAACCTCTTTTCTATTGAAGACAATGGAGCGAGTATTGGTGGACCATCTAGACTCTAGAGAATACCTCGCTGATGTATAGACCTTTGAGTAGATGTCAACATGCTTACAGAGCAGGTAGATCTACTGAGTCCGCTCTGCATGAAGTAGTGCGGGTAGCAGAAAGAGAGATTAACAACAGCGGTATCGCTATGTCAACCTTTATGGATATAGAGGGTGCTTTTGATAAGATCTCATACAGCAAACTAAGAAATGCCCTAGCTGAGCGGGAGATCGAGCCCCTGATAATAACATGGATCGATTCGATGCTTAGTGGGAGGGCAGTAAATCTTAGTAATGGATGTGCCAAAATAAGGGGAAGGGTAGTCAGGGGCTGTCCACAAGGAGGGGTACTTTCGCCCCTATTGTGGAACATCACCGTAGACTCTCTTCTCTTGAAACTGGACTCGATGGGCGTCCATACAGTAGGATACGCTGATGACTTAGCAATTATGGTCAGTGGCAAATTCATGGACACTATTCAAGGTTGCATGAGGCAAGCTCTCAAAGCAACTGAAGAATGGTGTAATGAACAAGAGCCAACTATAAACGCAAGCAAGTCAAGCACTATAGTCTTTACTCTGAAAAGGAAAGATGTAGAAACCACTCCCATGCTGCTTTTTGGTTCGAAGATAAAAGAGTCCAAGGAGGTGTGAAGTACCTAGGGGTAACCTTAGATCCCAAACTTACTTGGAACTCTCATGTTAACGAAAAGACACAAAAAGCAGCGAGGATTTTGCATCAGTGTAAGAGAGTGTGTGCACGTAGGTGGGGTATATCACCAAAAGCGGCACATTGGATCTATACAATGATGGTTAGGCCCGTTATATCCTATGCAGCAGTGGTCTGGTGGCCCAAGGGTAGCCAGAAAACTACTAGGCGACGGCTGGATGGGATTCAACGCATAGCATGTATAAGCATATATGGTGCAATGAGAACTACGCCAACACATGCTATGGAGGTTATACTGGGATTACCGCCACTGGATCTGTATATAAAACAAAGTGCGGCGCTCACAGCAATAAGAATGGTAAGAGATGGCACTTGGCATCACTTTGGTAGCAACGGAGGTCATAAGAGGATCCTTGATATTGTTCGTGATAATGTCAGGGAGACTCATATGCCTTTGGATGGTATGAGAAGATGTAGGGTAGTCGAAAGACATCACATCACTCTCATAGAGGATGGTAGGATACACGAGGAGTATCCACGTGATGTTGCTATTTTTACTGATGGGTCTCTAATGGACGGAAGAGCGGGGGCTGGAATATACTCCGAGGAGCTAAACCTTGCATGCTCACTTCGCCTAGGAGAGTATGTATCGGTATATCAGGCGGAGATGCTTGGACTGCTGTACGCGCTGGATCATATTCTGGAAGGCGGGATACTAGGGAAGAAAATTCTGATAGCACTCGACAACCAATCGGTGATCAAGTTGGATAACTGCTTTAGTAACAGGGCATGGTAATTTTAAAGCTCATCTATCTAGCTGGATGGCTAGCATGCAGGCTATGTCTGGAAGAGGCTGAGACGGCAGCACACATTGTATGTGAATGTCCAGCACTAGGTAGTAGGAGGCTAGGGATACTAGGTAAATCCACAATAAGTGTGGAATCCATGAGGGAACTTAGCTTCAAAGATATGCTACTCATCACACGGGACTCAGTGATGAAGGAAGAAGTCGATAATTATCAGTCGACTTCTGGAAATCACTGATGACTGTAAGGGGACGAAAATGGACCCAAATAGTAGTGGTCTGCTTCGGGTAATCCCCAAATCACATATATATTGTGGAGAATATATACGGAAGCTGAAGATAAACGACAATCGAAGTTTCTTCTATTTTTTTTTTTACAAAAGGTTGGCCCCGTTTCACTTTGCTTCCTCATTCTTTTTTTGCTAATGGGTCGCATGAAAAATTGACCTGTCTGTCGTTGAGATTTTTCTTCTCAGGTCGTATCTTGGAATGGCAACTTCTGAACGCAGACAGCTAAAATTATAAATTCAGCAAAATGTGCGTTGCAACATGCTCAACATGGGCCCTTGATCCCTTGAAAATATATATTTTTTTTAAATTGACTCCATTTGCCTTTGGGAGGTACCCTTTTTGCGATTTTCTTCCTAATGTATCGGCGGCCTCATTGTGCTGCTCAACTTTTTTTTGGCCGAGATTGGATTGGGGAGGAGCACTGAAGCCATGTCAATGGAGCGATCGTACTTAAAACGTCGTCGAGTCGGCTGATTGAAGTCCAAAGCAATGTCATCCAGTATCTGGATAGGCAGTGGCGTACACTCCATAGAGGCATAAGGGCACTGCCTACCCTGGGAAATTGAAAATCCAGAAAGAGTTAGCCGCAAGTTTTTATTGTGTGAACCTCTGTCTGAAATATAGTGGGAGACTAACCCATCCTGGACTGAGAGATCTCGAGAGAGGAGTGCTGAGACACAAACGGATACCTCTCGATAGTTCTAATGACACAACATACCACGCGACCATCGCAGATATTCACACAATAGTTGTAAATCGGTCAATAGGGAAAAAGGATCTGTTGATCTCCCCTCACCACCTGAGCTCCCCTGAGTTGAAGTCAGGCTTGGGTGCTTGCGTCCCACTTCCTTCATACCTATTTTGAATAGACCCGGGCAAATATTTGCTGTAGTAGTGGTAGTAGTACGCATCATGAGTCATGACGAGGAACACTAACCTCACTCCGAGGACATTATAGGAAAACCCGATTGCTGCTCCTATGATCTTGTCGCTTGAGACAATAGGCGAGAACGACATCGAAATTTTGAACAAATGCACAGCCGTTCACGCCTTTCTGCACTACTACAACAACAACAAGGTCCATACTTTCCCGTGAGTGAAAACTTGTGACAATCGACACTCTTCTAGCTGTACAGTACAGCATTTTGACCTGTCGTACAGCATTAGTAAATGTACAGCATTCCCAATGCCAGACCAAAACACTTAAATCGGTACATAATAAGCTCCTAGGTTAGGCCTGTGGTCAGTTTTGTCTGTAAGGTGTTTTTAGCAAGATAATCGCACTTTCATGTGGCAAACGTTCATTTTCGATAATTTAGGAACTCTTTGATGGATCATCGATCGTTCTGAAATTTAACACACTTGTAGATCTACCTTGTGCTTACATTAACTTACATTCCTCCATAATTTAGGGTCCTCCCTATCCGTGTTCGACAAATTCTGCTTCCCCAATTGCACTTTTGTCTTGTCTAATCGAAAATTCTCAATAAAATTTGCAAAATAAATTTGAAATTTGATGAAAAAGGCTGTAGCTCACCGCTCACATTTCCTCCAAATTGCAAGGTTCTTCCTATCCACGTTCGGGAGTTCAATCGAATCTTTCGATTGATTCCATTGAACTTCCGGACGCGGATATGTCCATAATTTGGAAATTTTTGAGCAGGAAATGTTGAAATTTGACAGCCGTGTAAAAATGCGATTTTACTTTTTTACAAAACGATGGAAAACTGATGATTCCCCTATCAACCTCTTTAGGAAAAAGAAAACTAAAGGACTCTGAAAGGATTTCCCCAATATGTCCACCAAATACAAATAAAATGGCGCTAAATCCCCAGAGGATCGCCATCCACTTAAGAAACGAAACTTTTTTTTAAATATGTAGGTACACAAGGAAGGGTAATTTTCGTACTTCAAATAAACAGCTTCATGATTTTTGTCTCAGGATCACGGATAGTCAGAGACAGGGGAAAGAGGCATCATGCGTGTAATGCTGCTGAGACTGCAGGTTCGAACACTGAAATTCAAAAGTTGAAAAATCACTGAGTATCGACTGTCTAGAAAGTGGAAATCTTATCCGAATTCGAACAAATTGGATTATGAATTGTCCTTTCTTAAAATATGGTTTTAAAATGTCTAACATATTTTCTAACAAAATGGAACCTACAATTTAAACTGAAAGGAAACCCTAATTTTTGTCGCAGATTTCAATTAAATACCTACCCCTAACCCTAAAAAATCCGGGCTCATTGTGCTAAAAAAAATTTGGGTTTGCCCCGTCCAAGCAAGATTCTGGCGGTGCTACTCCCACGCTTGCTTGTTATAGCTTTGCGTCTTAGAACATACATTTTGCACTTCACATGCTGATGATGTTTTGTCAATGAGAACATTGAGAAATTGAGGGCTCTTTTCTCGACCCTGTTTAGTATCAACAGAACCCTGCTGTTTACGATGATATCACTAATGAAAGAAAGGAAAATATGTGGTCGTTTTATGCCATCCATCATGGTGCCTCGTGACATAACAGTCGACGCCGAAAAAGTATGATTGAGGGTTTGCCTGAAATCCGAATTCCGCAATGTGTGCAGCATTGGGCCTTCGGGGGTCTGATCACCTTATCTTATACTATGTATTAAGGCTTAGCGTTCCATACTATCTTGAATGCCAGGCCTTTCTACCATCTCCGCACTTCTGTGGGTTCCGTCAACCGGTTGATGGGAATTATTGTGGAAACAAACAATTCGTCGAACAGCCAAAATACGAGGGTAGTCTGATTAGTACCTAGCCTCCTCGCCTGATGGTGTCAGTATCGCAAGAGCAATTTACTATCGTGTAGTACATTCTGTCCAAAATTCAGCCGGATCAGACTCGTAGTTTTGCTTTGGCCACGTGTGAAAGCTGGAATTTCCGGCGATTGTAGAAAAATGGAAAAAGAGCAATATCGGCCGGTGATTCGATTCTTGTTTTTGGAAGGGAAATCGCGCAGCGAAATCAAAGAGCGTTTGGATGCTGTGTACGGTGACTCTTCTCCTTCGATGGCGACCGTCAAAAATTGGTTTAACGAGTTTCAACGTGGTCGCACGTTAGTTTTTGATGAGCCACGTCCAGGTGCCCCGAAAACGGTTAGCACGCAGGATAACGTGACAAAAATCCACGATCTGGTATTGGCAGACCGCAGATTGAAGGTGCGAGAGATAGCTGAGACAGTAGGCATTTCAAAACATCGCGTGGATCATATCCTGCATGAAATATTGGGCATGAGAAAGCTGTTGGCGCGATGTGTGCCGCGTTTGCTTACTCCGGACAACAAGCGCAACGGTGAGACCACTTCAAAGCAGTGTTTGACGCTGTTTAAGCGCAATCCGAAGGAGCTTCTGTGTCGTTTCGTGACAGTCGACGAAACTTGGATACACTGGTACATACCAGAGACCAAGGAACAGTCGAAACAGTGGACTTCAGCCGGCGAACGTGCTCCGAAGAAGGCGAAGACTGCTCCATCGGCCGGAAAGGTGATGGCCAGCGTTTTCTGGGATTCACAAGGTGTGATCCACATCGGCTACCTGCAGAAGGGCAACACGGTCACAGGGCTGTACTATGCCGAATTATTGGGCCGATTCGACGCCGAATTGAAGAAAAAAACGGCCCCACTTGGCAAAGAAAAAAATTCTCTTCCACCATGATAACGCACCGGATCACACCTCCGCCCGCCAAACTGGTCGAATTGGGCTACGAACTGCTGCCCCATCCACCGTATTCTCCAGATTTCGCCCCGAGTGACTTCTTTTTGTTTCCAAACTTGGAAAAGTCACTAATCATCATCAATGTGGCACGATAGCCCGACGTCGGGCCTTGGCCGCCTGAATCGTTGACCTCCAATTGTCGCGGTTACGTGACCTTGTCCTCCAGTTTCGGAAGCCCAGCAGCTGGTGGGCGTCTTCACCTACGGAGTTCTCCCAGCGAGCTCTCGGTCGTCCACGCAACCTCGCTCCGTCAATTCGTTGTGCGTTCATAACTTTCTTTGGCATGCGATTGTCGTCCATCCGTTGTACATGCCCCGCCCATTGCAGACATTGGAGCTTCACGATTTTCGATACTTCCAGCTCATCGTACAATTGATACAACTCATGGTTGTATCGGATACGCCATTGGTTTCGCTCGCGAACGGCCCCGAAAAGTCACTCACCGGGCAGAAATTTCAGTCGAATGATGACGTCATCGCCGCCACGGAGTTCCACTTTACAGGCCTCACTCAAACGACTGTCAACTAAAAACTGCGCGTCCAAAATGGCCGAAACTTTGGTGAGTAACTGTTAAAAGATGCACAACTACATTCACTAGCTTTTATTGACGAGTGGCGCCATATCTTTGAGTTGAGGTCGGAAACTTTTCAGACCACCCTCGTACCACGCTTGAGAAGGATCTTCCAGTCACCATCCACGAAGTCACGCGTGCCATACAGTGAGCTAAAAGTTCCTAAGCGTTTGGTACCGATATAGATCTCGCGAGTCATCAACACGGCTTTAGGAAAATGCATAGCATAACCACTGCACTCGATCAGATCACGCCCAAGCAGCATTTAATTTGTCGATCTCCACGCTAGCCATCCCTGAAATCTGGAAAACAGGACGGATTGTTCGTTGTCTCAAGCCAGGGAAGAGCGACAGTCTCGGCCAATCCTACCGAATCATAACAATACTGTCACCTGTCGCAAAGACGCTGGAGGCCCTTATTCACCCTACTCTTGTCGCACATGCGAAGCTAGAACCTCACCAGCATGCCTTCAGGAAAATGCATAGTACCACCACTGTCCTCGATCCGATCACTACACGCATCCGAAATGGACTAAATCAGCGACGTACACGCCACAGATACATTATTGTGGCAATTGACTTATCTAATGCATTTGATAAGGTCAATCATTCTATGCTTCTCGCAAACTTGCTGAATATGCATATTCCTGCACAAGAGATTCGTTGGATTGCCAACTATCTATAGTCGGCATTCCTTTACTGAGTTTCGTGGCAAATGTTCCAAGTTGAGGAAAATAAAATTAGGAGTTCCACAGGGTGGGGTACTCTCCCTCACTTTGTTTAACATCTATGTATATGTCCGGCCTTCCTACACCACCGGAAGGAATCGAGTTGATTTCCTACGCGGACGATTGCACCGTGCTCGCCACAGGGATGGATAAGAAGGAAATCCGCCTCCAAATTAATCGCTATCTTGAACGATTACAGGCATTCTTTTAAAGCCGAAACCTCACCATCTCTGCGTCTAAATCTTCTGCGACACTATTCACCACCTGGTCGGAGGTTGATGTACGTATTGGCAACAATTCTATTCCTACTGTAGCCAACCCAAAGGTTCTCGGGCTTCACCTGGATAACAAGATGACTTCGGCTCATCACGCGACATTTGTCTGCGAAAAGATGCGCAGTAGGAATAAAATCCTCAAAGCACTAGCAGGTAGCACCTGGGGCAAGGATAAAGAAACCATGCTAGCCAAAGCGGTGGGTCGAGCAGCCGCTGATTATGCAGTCCCAATTTAGTCACATAGTCTATGTGATACAAACTGGTCCAAAATTCAGGTCTGCCAAAATGCTGCTCTACGAACCACCACAGGTTGCCTCCTGATGTCTGCCCAGGATCACTTACATCAGGAGACACAATTGATGCCAATACGTGACCACAATCTCTTACTCTCAAAAGAGTATCTTGTTGGTTGCTATCGTGAGGACCATCCCAACCACAATCTTATGAGCCGAATTCCTCCACCACGACATGTCACACGTGGTTTACGAGACCTTGAGAGAGATGTCCAGGTATACATGAGGGACCCTTACAATGAAGAGACATACCGAGCTGCCATCACATCGCGAGCGCATCGGTTTATTGCGAGCCTACCACAAATCTTGCCTGAGGAGATTAGGCTCCCGATAGCCACCAGAGCAACATTAGCCCAACTTCGGTCGGGCTTCTGTTCGCGCCTCAATTCGTATCTTTCTCGCATAGAACCGGACATCCAAAACATCTGTCCAAACTGGGCTGGCTCTCCTCATTATGTGGGTCATTTGTTTCAATGCCCAGCTGCGCCCACTGATCTTACCCCTATATCACTGTGGGAAAACCCAATCGCAGCAGCTGTTTTTGTCCCTTGACATCGACAAACCTTAATCTCGAGTTAACATGGATGCACAGCGGTTTCACACCTTTCTGCGCCGCTACAAGAAGAACAAATTTTCAAGCAAAATGGCTTTCCTAACCGCAGCCTTAAGGAGGCTGCTCATCGAGACGTTTGGATTAGCATTCATTTAAAAATCCATGTCTCCAAGGCGGATCAAATAATGAATCATCAGCCCAGATAGCTACGCTGCTCACAGAATAACTGCCAATAAACAGTATGTGATGCATATATGCCATAAAAGGGCTAAATAAAAGATGCAAAATTAAAATTTACCCTACAGATATTTATTCATTATATACATACATATACATACTTTAACCGAAGCCCAAACTAACTTTCATTAGTTTGGAACCAATTTCCAAGGATAGATGTCTCAAACAAGTTGTTTGAGCTTGATATATCCACCGCCCAACAACAATGTTTGGATACAATTTGTAAGTGTTGTGACAATGTGCAGGATGTCGCCCACAACACTTAACGCATGTATCTGCAAACTGTATTTGATATTAATCTTTATTCGAACAATCCGTCGAGTCAAGCGTATTCGATAAGATGCTGCTGCTGGTTATCACCGGAAATCTTGGGTCGTCCAATATTTACTTGAAATTCCATCTTGTGTACCACACGCAAATGTGCATAAAGCTTAGTCCTGTCCTTAAACCCTCTACCACATTCAGTACATACATACGGACACTCGCCTGTATGCACACGTCGATGTTTGTCTAATGAGGCTTTTTCAACAAACTCCTTATCACACATATCGCACTGATGCGGTCGCTTCTTCTTTCCGTGAGTGTATTTATGTCGCTTAAAAGCGAACGCATAGGCGAACTTTTGATGGCAAATTTCGCATTCATACGGTTGCTCACCGGTATGTACTATCGCGTGTGCGCTTAAAGAACTGAACGATGAAAAACTCTTGCCACATATTTTACAGAGGGTCTGAAATCCCTCGTGGGCCGTACGAATGTGCAACTGAATACCTCTCTGCGTTGTCAACTCTTTATCGCACTTAGGACATTTGTATTTCCTACTTTGATCATGAGAAAGCCTATGAGCACGAATTTGGCTTTTAGTTTTGAATTTCTTTGGACAAATATCGCACATGTAGGGACATTCCGGAAAATGTTTGACCATGTGGATATTTAGATTGTATATATTGTAGAATGGCTTGGCACAATATTCACAAATAAATCGACCTTTTCCTCCGTGTCTTTGTACATAATGCTCCTCCAGATTTTTTGGATTGTTGTAAATTCTATCGCATTCCGTACATTTAAACGACCGTAGTGGTTTAGTGCGATGAGCTTGACGAATGTGTTGTGTTAACATGACCCGATTGCGAGATGGCTGACCGCACAAGTGGCATTTTATTATATGTTTGTCAGCATTTGCATTAGTTGCGTTACCGACTATCGTATTGCAAATCTCAGTATCAGAGTCATTATCAGTCTGCAGTGCTGCCCTTAGTTTATTGTCAGTCGGCGATACTGCATTTTCGGTTGGCACCGATGCCGCAGAAACAACAATGGCGTTAAATGGTTCTATGTTCTGGTCAACATCTTCAACATCAGTTTCGAGCGTAAGAGCTTTTTCTGTTTCATCAGTTTTTTCGGGTTCTACTACGTTTATCATCTCAATTACGCTGCTATCGTCTAGAAATTCCAATTCCACACTTTCCGGTAAGCTCGTATCGTACTCATCTTCTTTGCAATTCGACGGTTCAGATAATCTTTTACGTAATTCCATCTCTGATTCTTCACATTGTATTTTGAACGATAGCCACGATTCACATTGTTTGATACAGCAATCACAAAGAAACAAGGGCAGATCTTCATTTTCATGAACCTGGAAATGTAAGAAAACACACACAAATTAGGTTGTGAGACAAATACTGAAGACTCCGAAAATTTCAGCAAAATATGCACCGCAATAAGCTTTACTTAAGTCCCTCCCTCCCCCCGATGAACGTTATTATGGATAAAGTGGTCATAATAACGTTTATTTTAATGTAATAGGTGGGTAGCTGAAGTATCCTATATCCTAGATTCGTCCAGATGAATAGCAAGTTGCTATACAGACTCCAAAAGCAGTGTTAGCCGCTTTATCGGTCTGGACGAATCTGAAGGAAAAAAAAGGAATGAATTCTTTTTCGAGTTCGAATCAGAACCGAACTTTATTTCTATCATACTTTCTTTATATAGTAAATTTACATTTTGTATACTTAACAATTTTTATGGATCAATATGCATTGCCAATGTTCAATAAATATTGCACACACAACAAAATATTGCATGTACTACAATTTTGTGCAAGCTTGTGAATGAATTGTGAAAGTGCGTGGTATGCATTTAATTTAATTGTGGATGTTTGTTTACAAGTTTACAAGACGTATGTATGTAGGTCATGGGTCACTACACCCTCACCCTTAAGATGAAATTTATATGAAATTTAAATTTAGTCTGATTTTTTTTTATACATTAGTTTGAAAAGTTTTATATAATTTTAAATTATTGTTATGAAAATTTTTTTTCTTTCCCGTCAATGTTAAGTTTTGAGTTTTCTCCCAACCTGTTGATTATAATGTAAGGACCGTGTGTTGGGCTCTGATTTTATTTCTATTTTCGTACCTTAATGGAACTAAATCTCCTACATTGAAATTTGATGCATTAATTAATATATCTAAAATCATTTGATATCCTAAGTGGACCGACAGTATCTATTGATACTACTTCGAAAGTACTACTACCAGGCGTATCAGTTATTGTCATTTCTTCTTTAACGTGTCGTGTCTGTTTATTTCTCAGACATGAATCGCAATTGTTTACATAATGTTTAACCATCTTACTCATATTTTTCCAGATGTATCTCTGTTTCAATCTCAATATAGTTTTCCTCATTCTTAAGTGACCTCCAATAGGTGTGTTGTGATACTTTTCTATCAACTTGTTCTGAATTTCAGCGTTCTTTACTCTTTGCAAAGGTTTATATAACAATATATTTAATTGTAAGTTCCTTAACTTTTTCATTGATCTTCTATAAACCAACGTGTAGGTTTCATTAAACCGTTTTATAGACAGGTTTCTAAAAATATCATCATCTAAAGACAATGCGAGCTCTTTAATGTTTTGTTTATTCATGTATTGAAGTAACTTCTCCATAATCATGTCTAGACATGTAGGATTTTCATTAATTCCCATGATAAAACAATCATTCATTTTATTAATTTGGCCAATTTTTAATTCGGTTGAAAATACAATTCTGTGCGCATTTTTAATATCTGTAACTGATGTACAATCCCATATATGAAGATCATGACCCTTCTGAGATTCATCAGTGACCATTATTCCCTCTACTTTCATACTTATTGTAATTGAAATCGTCTTTTTGCTTAAAGTTTCCACATTAGAAATCGGTATCATTGTTTTTAGAATATCGGAGTTTTAATTGGATTCTAGATAATGCATCGGCATTTATATTCATTTTGCCTTTTTCGTTGTTTTGTATAAAAATTATTATTTGTAGATAATGGATCTCCTTCTAGATGGAAAACATCAGAATATTCTTTAAATATTTTGAGCAAGGATTGTCTGACAACATGATCAATGTTATCAATATTAATTTTCTGCAATAATTTATTTATTTTTTTTTTTAAATATGTTAAGAAACATGTTCACAGAACCATATGATGTCAGTGATTCACTTGAGATAACTGATATCGTACGGCATTTTGAACTATCTATTTCTGTATTCAATGTTAAACATTTCTTTTTACAAAGTAATATGTCGGCACCTGTGTCCACTAGAAAACTTAAATGAGCTTTACTATCTAAATACGTAAGGGTAATAAAATTTGTTAAATCGGATGATACTTGGAAAATTGTTTCATTATGTCCGGAGGGTTCTATTACTGGTTTTGTTGCTCGCCCTCCGGAGCATCCGAGTTTCCCTGAATTAAATTTACGTTTCTATTCCTATTTCTATTATAATTGTTATTATTACTGGAATTATTAGTGTTACTATTATAATTTCTACTATTACCATATCCTCTTCCCCTGTTACTGCCTCTAATTACCTCTATTATTGCCTCTATAATTTCCCATGGAACTATTATAATTTCCTTTACTGTGGTTACCATAATCATGATTGTTATTGTTAGTTCTACCTCTGTTATTTCCTTTGAAATTTGTAATTCTACCATTGCTTATATTATTTTCGAAATACAGAATTTGGTTGCTTTCTCTCTTAAATTCTCCTTCTAGTTCCTGAGCTAGGTTAAAGGCTTCCACTAGAGTTTTGGGCCTAGATGCAAATATGGTTGGTTTTAACTCATTACTTAATCAATTTTTAAATATGGTTAGGGCATAGTTATTGTTAAGTTTTCTGATAAGTTGTTTTTCTTGTTCAGAAACATCCATTTCATTTATCTGTTGGTGATTTAGTTCTTCAATTAAACTTAAAATTCTATCATGAAATTCTTTAACATAATTATTTCTCTGAAAGACATAGCTTAGAATAGATTGAAGTTGTCCAATAGTACTTTTACTCTTATACCATGATTCTAAAATAGTTCTTTTTTTAAACAATTGAAAGTAGTTATGTGACAAGAACTTAGAGCTGTTCTTACTTTTGCCTCTAATTTTACATTAGAAACGAATTTTAACAGTATTTCTCTATGTTCAGGTTTAGTATCGTTACATATTATTTCCAAAATTTTTAAAAATGGTTCTAGTTCACCTTTGAATTCAGGCACCACCTTCATTACAGTTTCAATCTTAAGGTCGGACATGTTTGGTTTTTCTTTTAAATACCCTTTAATTTCACGGACTAAAAGATGCTGATTTTGTAATAATTTCCTCAATGTCTGATTTGTCTGTATCTTTTAATAAATTGTCTATTATTACTTCTATTTAATTCAGAGTTAATGTAGTCTTTACTATATGTACTGTTTGGGTTTTTCTTTAAATTTTTAAGAATTTTTTGTAGCACGTCCATCAGTTAGAAAAAACAAAGTTAAGTTTAGGATTTTAATTGATTTTCATTAAACTTCTACTGTTGATCTAGCCACTTTTTGTCTTACATAGTTCTTGAAATAGTTATTGACCTTATATATTACAAAAATTATTATTCCTATTACTGCAAATGTTATTGTAATGTGTATCATTTCGTCTTTGGATAGATTAAGTGTCTGCTCTTGTTGAACGTTGTTTATTACTTCCACCGTCTGCTGTTGTTGTGGTTTACTGTTGATTTTTCCCATGTATGGTGTTGATTAACTCGTTGTACAAAACCCTTTTGTAGTCGCCTGTAGCTATACTCTATGTATATTTCTTCCACCTCGTTTCCTCTTTTTGGTCACCGGGGGTTGTGGTTGTTTTGCTGGTTTGCGTTGCCTTTTCTGGTATTCCTCAATCGTTAAACGTTTAGGACCCGCCGTTAATGGAGTAGGTATGAAGATGGGATCTTCGGTTGCGTTTAGTGGTTCGGAATTGTATTCTGTTTCATCTAAATATTGGGACGCTTTAATAAGCAGCCTGTCAAAAATTTTGTTGAATGTTTCCATATAAAAGAAAAACAAATCTCTATGAAATAGCCAAGTAAGATTTTGGCAGGATCGCCATGTAATAGGTGGGTAGCTGAAGTATCCTATATCCTAGATTCGTCCAGATGAATAGCAAGTTGCTATACAGACTCCAAAAGCAGTGTTAGCCGCTTTATCGGTCTGGACGAATCTGAAGGAAAAAAAAGGAATGAATTCTTTTTCGAGTTCGAATCAGAACCGAACTTTATTTCTATCATACTTTCTTTATATAGTAAATTTACATTTTGTATACTTAACAATTTTTATGGATCAATATGCATTGCCAATGTTCAATAAATATTGCACACACAACAAAATATTGCATGTACTACAATTTTGTGCAAGCTTGTGAATGAATTGTGAAAGTGCGTGGTATGCATTTAATTTAATTGTGGATGTTTGTTTACAAGTTTACAAGACGTATGTATGTAGGTCATGGGTCACTACATTAAGCATACCGTTTTAATTTTATTCGGTTTTAGCTGTACATACGTACCGAATTGGCTTGTAGATAGATAGATTTGGACTGACCATCAATTAATGAATCAATTCGAGACTTAAGAGACCAAGATCGGTACCTTCAATAACCCAACCACACTGCTCGCAGTTGGCCGAATACCGAACAAGTAACAAAATTTAATTCCCCTTTCACGCGATTCGACCAATCTTTTCCGCGCGATTTCGCAATCCCCGATCAATGTGGCTGCGGTCTTTGCGGATGCCGTAGGGCGTCCGGCCTTGTAATTTATAGATGTTATTCAATGGTTATTCATGGTCCCTTAGGCATACCCATCTCCGAAGTACACTATCCGCCAAAGACTTTTCCATAGCAGATATGATCCTCCTTCGGCCCCTAATAGTTAGGTGTCACGCTGAATTCAGACGTGCATACCAGGCTCGCTTAACCTGCGACTACCTATTTGCTTAAGGCCGATGGGTTACGGGTAGTGCTACTTTCCACTGCTTTCGTCATCATCCGAGGTGTCAAGGGACCAAACAAAGCTGCTGTGATAGAATTTAGAGATAAGGGTAAGATCAGTGGGCGCAGCTGGGCATTGAAAGCAGTAGCGCAGTTTGGACAGATGTTTTGTCTATGTTTGAAAAATAGGAATTAAGACGCGAAATTGAATGAATATCGCTCTGGTGACTCTCAGGAACCTAATCTCCTAAGGCCAGATAGGCGCAATCAGGGATTTGGAGCGGAGCGGAGCGGAGCGATGGAGCGGAGCGGAGCGACCTTAAATTTCGGAGCGAAAGAGCGGAGCGTGGAGCGATTTTTTGCAGGCTGGAGCGGAGCGAATTTTGCTTTGAAGATCGCTCCGCTCCGATGTAAAAAATCAAAAAATTCCGAGAAAGAAAAAGGTTTTTTTTCGACGAAATTTTTCATTTTATGGAACGAATTGATGATTTTGGGCGATTTAAAGGCGAAGAATTCGCTGAGAGACTTGCAAAATTTAGTATTATTGTGAAATTCATTGTAATAAAAGAGGTTTTGCGTTTAGTCATAAGCATCACTCTTCATTATTCAGAAATTCAAGATTATCCAGGACAGAAAAGTCCTGTCCTGTACTCGATAAATGAAACGCCCTTTTTAATTTAAATTAGTTATTAGGTGCGTTTTATTGGATGGAGTACAGGACAGCGCAGCTTCCGTAACCATTTGACAGATCTCGTCCTATACGGGATGTCCGGAAACTATCGCATAAATGCACCCAAATATGATTCCTCGTGATATTTCCAGCAAAAAGGAGTATACAAAATTATTAACTCTTCAGCTTCCACAGACATTTAAAGATTTTTCAAAAATTTAATACATATACATATTTTCTTTCGTTTGGGTCCAAAAAATTTTTCCTAAGAATAAACCCCATAAAAATCGGATAAGCTGCTTAGTTTTTACAGTTTTACACAGCTTCAAAGACAAAATTTTGTGATCTTACTGCATATTATGAATTTTTTTCACACGGAGGTGTTAGTGGTAGCATTTTTGGAAAATCTTTAAATGCTAAGGAGTTAAGAATTCAGTACCTATTTTGCTGGAAATGACATTTATAATCAGTCTTGACTCGGTAATCCGGATCTCCTTTAATCCGGATATCACGCTAATCCGGACCACTAAATATTTCCACTATGTATTCTATAGTCCGGATTTCGGCAGCAATTTTGACTCTAAAATCCGGATATTTGAGATTTTCAGTGTGAAATGGTAGAATTGGTCTCGTACTTTTTTACGGGACTGTTTAGCAATTGACATGTTGCTGGCTAATTTCTAACAAATAAAACATTTATCGACTTTTGTTCCGCGTTTTTATTTGTTTGGATTGTTTTTCCTCAGAAAAATGTGATTGCGCTAATCCGCATGTTCCAATGATCCGGATACTTGCAATAATTGATCCGGATTACGAAATTGGTGCTATCCTGTTCTGTACTTGATCGAATAAAACGCACCTGTTAAGTCATATTCTATAATACGTGAGTAGATATACGTTAAATTGAATAATTCGCGGAAAATAATAAATATTTACTAAGAACAATGAAGTTTTGTTGTATTTTTGTAATGGAGCGGAGCGGAGCGTGGAGCGGAGCGGAGCGAAAAAATTTTAGTCGGAGCGGAGCGCTGGAGCGGAGCGGTTTCAAATTGGTCGGAGCGGGAGCGGAGCGGAGCGAAAAAATGTGTCGCTCCAAATCCCTGGGCGCAATAGACCGATTCACTTCTTGAGTGTGAGTCCCTGCAATGGCGGCAAGGTATGTCATTTCATTGTAAGAATCTCGCTTGTGTCCTTAGACGTCTCTCTCTCTAGGCCTTGTAGACTACGCCTGAGATGTCGCGGCACACATCAGGAGGCAACATGAGGCTGTGCGTAGAGCAGCTTTTTGGCATACCTGAATTTTAGACCAATTTGTGAAACATAGGCTATGTGACGAAACTGGGGCTGCATAATCAGCCGTTGCTCGACCCACCGCTTCGTAAGAGGCTAGCATTGTTTCTTTGTCTTTGCCACAAGTCCTGCCAGCCAGTGATTTAAGAATGTTGTTCTTACTGCGTATATTTTCGCAAACAGCGGGCGCATGATGGGCTGATGTCATCATGTTCTCAATGTGAAGCCCGAGAGTATTAGAATTTCCCACAGTAGGAACAGGATTGTTGGCAATACATACATCAATCGCCCACCGACAATCCACCGACCAAGTGGTAAGAAATATCGCAAGAGATTTGTAAAAATGCCTGGAATCGGGCTAAATAGCAATTAGTGAGGAGGCCCATATTATACCTAGCCAGACCAGTGGCGAGTGCGGTAATCCATTTTGCTCTGTCTAACATAAACTGACATCCGATTTCATTTAAAAATTTATCACTCTTGCCAAATGATATATGTCGTTTGGTCCATTAATCATATGGTTAATCGTGTGAGCTTCGGAGCTGGCGGCTTCGCATAACCCGAGCCTCGAAGTACGCTAGTTAGGGAGAATGGCCTTGGTGGAAGATGTCTACGCGCCTATATCTAACTAGTTTGTGGATAAAGAGAAATCTTTAGCGAATAGTATACCTCGGTGATGGGTGTTCCCAGGGGACCATGGTCCTTGCCCATCAAGGAGTTCGCCTCGAGGTGGCTGTAGGTTGTTACACGAGACATCGAGCTGGTGATGCAGCCCCGGGGTTGGGTTTCTGAAGGTAGTGCATTCACTGGATGGAGAAATCCCCATCTCACAATAAGACCTTCTTCTTCTTCTTGTAGCGGTGCAGAAAGGTTGAAACCTCTGTGCATCTATGTGGGTACGATTTATGGTTCGTCAATGTTTGTGTCCGTGAGGTCTAAGGACAAAAACATAGCTGCTGCGATAAGGTTTTCCCCACAGCGATATAGGGGTAAGATCAGTGGGCGCAGCGGGGCATTGAAACAAGTGACCCACATCATGAGGAGTACCATTGCAGTTTGGACAGATGTTTTGGATGTCCGGGTTTATGCGGGAAAGGTACGAATTAAGGTGTGAACAAAAGCCCGACCGAAGTTGAGCTAGTGTTACTCTAGTGGCTCTCGCGATAAGGTTTTCCCCACAGCGATATAGGGGTAAGATCAGTGGGCGCAGCGGGGCATTGAAACAAGTGACCCACATCATGAGGAGTACCATTGCAGTTTGGACAGATGTTTTGGATGTCCGGGTTTATGCGGGAAAGGTACGAATTAAGGTGTGAACAAAAGCCCGACCGAAGTTGAGCTAGTGTTACTCTAGTGGCTCTCGGGAGCCTAATCTCCTCAGGCGAAATTGGTGGTGGGCGCTCTGAGAGGACTCTATTCGCACCTAAACTCGCGATAGACCGATTCACTTCTTCAGTGTGGATCGCTGCAATGGCGGCTCGGTATGTAACTTCATCGTAAGGGTCCCGTTTGTATCCCTGAACCTCTCTCTCAAGGTCTCGTAGACCACGCCTGACATGTCGTGGTGGAGGAATTCGGTCCATGAGATGATTATTGGGATGATCCTCACGGTAGCAACCAACAAGATACTGTTTTGAGAGTAGGAGATTGTGATCACGTATTGGCATCAATTTTGTCTCCTGATGTAAGTGATCCTGGGCAGACATCAGAAGGCAACCTGTCGCGATGCGAAGAGCGGCATTTTGGCAGACCTGAACTTTGGACCAGTTTGTGTCACATAAACTATGTGTCCAAACTGGGGCTGCATAATCAGCGGCCGCTCGACCCACCGCTATATAAGTAGCTAGCATGGTTTCTTTATCTTTGCCCCAGGTGCTACCAGCTAGAGCTTTTAGGATGTT
Source organism: Microchrysa polita (assembly GCA_949715475.1). Classification (NCBI taxonomy): domain Eukaryota; kingdom Metazoa; phylum Arthropoda; class Insecta; order Diptera; family Stratiomyidae; genus Microchrysa; species Microchrysa polita. The sequence goes on from OX454415.1 coordinate 36,634,255, forward strand.
GTTCCTACTGCGCATTTTTTCACAGACTGAAGCTGCATGATTCGCAGACGTCATCATGTTCTCTAGGTGAAGCCCGAGAATTTTGGGGTTTTTAACAGTAGGAACAGAATTGTTGCCAATACGTATATCCATCTCCCATCTGATGTCCTCCCACCAAGTGGATAGAAAAGTCGCAGAGGATTTGGACGCAGAGATGGTGAGGTTTCGGCTTTGGAAAAATGCCTGTAATCGTCCTAGATAGCGATTAATTCGGAGGCGCATTTCTTCCTTATCATTCCCTGTGGCGAGTACGGTGCAATCGTCAGCATAGGAAATCACCTCGATTCCTTCAGGTGGTGTGGGAAGGCCGGACATGTAGATATTGAACAGAGTGGGGGAGAGTACCCCTCCCTGTGGAACACCTAATTTGATTTTCCTAAGCTTAGAACGTTTGTCTCGAAACTCGGTGAAGGAGTGCCGACCAGCTAGATAATTGGCAATCCAACGGATCTCTTGTGCAAGACCTTGTCAGTAAAGGTCCAACCCGCCCGAAGGACCGGGAGATAAGACCGTAAAGGCTAGGTGCTCCCCTGACGGTATACCTCGTAGATGGTATCTATGTCGTTTGGTCCATGACATGATGATTTGAGTGGTCCTCTCGATAGACTAGAGTAAATTGCGAAATCTACCAAATTTGTTTTAAACTGTGTTTAGGATTGCCTCCCAGCTAGATAGTTAGCCAACAATCAATCAAAATACCGTGGCTTTTTTGTCTCGTCTGACTGTCCTTCCGCGTTTCATCTGATGCATTGCCTCCATTGAGCGTGCTGTTGATCTCAACCCCTCAACAACAAAAAAAGTAGTTAAGATCTTGGAAATTGGATGTCACTAACACATCTGCGGCCTTAGTCCAATGTTGGACTGTCGCGCCTGTTATTTATTATACCCTATAAGATGGTAATAGTGTATATTGTTTTTGTTACGCCAATATTATGTAACACCTCAAAGGAGCTCCCGGAGGAATGGCAAAGTATATATGTATATAAATGATCGAATAAGCCATGTCTGTCCGTGTGTCTGCCTGTTAGCACGATAACTCCCGAAATAATGAAGCTAGCGGTTTGAAATGTTGGTCAAATGTTTGTTTGCTAAAATATTGGACGGTATTGAAAATGGGCCAAATCGGATCACGGGTTCCCCTACCTCCCATACAAACTACCCCTCCTTAATATTTTAATTGGGCCATAACTTTCGATAGAATATCGCTATCGACTTGAAATTTTGATCAATGACTCATTCCGACATGTACTTTGAGTTGATGGAAAGTGGAGTAGGTCGGACTACCCCTACCTCCCCTACAAAGTTGTATTCAGCCATATCTTTTGATAGAATGTCGCGAAAAGCTTCTAATTAGTATCAAATGGTAGCCGTTGGATGCCTTGATAAGATAATAAAGATGTGCCAGGTCCGACCCATCTACCCCTCCCTCCCCTACAAAAAATATGAAATTGAATATTTTGGGTTTTGCGTGCCTTCTAGGTTTGTACATGGGTATAGGGTATACACTCGTCGTGCTATTCGCACTATTAGAACTCGGTCTCGTTTTTATTGGCTTTATCACCTCTTCCTCTGAGAAATATTCGATATTTGTGGTATTCCGCTCAACATCTCGAAAAGCTGCTCAAGGAAATTCTTCATTTAGAAGTTCGTCAAAATACTCTCGCATCCTGCTACGTATCGTCAACCAGCAGTATTCTTTGCGAGTCCTCCACGTACTTTGGCGTCTGTATTTCTCGAGCGTTCTTTCTCTTTTGAGGTTCAACCCCAAAATATCCTGGCGTGTCGTGCTTAGGCCTCTCGCGCAATGACGGTCTTTCGGTCGCAGTCTGAGATTCTGTTCTTGGTAGAATTTCACAGTTGCATTCGCCTTTGCTTGAGCTACCAAGTGCTTTACTTTCTTCCAATATTGCATGTAATTTACCTTCAGTTGAGTACACACGTTAAACATTAGTAGAGTTTCTTCATCTTCCGCCAAATTCGTCATATCGAGCCCGACCGATAGACAGCCACGACAGAGATAACTTATGTCGAAATCTGATAAATTCATTTTACCAAAGGGAGAACCATAAATAACTAAATTTTTAGTAAAGTTTAAAGCGAAGAACAATGTTTAGATTGTTATGCCTTTTTACACAAATACGTTTATTTGACGTTTGATAAACATAGGTCTTCTTCTTTACTTCAACGAAATGTTCAGAAATGTGTTTGCTTTTAAACCATTTGTTTAACCATTAACCTTTAAGTATGGACGTGAGGTCTGACAGACCTTTCGAGTTTTCACATATTCTTGAATTGCATCAACGCCATCTAGATATATCATAGCCGCAACTCAGCTGGACAATGCCGTCATAGTTTAGCTCTTAAATTTTTTATTTACACGAACAAACAACAAAAACAAGTAGTGACGTAATAAAAAGCAAAAACAAAACAGTGCAACATTGGCGAACATAACCTAAAACTATAAGCTGATTTTGACGTCTAAGATTCTACATTGCGGCCTTAATATCTAGACGGCGTTGATTGCATACTTCCCGTCCCTCCTCGACCCTGAGCATCTCAGTACCCAAAGTTCTATTTGTGAATCGAACATGAAGAGTCGAAATTTCTAATTCCGGTGTATTGAATGTAAGTTACCGTTATTAAAAGATTTAGCATGGTCTGTCAGACCTCACGACCACGTTTGTCATACAAATCATTCGTGCAATGTATTATTGTTTGCTTCAGATTTATCACATTTGAATGGCACAAATTGGCGATAGTAACAGTAAGGGATTAGCGGGAGCTTCGGGCTATCCGTCAACCAAAAAAAGGTTCCGAGTATTCGACGCATCATTCATAAAAGATCTCCGGGATCGGTTGCTTATTTGTCAATTGTCGAACAATGAGGAGGATATCGCGCAGATGTCCTTGCTGGACATAGTATTTCACCATAATGAGAGTGATAATTCAGATGCAGGTGATGCACACATTGGAGTAGGAGTTGCTGGTGATAGCAACAGTGACGATAGATCACAAAGTAATATACCGCTTTCCGAATTGCCAAGGTCAAATTGTTTTTAATGGTTGACGTTGACTCGAGTTTTAGGCGAAGACATCGTGGAAGAAGAAGTCGCTAATGAAGGAGTTAAACATGGAAAGAGAAGAGCATGCATATTCTGTCCATCTAAAGTCACCAGAAAGACTGCTTACACTTGTGTCGGGTGTAAGAAGCCCACTTGCCTGCAATGTTCTAATCCATTAAGTAAAGACTGCCAATAATTTTGCTCCCAAAAACCTACTGTCAAAATTTTGCTATATTATTTTCTCAATTCACCATTTTGTTTTTTGGAATCTTGAAACGCTATATTTTAAGGAAAAATTATTAATTTTGTTCTGTGATTTTTATTTAATTTTTAAGAGCTCAAAAACTAAGCCGGGGTATGGAAAGGCTGCAATCTGTTAGTGTTATAAACTTCACAATATTTTGCATGAAAATAAAAAAAAAATTTAAATATGCTTGTTTTTTTTCATTACTGAGGTAGCTATTTATGAATATGAATATGTTTTTTTAATCATCCGTAACCATTTACGCATAAAAACCCACTATAAAGATAGAGGTCTGTAAGACCCCAAGCAACAATTCGTTTGCTTTAAAGAAGCACTTCACACTGTAGCAACCATATAGTACCACGGAATTCATTTATCGTGTGACATCGCTTAAAGTAATATTTTGATCCGATAAACCATCCTTAAAGTATTTTCCGGAAAGCTTCTGTCATCATTATGGAATAAATTCAAAGATTGTGGTATAAAACTTCGATAAAACTGTCTCTAAACGTCAACCCAAAAATGACACTTCGTTAAATACTCCACTCTTGTGTTTTATTGGATGATACAGCACACACATGCAATAGTCTCTCTAGTTAACTCACACACATGCATATATTCTTCTATAGCACAGTCGGTGTCATTTTTATCGTGTGACATTCGTATGGTCATCCAATAAATTGTTCAGCCTAGTTTTATTGAAGGATGGACTTTGTGATTTATTGAATTGACACTTATGAAGTGCTCTGGAATACCACGTTTCTTGAATTGAATTCATTGAAATATTGCATTAAACCAACATTTCCTCACTCCTTGTTAACTTATGAATCAATTAAGATAATCTCAGCGCAGAAAATGTCTGCATTTTGTTGATGAATGTGTGGATTTATTCAACTTCAATTGACTGACATATAAAGAAGAAGGTGCAATGGAGAAGAGTCGATAAAGAAGTGTTGAGCACTTGTAGTATTTGCGAGCAATGTTAACTATATGTGAGGTTGGCCGAGTGGTTAGGGCGTCGGACTGGCGTCCGACAGTCGCTGGTTCGACGCTGGCTGGGGGAATTTTTTTTTCTTTTTTTCACGAGAAAATTACAGAAAATGATGACATAACACATTGATGTATGTCTTTTTCAAAGCTTAGTTCAGTGCTACAATAAGGTGCAATTGGATCTAAAAACGGCGCCAAACGCCATTATTGGACTATTATTCAGAGTTTATACCCTGTAAAGTGCCCCTATTGTCGTTAGAAGATAATATTTTACGAAGTATTATAGGGATGAAATTGTTACTTGGGACCTCACGTCCATAGTAATGTTCTATTTTTTTCACGTCCACACTTAAAGGTTAAGTTGGATGCACACCATGGCAGCTCGGGGAGATTTCAGTATCTGCGACGCCAAATTCTGATGATGCCTGAAACGACCGAATCGAATCCTTTTTCGCGAAATCGTAACGGTTCTCCAGATATTTAGAGCGCCGGCACACTACAAACTTTTAATCGGCCGATAGTTTGATCGTTCTTCTAATTAGCACGAGACCAAGTGAAATCAAGTGTGCGCACTTCCATATGGTCTCGTGCTGATTAGAAGAACGATCCAACTATCGGCCGATTAAAAGTTTGTAGTGTGGCGCTCTTAATGTCAAAGTTTGACTTTTCTATGAAGCCAGTTAAGCAATTTGATAAGAAAAGGGGGATATTTCCGCTTTACACATTGGGGAAAGTGTTCGATGCAAAGCCACCTTCATACAAGCCCGGAAGCAGAGCACGGTCATATACTGAAACGACAATTGATAGGCCTGTTCAGATCGAAAATTTACATTGCGGTAAAGGCAAATCGGGTTGGGTCGCGGCAAACTTTACACGAAAAGTATTGGTTCCCGGTCGATTTTCGTCGCGAAAAGTGCAATGTGTAGTGAATTGAAGTGTCTATAATGCAGTGAAAGAAACAAATCCCGATAAAAAGTGAATTTTCCACGTGTTTTCGCGATTTCTATCAGAGCAGACACTCTTTTTTTACATGCGCTGTGCTTGTGTTAGTGCATCGTGCAACGTATATACGACATATTCATAGGCTCGCTTTGTGTGCATGTATTGCTGCTTCCCGGCTTTCTAAATTAAGGTGGCTTTGGTTCGATGCCATCAAATTGACGTTTTAATTTTAATTAATTGATTAGTTTTACCAATTTGGCAAAGATGTCAATAATATGAAAAGTCGAAATATATTTGCGAGAAAGAATTGTAAAATTTGCTAGACAGGGAGGCAAATGAAATTTAAAATGTTGTTTTCGGTGCAATGATATCCATGCACATCAATATGTAGTAAAAGTACCCCCAATTTCCCATTAAAAACTGAACTACCCCATATAAATGTCAAACTTTGACATTGAATATCTGGAGAACCGTTACGATTTCGCAAAAAAAGGATTGCAGATTCGGTCGTTTCAGGCCAATATTAATGAAATGGCATCATCAAAATTTGGCGCCGCAGATACTGAAATCGTGCCGGCAGCTCGTCCAAAAACCACAATGCTTCGCATTTTGTTGCTGTTAAACTTTTTTAAATTATAAATTCTACACAGATACATAGTGAAATTTTTGAATAATATTAAGCAAAAAAAAACGACTATGAAGCAGCTAATGGCTGAATCATACTACGATTGGTTGCGAAATGTAATATGTATATACGCTAGTATTGTTTCGCCTTGTTATGTACAGTTCATTGAAATTTTGAGGCTCGTCGGAACACGAGAAAAAACCTACAAAAATCTCGTTGCAGAAAACCCAAGTTAATTCATTCAACCTCCGACTAAACCGCTTGCTCAGTGTTTGGCAAGCCATCGTGCTCATTATTCTGCGAACTATTGTATTTAGAAATATCTCTATTCTTATTAAAAGAAATCTCAATTGGAAAAAATATACAAATTAGAACATTTCGCATCAATTCCCAAAAACAAGCAAATTTCGCCGAAATTTGCATCTATTTCGTAAAAACGAAATTTCCGTATATCTAGCTATGCATTATTTAGAACAATGTTTCCTAACCGGTGGTCCGCGAACCGAATGTGGTCCGTGAGAGGCTCGGGAGGACGTCCGCAGAGAAGTTTAGTGACTACTTTTAAAAGTGTAGTATGTATTTCATCGTGATTAAATCAAAATTAAAAGATTTTTGCGAATTTCTGTAGCTGGTCGACGCATCGCAGCAACGACTTTTGATTTTTTATTTATATTTAACCGATTAATTTTGGTTATCAAAAGTCGTTCGAATAGTTCAAATAATGAAAACAAAAATTACAAAAGTTTGGTAGTTTGATAAAATTTAAGTCAAAATTTATTTGTCCATTTGGATCCTGATTCTGAAGGTTCTGCTATTTACATCCCTTCAAAGTGAATATTCTCGTTATTACCCAGAATATGAAGTCAATAAAACACTCTTTGAGAAACTCAATTACAATCCTTTTTACACGAAGCCTATTACGATAAATTATACGGCGGGTCATGCACTGTTGAGAGACTACCCAGATAACATTTTGGTATTGATCTTGGAGTATCAATAAGTCTTCAATAATTTCTCCTCTTAGCGATTGATTCCAAATTGGGGATTTATTGATCCCTTTGATTCCAAATTGGGGATTTATTGATCCCTTTCATCAATAATTATTAAGATGAGATGTATCGATGTAGAATCAGAACAAAAGCGATCCGAGTAACCAATACTCAATACACTCAATACACCAGCAGCCGTTATGACAACGTTTATGATGAAATGTTGCATGAAGATAATTGTGGACAAGTATTGCAGTTCAAGTCTAATTGCAAAGACTCCAGTACTCAAACCGAGATATCAAGAGGCTGTTACAATTGTAAGTTACATAATATTATTTTAGAGTTTACTTCTATGCAAATGAGTATTCAATCGAATAATTCTAGCCAATACAATGTTGAACAAAATTTCTAGTTTGGAAAATGCTGTTGCGAGGCAAGGAGTTTTGCTAAATCGGTTGAGTAATTTCTTTTTGCCAGAGGAGAGAATGTCTACCTCACTCATGCCCTTCAAGTTTCCCCTTAAGGAGGACAAGGAGCTAAGCCAACTCGAGGAATATCTGGCTTCGGATGAAAATCAGGATAAATTGGTAATTTGAAGCATTTTATTTTCAAAGTTTTATTTTGATTTGAGAGAGACATCTGAGCGCTCAAATGAAAGATTATACTATACTATGTTTTCTCTCAAAAAAAAAAACATAAAACCGTCTTTCATCATTTACAGAAACAGTGGATTCTGCAGACAAAAGGCAACGGCGATCTGAAACGGTTTTTGCCGTGTTTTCTACAGTCAAATGTGCAGAGTCTATACAATGTCCGAGGTGTTAGAGAGAAAAAGAAATTCGCGAACTATGAGCGAATCTGTGCTTGCCTATTTGGTATGTTAAAACTATTATATAAAACCGTTTGGAGTGAATTATAACTTAAATCTCTATTTTAAATTCCAGAAGGCTTTAAGAAACAAGGCTATGGATCTCAGCAGTGTATGTCGGATTTGGACAAAGCCTTGCGAGATGGGAAGGTTCGGGAGAACAAAAAGATGCTGAAATGCAGACAACAGCAAATGAATTCAAAATGAAAAAATGTGTAATTCAGAATTCTTCTTTATTTTTATTTTATAAATTTCGAATTTTCTGTTTTGTTTTGTTTTTTAAAGAAATTACATAAAGCAATCACAATTATTTCTTTTCTTATTAAGAATAAATTTCGATTTTTTTTAAAGATTTTACATAAAGCATCCCTAATGTTAGTTTGACTCGGGTTTTTTGTATGTTATGTACCTGATTCCTACAAAATGTCGCAGGAAAAAGGGTATATGTTACAAAAAACCTGAGTTAAACAAATATTGGGAATGCATGTACGGATTTTAGGTACATCATTATCATCATTACAGTATCAATGCTGGTCTTCGATATCATATCAACTATATATCGATATACATAACATTTTTGTTCATTCAATCGATATTGATATTCTTTCGATATATCATCGATACCAAGCATCAATACTCGCATTTCCCCTATGGATAATGTCAGCCAATCAGAATGCTGAAAATGCGGACATCGTCCATACTAAAGTGTCACTAATGGTATACTGAAGGTATCGATATTCTGATGCCCGAATATCAAACATATCAGTATTTCATCACTACTGTGCTATCTGGGTAATGGTATACTGAAGGTATCGATATTCTGATGCCCGAATATCAAACATATATCAGTATTTCATCACTACTGTGCTATCTGGGTAATGACCGGACTCAGCTAGGCAGTGTGTTCAATCCTCTTATATAGGACTCGAAATGCACACTGGCGTCGAATCTTGTTTAAGCGAAACCAGCCAGTTGCTAATCTCCGATTCGACGCGGTCTTCCTTTCTGACTGTACGTGCCAGTTCGGAATCAAAAGCAAAACATTGGGCGGTGGATATATCAAGCTCAAACAACTTGTTTGAAACATCCACCGTCCTGCTTGTCCATAGAAAGGACACGCTTGCTACACGAAATGCACACTGTGTGCCGCATTTATTGCGAAGAATGCATACAAGCGTGTAGTCCCACTATGGACAAGCAGGACGGTGGATGCCTCACACAAGTTGTTTAAGCTTGATATATCCACCGCCCAACAACTTTGCTTTGCTTTGCTTTTGCTTGTCAGTTTTATTAAGCAAAGAAATCCGTTTTGCGAGAATTCGTTCAGAAATTAATTGATCTTAAACGATGCTTGTTATTGTTATGTTACAACTTCTTGATAGCCGTTTCGAGAGTTACATTGGTCGCCAGTTGGTGGTCACCGAAAAATATTAACCTACTTTTCTCCAGAGAACAACAAACAATAGCAAAGGACTATCACATCAGAGAGAATGAATGTAGCTGTGTTTCGGGTTCAGGTAAAATATTGAGGTTTACCACGAAATATTTTTATAATTTTACGGAATTCGTGTTATTAGAAATACTAAAAATGCTAGAAAACGCAGGAAAAGAAAAGAGTATCGACCCCAACGGGTACATATTGAAAAATTGAAGAAAAGTATGCTATTTTATTACATTTTCTCGCACATTACGGGAACTGTTCAATCCCACCACCCTGATTGGTCCGCAGCAATTCACTTTCAGGATAAGTGGTCCGGTGACATTTGCGAGCCACTGATTTAGAAGAAGTGGCTATATCTATTGGCTTCTTCTGGTTCCTTAGTTGTTGTTTTTAGGTGATGTTGGTAACGATGGTTTTGGTAAGAACAGATTAATTAAAGCCTCAAATTTGATTGGAACGGCAGTAAAAAGTACTCGATGCTAAGAAACAGTTCGGCCAATAAACGGTCAAAAATGTACTCTGACAATCTGTTTTATTCACTATATACATGATAAAAACATACTTTAGCTGAAACCAAACTAACTTATATTAGTTAAGAAGCAATTTGCGCAAGTCTTGTGACAATATTGAATCCAGTCCATGTTCATTTTGTCTTTGATATTATTCTTCTTTTGGACAATCAGTCGATTCCAGCGAATTCGATACGATATCGTTGCTGCTGTTTGTCGCAATTAATCTGGGTCGCCCACGACTTCTTTGAATTACTTTTTTGTGTATCGCACGTAAATGTCCATATAGCTTACTCCTTACCGTAAACCCCTTACCACATTCAGTACAAACATGCGGTCGTACGCCTGTATGCACATGCCGATGTTCGTTTAATCTTCGTTTTTCCGCAAAATTCCTATCACACATATCACACTGAAACGGTAGTAGCTTCTCCTTTCCATGAGCGTATTTATGTCGTTTCAAGGCGGACGCATAGGAAAACTTTTGCTTGCAAATTTCACATTCATGGGGTTGCACACCGCTATGTACGCGCTCGTGGAATCTTAAATATTTGGTGGTCGCAAAACTCTTACCACATATTTTGCAGCTGTTAGTCCGAAATCCTTCGTGGAACGCACGAATATGATCCGTAATTCCTACTTTCGATCTCAACTCTTTATCGCATAGAGGACATTTGTAGGTCCTACTTTTGTCATGAGTCAGCATATGCACACGAAGTTGGCTTTTAGTTTTGTATTTCTTTGGACAAATATCGCACAGGTGGAGATATTCCGATACATGAGTGAGCTTATGCTCTTGTAGTTTTCCCATATTGTAGAACGGCTTGCCACAGTGTTCACAAATAAATCGAGCTTCTCCTCCATGGTAGGCTACATAATGCGCCTCCAGTTTACATGGATATTGGAAAATTCTATCGCATTCCGTACATGCATACGATCGTCGCGGTTTTACGCCGTGGACTTGATGAAGGTGGCGTGATAACATGCCCCAATTGCGACATGGCCGATCGCACAACTGGCATTTTATTATGGATTCCATTTCATTTGCATTAGTTGCGTTATCGGCTATCGTATTGCTAATTTCAGTCTGTGTTGCTGAATTTTGTGTATTTTTGGCGGGCAATACTGCAGTTTTTAATGGCACTGATGCTGCACAATCGATCATGTTAAATGGATCAATTTTCGGATCCACATCTTCAACCTCACTATCGAGTTCAACAACTGTGTGTGACTCCTCTGTCTTGTCGCGTTTTACTTCTACTGCCATTATCTCGTCCATTTCGCTGCTATTGTCTAGAAATTCAATTTTCATAGTTTCCGATAAGCTCGTATGTGAATCATTATCGAACTCATCATCCTTGCATTTAGACAGTTCGGTTAAACTTTTACGTAATTGTATCTCTGATTCTTCGCATTGGGTTTTGAACGACAGCCACGCTTCGCACTGTTTGATACAGCATTCGCAAAGAAACACGGGCAGATCGTCATTTTCATTGATCTGAAAATAAGAAAACACGTACGAATTAGTAAATTCTCGGGCTTCACCTAGAGAACATGATGACGTCTGCGAAGCACGCAGCATTCGTTTGTGAGAAAATGCGCAGTAGGTATAAAATCCTAAAAGCTCTAGCTGGTAACACCTGGGGCAAAGATAAAGAAACCATGCTAGCTACTTATAAAGCGGTGGGTCGAGCGGCCGCTGATTATGTAGCCCCAGTTGGGACACATAGTTTATGTGACACAAACTGGTCAAAAATTCAGGTCTGCCAAAATGCCGCTCTACGCATCGCGACAGGTTGGATAACTTACATCAGGAGACAAAATGTATGCCAATACGTGACCACAATCTCCTACTCTCAAAGCAGTATCTTGTTGGTTGCTATCGTGAGGATCATCCCAATAATTATTTCATGGACCGAATCCCTCCACCACGACATGTCAGGCGTGGTTTACGAGACCTTGAGAGAGAGGTTCAGGGATACAAACGGGACCCTTAGGATGAAGTTACATACCGAGCCGCCATTGCAGCGATCCACACTGAAGAAGTGAATCGGTCTATCGCGAGTTTAGGTGCGGATAGAGTCCTCTCAGAGCGCCCACCACCAATTTCTCCTGAGGAGATTAGGCTCCCGAGAGCCACTAGAGTAACAGTTGCTCAACTTCGGTCGGGCTTTTGTTCACGCCTTAATTCGTACCTTTCTGGCATAAACCCGAACATCCAAAACATCTGTCCAAATTGCGATTGTGGGTCATTTGTTTCAATGCCCCGCTGCGCCCACTGATCTTACCCCTATATCGCTGTGGGAAAACCCTGTCGCAGCAGCTATGTTTTTGTCCTTAGACCTCACGGACACAAACATTGACGAACCATAAATCGTACCCACATAGATACACAGAGGTTTCACACCTTAGGTTAGGTACAGGGGCCGCCAGGTATAAGAGAAACCTAGCGCACTTAGACCACATATTTGGGTCCGTTGGTTTCATACCTTTCTGCACCGCTAAAGGAAAAAGAAGGTTAGTGGGTGCGGCGGGGCATCGAAACAGGTGGTCCACATCGTGAGGCGCACCACCAAAGCTCGGACAAATGTTCTGGATGTTCTGGATTCGAGATAGGTACGAATTGAGGCGCGAACACCAGCCTGCCCTAAGCTGGGCTAGTGTCGCTCTTGTGGCTCTCGGGAACCTAGTCTTCTCAGCGATATGGGTGGTGGGGGCGCTGAGAGGACTCTATTCGGACCTTATCTCCCTATTGACCGATTCACAACGGTTGTGTTAATATCTGCGATGGCCGCATGGTAGGCTGTGTCATCAAATATATCAGGAGGTACCCGTTTGTATCTCTGGACATCTCTCTCGAGATCTCTGATTCCACTCCTGACATATCATGGAGGGGGAGTATTGTCGATGAGATGGTGGTTTGGGCGATCCTCTCGATAGCAACCGACCAGATATTGTAAAGGCAGGAGGAGTAACACTGGTAACATGCTGGTTTCTTAATGAAGATGATCCTGGGACGACATAAGGTGGCAACCTGTAGCGACACGTAGAGCAGCATTAGGACGTTGTTTCTACTGTGCATTCTGTCGACTACGTTTGTGATGTGGTCTGTCGACTTCATCACGGTGTCTAGATAGACTCCAATGTTTAAAATTTAAGAGAGTGAGGAGAGAAGGAAAGCGCTTCCACTTGCTACGGGTCTCGATCTTTCTTGCGTAATGCGTTAGCAAACGTTTGGAAAACCAAGGGATTTTCTACTTTTTTCGGTGAGAAAAGAGGAGTAAAGCGGGCGATAAGAGGTCCAAAAGACGAACATTCGAATTTCTGACACAATTTATTTGAAATAAATTACAGAGGGACAAGAAGGATGAAAGCGAAAGAGAAATAGACTTTGTGAATATAACATCTAAGCTACAATCAGTTACTGTCCATAAAATCAGAGGGAAGGTTAAAGTCGCCACAAATTAGAATGTTAGACAGAGGGAAGTATGTTGTGACAAAAGAAGAAAATTCGACAAAGCAGATTTCATAAACACTGAGGGAAGAACTACAGCGAACATATACGCATACAACTAAAATATTGTTAATGTGAAGGGTTTAATTGCTGAAAGTACGCACTCTGCATGATGAGACGGCACGAAGTTTGCACAGAACGAACTGGAGAAGGAACTTTTAACAGCAACAAGGACACCACCACCGTATTTTTTGTTAAATAGACTGAGGTTACCATCACTGCGGTAGACATTAAAGTTCGGAAGAGTTTCACCACTGAGATTACTTCGTTAATGTTAATGATTAGGTCGTTAATGTTATTCGGCGTGAGCTTAGCGCAGTTTAGCCAGTCCGGTCGATGGCCTAACTTAGCAAAGATGTATTTCTCAACATTTTCCAGATCTCGGTTTCCACACCTGACATTATGTGGAGGGAGAGTTTTTCGATAGACAAGACTAAATTGCGAACTCTACCAGTTTCGCAATTTATAGTCAATTAGTTGAGCGCACATAGCTTAGACCTCTTCCAGTGATGAATACCATAGCCATAGGCAGATGCTAAAAAAAAAGAAGTAATGTACGGTACCCTGTGGAACTTGCTGCTAGATTTTCCTGATTTGATATTTTTGTTTGCTTTCTCCTTTAATATCCAATGGCTAATGAGTTTGAACATCTACCTCAACTGAGTGCAGTCTCCCAACTTACGCATATTAACATTTGCTCGCAACGAGGAGTGAGAGGCTGTCCTATGATTGTCGATATCCTCGATATTCTTGGTAATTGGCTCAACATTCGCAAGAGGTTCTCGTTGAAATGTGTAGATCGTATTTTTGTACGCTTACCTTCAATTGAGTACACACTGTAAACATGAGTAGAGTTCCTTCATCTTCCGCCATATTCGTCATATCCAGCTCGACCGATAGACAACCCCGACAGACATAACTCATGGTATCATCTGCTAAATCCATCTTACCAAAGAAATACTATTTTTATGTTCAAGTTTTAAGTAAACAAGTCAGTGTTTTGAGCGTTATGCGTTTTTACATAATTTGACATTTGAGCATCGTTACTCTTCTTCTTTATTTCAAGGAATGCTCATTAAAATAGAGTAGCTGTTAAAATTATTGGGTATTTATTACTTAACCCATTTGTTTATTTATTTTTTAAAGTCAGCGCTGAACAGGGTGAAACCCAAAAAAACAGAAATATAAACATAAACAATAGGGACGTTTTATTGTGTTTATCCCGTGCAGGTTTGGGTAGAACTTCATATAAAAAAATGACACTTACCCAGGTAAAGTTAACCCGTGCAACTACCCTACACGGGATAGAGCTCGAATGTAGATGGCGGACGCATAGGGGAAATATGAGGGAATTTGTTTTTTCAAACCAAATGTGAGAGTTTTTCTAAACACGAGAAAAGATTTTGCAAAGAAATAATCATCTTTTGTGATAAAATCCACCACATCTAAAAAATAAGCCGACGAAAGCGAGTCAAAGATGCACAAAAACTGTCAAATGTCAGCTGTTTGGTCTTAACCGGGATGTTACCCGCGATCGTTTTTTTCGAGTCAGACTTACACGCGATACGAAAAAAACGTCGCTAATAGGTACGTTTTATTGTGTTTATCCCGTGCAGGTTTGGGTAGAACTTCATATAAAAAAAATGACACGTACCCAGGTAGAGTTTACGCGTGTAACTACCCTACACGGGATAGAGCTCAAATGTAGATGGCGGACGCATAGGGGAAATTTGAGGGAATTTGTTTTTTCAAACCAAATGTGAGAGTTTTTCTCATCACTAGAAAAGATTTTGCAAAGAAATAATCATCTTTTGTGATCAAATCCACCACATCTAAGAAATAAGCCGACGAAGGCGATTCGAAGATGCGCAAAAACTGTCAAATGTCAGCTGTTTGGTCTTAACCGGGATGTTACCCGCGATCGTTTTTTTCGAGTCAGACTTACACGCGATACGAAAAAAACATCGCTAATATGATAGTACTAGTACTCAAAGAGACAGTAATATAAACAACGAAAAAAAAGGAACAGAGAAAAATAAGATTATTATAAGTAAAATGAGAATGAAATAAGATACATCAAAATGAAAAAAAGCATAAATAATAAATTAATACATAAGCACATATAGGAAGAAAGTGAAACTACATTTGATGTACAATTAAACATTACGTTAAGTCAGACAATGAAACTTTATCGAGAAGCAGTTTTTTAAAAGAAAATAGCAACTAAAGGACCGCCGAGCTCCAAACGATCATATTTACGCATCATGCGGATAAGAGGCGAGTTCATGTTAAGCAAGAGTTCAGTAGTGGGAGGATCGAAGATATAATTTGATCGATTGTTGTAGGATGGAACTCTGTAGATGATGTTCTGTTGGGCAGACGAAACTAATAAGCCACGGCACAATTTGAAAACGAAACACTCATCCGGAAATACCCGTCTTCTACGCAGGGATAATAGTTTCAGGAATGAAAGACGTTCGACATAGGGAAGGTAGGGATAATCAAATTTGTATAATAAGAACCGAGTAAATCTGCGTTGAACCAATTCCAAGGAATCGGAAGCAGTGGAAGACGAAGGAGACCATACAGGAGAGGCATATTCAAGGATACTACGGACTAAGGAAATAAATAAGTTAACACAAGTAGAAATGGATCGAAAATCATGAGAGCATCGTAAGACAAACCCGGCTAATTTAGATGCCCTGTTAACGATGTCAGAATAATGTTCATTAAAACGAAGCCGGCAGTCGAAAGTTACGCCAAGATCATTAAAATGTACCTAGAGTTTCAAGGATAACGGAATTAACATTGTAGAGGTAAGAAAGAGGAAAGGGTTTGAGAGAGTAGACCATAACTTTGCATTTATTAACATTAAGTTCAAGTTTGTTAGAACGGCACCAATCAGATAAACGATCGACGTCAGATTGGAGAGCTATACAGTCTTCAAGACAGGAGACAGAAGAAAATAACTTCCAGTCATTAGCGTAAAGCAGGCAAGAGTTTTTCAGGATAGAAGGTACAACATTGATAAAAAATACGAATAGAAGCGGTCCTAAAATCGAGCCCTGTGGAACACCAGATGAAGGGCAGAATGAGGAGGAGACGGTGTTATTAAATATGACACTTGAGGAGCGACCACGAAGATAGGACGACAGCCATGAGACAAGACCTGGAGGGAAATTAAGAATAGACAACTTATCAAGCATAATGGAGTGATCAACCGTGTCAAAGGCCTTAGAGAAATCAGTATAAATGGTATGGACATCTAGATGTTGGTCGAGGGACATAGCTACAAAATCAACAAATTCCACCAAATTTGTGGTTGTGGATATTTTCTTGCAGAATCCATGTTTATTAGGACAAATTACATGACCAAAGCCTTCGTATATGTAGTCGTGGGCAATTCGCTCAAGAATTTTTGAGAAGTTAGACAGAAGAGCGATAGGACGGTAATTAGAGGCAAGATTAGAATCGCCTTTTTTGGGAATGGGCACAATATATAAAGATTTCCAACGCGAGGGGAAAGTACCCTCCTGAAGACTTTTGTTGAAAATTATAGCCAGTGGTGGATACGATATGGCACTCTGTGTTTTTTTTAATAAAGGAATTGGGAATGCCGTCAGGCCCAGAAGAAGAACTGCGTTTCAAGGATGCAATAAGTGACTCCACATAAGAAGGGTCTATTGGCGAAAGCGAACTAGGATAGGTTGGCGAATACGAATCGGAAGTTGCAGGAGAGCTAGACTGGCGATAAACACTTGAGAAATATAATGCAAATAGCTCGCTTATATCGTTAGGTGAGTTGGCAGTATGGTTCCCATAAAAAAATCGAGGAAGGACTCTCATTGTTCCTAACACTATGTTCAATGCTGGCAAAATAAGCGTTACGAGCCGTTTGTATGATACGTTTCGCTTTAGCTCGAAGTTGGCGAAATAACAAAAGGTCCGAGTGATATTTAAAACGTTTGAGTCTAGAGTGCACCCGTTTCTTTTTGCTTAAAATTTTATAAATTGCTCGAGTAAACCAAACAGGACCCTTGCGTGGTCTAGTAGATTGGAGAGGTACATACTCGACAATGACAGTGTGTAGAATATTGTGAAAAGCATCAACAGCTAGATTACAATTAAGCCCTAGAAGAATACTTGACCAATCCACTAGACTAAGTGCCTCTAAAATCGCTTCATAGTTAGCTTTGCGAAAATTGAAGCGAGGATTTATGATATGATTATTGGAGTTCTGCAACCGAATTGACGCCTCAAATTCAAAGGAAGGATGATACGGGTCAGGAGGAACATGAGGGACAGATGCATTTGTAGTTGAAATAGCTGACAAGGGGAGATTACTAAGAACTGGGTCAAGCGTTCTATTCATGTAGTTACGAACTACATTATATTGAACTGCAATATATCACAGAACTCCATAAATTAGGAGAGCGTTAATGCTAAAGCAGATGAGGAAGAAGCATTCGGGAGACCAGTGTAGGAATACATCATCGACGTGTACCAAACACTTGTCGACTTTAAGCAAGCAAAATAACAAAATGCTGCAATTTGCTATACCACCAAAACTAGTGCGGCTGACAAATATTATGACTCTGGCTGCATTCAGCGAACGAAATTCACTGGAAATGCTACAAGAATTACCCGCCACCGACCTCTTTCTCCGCTGAAAAAACATCATGCGAAATGAGAAATGGAAATGGAGTATGTAATTCGATCCATGAATACGGACAGCAGCGGAACGCTTCTAATAAAGTCAACACCGTTATAAGCGCACGCTGATGATACCAGCAGCATATGTAGTAATTTACCAAAGGACGCCAACGAAACCTACGAATTAAAAGACGGATACAACTAGCAAATAAGACATATTTATCGGGCCTCTTCTCAATTTTTAATTCGAAGCAAGCGCACAGGAACACGAAACATGAATCCTCAACCAAGCCTCCGAAACTTTGCTGGACAGATTCGAACGAAAAGTCTTTCGGCGAATTTTTGAGGCCGTTCGCGAGCAAGATCAATGGCGCATCCGGTACAACCACTACTTGTATCAATTGTACCATGAGCTGAAATTATCAAAAATCGTGAAGCTTCAAAGATTGAAATAAGCCGGGCATGTACAAAGGACGATAATCGCCTGCCAAAGAAGGCGATGAACACACAACGAGTTGACAGAGCGAGATCGCGTGGACGACCGAGAGTTCGCTTTGAGTACTCAGTAGGTGAGAACGCCCAACATCTGGGGCTGGGCTTCAGAAACTGGAGAATTCAGGCGGCCAAAGCCCGACTTTGGGCTATCTTGCAACATTGATTATGATGTATTATGGAAAATTATGGCATAATGGTTTTTCAGCCACCGAGTGTACTATATCGGTGTCTTAAAAACGAAACTATCCATAAACATTTTTGGTGCTAGCGCATTTCCATGAAGTGTTTTGTACCGTCGTGGATTCTAGTCTAGTTTTTCATGAGCTGTAAAACTAGTTTACGAAAGTTACTAAACTTGTCTACATCTATACTTGCCATCCTGGAAATCTAGAAGACGTACAAATTGTTTTCATAGGCCTGGAAAAAGCGAGAGTCTTACCGAGTCCTATCGGCCGATACTGTCAAGTGTCGCAAAAACCCAGAACGCGTCCACACGCCTCACTCGTTTTGCACATTCTAAGCTATGATACCACCAGCATAATTGGCGAAAATAAATACAGGGCTGGTTACTCTCTCCCACTTCAACTCTTACATAGCCAGAATCCCAAAACCACCGGATGGAATCGAGCTGTGATTCCTGATTTTCGATAGGAAATATCCCATTTTCTCTGCATCTAAATCCTCTTCGACATTTCCTACTACCTTGATTATGTTAATTGGCAAAAACAAAGTTCATATTGTGTGTAACCCAAAATGCTGGCGTACATCTCAGCATAAAATGAACGAGTAAATGGAGGTGGTCCTACTGGCAACCATTGCATATTGCATTTTGCAATTGCAATTCAGCCTCTACGGGGCGGACCACACCCGTTTGCTACAACAAACGGCCAATGAGTTGCCAAAACGCCTCCCTGGCAAGAGCCTCGAAGGTCTCGATGCAGGAAGGTTGTGTATGTCTCTGTATATGTATGGACTCGTTATATATGTTTTTTCGTCATATTGGGAGCATCACATCTCGGCGCGGCTGCTCTCAATTCTCCTTTCACGCGCCGGCATTGAAGCCAATTCAGGCCCTGTCATGGTATGGATGTGTAGTGTCTGCAACCGACGTATCGGTTCTAATGCCAGGTCACTTCAGTGTAGTTGCTGTTCGGAGTGGGTGCATTTCAGATGCTCCGGTTTGAGAAGGATGGGTCATTACATAGAAGGTACATTTGTTGCACCAGGCTGTAGGAATACTGGGCAGCCTCGGGTAATACCAGGCCTCTCCCCACCACCAATGCCCCTTACTTCCCCCAATAATGTTGCCTTGAATGTAAGACACAGCTTAACTCCCGCCCCTCCGCCAGCAATTTTTACACCGGTGTCCATATTGCAGTTCAACTGTAATGGCATCCTAAGGAAAATTTCTGAAATCACAAGCTTCTTGAGAAAGTACAGAATTCTGATGGCAGCCATCCAAGAGACGAAAGTCCACACGAATTCACCATTCAACGCTGAAGGTGAATATATACTCCTCAAAACAAAATAAGGGCCACTAATAATTTTCTGATTATTTTTTTGTGGAAAAGGAAAATCATAGTTTTGTTGGTCTAATTTAATAAAACAATATGTTTTTCATTAAATCTAATGAATTTTATTGAATTTTGACCAAAAGTTACACTTTTTTTAGCATTTTTTAGGATTGCTTACTTTTTGCGGTCGTGTCATCGTAAAAATGACAGTTAATTTGTATGTCTAATCTGTAAAAAAAATTGATTCTTTGTTTTTTTTTTAGTATCGAGTATGGCCTCCACTTTTTGATATGCAGTCTCGAAGCCTGGACGGAACGCTTTCAATAAGCCGATCGACGCTTTCTATTGATATCTCGTCCCAACACATTTTTAGCAATTGAATCAGCTGTTGCTGATTGTGTATGTCCTTTTAAGCGGTCCGCATCCGGCGTTTTAATTGATCCCAAAGATGTTCTATCGGATTTAGGTCCGGACTGTTGGCAGGCCACTCCATGACCTCAATATTGACCTCCTCGAAAACAGACATTGTCGCCCGGGCAGTATGTGGTCGTGCATTATCCTGCATGAGTATAAAACCATCCAACGCCTGTTGTGAAAAAGGAATGATATGTGGCCTAACAATCCTTTCAATATAACTTTCGGACGTAATTGTCCCGTTATTTAGGATAACAAGGTTAGTTTTGCCTTGCAAGCTAATTCCGGCCCAGACCATCATACTGGGACCGCCTTGCCTCTCAATTTGATTAATGCAAGGATCCAAAAATGCTTCTCCGGTTCTCTGCCAGACTCTTATGCGTCGGTCGTCACTAAATTTTTTTACTTTGCACTTATCCGAGAAGAGCACCTTGCGCCATTGTTGCATGTACTATTGGATATGTCGACGAGCAAATCTTAAACGATTCGTACGATGCGTCCTGCCCTGTTCTGTTCTGGTAACACGTTTCCTTGACCACTGTTAGTGTTCGTGCAAACGATTTCTGATTGTTTGAGGGCTAACAATGGTCCCAGTCGTCCTTAATAGCCTACTTTGTAGTCCACGAGCACTAATGGTACGATCCCGTCGCGCACAAAGTCTCACATATCGGTCTTCTGCGGGGGTGGTTATTCGAACTCGGCCTGAACCATGACGACGGGAAACATTTCCTGTCTCCTGGTAACGGTTCCAAAGATTTTAAATGGCTCTTCGCGGATACCCTGATTGCAGGGCCACAGAACGTTGCGAACGATCTTCCTCCGACATTTCTAAGGCTCTGGACGGAGCATTTAAATTTAAATTGCGCCGAATTGTTGGTATGTATTTTGTATTTTACAGATTCCCCTTATCTTTAAAAGTGCAACAACTAATGTTGCATTTAAAGAACTTGGCGAAAACTAATTCTTAATCAAAATGAGAAATAAACAAAACTACCAAATGTATGACTCGTGACCCCAAAAGTACTGTTTAAGACAGTTCCGTTAAAGCTAATGTTAACGAATGATACTGTGATAACTCATATCATATTCAGGTACAGAATGGCATTTTTGAAAGTAATTATCACACTAAAAATTTGCCAAAAGACGTTGTTAAAGTCAACGGACATAAGTGGCCCTTATTTTGTTTTGAGGAGTATATATCTATATATATAAAAATGGAGCGAAAAAAATGTATAGTAATTCATCAATTGAGAACGGCCGGACCGATTTGGTTCAAACTTTTTTTCAGTTGCTTGCAATTGCCAGGAGAAGGTTTTTACGAAAGCAATTTTGGAAAAACCCTCCGGAAAAGGCGGAAAATTGGAAAAATCGAAGTAATTCATCAATTGAGAACGGCTGGACCGATTTGGTTCAATTTTTTTTCGGTTGTTTGCAGTTACCAGGGGAAGGTTTTTACGAATGAAAATTTTGTAAAAACCATCCGGAAAAGTCAAAAAATTGGAAAAATCGAAGTAATTCATCAATTGACAACGGCTGGACCGATTTGGTTCAAATTTCTTTTCAGTTGTTTGCAACTACCAGGAGAAGGTTTTTACGAAAGAGAATGTTGGGAAAACTCTCCGGAAAAGTCGAAAAATTGGTAAAATCGAAAAAAATAATCAATTGTGAACGGCTGAGTCGATTTGGTTCAAATTTTTTTTCCTACGGAAAAGTCGGAAAACTGGAAAACTTGAAAATATTTTTTTTGCTTGCAATTTTTCCACAATAGCTTTTCGAATTAAGAAATATAAAATTCTTAGTAGAACATTCAGAAGAAAGTTTGGCATTTTATCGAATGATTTGATGATTTTAGACGATGCAAAGGTGAAAAATTCGTTATGAAGCTTTTGATAATTTCGAATAATTGTGGAATTTGTGATAAAAGACGTTTTGCGTTAAATTTTGGGTGAAGAAGCTAACGAGATAAATAATTGCTGTGCTGTGAATAACTATCAAACACGCGCAATGGATTTTCTCACACTTTTACCTTCATCTGCTTCTGTTCATATTGGCGTATCCCGACCGCATTGTGGAACAAATACAAGGACGAGATGGCTGACGACATTTTGCATAGAGTTCGCATACCAACTTCGAGTTTCGATCTTGAAATTAACGACGAGATGCGCAACGAAGCGTTAGTTCTGATCGAAGGCATGACCGTGCTCATGTGCGGCAGTCTGCTGTCGAAATTGGGAATGCCAGCGACAAGTCGTTTGATGGACGATGCAATTAATCGCGACTTGCAACGGGAGCAAGATTATGATCGAGAAGAGCTGGCCGAACGAGTTCTAATAAATGTGCCGCTTTTGAATGCCGAGGGGAAGAACGTCTACAATTTACCTTATGAAGGTTGTTGACAATGGAACTGGAGGCATTTACTTTTTCGATGCTCCTGGTGGGACAGGCAAGACATTCATCATTTCGTTGATTCTGGCAACAATTCGGTCAAGTTGTCAAATTGCGATGGCTTTTGCATCCTCTGGCATTGCTTCTACATTGTTGGAAGGCGGTCGAACTGCACATTCCGCTTTAAAGCCGATGAATCTACTCTTGGTTGAGAAGCCAACGTGCACAATCACCAAGAGTTCGGCAACAGCGAAATTGAAGCGGGAATGCAAAATCAGCATTTGGGATGAATGTACGATGGCGCATAAACGAGCTTTGGAGGCAGTTGGCCGAACGATGAACGACTTACGAGGTCTTCTTCTTTTAGCGGTACAGAAAGGTGTGAACCGCTGTGTATCTATATGGACTCATTTTATAGTTCGTCATCGTTTTCGTCCGCAATCTCCAGGGACAAAAACGTGGCAGCTGCAATGGGGTGATTCGAGACGATTTGGTGGGGCTCTAATATTACTCTCCGGAGATTTTCGTCAAACGCTTCCGTCATCCCGAAATCTACTGCTGCGGATGAACTTAATGTATGCCCGAATTGTCTATATGGCGGCATGTCAAGAAGTTGAAATTGACTACGAACATGAGAGTCGCATTGCTGAACGACCCATCGGCTGCTGAATTTTCAAAAATTCGTACAAATCCGTTGACACCGTGATCGACTAGGATGAAGCACGGGAGGATAAGGATGAAATGCGCCTCCAAATTAATCGCTATCTTGGGCGACTACAGGCTTTCTTCCAAAGCCGAAACCTCACCATCTCCGCGTCCAAATCTTCTGCGACATTTCTTACCACCTGGTCGGGGGATTGTCGGTGGGAGGTTGATGTACGTATTGGCAACAATCCTATTCCTACTGTCGCTAATCCGAAAATTCTCGGGCTCCACTTAGAGAGCATGATGACGTCAGCTCATCATGCGGCATCCGTATGCGAAAAGATGCGCAGTAGGAATAAAATCCTAAAAGCACTAGTTAGTAGCGCCTGGGGCAAGGATAAAGAAACCTTGCTAGTCACATACAAAGCGGTGGGTCGAGCAGCCGCTGATTATGCAGCCCCAGTTTGGTCACATAGTCTATGCGATACAAACTGGTCCAAAATTCAGGTCTGCCAAAATGCTGCTCTACGCACAGCCACAGGTTGCCTCTTGATGTCTGCCCAGGATCACTTACATCAAGAGTCAAAATTGATGCCAATACGTGACCACAATCTCCTACTGTCTAAACAGTATCTTGTTGGCTGCTACCGTGAGGATCATCCCAACCACAGTCTCATGGACCGAATTCCTCCACCACGACATGTCAGGCGTGGTTTACGAGACCTAGAGAGAGAGGTCCAGGGATACAAGAGGGACCCTTACGACGATGATGCATACCGATCTGCCATCGCTGAGATTCACACTGCAGAAGTGAGTCGGTCTATTGCAAGATTAGATGCGAATATAGTCCTCTCAGTGCGCCCTCCACCCATTTCGCCTGCGGAGATTAGGCTCCCGAGAGCCACCAGAGTGACATTAGCTCAACTTCGGTCGGACATTTGTTCACGCCTCAATTCGTACCTTTCTCTACGCCCTATGCCCTAACCCGGGCATTCAAAACATCTGTCCAAACTGCGCTGGCGCGCCACACGATGTGGGTCACTTGTTTCAATGCCCAGCTGTGCCCACTGACTTAACCCCTATCTCACTGTGGGAAAACGGAAAACCCTATCGCAGCAGCTATGTTTTTGTCCCTTGACATCACGGACGAAAGCATCGTCGAACCATAACTCGAATCCACATAGATGCACAGCGGTTTCACACCTTTCTGCACCGCTAAAAGAAGAAGCTACCTTGACTTCAAGTGAGGTTGACTATAGAAAATTTCAAGGTCTCCTTGAGTTTATCCTTAAATCAAGGATGCATTGACTCCTGAATATAAATGATTTATATGAAAAAGTATGGGAAATGACATTTATTTTATTGAATTTCGGCATCCTTGACTCAAGGTCTCCTTGAGTTAAGGAATATTCATAAATACGGGCCTTAGTCGCCTCTTAAGACCGATCTGAAGTGGAGATTGCTGTGGCATACTTCACTTCCTAATTACGATAAAAATAATAAAAAAAGAGTGGGGATCAGAACAGCAAACATGTTTGCGGAACATACGCAACTGTTTTGTTTCGTAACCCATTCAAAACTGTTGCTGGAATTTATATACCTACCGATAGCTTCTACACATATTCCACATTAAATAAAATGTCCAAAATATTATTTATTCTAAACTTTCTGTTTTATTGGCTTCTACCTGTTCCTTGTGTACGGTTTTTAAATGGTGTTTTAATTTGCATTTCTCATGGAAAGCCCTACTACATATTTGACACGAAAAGGGTCGTTCGTTGTAATGGTGACGTAAATGTATTTTTAAATTCTGTTTTTCAATAAAAGCCTTATCACATAATGTGCAGGCATATGGTCGTTCGCCGGTATGCGTTAAGGTGTGTCGCTTCAAACCACCTTTATGGGCAAATGTGTGCCCACAAACATCACACTTATACGGATGCACTCCCGTATGTACTCTTTTATGTATTTTTAAGTAACTCTGCGTTTGGAAACTCATTTCACATAAATTACATTTGTGTGGCTTGCGTTTCTCGTGATGGGTCGTTTTGTGAATTCGAATGCCGGCTTGTGTTGTTAAAACTTTATCACATTCATCGCATTTGAATTCTTTTTTTATATCACTATGAGACAGTTTGTGATCTCTGAGTGCTCTAAGACCCTTGTATTTTTTGGGACACACATCACACATGTAAGGAAATTCCGTTGTATGCTTCAGCCTGTGTTGTCTCAGAGTGTTCATATTGTAATATGCTTTTCCGCAAATATCGCAAATATGTCGTCCTGGCGCTCCGTGACTTAACACTCGATGCTCTTGCAATGTCAGGGTTGTGCTATAAGCATTGTCGCAATCCTCACATTTATAGAAGTTTTTTAACTTATGTCTTCGAACATGCTCTTGCAAAGTGCGCTTTGTATGAAACTCTTTGTTGCACAAGGGACAAACATCTGTTGTATTTGTTAGTTTTGACTTTTTAGCACGCGACGCTTTTGATTTCAGTTTCTTCGCTTGTGGTTTGGGTTCTGTATAGTCGTTGTCACTGCCCTCAGTATCTTCCTGAGAACTTTCCATCGATTGTGTGTCTGTTCGGTGGCTTCCTTTGGAATGCGAGACTGTTGGTTTAGATAAGTCCACTTGAGATTTGTTGTCAATAGCATCTAAATTACTTAAGTTCTCCATAATAAAATATTCTTCGATTTCTGTCTTTATGTAATCGGTACCTAATATGTCCACAATTGAGTCCTTATTGTCCATAAGGTCAATTTCAGTATTTTCTGTACCAAGCACACAATCGGTAGAGTTTTCTATTGATTTTGTTCGTTTCATGTTTGCTATTCGCTTACGATACTGTTTTTCTGAATTTTCACATTGAGTCTTAAAGGATAACCATGCGACGCATTGCTCGGCACAATGGTTGCAAAGATGCAAGGGTAGACCATCATTTTTATTGACCTGAAATAAAAGCGAATTTGTTTAGCGATTTGGATTCTCTAGAGAGAATTAAACAATAGAAAGCAAGAGGCACAATATTGGTATTTCCGGGAGATGTGCAAATTTTGCAATCAACAGGGCCACATTGCACTTTTTCATACTTACCGTCAACTGGGTACATTGAGTGAATGTGGTAAGCAAGTTTACGTCTTCTACGATATTCGTCATGATTAACCCGATCGACATGCAGCCTCGACAAATATTTTCATTATTTATGCTGGAATCTATAAAATTCATTGTAGAAAGCGTGTCGAAGATATTTTCAGCACAAATTACAAAAAAACTTTCAAGCAATCGATGTGAGAAAATACGAAGAACAAACAATAGAAATTCTGACATTTGCAAAAACGTCACTTTGTCTTTTTGGCGGAATGTGAATGTTCAATCAATGGTCGAAAATTAAAAATGGGAACAGTTTTTTTGTAGTGCCAAATTTTAACGAAGGTTAGTTCGTTTATTTCAAAACTGAACGAATCTGTTTATTTCCGTTTTCTGTTAAATAAGCCCGAACCAAAATTTGTTTATGCGCTAGTTGAACTCTCGTAACATACAATTTTGAATGCGTACGAAGAGTGCAGTTGAGAAGAGTACGTTGTCTTTGTATTAGCGACAATATGCTTGCATTAGCGAGAATATAGCGGCAATTGTTTGTTATATTATTTTGCATTAGTTAGAAAGGGAAGCAATGTCACGAGAGTCCAACTAGCGCATAAATAAATTCTAGTTCCGGGCTGTGAGTAACGATGGTTTTGTAAATAAATAACATTTTCTTCCAATAGGATAGGTGTTTGTAAATGTTCTGTTTGTTTAACCCTTCGCCACACACGTACCGCACTATCAAAGCGGACAGGCACGCGGGCCTCTTGACCCCAAACTTTATTGACCCGACATCACTGAATTTCTAGTACAATGCGCATACACTAAGAAAATGCCATCAGAAAGTGGCTCCAATATCAGGAGTAAACTTTTTGAATATTTAGACCATGTCACTTTTCGAACTAAAACACAAGACATTTCAGTATCTGCGGCGCCGAATTTTGATGATGCCATTTCATTAATTTTGGCCTTCTTCTTCTTTTAGCGGTGGAAAAAGGTGTGAAACCTCTGTGCATCTATGTGGGTACGAGTTATGGTTCGTCAATGTTTGTGTCCGCGAGGTCTAAGGACAAAAACATAGCTGCTGCGGTAGGGTTTTCCCACAACGATATAGGGGTAAGATCAGTGGGCGCAGCGGGGCATTGAAACAAATGACCCACATCATGAGGAGTACCATCGCAGTTGGTATGTAACTTCATCGTAAAGGTCCCGTTTGCATCCCTGAACCTCTCTCTCAAGGTCTCGTAAACCACGCCTGACATGTCGTGGTGGAGGAATTCGGTCCATGAGATAATTATTGGGATGATCCTCACGATAGCAACCAACAAGATACTGTTTTGAGAGTAGGAGATTGCCCAAGTAACAATTTCATCCCTATAATACTTCGTAAAATATTATCTTCTAACGACAATAGGGGCACTTTACAGGGTATAAACTCTGAATAATAGTCCAATAATGGCGGTTGGCGCCGTTTTTTGATCCAATTGCACCTTATTGTAGCACTGAACTAAGCTTTGAAAAAGACATACATCAATGTGTTATGTCACCATTTTCTGTCATTTTCTCGTGAAAAAAAGAAAAAAAAATTCCCCCAGCCAGTGTCGAACCAGCGACTGTCGTACGCCAGTCCGACGCCCTAACCACTCGGCCAACCTCACATATAGTTAACATTGCTCGTAAACACTACAAGTGCTCAACACTTCTTTATCGACTCTTCTCCATTGCACCTTCTTCTTTATATGTCAGTCAATTGAAGTTGAATAAATCCACACATTCATCAATAAAATGCAGACATTTTCTGCGCTGAGATTATCTTAATTGATTCATAAGTTAACAAGGAGTGAGGAAATGTTAGTTTCATGCAATATTTCAATGAATTCAATTCAAGAAACGTGGTATTCCAGAGCACTTCATAAGTGTCAATTCAATAAATCACAAAGTCCATCCTTCTATAAAACTAGGCTGAACAATTTATTGGATGACCATACGAATGTCAAACTATAAAAATGACACCGACTGTGCTATAGAAGAATATAATGCATTTGTGTGAGTTAGCTTAGAGACCATTGCATATGTGTGTGCTGTATCATCCAATAAACACAAGAGTGGAGTATTTAAAGGAGTACGTTTTTAGGTTAACGTTTAGAGACAGTTTTATCGAAGTTTTATACCAACATCTTTAAATTTATTCCATAATGATGATATAAGCTTTCCGGAAATTAATTTAAGGATGTTTTATCGGACCAAAATATTACTTTAAGCGATGTCACACGATAAATGAATTTCGTGGTACTATATGGTTGCTACAGTATGGAGTGCTACTTTAAAGCAAACGAATTGTTGCTTGGGTGTGGTCACGTATTGGCATCAATTTTGTCTCCTGATGTAAGTGATCCTGGGTAGACATCAGAAGGCAACCTGTCGCGATGCGGCATTTTGGCATACCTGATTTTTGGACCAGTTTGTGTCACATAAACTATATGTCCAAACTGGGGCTGCATAATCAGCAGCCGCTCAACCCACCGCTTTATAAGTAGCTAGCATGCTAGGTGCTACCAGCTGAGCTTTTAGGATTTTATTCCTACTGCGCATTTTCTCACAAACTGAAGCTGCGTGATTTGCAGACGTCATCATGTTCTCTATGTGAAGCCTGAGAATTTTGGGGTTTGCTACATTAGAAACAGAATTGTTGCCAATACGTATATCAATCTCCCATCTAATATCCACCCACCAAGTGGTTAGAAAAGTCGCAGAAGATTTGGACGCAGAGATGGTGAGGTTTCGGCTTTGGAAAAATGCCTGTAATCGTCCTAGAGAGCGGTTAATTTGGAGGCGCATTTCATCCTTATCATTCCCTGTGGCGAGAACGGTGCAATCGTCAGCATAGGAAATCACCTCGATTCCTTCAGGTGGTGTGGGAAGGCCGGACATGTAGATGTTAAACAGAGTGGGGGAGAGTACCCCTCCCTGTGAAACACCTAACTTGATTTCCTAAGCTTTCGTTTGCCACAAAACTCAGTGAAGGAGTGCCGACCAGCTAGATAGTTGGCAATCCAACCAATCTATTGTGCAGAAATATGCATATTCAACAAGTTAGCGAGAAGCATCGAGTGATTGACCTTATCAAATGCATTTGATAGGTCAATTTGCCACAAGAATAGTTCTGTGACAAGGACGACGTAGATTTAACCCATCGCGAATGCGTGTAGTGATCGCATCGAGGGCAGTGGTGGTACTATGTATTTTCCTGAAGGCATGCTGGTGAGGTTCTAGCTTCGCATGTGCAACAAGAGTGGGGTGAATAAGGGCCTCCAGCGTCTTTGCGACAGGAGACAGTATCGTAATGGGGCGGTAGGATTCCCCGAGATTTGCGGTCTTCCCTGGCTTGATACAGGGAACAATTCGACCTGTTTTCCAGATTTCAGGGATGGCAGGCGTGGACATCGACAAGTTAAAGGCGGCCGTGAGATATTCAATGGCTGGAAGGTCGAGATGTTTCAACATGGTCATCGAAATGCCATCTGGTCCAAGGGCCTTGGAGTTTTTAGCATTCTCGATGACTTTTTCAACCTGGTCCGCAGTAAACGATGGTATCCGTCTTCTAATTTTGCGTTTAAGGCCGTCAGACTTGGGATGTTCCATAAATTGTTTATTGAACAGGCTCGCGCACTGAAGAAGATCGCAGTTTTTTGTACTGCCAAATTCAATGGCGTTATTGCCCTTTTCTTTCCTAAGATTGGAAAGGGCGCGGACGGTAGACCATAATTTGCTGACACCTTCATTAAGGTTACATTCATCGAGGTGTTGATTCCATTTCGCCCACCTATAGTCGTTAACTTGTGTCAACACACGCATATCACAGCTAGCCATGATAAATGTATACGAGACCACACGTCTCCCAATAATATAAATACTCGACCGACCGTCAAAGGAGTCAGTCGTTTCGTGAATTTTTAAATAAACTAACCTAAACAAAGGAACCTAAATAAAAGTATTCGAGTCTTTTGTTTTTTTTTCGACCCGTCGTCCCGACATCTTGACACTTGTCGGTCGATTTCGGAGTTAAGCTCCTGAAGTCTGGGATCATCAGGGTGAGCGTTTCTGATGTTATCACATTCATCGGCTAATCTGGCGGCACTGGAAGGGAAGTTAGGCCGAATTTTCGGGATACGTCCTGCTGGAATAAAACGTGCCGCAGCCTTGGCAATGACGTTCCTAATATTTTTTTCTATTAATATTGGTCTGAAACGACCGAATCTGTAATCCTTTTTCGCGAAAACATAACGGTTTTCATGATCTAAATTAATTAGAGCACTGTTTCACAACAGGTGGTCCGCGGATCGGAGTATGGTCCGTGAGAAACCCGTAGGTAGTCCGCGGGGAGATTCTGAATATTTCTTACAAAATATTTATATTTTCTTGTGACTAATTTAAGTGTTTGGTAAAGCACGCGTTCTCATCATCATGTCTAACAGATTATCCAGTAAATACTTTGCTATTACTAGGCCTGGGATTATGCGAAGGCGATGGGCTGCTTAGGTTCGTTATACTTATAGCTCGATTTCGAAATTTATTCAACGTAATTATCAAAATTCGAACTAGATTGCAAAAATTTAATTTTTCGCACTAAACATTGTCACAAATCCTAGTCTAAAGACCGAGGTAAACCCTTTACTGGGTAACTGTTGATCGAAGTTATCTCTTCCAGACCGGAAGACACCTATTCCTGTGCGAGGAAAAGCTCAGCTGGTGAGGCAAGTGTTGACGCGAATAAAACAGTTTTACTACCTTCTCTCAACATGCAAACATCTTAAATCATGTTTCCTACCAGATGATGTTAGCATAAAAAAATAACTTGCGTATGTGTTTATGCTGGAAATAGAACGGAAAGCAGCAAGACAGCAGACAAAAGCAGCACCATGCATTTAAAATTGGTGGCGTCATTTTGCTGTTCCTGTTGAACAGCAGCAGCATGCTGCCGACATGACGCCACCCATTTAAAATGCATGGTGTTGCTCTCATCTGCTACATTGCTGCTTTCTATTTCCAGCATACCATTGAAACGTGGTTGAAAAAGCTAAATCGGACCATCTCGATACCATAAGGTCTTTCTTCAGCCCATCATGCTACAGCGATGTGTAATAAAATACGCAGTAGAGATAAAATACATACTTAAGGCATGTTCCATGTTTTCCGCCTATCGAGCGGTGACTCGAATAGCCGCTGATTACGCATAATAATCGCCTGCAGTGTGTGATTCTGACGACACAGTAAAATTCAAGCCACTCATATCAGAATGCTGCTCTACGAACCGTTACAGGATGTCTCCTGATGCTCGCCCAGGACCATCTGCAGAAGGGGACCCATTTTATGCCAATCCACCAGGCCTTCTACTATCAAAAAAGCCTTTTGTCGAATACTAAGAAGAACAAAGTAGTAGTGGTAGTGTAGTGGCCCTCATAGATGAAATCCCTCCCCCATGCAATGTCAGACGACGGTTTCGAGATCTTTAGAGAGTAGTTGAATAGAGTCTCTCTCAACGCTTTCACCACATATATCGCCCAAGTCTCGTGAGAATTACCAGGATGGCATTAGCCCAACAAAGGTCACTACAGTTTTTGCTTGCAACTAAATTCAAAATATGTCTGCAAAATTTGCCTGGGCACGTCATGATGCGAAGCATTTGTTTCCCTGACTCCTTGAGGAGCATTTGTTTCAATGCTTAGCTGCTGTTTTGCCCTCTAACTCTTTGAGGAGCATGGTGCATTGGGTGAGGTTATAAAACACAACGTTCGCGCAGCGTTACCTTTAATTTCAAATCAACCGGCCGTTACGGATCAGAAACTTCTCCCTACAAACAGATCCCCTAAGCGCTTAGGGGATCTGTTTTTTTTTTTCTATAAATCTAACCTCACCCATTGACGACCACCGTGTGTAGTCGTCAACGTGTCAACGACAACTGAATTCGGAGTGTGATACGGTTGTCAGCCATACCACTTCCTAGTCGCACTTTTATTTATTTACTCTACGATAAGAACATTTCTTAGCTTCTTCTGAATAATGTACGTGCGACGGGCCATACCGAGTTTCGAAACTCGTTTCTCTATAAATCTATATCACAGAGTAGCGACCGAACGATCACGTCCACAGAGCACGGCAATGCTCAGCTGGAACCACTGATTTTACATCTTTCATCCCTGTTGGGAAACCCTATCTAAACCTCTCTTGGTATTGTGAATGAGAACCACGACAAATCCTAAAACAGAATCACATTAATCAGCACCACATGTCCTGTCGCCGTTGACAACCTGCCTAAAGTTAGGGGACTTAGCTAAACCATAAAGGGCGCTGTTGGGATCCCCCATAATAACCTTCATATCATTTTTGGAAGCCTTATTAAAGATTCAATAACCGTAGCCTTAGTCGCCTCTTAAGACTGGCTGTAAGTGTAAGGACAAAAGTCACAACCGAGATGACATATTAATAAATATAATTTCCTGTGACTTATGTACCTGTACCTACCGATTGCATGTCCATTATATTCCTCTTTAAATAAATGGTCCGAAATGTTATTTATTCTAAGCTTTCTGTTTTATTTGATTCTACTTGTCCTTTGTGTACGTTTTTTATATGCTGGTTCAATTTTTGTCTCTCATGAAAAGCCCTACTACATATCGGACACGAATAGGGTCGTTCGTTATTATGATGTCGTAAATGTCTTGTTAAACTATGTTTTTCAATAAAAGACTTATCACATAATGTACACGCATAAGGTCGTTCACCAGTATGTGTTAAGGTGTGCCTTCTCAAACCACCTTTATGGGCAAATGTGTGATTGCACACATCACACTTATACGGATGCACTCCCGTATGTACTCTTTTATGAATTTCTAGGTAACTTCGCATTGTAAAACTCATTTCGCACAAGTTACATTTGTGTGGTTTACTTTTTTCGTGATGTGTTTTCCTATGAACTTCAATGCCTGCTTTTGACGTTAATACTTTGTCACATTCATCACATTTATATTTCTTGGTTTTGTCGTGTGTTGAAATGTGTTTTACTAGTAGGTTCTGTCTCTTGAATGCCTTCGGGCAAATATCACACTTGTATGGAGTCTCCGTTACATGGATCTGGCTGTGATCTTTAAGTGTCGTCACGCTGAAAAATTGTTTTCCACAAATATCGCACATATGACGTGCTGGCGCTCCGTGACTCAATACACGATGTTCTTGCCACGTCCTAAAGGTGTTGAAGACTTTTTCACAATTCTCGCAATTATAAAACCTTTTTAACCCATGGCTTCGAAAATGACGTACTATTCCGGTCATAGAGCTATACACTTTATTGCATACGGGACAAACTTCTTTTCTAATAGTTTGATTCGTTTCCTGTGACTGCAAGGGTTCTGGCTTAGAGTTTTCAGTTTTGGGGAGTTTACACTTTGACACAGTTTTAGATAAGATTCTAACTTTCGAGGGCTTTAATTTAGATGAAGTGCTCGATTTGGAGCGTTTAGCGTTAGTTGAGGCAATTCGAACTTCAATATCTGTTGCATCGGTATAACTTTCCATCTCTTTTGTGCTCGTTTCCTCTTCTGCAGCATTTAAACTTTCGAGCTCTGAATGTTCTTCGACTTTTATATTCACTTCCACCAAACCTATTATGTCAGTTAGCGAATCGCTATCGTGTAGAAGTTCAATCTTCGTATTTTCGGTAGCCGCCTCATTTTCGATTGATTTGAACTTGGTCGCTATTCCCTTTCGGAATTTTTCTTCTGAATTGTGGCATTGAGTCTTAAAAGATAGCCATGCGAGGCATTGTTCAATGCAATGATTGCAAAGAAACAAGGGTAGACCATCGTTTTCATTGACCTGGAATAGAAAAGCGAAAAAAAATAACTTTTAAAAAAATGTCTAATTATTCAAGGGAATAATTGGAAACGGAATGATAGGATGTAATGCTTGAAATAGATTACGCGCATCAGCAGCAGCATCGACATCGCGAAACGTAAAGCGCAGTGCATTTTACATTGCTGACAAAAATGAAGAAGACTTGGCATTCAGCCAGGGGCGAACCCAGAAAATTTTTTAGGGGGGGGGGGGGGGTTAGGACAAAATATTTATAAATAAACTTAACAAGGGATACACAGGCTAATTCTTGTACATTCGAAGGTATGTACATGATGAATGTATAGTACGTGGTGGTGAACTTGCCGCGTATCAACGCCATCTAGATATATCATAGCCACAACTCAGGTTTGAACCCCTAAAACTCCTATGTAGATTCGCCCCTGCATTCAGCATATTTGTCAGCTATGAAATTCTGCCGATGCTGCTGCTAATGCGCGTAATCTATTTCAAGCATTACCCTGCCTGACAGTGCTATGAACTTCGAAACCCTCAGACACCTTACCTTACGACATTTTGCACCGACGTATGTTGCCCTAATAATAGCCACTATTTTCTCTGGGGCACCCCTCTTGCATAAGGCCGCCCAGATACATTCTCGGTTCACATTGGGTGAGGTTATAAAACACAACGTTCGCGCAACGTTACCTTTAATTTCAAATCAACCGGCCGTTACGGATCAGAAACTTCTCCCTACAAACAGATTGGGTGAGGTTATAAAACACAACGTTCGCGTAACGTTGCGCGTTTTCCGAAACGTTTCCTATTGTGTTCTGTAAACGCATAGATCCGGATCAGACTTGGTGTTACCATCGCCATCTCTCGGAAAGTGACAAATGTGACAATTGACACATCACAGCTGATACGTTTTGCTCGAAAATTAAAATTTCCAGTTTTAAACGAGATGCAGATACATTTTACATTGATTATAAATAGTTTAATAAATAAATGAGGGCGGAAATGCACGGTTCGACGGCAGATTGTAAATTTCTGTCAATCAATCAAGCTATGCCTCGCAAGGGGGCGCTTAGGGGATCTGTTTGTAGAGAGAAGTTTCTGATCCGTAACGGCCGGTTGATTTGAAACGTTGCGCGAAACGTTGTGTTTTATAACCTCACCCATTCCCTAAGCACTTAGGGGATCTGTTTGTAGGGAGAAGTTTCTGATCCGTAACGGCCGGTTAATTTGAAATTAATGGTAACGTTGCGCGAACGTTGTGTTTTATAACCTCACCCATTGTCGAAACCCCTCTCAAAATCAACAAAGAGCATGTGCAACGGAGATCTATATGCGACGCATTGCTCGATTACAATTCGTAAGGTGTTGATGTTATGAGGACGGAAGTGGACGAGTATGCAAGCTAGTCAAAAGTTTGTATGGTTTAAAGCAGGCGTCACGTTGCTGGAACCGGAAGTTCACCTCTTTCATAAAGAAGTTCGACTTCAAGGCATGCGAGTCTGATCCGTGTGTTTTCGTCCGAAATGGAATAGACGGTTTGATGATTCTGGCAATCTATGTTGATGGGCTTATTGCGTCAGAGAAGGCTGGAGCCATTTCGCCTGAATTGACCATTTGCAGAAAGCGTTCGAAGTAAAAGTGTTCGATGTCGACTGTTTTCTGGGTTTGCAAATTGACCAACGATCGGACGGATCGATTCACGTCAATCAACAGGCGTACGCTCTTAAATTGATGCAACGTTTCAACATGATCAACTGTCATGCAGTTTCGACACCATCGGATGCGACGCAGAATTTGAGCGACTTTGAACCTGAAGGAAAAGTGAATTTTCCGTACAGAGAAGCAGTAGGCAATTTGATGTATTTGGCTTTGGCGACACGACCGGACATCTTTGCAGTCGGAAATGTTGGTCGCTACATGGAGCATCCGGCAGAAGCACACGTAAATGCAGTCAAGCGTATTTTGAAATACGTCAAGGGTACACTAACAATGGGTATCTGCTTTGACTATTGCAATTATTTAGTACTCAGGGGTTACAGCGATGCAGATTATGCGGGTGACAAGCAGACCGCGACATCTGGATATGTTTTTATGTTCGGTGGAGGCACCATCAGCTGGGGTTCAGAGCGTCAACGATCGGTTGCGCTGTCGACCACAGAATCGGAGTATGTGGCTGCATCTTATGCCATAAAGGAATTAATGTGGCTAAAGCAACTACTACTGGAGTTAGTGCGAAGTGACATGGATGCGCCAACTTCCTTTATGGACAATCAGAGCGCAATTCGTTTAGTGAAGAACCCGGAGTTTCACAAGCGAACCAAACATATCAACGTAAGATATCATTTCATACGAGAAAAGTTCGAAGATGGAGTACGTGAATACGCATGAGCAACGTGCAGACATCATGACAAAATCATTATCGAAACCCAAGCATCATCATCTACGGGCGTTACTGGGAATTGTCCAAAAGGAAGCGAAATAAATTGAATATTAAGTGGGAGTGTTGCGACTCTCATCTCGTACAGGTACGAGTATTCTATGTACTATTCAATTCACTTATACACTCCCATACACAATGTACCTACAAATGTATTAAACAGTCGTCATTAAACCTTAGAACTAACTACATCGTCTTTTAATTCTTTTCACAAATACCTCTCCAATTATTGCATTCTGTCAGACTGACCTTTTTTGGAAGTTTGACAATCAAACCTTCCTATCACACAGTGGGAAAACACCGCCTTCCGTAACTATCTTTCAACGGGTGGCGTATTTAGGAACCCTAGTTCAATTCGTCACCTGCTTGGGGACGAAATCGGTTAGCTTTTCTAGTGCCAAAACTGGCGAAAACCCTATTCGATTTCGTCTCCTGAAAGTAGACGAACTCGCATAGGGTTTCGAGTACATTTGGCGTTGAAAACATCCAAAAACCCTAGTTCAACTCGTCCCCACACAAGGGGACGAAATCAGTTAGCTTTTCTATTGCCTAAACCGCCCAAAACCCTAGCTTTATTCGTCTCTTTTTCTGTGGATGAGCACGCATAGGGTTTCTAGTACATTTTTCGCATAAAACATATAAACTTTGCGAGTAACTAGAAAGTTCCAAATCCTTGTTTATTTTGTTTTGGCGGTTTAGGCAATAGAAAAGCTAACCGATTTCGCCCCCTTGTGTGGGGACGAGTTGAACGAGGGTTTTTGGATGTTTTCAACGCAAAATGTACTCGAAACCCTATGCGAGTTCGTCTACTTTCAGGAGACGAAATCGAATAGGTCCAAAATTTTTTCAACATCATGATTTTCTTAGGAGTTGAAATTTCCGGTCGCAGAAATATTGTTAGAATATTTTAGAGTAGCCTGGCTTGTGGTTGGATTGATGCACAGGGTCGTGGATTCCAGACTCACCGTGAACGAATTCTTTTTATGGTATTTTTCGAACTCACGACGTACGTGACGGACTATGATGTCGCTCAGATTGTAAACAAGTATCCATTTACGGTACTGAAAAGACAAAGAAGAACTTGAAAGACACTGAAATATGAGACCCCTTCTTTACAAGGTCCTTAACCCTGGCAAGTCATGCTTATTTTTAGTACGGAAAGGTCATGCTTCGTCGATTCGACGACGTTCTACTTTGACGCCTCATACAAATCACCCTTTCTCAAAATATTTATAAAATCTGACAGATTTTCAATCGTTATTTTATTTAGAATGGAAAAACATCGATTTTGGAGCCGATTTTTATGATTTCGAAATGCAATCTTCCTAAAATGAGGAAGAATTTTGAGCCAGTTTCCTGATTTGTCCTATTTTGGTCCTAGTAAATGTTTTTTCCATAATTTTTGAAAAAAATAGGTCCCACATTTCAAAAATAAACATATTTATTACGATCTAGTTGTATGGACACAGATTTATCGTCGAATCGACCACCAGCCATAAGAAATACTGGAGTTCTAAAAGTTACACAAAGTTCATCCTTCGTCGTTTCGACGACGCCAATTTCCAAAAATACCCTGCTTACTTCTAGTCGCAATGTACCCGGCAAGTACATCGGCACGGTAAGTGCTGTACCAAAACTCAGCTCCAAATAATGAGAATTGTCACGAAAAATGGGATAAATTTGATGATGCGTAGTCGATTCGACAAAGCATGACCTTCCAGTGCTAACAAAGCAAAGCTGTATACCAT
Source organism: Microchrysa polita (assembly GCA_949715475.1). Lineage (NCBI taxonomy): Eukaryota > Metazoa > Arthropoda > Insecta > Diptera > Stratiomyidae > Microchrysa > Microchrysa polita. The sequence continues at coordinate 36,672,723 of OX454415.1, forward strand.
TTGTCACCCTTTCAGATGAAAATAAATTGAATTCCACTAACTTCCCGAAACTGTCCCAAACTGCAAACTGTCCCAATCATGGCTTCTCCGGCAGCATTTCGAGTGGTGGAAAAGGCATCTGAGTCAGCATCAGCGCCAGCAGCAGAATGTTGTACAATGCAGCGATTTTTTTACTAGATCGATAAGGATTTTTTTACCATCTTCATCGAACGGGGGGGGGGGGGTGGCGATCGCCCCTCCCCCTGGCTACGCCCATGGTACTTAGCCACAAGAAAAGCTAATCGATTTCGTCACTTGCCTAGTTCGTGAACTAGGGTTCCTAAATAAGCGACCGGGTGTTGATAGGAGCTACGACTACCTTTACACTCCTTGATGAAGCTGTATCCGCATATGGTATTTAAATCATTATTTCGTGCCACTGTCACTGCTGTAACACGAAGAGAGTAGGCATGCACTCTTTTGTCACGGCGTACACAAAGTCGGACTTCCGAGCTTTCGAACGGTACAAGAGCTCCATGCTGTGACGATTCTCGTCTATTGCTGACGCTAGACCCACCATAAGATCTTTCGTTCGACAATTAATCCGTTGCCATGTTGCGTGCGACATGGGCCAAGGACAGTCTCCGTGCTCTGATTTGTATTTGATTCTCTGTTCGGTGTCGATCAACAGACGTGTAGGTGATCTTTTGGCAACTCTTAAGCTCAAACATAGTTCCTCCGATGGCGAGGCAGTAGAAGTTACAGAACTCTACCAGCCTCTCACCGTTATCGTTCCGTTTTCCCAGACCTTGTCTCCAGACGTTCGTTAATCCGTCGTTGCCGGCACGAACCTTTAAATCTCCCATCACCACTAAAATGTCACCCTTAGGTGTTTTACACTGGATGGTGTTGAGTTGTTTGCAAAAGGAGTCCTTTGTTTCGGCGCTATCAGGTTCAGTTGGAGCGTTACACTGAATTATTGTAACGTTTCTCATTTTAGAACGAAACCTTGCGATCATGATTCTATTAGAAACTGGTTCCCAACTAATCAGACTGCTATGAGCTGCTCTGATTAATAGGTGCCCACCGCCTGATTCCCGCCAGAAGCTTTTCCGGAATACAATAACACCGTGCAATGTGTAGATGAAAAATATTCCCCACTATTCCACCATCTAATTTCGCTCAAGATGTTAGATTTGTATCGTCTAAACTCACTCTCCACTTGAAGAAAACGTGCTTTTTGTGGGGCCTCTGAACCATTGTGCATTGTGTACACGTTCCAGAAACCAATCTTTGTCAGGATGCGATTGCCAAAAGTCGTAACCGGTAAGTCAGTCACCCTATCCGCCATTTTGCTGCAACTGAAAAAGATATATTAATCAATCGTCCTGATTTTTGGATTACCGTGTTTTGATCTTATATGTTTTCCAGAAAGAGTTTTAGAGAAAACTTCTAGAGACTTGCTCAAAGTAATGTTGAAGGTGTAGGGATGGAAAAAATGTGATCAATTTAAGGAGGTGGTCATGATACAGAATGGTGCACTTAGGGAGGTTTTACTGCATAGGAATATTATGCTTGAAATACATATCACGCAGCAGCAATGCATTTTACATTGCTTACAAAAATGCTGGGCAGAAAACTCGGCATTCAGCATATTTGTCAGCTATGAAAGTCTGTCTATGCTGCTGCTTCTGTGCGATATGTATTTCAAGCATTACGCTATAAGCTTTCGAAAGGAGAATTTCTTCTTCTTTTTATAGGCACACGCGACACTTATGCTTGAAATAGATTGGACGCGTCAGCATCAGCATCGGCACCAGCAGAAACATATCAATTTAGAACACACGCATTTGCCTTTGATGACCCACATTGACAGCAACAGAAAAAATGCTTCTGCTGCTGTCAATGTGGGTCATCAAAGGCAAATGCGTGTGTTCTAAATTGAAATGTTTCTCCTGATGCTGACGGTCGAATCTATTTGAAGCTTTACCTTACCATCCGCAATAAAGTGGAAAATATCGGAAACACAAAAGTTCTTCTTATGAGAACGGATAGCACAAGCCTAAATTAGATATCTAAACTTGGTAGGCCGTCATAACAGCCTGTCGATTCAAGATTCAGACGAAATGGCATGCTTGAGATACGATACAAAGCAGAGCACTCGAAAGCAGCACAATTCATTCTAAATAGGTGATGTAATTTTGTTGCCAAGATGCGAACATGACGTCACCCATTTAACATCACCGCCGTCTAGATATTAAGGCCGCAATGTAGAAAAATCGTCTACTAAATTTGCAGTTATATATTGTTGTTCCTTTTAATTACGTCATATGCTTGTTGTTGTTGTTTCTTCGTATATTTCCACAATTTAGTAGGCAAACGGCACAGCTGAGTTACGGCCTTGATGTATCTAGATGGCGTTGTTAACATGCATTGTTCTACTTTCTTTCGCTGTTATGCTGCTTTGGTTATTATAACTGCTCTGCTGAAAACATGTTTATACGAGTATATCCAGCAATCATACATTAAATGCGTCTCATATTTTAACGTTTTTTTCTTTATTTTTGTATAACTAAATTTATGTACCGCTACCATATGCCTTTTCAATTTTTTCTGATCAGTAAAGGCTTTAGAACATAAAGTACATGGAAAGTTTCGTTCAACGCTATGATACCGTAAATGTGTTTTTAATTTATATTTAACAATAAAAGCCTTGTCGCAGAAAGTACATGGAAATGGTCGTTCGCCAGTATGTTGAAAGGTGTGAATCTGCAGAGTTTTCTTTTTGGAAAATGTGCGCTTGCAAATATCACACTTATACGGGTGCACTCCCGTATGTACTCTTTTATGAGTTTCTAAGTAACTCGGCCAGAGAAAACTCATTCCACATAAATCACACCGATATGGCTTACTTTTTTTGTGATGCGCTTTTATGTGAGTTTCAATGCCTTCTTTCGTGGTTAATGTTTTATCACATTCGTTGCATTTAAATGTTTTGGTTTTGTCATGTGTTGAAATGTGTCTTAGAAGTAGATACTGTCTTCTAAATGCCTTGGAGCAAATATCACATTTGAACGGAGTCTCCGTTACATGAATTGTCTTGTGTCGTTTCAGAGCGCTCAGATGGTAAAATGGTTTCCCGCAAATATCGCAAATATGTCGTGCTGGCGCTCCGTGACTCAATACGCGATGATCTTGCCACGCATAAAGGGTACTATATACGTTTCCACAATCCTCACAATTAAACGATCTTTTAATGCCATGGCTTCGAAGGTGACTTGCTATTCCGTATGGAAAAGAAAACTCTTTATTGCACACGTGGCAAACTTCCTTTGTAATCGTTGGGTTTGCTTCATTAGATTGCGAGGCTTTTGTTTTGGAAGATTCAGATGAGGTCATTTTAGCTTCAATGTTTCCAGCATTGGTTTCACTTTTAATACTAGTTTCACAAAAACTTTCCATCTGTTTCATGCTCGTTTCGATTGCTTCGTCAAAGTCCGAAGTTTTGTCGTTTATGTCATCGGAACTTTCCATGTCAAAATATTCTTCTATCTCTGTTTTCACACTCTCGATATGTAGTGAATCGCTATCATGCAAAAGTTCATTCTTCGTACTATCGGTAGACGTCTCAACATGGGAAGCGTTATCTGGAAATTCGGACTTTATCATCGCTATTCTCTGTCGGAATTGTTTTTCTGAATCCTGACATTGAGTCTTGAAAGTTAACCATGCAACGCTTTGTTCAATGCAGTGATTGCACAGAAACAAGGGTAGACCATCATTCTCATTGACCTGAAGTAACAAAGGAACAAAATTAGATTCGTACTAAGTTTGATCAATTTCAAAAGATTAATTGAGGAGAGCCCATTCGCTAGTTTAATCTACCGATAGCACGTCACCTACCAACCTACCTTTTGGAGAGATAGCTCTACCAAGGCGGATCTCAGAGATTTTATTGCATAAGTATTAATTTTACCAAAATGCATATTGAAACAACTGAGCACAAATGGGAAAATACAGACTTCTACCAATCCGGAATTGCTCTGATTTACACCACCTAGAAGATATGATCCTTGCGTTCGGTAACACATGAATGTGATCAAACTGAAGCGGTTGAATGATTGCTTTGAAAAAAAAATGGACCATTCGCATTCCAGATGCAACTTTAGGGGTATACCTCCATACCATTACCTTTCTGGATTCTCTGCAATTGGTCATGCTGGCGACTAATACTACCAACACTTGTGGCGCACATTCACCTTGACAACCCCTTGAGGATAGCACCCCATAAAATGGAGGATACCCAAGATTTAAAGTGGTTTACCTGGCGGTACGCCTTTAAGGATGCACCTGGAGGATCCATGGATCAATATCCATGTCAAACTCAATATAAAAAAATGACCAGCTGAGAAAGTTGACTTTTTTTTAAAGCGACACGAATTGTACGATGCGCAAATGTGCAATCACAAAGGGTAACACTTTATACCAGTTTACAGGAGCTAGTTGTATGTGAGGCACTTTTTTAATCCTCTGCCGTTCTAGGGTCCCGCGGTTGATCAAGTCGAATGTTCAAGATGTTGGTAGAACCCTCTTCTCGCGATATGGGCATTAAACCACAGCCAGCACGATACTCATACAAGTGAGCCCTCATAACGTCGGGAAGAAAAAAATCTGTCGACATTTCTAAGCGCTAAGCACTGCTACATTAGGATTTCTGTAATCCAGGACTGCTCGCCTTTAACACGGGTAAGAGGGGGCGTCACTTCCCGATCAATGATCAACACAGCTTCCGCAAGATGGATAGAACCACCACAGCTCCTAATGTTATCACGTTTAAAATCTCCAACCGACAGAACCAGCCAAAGCCCTGCAACCACACCATCCTCGTGGCTCTCGATCTGTCTAAAGCGTTTGACACAGTACGTACGTACGCTGTACGTACGTACGTATTATTGACAAATATTCGAACTCCACTCCGTCTCAAGTCTAAAAATGGATTGAAATGGATGCACCGAGTTTAGAAACGGGAAATCTAATCTTTGGAAAATCAAACAAGGCGTTTGTCAGGACTTCCCACACCACTAATGAGACTCGAAATCATATCATACGCTGACGACTACACCATCATATCATTTCTGAAATGTGCAGCCTTATTAATAGTTACTTGCTTGAGCTTTAAAACAAACTTGTTTTCAAGCAAAAAATGAAAACTATCAGCGCCTAAGTCCTCCGCCAGCCGCCACACTGCTTACCACCTTTAATCAGGAATATAACAGACAACTACCCATTCGAATTGGCGATATTGATGTTCGGTGTTACCATCTGCAATAAACTCAGGAGCAGAAATAAAATCGTCAAAGCTCTAGCCGGCAGTACATGGGACACGGACAAGGTTACATTGTTGACTGGTTACAAAGCCATTGGTCGTCCCTTAATTAACTAGTTATGGAATGGTCTCTGCAACACAAAATGACTTGTACGAACTTATCAAAACGCAGTACCATAAAGTAAGTAATTGGAATAGAGATGGAACTCCATATAACATTAAAATCGACTGAAAAACATATATATATGGAGTTCCATCTCTATTCCAATTACTTACTTTATGGCAGTACTACGCATTGTCATCGGTTATGTCCGAATGTGTTCTCAAACCCATCTTCATCCGGAGACCAAAATGATGACCTTCAGGAGCCATAAACGTGACCACAATCGGCTACTTTCAAAACAGTATCTTGTTGGTTGCTATCGAGAGGGTCATCCCAATGGTGATCTCATGCACCGAATTCCTCCGCCACGCCACATCAAACTAGACTTTGAGAGAGAGGTCCAGGGATACAAACGTGATCCTTTCGATAAAGAATCATACCGGGCCGGTCTATTACGAGTTTAGGTACGAATAGAGTCCTCTCAGCGCTACCACCACCAATTTCGTCTGAGGAGATTAGGCTCCCGAGAGTCACTAGAGTGACTTTAGCCGAACTTCAGTCAGGATTCTGCTCACGCCTTAATTCATATCTATCTCATATAGACCCGAGCATTACATAACATGTGCCCAAATTGCGCAGGTACGCCTCATGATGTGAGTCATTTGTTTCAACCCAACTGCGCCCACGGATCTTACCCCTCTATCACTGTGGGTAATCCTAGCGCAGCAGCCACGTTCCTGTCCCTGGAGACCACGGACGAGAACGATGACGAACCATAAATAGAATCCATATAGATGCACAGCGGCTCACGCCTTTCTGTGCCGCTAAAAGAAGAAGAAGAAAAAGGAGCCATAATGGACTTCGACGTGTCTGTCTGTTTTCACAGGCTAAATACGAATACCGCGACATGATGGCAAAATGCAAAATTGAAAATTGGAAGCATTTCGTTGGGAGATTAACCGGCAACCCTTGGGGAATGGCGTACAAAGTAAGTAGGACGAAAAGCTCCCGCTGTGAAGTATCTGCTATTGTAGTTCATGACAATACTACACACACATGCCACTTTGGCTCTGCTGGACAGCTTCTTCCCTGCAACCGAGTCTCCTGATACTGCGAGTGACAGTTTTCGTGAAGTGGAAGCAATTCCTCCTATCGAAACATCGGCTGCTGTCCCCCATGTTTCGAGAGGAGCTAGGCTGAAAAGCAGGAAAGCCCCAGAATTGGATGGAATGACCCGCCAGATGTGTAAACTTCGTTCCAGACTATATCAGTTATCTACTGAGTGATTGCTTCAGAACATAAATATTCCCCAGGTGCTGGAAACGACTGCTCAAAAGATCTGACAAGATTCAGACAGACCCTCGCTCCTACCGTGGAATCAATCTTCTTCCAGTGCTTGGAAAAGTGCTGGAGAGGATACTTGTTCGGAGGTTAGAAGTTCGTCAGGGAGGTCAAATGTCAAACATTATGGCTTTAGAGCTGGGAGATCCACCGAGGATGCGTGGCTTTTTGTCAAAAGGTCGGTGTCTGACAGCAGTGCAAAGGTCGTCCTTGCAATCTTTATACACTTCAAGGGTGCATTTGACCACTAGCTGTGATTGAATTTGGCAGTATAAAAACCTGCGATTCTCTTCAGTGTATGAGCGTGTTCAATAAACAATTTAAGCGGTGTTAGCAGCCAGCCTTTGACCGAACAAATCCAGTGGCAGCAGGTCAAGCGCAGCGTATCCAGTCCGGCTGAGGGGGTGGTACGAAAGGGTACACAAGAGAAGCCATTCTTTGTACCTTCGGAACCAAGTTATTATGGGCTGCCTTGCTGAGTGCCGTCCACCATACACATACACCGTATAATAGAATAGGACGGACAACAGCAGTGTAGATCCAATGTAAAGCTTTTGGCTGCAAGCCCCAGGTTTTCCCTACGGATTTCCTACATGTATAGAGTGCTATAGTTGCTTTATTCACTCGTTCCTGAATGTTAGGCCTCCAGCAAAGATTCCGGTCTAACAAGATGCCAATAAATTAAGCCTTTTCAGCAAAAATTAATGGACTATCCGATAGTGTAGGTGGGTCAATAGAAGGAAGAGTATGTCTCTTAGGAAGCAGCACTATGTTCATTCCTTGACATAGAAGGCGCCTTCGATAACACCTCCTTCAAATCCATAGAAACGGCACTACGAGCCAAAGGAGCCGACATTACGATCATTACTTGGGTGCAGCGTATGCTTTCGTCAAGAATTATTTTTACCAGTATAGGCAATACTACCCTTTCTGCTTTAGCCACTCGTGGCTGCCCCCAAGGAGGGGTACTATCCCCCCTCCTGTGGTGTCTGGTAGTTGATGGATTGATGTGGAGACTTAGCTTAGCTAGGTTCTCCACACAGGGGTATGCGGATGACCTGGTTATCACGGTTAAATGCAAATTCGAGGAGGTCCTACCGGATGTCCTGCAGAGTGCTCTGCATATAGTCCAGGAGTGGTGCACAGAAAACAGGCTGCGCGTCAATCCAACAAAGGCCGCCGTGATACCATTCAGTAAGAAAGGGAATCTCCAAACACTGGAGTGTCCCTCCATGAATAATGCACGGCTAACAATGCCGGAAACTGTCAAGTACTTGGGGGTCACACTTGACAAGAAACTGCTATGGAAAAAACATCTTAGTCTGGTAGCAGAGAAAGCAGTTAAGGCCTTGTGGATCAGCAGAAGCTATGCGGGGAAGGCATGGGGTATTAAGCCTTACATAGTTCTGTGGATCTACAAGATAATTGTTGGACCTATTGTGGAATTTGGGGCGGTCGTGTGGTGGAGAAGAGCAATCACCATAGACGGAAGACGGTGTCTCGAGAAAGTTCAGAGCCTGTCTTGCTGTCCTTGGGGCCTTCTTTTCGAGCCCCACTGCCGCCCTGGAGGTCCTGCTAAACTTGCCACCTCTCCACATACACATCGAGGCAGTGGCAAGATTAGCTATCATTAGGCTCGTAGCATGTGATGCGGCGTCTTCACTGAGCTCAGTTCAACAAGGATGGTTAAGTAACAACAGATTACTGGATATGCCATCAGACCATCTGGTCAAAACTCTCCGTTTTGACCCTTCTTATAGTGCAGAGATATGGGAAAGGGTGGACTGGACTGACAGATTCAGATCACTCCACCCTAGCACCATCAAATTCTACACGGACAGCTCCAAGACCGATACAGGATCTGGAGCTGGAATTACTGGCCCGAACACTAATATCTTTATTCCTATGGGAATACATCCGACCGTGTTTCAGGCGGAAGTGCACGCAATCGAAGTGTGTGCAAGATTATGCCTTGAGAAAGGTTACACCAACAGGAAAATAGCAATATTCACTGACAGCCAAGCAGCAATAAAAGCGCTGACGAGCTGTACTGTCACATCTAAGCTCGTGTGGGTTTGTCAGGAAATCCTCCAACAGGTGGGCAATCTCAACAATCTCACCCTTTTCTGGGTACCTGGGCACTCGGGGTTTTACGGCAATGAGAAGGCCGACGAGCTCGCAAGAAGAGCATCCACCACTCCCTTCTATGGCCCAGAACCTTACTGTGGGTTACCACTCTGTATCTGCAGAAATGTGATTAGTGAGTGGGAAAAAGCCAAAGCCACCACACACTGGGAAGCTCTTCCAGGGCTTAGGCAGTCAAAACTCTTTGTCGCTAACTACTCACCCAATCGTACCCTTGGTCTGATGAAATTGAGCAGAAACAGGGTTAGGTTCATATGCGGGTTCCTTACGGGGCATTGCCGTTTAAACGGTCATTTAAAGCGCTTGCGCATTGCTTCTCACATCCTGTGTGAATGTGAGAGGCTAGCTAGGCGCCGATTGGAGTGTTTCGGTATCGCTTTTCCCTTGGAAGAGGATATCGCCACTATCAATATGGCCCAGCTGAATCGATTTATCGAAGGCAGTCGATTTGATGAGTTCATCTAATCCATAGTAGGGGCAATGGTACAATAGGGCAACTCTTGTTGCCTGTGCCCTCAATAAATCTAATCTAATCTAATGTCTCTTAGTGAAGAGCACAAGCTCTGTTTTAGCTGGATTAAGTCCCACGCCCATTCGGTTAAAAAGATAGGGCGTGGTCAAGTAGTCCACTAAGGACTTCCGGGAACTTACCTGTAACAGCGACATCATCAGCATATGCAGTGACTTTGCATCCAGACCTCTCAAGATCCAGAAGCAATTGATTGATTGTTATGTTCCACAGTAAGGGAGATAAAATACCACCCTGTGGGGTGCCTCTAGAAACATACCTATATAAAGACGTTGGGCCCATTGTTGTAATAATGCGCCTAGATGTCAATAGCGCATTCACTAGTATGCAGATTGGCTCGTCGACATGAAGGCTCCGAAGTGCGTCGGTAATCGCTCTAGGTTTAATGTTATTCTAGGCGCCCTCAATGACTAGGAACACAGCCATCGTGTATTCCTTCTGATGAATAGATTTTTCAATGTATCTGACTAGAGAGTGCAGAGCCGTATCCACTGACCTTCCTTTCCAGTAGGCATGTTGTACCGTTGAAAGGAGATGTGGTGGAATAGTAATTCGTAAATGTGTATCCACAAGTCGTTCAAGTAGTTTGAGCATAGTTGAAGAGAGACTAATGGGCCTTAGGTCATTAGGTCGTGCGTGTGAGCTTCTGCCCGTTTTTGGAATAAAAGTAACCCGCACCTCTCTCCATACGCGAGGAATATAAACTAGAGGAAGACATGCTGTTAGTATCTGCTCTATCCAAGGATAGGTAATATCTAAGCATAGCTGCAAGTCTGCAGGGATAATGCCATCAGGTCCCGCAGATTTAAACGGCTTAAAACTAGATATGGCCCACAATATCTTCTCCCGAGATAAGATCGAATCACTATCACACGGTGCTGTGTGACACTCAAAGGAAATTCAGGTGGTAAAGTTACCGAGCTTACCGGGAAATGAGAGTCAAGCAAACACTCAATCGTCTCAGTGCTCGAAGACGTCCACGTCTTCCTTTTGAAGGAAAGTGGGCATCGATGGATTAGATGCCATCATTTTCCTAAATCTTGAAGTCTCAAATGAGCCTTCGACACTTTCGCAAAAGCTTTGCCACGCATTGCGTTTGGACGCTCTCACCTCTTTTTTGAAGGAAGTGAGATGTTTTTAGGAGATCCAATCCGACTCCGTCCTAGAAGCTTTAGCCTTATTGAAACTTCTCCTGCACACTGATCTCAATTCGGAAATCTTGGGACTCCACCATGACGTTTTTCTCTTGGCAGAATAAGACGAACCATAACTCGTACCCACATAGATGCACAGCGGTTTCACACCTTTCTGCACCGCTAGAAGAAGAAGAACACCTGCTGTGGGATGTAATCCTGCATAAGCTCTAAGCAGTTGGCTGTCCAGAAATTGCTCTCTGGAGGAGTTATTTCCCGGACAGAGTCTTTCCGCTCACGGTATGCCTGAGGTGGTTGAACTTCTACCCCCACTGTGCGAATGTGAAAGAACGAATGAGGATATTGATTGCGTCATTGTACCGTATACTCCGTGTGGAATGGGGACCCGGAAGGTGTGCAGTTCGTGCCGCTGCTCAATGTTATGTAGCGAGAGGGTGGCAGGATAAGTTCAAGCGTTCGCGAACCTCCAGGAAGACTGCGTCCTATTTAGATGGCAATATAGAAAGTACCAGTCCATCTAGGGTACATTCACGTACGACTACGTCAAGAATGTTCATCAAGCCAGAGGAAATCTGGACTAAGACTTTAACCAAGTCTAGGATTCCTCATCACCGGGCATGGGTCGTTGAATTGTAGCCTTCGCCTTTTAAATCTCTCCGATAGCTCTGCATGTCCTGCATGTGGAGATGTGGATGTTTGGAAACAAGTGTTGTGTATTGGAACTAAATCAAGTACCTTCCCATTGTTAAGCAGAACACATTTCAAACTTCTTTTGGAACTGTCGATAAGCAATCGCCACTCTGCCGCTATATTTGAGTTAATTCCCAGCTCTTCTAATAATTCCGGGATATTCTGAAAATATACAAATTCTTTTTCGACTCGAAAGTACTGCAGAAAATAGATCTCCCTGGATCGATAAAATCATAATTTGGCCCTAGTTCCAGAATTTTTTTCATGCAGCCTAGACGCTAACAGTTCTGACGCTTTTTTAGAAAGCAAATCGATCGATCACTAGATCGTTCGTTCGTGATGATGTCGATGGAGTTCCAAATGTATTCATGTCCAAAGAGGGCGAAAGTGACACTTTAAACAATGGCACTGGAACTTCGGCGGGTCTTTTCGCCAATGCTAAATTGGGTTATTGTATTTTATTTTGTCTGCTTTTGCCTAACTTAGGAGGGTATAACTGCCATATATATAGCAAAATGAGTCAGTTGAGGCACTATCGACGCGGCATAGTAGTAGGCTGCCATTACATAAGTTTGGAACGGGGCGTCCCCAACAATCCTGCAAAAATTCCGAGATACATGATATTTGCCGATCCAATACCGTGTTTTTTTTGACTATGTGCCCCATTTATAATTGAAAAAAAGTTTGCCCATAACTCCGCACAAAGTTGCTAGGAGTTGTGTTTGTCAAAGGAAGATATACGCGTCCTATCTAAAAACAAACATAATGGAATGAAGCTCAGGGTGCGAGCCAAAGGAGCCGATAATACGATCATTACCTGGGTGCAGCGTATGCTCTCGTCAAGAATAATCTTTACCAGTATAGGCAATACTACCCTTTCTGCTTTAGCCACTCGTGGCTGCCCTCAAGGAGGGGTACTATCCCCCCTCCTGTGTTGTCTGGTAGTTGATGGATTGTTGTGGAGACTTAGCTCAGCTAGGTTCTCTACACAGGGGTATGCGGATGACCTGGTAATCACGGTTAAAGGCAAATTCGAGGAGGTCCTACCGGATGTCCTGCAGAGTGCTTTGCACATAGTCCAGGATTGGTGTACAGCAAACGGGCTGCGCGTCAATCCAACAAAGGCCGCCGTGATACCATTCAGTAATAAAGGGACTCTCCAAGCGCTAGAGTGTCCCTCCATGTATAATGCAAGGCTAACAATGCCAGAAACCATCATGTATTTGGGGGTCACACTTGACAAGAAGCTGCTATGGAAAAAGCATCTCAGTTTGATAACAGAGAAAGCAGTTAAGGCTTTGTGGATCAGCAGAAGCTATGCGGGGAAGGCATGGGGGATCAAGCCGCACATAGTTCTGTGGATCTACAAGACAGTTGTTAGACCTATTGTGGAGAAGAGCAACCACCATAGACGGGAGACGATGTCTCGATAAAATTCAGAGGCTGGCCTGTCTGGCTGTTCCTGGAGCCTTCTTTTCTAGCCCCACTGCCGCCCTGGAGGTTCTGCTAAACTTGCCACCTCTCCACTTACACATAGAGGCAGTGGCAAAGCTAGTCGTCATTAGGCTTAAAGCTTGTGATGCGGCGTCCCCACTGAACTCAGTTCAACAGGGATGGTTAAATAGCAGTAGGTTACTGGATATGCCATCAGACCATCTGGTCAAAACTCTCCGTTTTGATCCATCTTATAGTGCAGCTATATGGGAAAGGGCGGACTGGACTGACAGATTCAGATCACTACACCCTAGTACCATCAAATTCTACACGGACGGCTCAAAGACCGATACAGGATCTGGCGCTGGAATTACTGGCCCAAATACCAATATCTTTATTCCCATGGGAATACATCCGACCGTGTTTCAGGCGGAGGTGCATACAATTGAGGTGTGTGCAAGACTATGCCTTGACAAAGGCTACACCAACAAGAAAATAGCAATTTTCACTGACAGCCCTGCAGCAATTAAAGCGCTGACGAGCTTCACTGTCACATCTAAGCTCGTATGGGTTTGTCAGGAAATTCTCCAACAGGTGGGAAATCTCAACAGTCTCACCCTCTATTGGGTACCTGGGCACTCGGGGTTTTACGGCAACGGGCAGGCCGACGAGCTCGCAAGAAGAGCATCCACTACTCCCTTCTATGGTCCAGAACCTTATTGTGGACTACCACTCTGTATATGCAGAAACGTAATTAGTGAGTGGGAAAAAGCCAAGGCCACCTCACACTGGGAATCTCTTCCAGGGCTTAGGCAGTCAAAACTTTTTGTTGCTTGCTACTCACCCAATCGTACCCTTGGTTTGATGAAACTGAGTAGAAACAGGGTTAGGATTATTTGCGGGGCACTGCCGTTTAAACGGACATTTAAAGCGCTTGCGCATTGTTACCGACGCCAGTTGTCGCTTCTGTGAAGCTGACGACGAAACTGCCTCTCACATCCTGTGTGAGTGTGAAAGGCTAGCAAGGCGCCGTTTGGAATGCTTCGGTATCGCTTTTCCCTTGGAGGAGGATATCGCCACTATAAATATGGCCCAGCTGAATCGATTTATCCAAGTCAGTCGGTTGGATGAGTTCATCTAACTCATAGTAGGGGCAATGGCACAATAGACCACCGGTCGCAGTGCCTCGGGCAACCCTGTTGCCTGTGCCCTCCCTAAATCTAATCTTAGCTCAGGGTACCAACGGGATATTGATCTACGCACTACTCGTTTGTAAAATCGATAAGTTCTGTGGAACAAAGTAAACCATCTCAGACGCTAGACTTTTTTATGTACGTTGCTTGACGATGGGAAGATCCTCAAAAATGAAAACTCCTTATTCACTGGTTCATGAGACTTACCTCCAGTTGAGTACATTGCGTGAATGTGTTTAGAACATTTCCATTTTCTATAATATTCGTCATGATTAGTCCGATCGACATGCAGCCTCGACAGATATTATTATCATTCATACTGGAACTTATGAAATCCATTTCCTTTTGCTAGGAAAAGAGTATTTATCAGAAAAAATACAAACTACAAAGCAGAGGATATAAAAATACGAAAAACCAGTCAATTATTTGACATTTCCCATTACTTTTCTTCTTCTTATTTTCATTCAACGACCACTAAGGGTGTTCAAAAACTGGTCGAATGTTGAAACGACTGACTGGGAACAGTTTTTGGCTTGGCGTTCCGCCCCGCTTCATCCTATTTGCATAGGGGAATAGGAAGATTCTTTCTGATCACAGATGATTTCTGTCATATAGGAATTTCTGTTTTTGTTGTTACCTCGTATTTGCCTCGTATTCTCATGCCGATTGCTTTTGCAATTTGAGCGGTAAAATCCTTTTTCAACGGACCGCAGATTCCATTACTTCCAGCATGGATGAGAGTATAATCTGTAGAGGCTGCATGAAGATTGGGATAATCATGACGAATATAATAGAGGATAGAAATGTCCTAAACACGTTCGCGCAATGTACTCAACTGGAGGTAAGTTGCAATCATTTCATCAATTTGTAAGAAAAGGTGATAATTAAAAATGAAAATTTCTCACACAGTCTCTCTGGTACCTTTTAACCCCTTGTGGGGCATAGGGCATCAACTATGCCTACTTTCCACCTCGTTCTGTTCTGTGCCATCGTCTTTAGGGCTGACCACTGTTTGTTTAATGAAGCAGCCTCGCTATTAACCGATCTTCTCCACGTGTTTTTTGGTCGTCCAACACGGCGTCTAGCATTGGCTCCCTGAGGGTTCCAATCTAGGGCCTGCTTTGCAATATTTGTTGGCCCTCTTCGGAGAGTATGACCTATCCATTGCCACTTTCGCCTTTTGACAGAAGTGCCTATCCAATCCAGGCCTGTGATACTCAGAAAATCATCATTGGAAATAATCTCCGGCCAGCGGATTTGTAGGATGCGCCGTAGGCACTGGTTTACGAAAGTTTACAGCTTAGTTGTTTTCTCCTTGGTCACCTTCCAAGTTGAACAGCCATAAAGAAGCACAGCTATTACAATAGAATTGAAGATTCGGATTTTGGTGCGCCTGGAAATGTTGTTATTTTGCCAGAAAGGAGTCAAAGTGAAGAAGGCTGCCCTAGCCTTATTGATACGCGATTGTACATCAGCGTCCGCGCCGCCATCTGCTGTAACTATGCTTCCGAGGTAGCAGAATTCGTCAACTTTTTCGACTGTCTGGCCCGAAGCACAAATTCTTCTTTGTCCCCCAGGATGGGAGCTCAAGTACTTGGTCTTGGCAGCGTTTATCTTGAGCCCGGCATTACGACTTTCGCAATGCAGAGCATCGGCCATTTGAGCTACATCCTCCTTTTTATTTGAAAGCAGGCAATTATCGTCAGCAAGGGGGAAGATAAAGGTTGAAAGGCTTCGGCTAATTCCTATATCTTCTTCAGTTGTGGCATAACTGCGGACCCTTAGCTATGCAGGAGGAGTTTCATAGGAAGAGGACTTCGGCCAATTCCTATGTCTCTCTACGGGGCGTTACTTCCCCGCATTATCCGAGTAACCGCTGCGCCTGAGTGCTGCATTAACATCTGCAGCGTCTCAGGTTACTTAACGTGATAGGTGACAGAAAACATTTAAGTCAACCACTAAAGCAGCATCTTCGAGGCATGCCCATGATGGCCTTTACTCAACGATTAAACCCTATCATGGTTTAGCGATGTGCCGACAACTCATCCTAAGAAAAACTTCAAGTCAAGAAACCTGAAACAAAAGCCTCGGATTGGACGGATACAAAACAACGACGACCCCGCAAACGAACAACTGATTACTCTTTCAGATCCTGTAATGTACGCTCCCTGAATAGACCGGGGGCCTTAAGGGCCCTCCTGGATCAGGTAGAACGATACAAGCTGAGCATAGTTGCAATCCAGGAAACTAAATGGCTCAAAAGCGAGATTAACGACCTCAATTCGCACACTATTTTTACGAGTGGTAAAGAGGAGGACAACAAGGAGTTTGGAGTAGCTTTCATCGTGAATAAGCAGCTCAAGGACCACGTTATCGGCTTCAAACCCATCAACGAGCGGCTATGTGCGATCCGCATTAAGACCCGTTTCGCTAATCTCTGGCTCATTAATGCGCATGCCCCTACAGAAGTAAAAGAAGACGCGATTAAGGACGAGTTCTACAACGACCTAGAAACACTTTTCGACTCACTTCCATCAAACGACGTCAAGCTGCTGCTAGGAGACTTTAACGCCAAAGTCGGAAATGAAAGCTGGCATAGGGGAACTACTGGAGGTCATAGCGTCACGAAAACAACAACAACGGTCAGGGACTTATCGACTTCGCGAGCGGCAGAAACCTGGTAATAAGCTCTACATGCTTCCCTCATCGACGAATCCATAAGCAGACCTGGAAGTCTCCAGATGAATACACCGTGAACCAGATCGACCACGTACTGATCAGCAAGAGATGGGATTCTAATGTCTTAGATGTTCGATCCTATCGAGGAGCCAACTGCGACACCGATCACTATTTGGTGAAGACGACCTACAGGTGCAGAATCTCTTCGGTGCACCTAACGAGAATCAACCCTGCCAAGATCTTCGAGGTAGACAATTTGATTGATGATGCCACGGCGGCTGCGTATACAACAGCACTAGAGGAAAAACTGTCGCCCATGCTTGATGACATCAACAATTTAGGCATCCATGAGTTCTGGGAGGAGCTCAAAGACAGCATCAAGGGGGTCGCAGATGAGTTTGTGGGCTATAAAGGCCGGCGCAGACGAGCAGACTGGTTCGACGACGAATGCAGGGCCTCGATTGAGGCGAAAAATGAAGCCTATCGCCAATACACACAACGTGCATCCCGAGCCAAGAAAGAAAAATACAACGAACTTCGGCGAGTATCTAATAGGTTAATTAGACGTAAGAAACGCAAACATTTTGACGAGCAGTTACAGCAAATAAACCAAAGATTAGCCAGTAAGAACATTAGACAGGCGTACAAACTTATAAATAATGTTAAGAACGGATATCAACCCAGGACAAGCCTATGTAAGGACAAGGATGGTAACATCATCAGCGACATCGAAAGCGTCAACAAACGATGGGCCTCGCATTTCGAAGAGCTCCTCAATGCACCATCAACATCCCCCGCGGAGCCAGCTCTTGAGCAGTTAGCCGAACCAGGCCCTCCCGTTCTACCCCCAACAGTAGAGGAGGTGAGTCTTGCCATACAGTCGCTTCAAAATAATAAAGCGCCCGGCGCTGACGAGATCCCAGCAGAACTGCTGAAGCATGGTGGAACGTGCCTGACCAACGCTATACATGTGCTACTGCTGAAAATATGGAACGACGAGGAAATCCCCGAAGATTGGCGCAAAAGCATAATCTGCCCAATCCACAAAAAGGGTGACAAGCTGAAGTGTGAGAATTACAGGGGCATATCATTAGTTTGTACGGCCTATAAGATATTATCTAAAATTCTTGAAAAGAGAATTAATCCGTACGCAGAACGAATCATTGGCGAGCATCAAGGCGGCTTCAGACCTGGTCGCTCAACAACCGATCAGCTTTTCACAGTGAAGCTACTACTCCAAAAGTGCTGGGAATATAACATCGACGTATACCAAATCTTTGTCGACTTCAAGCAGGCATACGACAGTATCGATCGAAGTGTACTGTACAACATTATGCTGAATTTTGGTATACCGGCAAAGTTAGTGCGACTCACAAGGATGACGATGACGAATACCGTCTCGCAGGTGAGAGTGCAGAATCGACTCACTGACCTATTTGAAACTCGTACTGGACTCAAGCAGGGCGACGGGCTGGCGCCGACGCTCTTCAACCTTGCTTTGGAGTATGTAATTCGAGCCATGAATATGGACAGCAGCGGAACGCTACTCATCAAGTCGACTCAATTAGTAGCGTACGCCGACGATATCAACATCATGTCTCGAAGGTTGGGTGATGCAGAAAGCCTTCTGCATAACCTCAATAACGCCGCAAAGGAAGTTGGACTACATATCAACGAAAGCAAAACAAATGCCATGATGCAATCGAAAACAAGGACGCCAGCAAATTCAAGCATCACAGTGGGGGACCTTAATATCGAGTATGTAGACAACTTCAACTATCTGGGTTGTAACTTATCAAAGGACGCCAACGAAACCGACGAAATTAAGCGACGGACACAACTAGCCAATAAGACATATTTCTCGGTCCTCCCTATAATTAATTCGAAACTTGCGCACAGGAACACGAAGCTCCGCGTGTACAAAACGATCATCCGACCCGTGCTATGTTATGGCTGCGAAACATGGACCCTCACCCAAGCCTCCGAAATTTTGCTAGACCGATTCGAACGAAAGGTCCTTCGGCGAATTTTCGGGGCCATTCGCGAGCGAGACCAATGGCGTATCCGGTACAACCATGAGTTGTATCAATTGTACGATGAGCTGGAAGTATCGAAAATCGTGAAGCTTCAACGTTTGCAATGGGCGGGGCATGTACAACGGATGGACGATAATCGCATACTAAAGAAAGTGATGAACGCACAACGAATTGACGGAGCGAGGTTGCGTGGACGACCGAGAGCTCGCTGGGAGAACTCCGTAGGTGAAGACGCCCACCAGCTGCTGGGCTTCCGAAACTGAAGGACAAGGTCGCGTAACCGCGACAATTGGAGGTCAACGATTCAGGCGGCCAAGGCCCGACGTCGGGCTATCGTGCCACATTGATGATGATGATGATAGTCCAGGTGTTGCAGGTAATCAAACATTTTCCATCTGATACCTTTTCTCTGGTTTTGAAGCGCGCTCACATCGTTAATGGCTATGAGGAAAAGAATAGGTGATAAAATGCAACCTTGTCTCACTCCACTGTGCAGCTCAAAAGGATCTGAAAGCTTACCCTTTGGCAAAACGTGACATTGGGCTCCCTGATAAGATTCCTTGATGATAGAAATTATTTTATCTGGTATGCCCCTCATACGAAGAGCTCTCCAAATATACTCCCGACCAACACTATCGAACGCCTTCTCGAAATCAATGAACATGAGGTGTAATGTGGAACTCCATTCGGCGGATTGCTCAATAATAATTCGGAGGGTGTTTATATGGTCGCTACATGAAAAACCCTCACGAAAGCCAGCCTGTTGATTACTAAAAATGCGATCAACTTCATCCTTATCCGGTTCAAAATAATTTTAGCCATCAGCTTAGATACAGCTGGAAGTAGGCAAATACCGCGCCAATTATTACAATCCTTAAGGTTTCCCTTCTTGGGTATTTTAATAATTACGCCCTTTTTCCATTCTACTGGAAGAGTTTCGGTTTCCCAACACTCTGATGAGGGGAAGCAGAATATCCGCTGTAGCATTCGAATCCGCTTTAAATCCTCTTCAGTGTGCAAGCCAGTTCAATAAGCAATTTATTGAACATCCCAAGTCCGATGGCCTCAAGCGCAAAATCAGAAGACGGATTCGCAGCCGAATTGTTGACTCCTTACCAATTTATACTCCGGACCAGGTAAAAACAGTCATTGAGAATGCAAAAAACTCTAAGGCCCTTGGACCAGATGGCATTTCAATTGCCTCAGGGTGGGGTTCTCTCTCCCACCTTGTTTAACATCTACATGGCCGGTCTCCCAACACCTCCGGAAGGCATTGAAGTTTTTTCCTATGCCGATGACTGCACTGTACTCGCCACGGGAGCGGATAGGGATGTCATGCGCGAAGATATCAATAGATAATTAGCGCGACTAGAAGCCTTTTTTCATAGTAGAAATTTAACCATCTCAGCGTCCAAATCGTCTGCGACCTTCCTTACCACCTGGTCAGGTGATTGTCGGTGGCCGGTTGGGGTACGTATTGGCAACAAACCAGTTCCTACTGTTGCAAATCCAAAAATTCTCGGGCTTCACTTTGAGAAAATGATGACTTCAGCTCATCACGCGGAAGCGGTATGTGAAAAGATGCGCAGTAGGAACAACATTCTTAAAGCACTGGCTGGTAGCACCTGGGGCAAAGATAAAGAGACTATGCTAGCCACTAACAAAGCGGTGGTCGAGCAGCGGCTGATTTTGCGGCGCCAGTTTGGTCGCAAGGTCTGCACAGCCACAGGATGCCTTCTGATGTCTGCCCAGGACCACCTACATCAGGAGACATATTTGATGCCAATACGTGACCACAATCGACTACTTACAAAACAAAATTTAGTAGGTTGTTATCGAGAGGATCATCCTAATCGTAACCTTATGGACGAAATTCCCCCTCCACGCAACATCAAACGTGGCCTTCGTGACCTTGAGAGAGAGGTCCAGGGTTACAAAAGGGATCCTTTCGATGAAGATTCATACCGGGCTGCCATTGCAATGATTCACACTGAGGACGTGAGTAGGTCTATTGCGAGTTTAGGTACGAACAGAGTCCTCTCAGCGCTCCCACCACCTATTTCGCCTGAGGAGATTAGGCTCCCGAGAGCCACCAGAGTGACTTTAGCCCAACTTCGGTCAGGTTTCTGCTCACGCCTCAATTAGTATCTATCTCGCATAGACCCAAATATACAAAACGTATGCCCAAATTGCGCTGGCACGCCACACGATGTAGCTCATTTGTTTCGATGCCCAGCTGCACCCACTAATCTCACCCCCTCTCACTATGGGAAAACCCCTTTGCAGCTGCCACGTTTTTGTCCCTGGAGATTACGGACGAAAACGACGACGAACTATAAATCGAGTCCATATAGATACACAGCGGTTCACACCTTTCTGTACCGCTAAAAGAAGAAGAAGAAGAATCCGCTTTAAATAGTTCGACCGGAATTCCATCTATCCCCGGGGCCTTACCGGCGTCCATAGATTCGATAACCCGCTTTGATTCCGTCTTAGATGGTGGTCTGGAATTAATACTGGCTACTGGAGGGACGTCTTCTTCTGCCGATGAAGATGCACTTGCAGGCCCAAAACAGTGGTTAAGGACCTGAAAAAAGTGCTCTTTCCATCTCTGAAGTTGCTGTTCTTCAGTAACAAGCAGTAACCCTTCTTTATCTTTCACAAGATGGTCCGTTGTAAATGATTTACCAATTAGTGGTTTAATTAGCTTAAATAGGGTACCGCTTTCACCGCGGTAAGCCGCATCATTTGCCTCCTTCGCTAAAGCGTTGATGAAAGTACGCTTATCACGCCTCACACTTCTCTGCACGCCTTTTTGAAGTGAACGGTATTTAGCTCGAAGTTGATTTTTAGCGGAATCATCAGCAGCAGAGTTAATTCTGTTCCTTAACTCTTTTGCGTGCTGAGATAAGAGACCATGTACCATCACTGATAAAAGGTCTCCTACCTCGATCCAATCTTCCCACAGTCGCTTCGCCACATGAAATAAAAGAATCCTTTGCAAAATTCCATCTATCTTCAATAGTAGGATTCTGAAGAGATGTAGCTGCACAAGCTTTTTCGTGCAAGGCGGTCGAATATGCACGTCAAGTTGAGGAATTTTTTAGCTTTTGCACATTAAATCGTGGCAAGATTCGCGTGTTGTGAAATCGTTGAATCGCTGCCGTTCGGAAGAGAAATTTCGCGATAACAAGATGGTGGTCGCTGCCAACTTCAGCCCCACGCTTCGACCTGACGTCTAAGAGGCAGTTTCTCCATGTCTTAGAAACAGCAATATGGTCAATTCGGTTCTCTGTTCTGCCATTAGGAGAAATTCAAGTTGTTAGGTGGCAGGGTTTATGCTTGAACAACGTTCCGCCAATGACTAGTTGCCGAGAGTTACAGAACTCCACGAACATTTCGCCATTGTTGTTCCTGTCGCCAGGCCCATGATTGCCCATAAAATGTTCCAAGCCTAAATTATCAGTATCGACTTTGGCGTTGAGATCCTCCATTATAATTTTGATGTCACCCCTGAGAGCCCTATCAAAGGTGTCGCCTAGTCGCTGATAAAAAACGTCCTTTGCGGATTGGTTGGCAGGTTTAGTCGGTGCGTAGCACTGAATAATTGTGATGTTTCGTACTCTCGATTTGAATCTGGCTGTGATGATACGGTCGGAGATAGGCTTCCAGTCGATAAGGGATCGGCGTGCATTTCTAGTCAACAGGATTCCGACGCCCGCTTTCCGAGGTGAATTATCGTCTTCACTTCCAGAGTAGAGCAATACAGTGCGAGAGCTTGGTGATAAAGTCGCCCCCGATCCGAGCCGTCTTGTTTCGCTCAGTCCTAGTATAGCGATCTTGTATGCGGTAATTTCCTGTTCGACTTCTGTGAGCCTTGTGTTATTACACTCACCCCACATCGTCCCAACGTTCCAAAAACCGATCGTAGTCCGTTGGTTATAGTCAAAAGTCGTTGCCGTTGAATCAGTCCGAGGTATCCGAGGCTCGTTTAATGTTTCGAGTGTAAAGTAAATTTCAGGTACGCAGGATACAAGCCTACATATCCTATCCCTCAAGTCGCCTTTTACGACAAGCCGGGATCGCTGTGGTATAATTCTAATCCCAAAACCACAGGGGTCAATTTTTTGTTAAGTTTCGTACATATCTGAACCCTTGAGCGCAAAACAGAGTTGCTGCGCGCACAATTGTAGAGATATGTTCGAAACTCAGGAGAGTTTTATTCTCCTCCCTTTAGCCTCTTACGACACGTCGGGAAAGACGCTATTCTTAACTCATGCCACTGGGCATGGGCATGGGCGTAGCCAGGATTTCGGTCAGGGGGGGGGGGCAAGCCCAAATTTTTTTCAGCATCATGATTTTCTTAGGAGTTTCGGTCGCAGAAATATTGTTGGCAAATTTTAGAGTATCCTGGCTTGCAGTTGGATTGGTGCACAGGGTAATGGATTCCAGACTCACCGTGAACGAATTCATTTTATGGTGTTTTTCTAACTCATGACTTATGTGACTGACTATGATGTCGCTCAGATTGTAAACAAGTATTTATGGGGATAAATAATATTGATGTCAGCACCTCAACAAAACAGCAGTTGAGATCTTGGAGATTGGATGTCACTCACACATCTGCGGCCCTAGTTTACTGGTTGACTGCCACGCATGTTATTTTTTTTTTTGCTAATTTTAGAGTCAAATTTCAAAAAAGGGGATGAGAATGATTTTCTTCTGCATTCTGATTACATTCAAGTCACCTCCAATATCTGCCTTTTAAAGCGTAGTTTGTCTATTTTCAGCGCAATTTTTGTATCTCGGACTGCATATTCCACTAGCGAAATCAGTTTGTTTCGTCTGCCACTTTCATCTTATCAAAGTAGCATCGTCGTCGTAGCTACATTTTATTGCTGGTATGATTCAGCTAGAAAATAAATTTTGATTAAATAACTTGAAAGGCACTGAAATATGAGATACGTTCTTTACAAGGTCCCTAACAAAGCATACCATTTGTCCCCTTTCAGATGAAAATAAGTTTAATTCCACTAATTAGAGTTTGTTTTTTAAAAAACGAGAAAAATTATTAAACCGGAAGAAATGGCATTTCTAAACAAAGGCCTAAGCTTCACACCAACACCTGGTAATCCACCTATAGTTGATTTAGTAGCCGACATCGAAACCACTATTAAATATTCAACTGAAATTGTAAAAAACGAAATACGAAACGCAACAAAAACAGCAATTCTAAGTCAGATTCCACAAAGGAAGCAACCAAACAAATACAACAAAATTGTTAAATCCATACAGAATAAAAACGTTTGCTACATGAAATCCGACAAAGGCCGCGATTTAGTCATAATGGATAAGAGCGAATATAACAACAAAGTGATGGAAACAATTAACAACGGTAAATTTCAGTTACTAAAGAAAAACCCTTTACCATCAATGATCCAGAATACCAACAGTGCATTGAAGATGATAGAAGCAACAGTCAGCGCAAAAACGAAATGGAATCTACTAACATCGAATCCGTCAGTTCCAAAATTATATTGCCTACCAAAAACACACAAAGGTAAAGACAACCTGAAGATGCGCCCTATCGTGTCGAATTGCAATGCGCCAACCGAAAAGATATCAAAATGGCTAGTACAAATCTTTAACGAATACCCGAAACCTGAAGGCCTCTACGTGGAGAATTGTTACGATTTAGTGGACAAGCTACAAAATCAACACGTTAAGCAAACAGAAGTCGTCGTGTCGTTTGATGTCGAATCTCTCTTCCCGGAGATCCCCATTACGACAAGTCTTCGTATACTAGAGGATTGGCTGACACTCCACGAACCCGATGAAAAGAAACGAAAACTCTACACATCTTTAACGAAATTATGTATGGACCAAAACATCTGTCAATACAATGGTAACTATTATCAAATAACCGAAGGTACATGTATGGGAAACGCACTATCACCTTTTATGGCTAACATTTTCATGTGTGATTTCGAAATGAAACTAAAAAGCAAAGGCGCTATCCCTCGAATATGGTACAGATATGTAGACGATATTCTAGCAATCGTGGAAAAGAATGAAATCGACAGTACACTACAACTTTTGAATTCCCAAGCCGAAACTATTAACTTCACTATCGAAATGGAAGAAAATGGATCAATACATTTCCTGGACATAAGGCTACATCGAAAAACAAATGGAAATTTTGAGTTTTCGGTTTATAGAAAGCCATCAAACACACCGTGTTACATACCGAATGACTCCCACTGTCCTATGCAACACAAAAAAGCCGCGTTTCATAGCATGGTTTTCAGACTATGTAAATTACCGCTCAACATAAACTATTTTATGCAAGAACTTAATTACATCAAATATGCGGCAGTCATGAATGGCTATACGGAAGTAATGATAGATAAGATGGTTAAACTACATTCGAAAAAGATAAACATGAAGAAAAAGAACAATCTTGTGAGGGAAAAACAACCGAAGAAAAGAATATCACTCCCATACATTCCAGCTATTACAAACAAATTGAAGGGCGTTTTCAAAAAACACAACTGGCAAATCGTTTTTGCAAACAAAAATAGCCTACGCCATCAACTAGTTAAAATCAAGGACAAAACTGAAAGTCTAAAAAAATCTGGTATTTACAAGATATCGTGCAAGGACTGCAATCAAATATATATTGGTCAAACGAAACGAAGTCTCATCACCCGCTTTAAAGAACATATCGCACACATCAACAAGCAACAAGCGACAAAATCAGCGGTAGCTTTACATGCTTTGGAGAGTAACCACCTCTCATGGAACATCGACAATCTACGATAGAAACTTGCTAAAACAAGTGGACCAAAAATACAAGCTGGACGCATACGAAAGCATCTATATGTATCTGAACCGGGATGTAATGATGAACACTATGGAAGCGCCGATACGTTCTACATTGTTTCAACCATTAGCCAAATGTAAAATAAAATAATTTTTCGTATTAACGTAACAGTAAAAGATCGTTAAATCCTTTCCATAAAATTTACAATATGTATACACATAACATCAATTGTTTCAATTTTTCAATGTACAAAATTTTAGTTTTTTTGAATTAGTAATATAGTACTTGCTGAGGATGACACTAATGTCGAAATGCATCCGATTTAAAAACTTTGTTTTATTTTTATAAATTATTTATTGAAATAAAACAATTTTGAAAGGCAAAGTCATAAAGGTGTTTTTAATATAACTTTTTAATTCCACTACCTTCCCGAAGAGACCTAACGGTTGAAATTGTGTACTCCAGCCATGAAATGAAACTGGAAATATGGGAGCCACGCAGCGACAGTAGCACACTCACAAGTGAAATGTGTGTGCTGGTACGCAGCATCCGTCAGTTACGAGAGGCCACTCGCTGTCATCTACTTGTATGTGCCTCCTGACTGCAAACTGTCCCGGTCATGGCTTCTCCGGCAGCACTGGAAAATTTTTGAAAATGATGTATAGTGCAGCGATTTTTTTACTACATCGGTAAGAATTTTTTTACCATCTTCATCGAGCAGGAGGGGGGGGGGCGACTGCCCCTGGCTCCGCCCATGGGCATGGGCACAGTATTGAGAAAATACTATATAATCTTTGTTATTAGATGAGTTTTATTTTGTTGAATGAGAGAACAGGACAACCTAACTTTCCACATAGATGTCCTGGGTAATGCTTGAAAACAGCAGGACCAATGCATGTTAAATGGGTGACGTAATTTTGCTGTTGCTGTTCAACAGAGCACAACCCAGCCGGTTGGGTGGGATGAAAAGGTCGCCTTTCTGCTTTGTAAGACCGTAAAATCCTCTGAAGATCCAAACAGTCCGACGAACCATGTCTCCCTGTCGGAGTGTTTGGTTTTCTTGTCCCTCAATTATGTATCCAAAGTTCCTAATTTTTTTTATTATTTTTCATTTCAGGTCAATGAAAACGACGGTCTACCCATGTTGCTTTGCAATCTTTGCCTTGAACAATGCCTCGCTTGGCTATCTTTTAAAACTCAGTGCCACAATTCAGACGAACTATTGCGAAAGAAAATAGCAACAATGTCCAAATTCACAGGAGAAGCTATGGAAAATGGGGAGTCTAACGATAGTACGAAGAATGAACTTCTGCACGATACCGATTCACTGACTGACATAATTGAAACGGTGGAGGTGCAAATGGAAATTGAAGAACATTCTGAAATCGAAGATTCAATTGCCGAGGACGAGCAAACTCATGAAAACTTGCCTAAAGTTATCTTGATCTCCGTCGAAACAATCCAAACGAACACGAACGAGTTGGAAAGTCATACCGCTGCCACAGAAAATGCCGTTCGAATTGCCTCATCTAAAGCTAAACGCACCAAAACGAACACTTCAACTAAATCGAAACGCACCAAAGCTAAAATCTTATCTAAATCGAAACGTTCCAAGTCTACAAATTTAACGAAATCTAAACGCCCCAAAACTAAAACTTCTAAACCAAAATCCTCGCCGTCACAGGATGCGAATCAAACAATTATAAAAGAAGTTTGTCCCGTATGCAATAAAGTGTATAGTTCTATGACCGGAATAGTTCGGCACTTTCGCAGCCATGGATTAAAAAAGTTGTATAACTGTGAGAATTGTGAAAATGTCTATAGCACCTTTACGGCATGGCAAGAGCATCGTGTATTGAGTCACGGCGCGCCAGCACGACATATGTGCGATATTTGTGGAAAACAATTTTTCAGTGTGACGACACTGAAGGATCACAGCCTAATCCATGTAACAGAGACTCCCTACAAGTGTGATATTTGCTCCAAGGGATACAAGGACAAGCGCATTCTCCGAAAACACTTGTTAACGCACGACAAAACAAGAAAGTATCCCTGCAATGAATGTGATAAAGTATTGACAACAAAAACCGGCATTGAAATTCATAAGAAAACACATCACGAAAACAGTAAGCCTCATAAGTGTGATTTATGTGAAATGAGTTTTCAATCGCACAGTTATTTAGAAATTCACAAAAGAGTACATACGGGAGTGCATCCCTATACGTGTGATGTTTGCCAGCATACGTTCGCCCACAAGGGTGGTTTGAAGCGGCACACTTTACAGCATACCGGCGAACGACCACATCCGTGTCCATTATGTGACAAGGCTTTTGCTGAAAAGCAGAAATTAACATTGCATTTACGTTATCATAACGGAGAACGAAACTTTGTATGTACTTTATGTTCGAGCGATTTTACAGAGAAGACGAGATTGCACAGGCACATGCGAACGGTACATAAAATACTTTCATAATCAAATAAAGAAAACAATTACCATAAGATATACGTCTTTGATTAGCTCGTTGGACAAGTGACTATCTTCCTCCCATTGCTCCTATTGTACATGTTTTGCCTATTATCCTGGAAACAGATTAGACGCGTTTATTCTGTCGAAGAAAGCAGCACAATGCAGTTTAAACGGCTGACATATTTTTTGCTGTTGCTATTGAACAGCAGCAGTGGTTGTTGTAGCGACTCTAGAGATATTTTTTCTCTTCGAACTCACGCTCCGGCAATTCAGAGATAAGGTGTCATCTCTACCACTGAGCCACCGAATGCCAGCAGAACAGCAGCAGTTCAATTATACTTCCGCTTGAAGATACCCTAAAATATGCCGATTTAGCCTGAAAATCTCACTTTCGTGTGTTCATATGGATATTCTTGAAAATTGGATTTCCAAAAGTCTCTGTAGAGCGCATGCAGACCTACATTTTGGTGAAAAGTTCAGAGTCCTAGCTATCACCGTTTCATGTAAAAGACTCCGATATAGATAGTGTTTTCAAAGACGAATTTTATCAAATATGTATTCAAATACTGTATAAGAATGGGTTACAGCTCACTTGGAAAAGGATTGTGTGTGGCAATAAGAACCCCTTGAGCCACCGGATATAACCCGGTTTCCGATAGCTCTTATTCAGTACCTATCGGCTGGTTAGTCTTATCGCATAGAGAAGACACACACAATATTCAGAAAGCTTTTCCATTGTATTGAATGAATTTTCTGTTTATTTTGCATTGTTTCTCTATGCGATAAGACTAACCAATCGATAAGAGTTTTGAGAGAATGGGCCATAATACTCGTATAAGTTACGATCACATCTATAAATGGACCATGTAAAGTCAAGGATTTCTTCATATGAAACCAAGTTTCGGTTATTATCAAAATGTTGAAAGTGCATGGTTTTGCATCGAGGAAAAGAAAGCTAACTTTACCTCTCATACCGCTAATATGGAAGATGAATATGGGGAAATTTCGGGCAGTTATAGTTTTTGAAAATTTTGCTAGACCGATTCGAACGAAAGGTCCTTCGGCGAATTTTCGGGGCCGTTCGCGGGCGAGATCAATGGCGTATCCGGTACAACCATGAGTTGTATCAATTGTTCGATGAGCTGGAAGTATCGAAAATCGTGAAGCTTCAACGTATGCAATGGGTGGGACATGTACAACGGATGGACGATAATCGCATGCCAAAGAAAGTGAAGAACGCACAACGAATTGACGGAGCGAGGTTGCGTAGACGATACTTCTACATTGCCGTTTTTATTTTTAATTAGACTATTAGATTTATTAGACATGGAAGTGATACTAATAGCCCACGTAAACAGGATTCATCGAGCATCTATCACGAAGAAAGTGTTCACACGACTTATTGTTGTTTTTTATGTATTCTCGACGTTTGCGGGCAGAGTTGTCAAGTGCTTTGATAGGTTGTGATGCGAACTCGGCTTGACGGTCGTTTCTTGGTCGATCGAAGGCATAGCTGAAGGAACGATGACTGATGGTTTCAAGATATAAATATATCTGGTTTACCTGTTCTTTTTTGTTGGGGGAATGAGATTTTCATAACTGATAAGTTCAATCAAGATAGATTTAGTCACAGGAAACGCGCTTTTTATTCTTTTCAAGATATCTGTGAAGCAACGTTCAAGGCATTCCACTTAGCTATATAATTTTTGGAAGAATTCAGTCTTTACATTTTTCGCGTTGTTATTATCATTAGTTTCACTTGGTGCTTTATTATTAATATTATCTGCGATCGACGTGAGTTTCTTTTCGAAGCCCGACATTACTTTTTCGATGTTATGGATATGGGTATTATTTGAGATAATATACTCGTCATTTCTGAGAAACTCTCCCCGCTGGCTTTTGTTTGAGCTGCTGGTTTTGCAAGCATGATATCTTTATCTGTGTAGAGGTTGTCAACGTGCTCGACGATATTACGGAACATCAATGTTAGTGCTAGTTCCGTATTCTGGCAATTGGAGCAGATAAAGTGCTCGGTGAGGTATGGCGAGTGCCAATGTCTGGAGGCGTCCATGCATGCACCATGAAGTCTTCTCTGACATTAGCCTTTCCACAGCACGATCTTGAATGTCGTAGAGCATGATCGATGCAAAAAATAACACCACATAGCAGAAAAAAAAACACACGCTCAATTTTAGTTAAAAGGAAATGGGGCCACTGTTTGTAGGGTCGCCCAGCTCTCTTATCGAACTGCAAACATAAATACATTAACATAAACCCCAATTATAATATAATTACGTACCAATATTCATAATCTATATACCCAATAATAACAGAAGATTCTAAATTTAAAATCACAAATACAGCTGGAAACTAAATGTAACTTAGAAATAATTACAAATATAAATGTCAACACAATCGGGCAGACGGCCTTGCCATGCTCTACTGTTTTCATATTGAATTTTAACTGTAATTGTAATGAAAAATGAATTGTATAAATAAAACACTTATCTATCTATTAATTAAAATTTAAATGGCATTGTTGCAGAAAGGGAGAACCACGTCCGAGCTCGTCGGTAGTTGTTTTACTACTTTGACCCCTGTAGGTAGCGGTAGCGGTACACAAGGATTTGTTGGTAGTCTGTGTCGGATATTAAATGATATGTACCAAAAAAAATGAACTGATTGACTGTCGCCTATCACTTTGCAGGATGCCAGCTCAGATTGTTGGTGTGTTTCAAAGCTCATTTCTGTGGAGAAAGCACATTATTTCTCTAGCGAATTCGGCAGTGGAACCTACCGGCGTACAGAGGGCTGCGCCCGCAATACAAGGGTTTTTAAGAATTTTGATGCATAGATAATATTTTTTGTACATATATTTTATAAGCAATAGATAAGAATTGTGCACAGCATTAATGAAATACTTCCTGTAAATCTATTTTTGGATTGGTCTAAATAAACCTGTTCCACCTTTAATTAGACCAATCCAAAAATAGATTTACTATTTACCCAGTTGATATAAAAGTACTCCAAGGCAAATCTACAGGCATTTTTCGATTTAAGATTTCTGATGGCCTTTGAGCAAAAAGAAACTAAGGCAAACGTAAGGATGGCTTGGCTTTATATGTGAACTTAATTATTAGCTGTAAATCTACTGTTACTGTTTTTTTAATAAAGGAAAAGAAAACTTATATGAAATGATTCCATTGTGTCCCCTGACATAAGAGCCCACGCACGCTTTCCTATGAGTTTTGAACAAGTATACTTTTGCAGCTATTCGGGGACACCCTGTTTTCTTGGTCCTACAAACTTCAAAAATATTTGTGGCACACAATATTACCATTCTATGCATTTCCACCAAATTTCATGTTCATTGTTTCATCAAGTTAAAAGATATGCATTGAAGAAATGCCTAAGAGGCTTCTCTTGCATTGTGAAAGGCCCTTACTAAATACTTACTTGGCTATATTTCCGGTTTGACTACAGTTATTTGAATGAAAATTCATAGACATATTCCCTATGTAATTTTCTAAAAACCCTTAGCAGAATTTTCATATTTGAAAACCTAAGATGGGCTACACACGAACAAATTGAAATTTTACAAATTGTTATTTATTTTTCCTTAGCAAAAGTCAAAAGTCTTAATATTTAACGTATATAAGGCCATACTGACCAATATTTGTGCAAAGTTTCATATCGATCCCTATAACGGTTTAGAAAAACGGAGGTCGAAAAGGAAGTTTAACTTTAAACGCCAATAACTTTTTTACCGTTACTCCAAACTGAATTTTTTTAACTGATATGAGATGTACTCATTTAGATCTTTGATTTAAATACCCATACGTCAATTTACCGATAAAAACTAAAAAAGTCGACTTTTTTCAAACGTTCGGGACACCCTGTTATCTTCTTCCTACCAACTTCTAAGGTATTTGTGCCAAAGACTGTGACCATTCTACACATTCCTACCAAATTTCATGACAATCGGTTGAGCCCTTCGCGAGTAATTTAGTGAACAGACGGACGGACGGACAAAATCGATTTCATAAGGGTTTTTTGAAAAAATATTTTCTAAAAAACCCTAAAAATGAGCTTTGATTGTTCAATTAATCGCATAGTCTATGCCGACCTTTACACACAGTACAACAATTTGTCGGAAGAAGTGTTGCAATTTGCTGGTAAAATGACAGAAAGCTTCAGCCGATTTTTTTTCTAATTTTGTTAGCAACCAAAAGGGCATTAAGACTATCGACAAGACTTACTAAATCCAAAATTTAGTTAACAGTTAGTTATTGTACTGCAATTTGAATAGTAGAGCCTCGATATTCCGGATTGATTGGGACCGGACCCTATCCGGATTATCGAATTGTTTGCATCTTGGTGGACAATATTGATACTCAAATAATAAACAAGATAACCATTCTAACGACAATTAATAATTTCGTATTCGAAATTTGCCTTTTCTTAAGTTTATATAGCAGTAAGCTTGAACAAACTTCACGTAATTGTCGAATTTTATGAAAATTTAAACAAAATTTGGCACAAACCCCAATCCGGATTATCGAACTTCCGGAATTTCGGTGTCCGGATTATCGGGGTCCTACTGTAATGCAAATATACTCTACGATTTATTTTGAATTTAATGACATACACTTTAATGTAGTAGGCGGGTTTCGACTCGAGTAATTTAGTAGTTTTAGTAAATCCCCTCTAAAATACAACATCCGCCTTAATCTATGAATCCGATGCTTATTTGGATCGGAAATATTTTGAACCTTTGCTTGTCTCAGTAAACTACAAAGCTTAAATGAAGAAACCAATCCAATAAACAATTGCCAAAACGTAGGCAGTTCTTGAAGGGAACGGAGTATGACAATTTATTTAAAAATTAACATTGTCTAAAAATAAAACACAGTTTTTATTAATATTCGTGGAGTGTTGATGTTTATTGAAATAAAAAAAATATAGAACATGATGAAAAACAATTCATATTCATACCTTTTACAATTTTTCTATTTTTTTTTTGTTTTTGAGTGTGAGAGAGGAGCTTTTTGTCGTATTTAAACACTATTCAACTATTACCTATTTTAAAACAATAGTAAGTGCTATTTATTGGAAGTGATCGGTTTTCAGTAAAGCTGGACAGTTTTTTTCATAGAAACTTCAATTAGGACGTAATTCGAATGCAAACCACACGAAGTGATACTTCTTTTTGGGCAATTTTTCTATTCATTTTATTACAAATAAATCGCTAGATTCGAGCGAATTCAATACAATTATTAGAAAAATTACCCAAGAAAAGTGTCAAAACAATGTGGTTGTTAAGTAATATTATACGATAGCAATTGTTACATTTTTTTTCAATGGCGACATATTAGAGATAATGTATGTTTGAACATAATATTGGTTCGGTCATTGCACATCATCGAAACGGGTGTATTAGCGTATATGTGAGATGGGATGTTGGATTCGTTTCGTCGTTCGTCTCATTTCTCCTGATTGATCATGAAAATATTCTCGTCACTTTCGAATGCCCGATCAACTTCCTTGCGCGCATCCTCTTCGCTCCACTCGCCACACGATGTCAGCACATCATTTTCGTCTCCACGAATGGTGTTTTCTTTCTGGGTTTTTCATCGTGGTTACTAATTTTATATAGGTTTATATAGATATGTATTTCACACAATTACAAGTAACAAGGAAAATAGTTTTTTACAACAAAACCTAAGTTTTGGAGATAGACATCAGAATTTTGTTATGAGGTTTGGTTGGTTGGGGGGAATGTGAAAAGTATTTATTTAATTAGTGCTAATAATTATTTGAAATTTTAATTCTAATGTCTATCTGTTAGACTATAAATAGAGCGTTTTTTTTAAACGGTAGTTGGTGTTAATACTAAGGATAGATATTGTTAAAAATGTACAAGGAAAATTATGCCGAATTTGCCTACTCGCATGAATTTATATACACAAGAAAACACAAAAAAGTATCATATTGAAAAATTATTGTTAAAAAAAATCACAGAAAAATAAAAAATACCGTTTAAAAAACTCGTCTATATTTACCCTTGACAGCCCACAATTTTGACAACAACGAAAGCGTTTGAAAGTATGAATGTGCAGCCATTTGTAATATTAGGTTTGATTTATATATTTTACACAAAAACGCGTTTTTTGTCCTTAAACCTACTACATAATTCAATTAATAGAAGTTTAAAAATCAATTTAATTCAATTTATTAAATAATACCATCTCAAATTAAGAGTGAAGTGACACATTATTCGAAACTAATTTTTAACATGCCCTCTTCATACTTTCAATCGCCCATTACACCAAACACCAAAAATAGAATAATACAATGAACTATCTACAGGACAATCGATAAAAGCATTTTGAATCTAAGACTTAGCCATATTCATATACAAACATACTCAAGTGTGATAAAAGTAGAGGGATTAACTATATTTACCTGTTTATCGGCAGTAGCGAATTTTGTGAACATATTGGCATAAACTTTTTTTTCTTGATTGTGGAAATCCTTAATTTTTTGTTTACAAATTGTTATTTGATTAATGGCAGCCTTGTTTGCTGGATCTAGTTCGTGGACCTAAAAAATTATGCACAATTGATGAGAATTGTGTTTAATTCGAAAAAAATGAGAAAATTGGTATGAACCAAAACAATCATGCGCCTAAAGCTCGTAGAACATTGAACACAAATCAACAGAATGACAAGCACATTGAGTTCACCCATCCACACTGCTTGCGGTTCTCCGAACCCCAAACAAATGAAAACATATTTGAATTCCCCCATTGTCGCTCCCACACGTGTTGTCATTTAGCTAGGCCTGTACGTTCAGAGTATTTCATTTTGTCATAAAACTTGAACATTCTTGAGATAAATAGTCAGAAGCCCAATATTTTAGAAAGGCATGCTAAAAATAGCCTTGCATGGATGTATGGATTAGGCGCTATGATGGGTTGGGCTGGTTACGCTCAATACTGCAGCCTATTGGCTTATTGTATTTCCCATTAAAGCGAAAGAGTTTCAGGTTATTAGCTCTGTCCTTCGTAAAAGGCTTAGAAGAAAGTTAAGGGTGCGCCCATTCCATTGGTATGAGCCACAACAAAGGTTTGTCTCCAGCTCATAAGAGCGGGGCATTTAAAAATTACGTGTGATGCTGATTCCTCGTCTTCGTTACAGAGGCGGCATAGTGAGTCTTGTGTGTAGATCCCGATTGTATGCAGATGTTTTCGTAGGGTACAGTGACCGGTTATGAGACCTGTCACTGCCCTGAGGATCATTTTGCTGAGTCTTAGGACTACGGTGCAGCTGGTTTGCCAGTTGATTCCCAGCATACGCTTGCTATGCCTGAGCCCTTCAACTAGTCTCCAACGATTTTGGAACTTTTCTTCGGTCCACTGTTTGAAAACGGTTTTAGCAGTGGTTTTACTAATTCCGATTGCTGGTTCGGAGCCGATGAATGGTAGTTCGGAACCCTCTCTTGCAAGGGCATCCGCTTTCTCATTGCCTTCGATCCCCTTATGTCCTTTAACCCGTTTCAGAGTTACGTTGTTTTGGGTAGCTAGGTTTTTGAGGTTCTGTTGGCATTCCCAAACCAATTTGGAGGTTGTTTTGGGCCTTGCAATAGCCTTTATGGCAGCTTGACTGTCGGTGAGAATTTGGATGGTTTTGTTTGTATATCCCCTTCGAGTACTCTCTCCTACTGCAAGGTTTATGGCTATAAGTTCTGCCTGGAAGACAGTTGTATAGTGACCTAGGGGTTTGGAGATACTATAGTGGTTAGTTTTAGTATAAACTCCTGCCCATGTTCCTTCGTCTGTCTTCGAGCCATCTGTGTGCCACAATATATGTTTTGATAGATGGTCGTCGTTCCATTGACTCCAGTCTTCCCTAACTGTAGAGGTTTGAATGTTGGAGTCGAAGGTATACATGGCTGGGCTATAATCGCTGCCCATATCTAGGAATGGGTTTGCAATGATTTCTGTAATCCTACGATGTCCTTCCTTTAGAGGTGTCCACATGTTCGATGATTGTAGTCTGTACGTTGCCAGTCTTGCCTCTTCTGTGATTGTAAGATCTAGTGGTGGCAGGTCAAGTAGTTTTTCTAGAGTTAAAGTTGGTGCACTGCGCATGGCGCCGGTTATGCTTGCGCAGGCCAGTCTTTGTACAGATGCCAACTTCGCTGCAGCTGTTTTTTGTTGTATTTTAGTCCACCAGACAATCGAGCCATAGGTCAGACGGGGTTTGACCACGGCTTTGTAAATCCAGTGAATCATTCTTGATTTTAACCCCCACATCTTCCCTATTGCTCTTTTGGTTGCATATTTTGCAGCTGTTTGTTCCACGTGAGTCTATTGTCAAGGGTGACTCCCAGATATTTTACCTCAGTGGTAAACTGCAGTTGTTGATTAAATAAGGTTGGAGCATTTAGCCCTTCCAAATTGTGTTTGCGACTGAAGGTTATTAGTGTTGTTTTGGCGGGATTGGCCGATAGGCCTACCCTCCTGCACCAATCCTTGGTGCTTGTTGTCACGCTTGTTGCATGAGTTCTGACAGAACTCCTGGAAATTTTCCCCTTATAAGGATGCTGATGCAGCAGCAACAACAACGCATTGGTCTCGGCGATGACACGATCCAAGATAGAGCTGCCTGTAGAAATATGCTGAGATATTACCGTCAAAACCGCAGGTCGAGCAACGCGAAACCATGGAGCGGTATAAAGAACGAGGCAAGGAAGAAGAAGACAGGAAGCTGATGTCATCGGCATATCCTTGGGTATAGAAGCCCGTGTTATTTAGCTGGACCAGTAAGCTGTCGACAACGAGGTTCCATAGGAGGGGTGATAGGATACCTCCTTGTGGGCATCCTTTGAGGACAGCTGTATACATGGTTTCACCGAATAAGTTTGCATGTACTTGTCCTTGAAGCATAGATTTTATCCACCTACAGAGGCTGTGTTGGACTCCATGGCTCAAGGCGCCGTCTATAAGGCATGTACAAGAGATTCAAAGGAAGTATTGTCGAAGGCCCCCTCTATGTCCAGAAAGGTCACGAGCCCTATCTCTTTGCTTTCTAGTGTGGTCTCAATCTTTCCAACTAAATGGTGTAGTACTGATTCATACGATTTCCCTGTCTGATAAGCATGTTGGTTCGAGTGCAAGGGGAAAAGCGACAGGTACCTGTCCCTGATATGTTTATTGACGAGCTTTTCCAATGACTTGAGAAGAAAGGAGGTTAAGCTTATTGGCCTATACGATTTCGCTAGGGTTTGGTCGCCCCCCGGCTTTGCCAGGAATGCTACTTTTACCCGCTTCCAGGTAATTGGCATGTATCCTAAGGCTATGCTGGCTCTAAATAGTCTTAGTAGATGTGGAGCCAGAGTCGTAAGACCTTGCTGAAGCAGGGCTGGGTAGACACCGTCTGGCCCTGGTAATTTGTAAGGTTCGAACGAGTTGACTGCCCATTCCACCTTATTGTATGTTAGTACTATTTGGTTCGCAAGCGACCAGTCGTTTTTATTTGCCCTGAAATGCAGGGAGTTGTCATCCAACTGGTCTGTGGGTCCCGTAGTAATGGCGGATGCATGAAAGTCAGAAGGATTTCTAGGGTCTCCCTACCTGTTTTTGTTTGGTTTCCGTCGGAGTGTTTAAGCGTTCCGATGGGGTTTGTTGGATCCCTAGCCAGAATCTTCTGGAGTCTCGCTCCTTCATGTAGATCTTCGATCTCTTCGCAGAACTTCCTCCAGAATTCCTTCTTGGCTTTCCTAATTTCCTTGCTGTACTGGGTTAGGGTGAGGCGGTATGTGCCCGAATCCCCAGTTCTTTTCGCCGCGTTGAAAAGTTTACGTGTCTTTTTACGCAGAATGTCTAGGTTTGAGATAAACCATTTTCTGAACGCACAAAGAAGCACAACTGAAATTTCGATAAACACCGAAAATAAGTGTTTATTGCATGTAAATAGTTTACTGGAACCTATAACCATCACCGTAGACTTCAGTCAATATTTGGAAGAAATTATGGATACGAAGCCCGAGGTGGCTGCTCTAATTGCTGGTTTATTATAGACAAGCGCTTAGTCAGTGAACCATGACGGCAGATTTGATCCGCTTAAATCAACCAGCTACTGTATTGTAGATCAAGCCGGGCGGTCGCCCGGTCGCCAAGTTTTAGAGGCGGCTTTTGGCTAGCACTCGAATAAAAAAAAAGTTGATAAAAGCCAGAAGGAAAAATTCAATGTCAACTTCTATTTAGTGGAAAGGAAACCTACAGAAGCAATAAAAAGTTGAAAATTGGGTTTTAAAGGTGCAAAGTACTTGCGAGGCATTGAAGAGCCCACAATTGATACAAGGTGCTGCACTAATCCTAAAATGCTGAGTGAGAGTTGCGTAAATTGTACGTCTGTGATGCTATCACCCGCCCTACTTCTGAAGTGGGCCAATTCGCTCAGCTATGTGCTAATCAAGTTTTAATTTAAAATAGATTTTGGAGAATAATGTGCTAATTTCGTTGTCCAATTGAACATTTAGTACCTCGCCTTTTGACCAGCATTAAGCATTATAATTGAACCTTCTATGCAGGATCCCTAGTTTACCATTAATTCAATAAATAACAATTTTTAAATAGAGGACGAAATTTTAGAACGTAATCTTATTATTGAGTTTATATGCAATACGTTACAATTTAATTTTCGTACGTAAGGTCTAAAACTTAAGTCTATTGTATCGTCCCCTGAAAAAATATTGAACCTCCGGAGAAATTGATATTAAATGAGAATTAATGAGTCGTATAAACACTAAACACATAAAGGAAATATTTAAGCCCAGAAGTCATGTAGTGCTGAAGCACGGAAAATATCGGCTTTGGCGGGGAAATATTTTCTTGAATGAGGTTGGTTGGGCAATATGATCGCAAACATAGGTCGTTAGGATCCTAACAAAAAAAACTTAAAATGTAGCTTGGCGAATAATTTCACTTTCGAAAGTCTAGGTTAAGAAAACGCGAAATTACGGGATATGATCCTGTTGATGACACTTATGTACATGTGTGTTCAAGAATCCCTCGGAATAACCGAGACTACAAAATTACGATTGAGGTCAGGCGCCAACTGTGCACCACCAACATGCAGATTTTAGTACGAAAATGTTCATACGTAGAGCATCGATTTTTTATGTAGTACAGCAGTAAGATTCAAATTTATCCTTGATCATCGGCCAGGAGGAGGAAGGGTCGAGCGCCACTCCTTGCCCTGCCCTTCCCAAGATGACGCATTCATAAAATAAACCATTGCCTATACACTGTGCCATTGCAGAAGATAGAGAGAGGAAGTAGGATTTATGGTCGGCACGACTCTTGTATGTCTTGTGACCTTGGATTAAAGTCCTTTGAATAGGTATCGAAATATGCTCATCTATCCTTTGACCCATTTATTACTCAGGGTCAATATTTTACGAAGTGCTGTTTAAAAAAAAAATACAAAACAAATTTTCGTCCAAAACCACTTGTGGCATGTGACATACACTCGCGGTTATGCCAGGCCCACCTAGCGAGGAGGATATCGCCTTATCGATTGCGTATATGCACATGTGGCAATATTTAAAAAGGATGAAATTTAATTTGTATTCCTTTCAAATTTAAAAAAAGTGTCCTTAAGTTCAATGGGCTTGAAATCAGGGTTTTAGTGTATTACAATGGGTACGGTTCCGAAACGCACCGGTCGCATATGTTCCGACAACATGTTGTCCGTTCTGATCCTCTAACTGCGAATTTACGAATAAGAAAGGATCTCCGGAACTTTTCGTTTACATATTCCACATAGGCAGACATACGGAAAACACCGAAAGTTATTGCTGATCCGCAAAACGGCAGTTATAGGATCAGAATGTACAACGTGTTGTGGGAACATATGCGACCGGTGCGTTTCAGAACCGCACCCAATGTTACATACACTACAACAGAAGTCATGTATCGTTTCAAGGATTTCGCAAATTACAAATGATCTTCGACGCTTGACTAATTATATGAACAATTCTACTTACTTTTTGGAAGTCTTCTAATGCCATATCGAAATCACCTATTGCTAGATAACTTTGTCCTCTTCTGTACAACCCTTTGATGTTAATCGGATCGATTTCTAGAGCAGTATTGCACTAAGGAATTGAATGGTTTTATTAAACACTTCCAACCCACTAATCATTGATATTTTATATAAATACTCACAGCAGTTTTAGCGTCAAAATGTTCTCCTAATTTTTGATAAGATAGTGCCATATTTAGATGAACAGCTACTTTAATTTGTTTCGCCTCTTCCTCATCTGAAAACAAACCGCAAAGGATTATCCAACCAAGTTATACAAAATACATAATTATAAATAGCACTTACCGGCACACGATGATAAATAATTATTACTCCTATTGTACATCTTGATGGCTAATCTGTAATTTTCCTTTTTCAAGTAGTTATTTCCCTTTTCTTTGAAAATTTTCGATTGTTCAATGCTCTCGTGACGTTCTAGTTTCCATTCGGCGACAGCCTACAATAGTAGAAAAAAAGGGAATTGTACTATTGGAATTGTGTTACAAAAAAATATACTGCCCAGCTTCAAAACTGCAAAAGGTAATACTTACCCTTTCACACTCATTAAGTGTAATCTCATATTCAACCGTTGCGTCGGGTGGAATGTTAAAATTTGAATTGCCTGCAGAGCCAAAAGCGTACTTTGGCTTGAGTAATAATCTGCCAATTAGAAGAGTTTTGAATACATTGTAAATTTTAAATTACATGTGAAATTATAAATTAGACCAAACTTACTTGCTCGTTTCTCCTACATTCATTTTCATAAGGGCAGTTTCGACACCGTCCACTATGCCACAATCGAGACCTTCTCCCACATCGAATTCAACATCGCGCTCTTCGAATACCTTGCCGTCGTACCTGCCGACCAAGTGGACTGAAAAATAGAAATTTAATAAATTTAAGTATACATAAATTTGAAATAGCAAGGACAAAACTTTCCAAACTTCACGATACCTTAAAGCTCAATAGTGCTAAGTCCATTTCTAAGTGTGTATTTGAGAAAACGCGAAAATAGAGTTTTAAACCCTGTTCCCTTCTCATATAAATAGTTTTTTTTTGCAAATAATTTTAGATTTACACAATTACAATTACACTGCCAAATGAATAATTAGATTAAAATCGGACAAGCAATCGTCATCATTTCAAAGAAAAATCGAAAAAATAGTGAAATGTACGGACTTGGCTCTCTCGAGCACTTCGTTTGACAACAGCCATAAACTTGACGAAAGATTGTTCGCATTGTCGTTAGAATAATTGAATAAAATTGCGAATATTTTTAAAGTACATGTTTCTCATCAGTGTTTGTTTTTCGAAAGTATTGATGACCGCGAGAATAAGTTCATTATTATTATTGTTGTTTGTTTTTCCAGTGGTGGAAGCCAATGGCCAATATCACAAGCCATGTCATGCGAAACGGTGCTTCTCTGTCGTCGGCGACCAAATTTGAAACTCCTTCATTCTTCTTTTTGTTAAATACAGATCGCCCAAATCCATGACCTGTTTGATAAGGGCATCATGTCGAATCGGATGTTAGGATGAGGCAGCAAGCTAATTGTTGAATCACGTTGCCCCAATGTTGTGACCGACCAGTGTTTCCCAAAAGTTCCCTCAATGGAAGTGCGGCTTCAGAGATGTGAATTCAATAAGCTTGTCAGGATGACAATTAATGATTAATAAATGTGTGATTTGGTGGTATCACAAAAGGACCAATCTCTGGTCTGGGAGTAACCTCGGCCACCCTTTAGCTACTCTGGCTGGTATTTGATATCAAAATTAGAAGATAGATACAAAGCGTAGTAGTGATAAAAAAAAATTTACTAAATCATACATATCCCACAAATCAATCGCACATCGTCTGGATGCAGCTTTGGAGAAACTAAATCCAAACTATTGCATAAGCTGGGAAAATACAAACTCAAGGCATTCATTAGGACTAAGTACGTCTCTCAAAAGTTAAGCATATTATGTTTTTCTTGGCAGATTTTTATTCAGCTTGTTATCTTTTTTGATTACACCAACATTTTTCTTTCTTCTTCTTCTCAGTACCGTATAGCTCCATGTGGGACCATGATGCATTAACTAAGCCGTTTATAGGCAATTTAGAGTCAACGTTACATTGCATATCATTTCAGAGTGTATATAATGTTGCAAGCACTATATATTTCCTATCCACACATGTACGGAAAGTTTGGACTACGCCGAGATTCGATCTCCGGACCTCTTGATTACTAGTATCGTAGAGTGCGACTCAATCAAGTGAGCGTTTTTCTTTGGGTCACCTTCAATTTATTCTCAAAATGTGACGTTCCTTCAAATCATTAATGAATAGTGTAATAAATGCATCTTTATCCGTGCATCAATTATTGTCATTTTCTGCTAGTGTCGTCGTCAACGACACAACTGAAAATGACACAGCACAATTGCACTTGTACTAGCAGCAAACTATCTAATACATTCTCTCATATCAGTACTCTTATACAGAATCGCTATGCTGTGTGATTCGTTATCAGAATTTCTATTTCTGATCTTATCACACGCACAGACCTAACACGCACTTTGATCTATTGTTGCAGTGAGAGTAATGATATGAGAGGATGCAGTAAGAGCGAGTACTTACTATTCGGGATGGTACGCATAGCATGAGATATGCATACTTTATATGCAAATTCTATGCATTTTTGCATACAATATGTAATTGACAAATTTAGTGGTGGGTGCTATATGCACTATATGAATTTGAATTTTGGAAGTTTGGAGGAGTGGGAACTCCTATGTGAAAATGGGCAATGACCTTTTTTTTTCACTTACCATTTGCCTATTTTTTTTTATATGGAATTAATATGGAATTACGGATTTCATTTTTTTCTATATGGGATTGAAATAGAATTTACCGATTCTATTTTTTTCCATATAGGATTAAAATGAAATTTACCGATTTTGTTTTTTTCATATAGAGTTTAAATACAAATTGCAAGATTTCGGTTTCTTCTATTCCGGTGAATCGATTTTGCCGTGTAAAATGGGAACAAAGGAACGATAGGGGATTCAGTCTTTGTTCGCGGAGAAGTCCGGACGCAAAATTGCCGGGAACATTTTTTTGAAATTTTTAAGTTAAACTTAGAAAAAAAAAAAGTTTTTTTTGCTTTGTTAGAAAAGTTAAAACTTAAATTAAAAGTCACACCCCGTGATCTTAAAGTTAAGTCCGAAATTGTTTATTTGTGGTGTTTTGTGCTTTTGGCGCTGTTAAAAAAAAACGGAAGTGCTCCGCCAGCTACTTAAGAGTGCTCGATTGGCGAACAGGTGCTACGCCACCGCTCAGCTGCATGTGCTCCGCCACCAGCAGTTTTGTGCGATTTCGAATAGGGTTCACTCGAACGGATGGAAAGGCGTGTGCATCGGCAAGCGACCTTGTCCACAGCGTACCCAAGTGCTCTGTCACCACGTAGTGCTCCGCCACCAGCAGTTTTGTGCGATTTCGAATAGGGTTCACTCGAACGGATGGACTGCGACTGAGGATACGAGGACACCGAACAACGTAACATTTTTTTTAATAGTTTGTTGCGTGTCATGCATTTTCTTCTTTTTATTGGCCTTTTGCCTGCACTAGTTTTGTTTTGTTCTGGATCTTAACGTACTTATTTTTTTTTCACGATTTAGATTTTTTTTTTCGATTTTCTGTGTAGCTAATTTTTTATTCCCCCAAATTTACCATTAAAAAAAAAATCTAGCCTCGTCGCATCTTCAACGGCCGTTCGAGTTGCAGCTTGGTGAGTACTCCATTTTTTTTGTATATTGTACATTTTTTCTTGACCTATATAGTAATTTTACCTTGTGTTGGGGTTAGAAAATGTAAATTGAATAGACAGACAGACAATCGAATGTTCACACTAGCACATACATATATTTTATATTCGCGC
This sequence comes from Microchrysa polita, assembly GCA_949715475.1. Lineage (NCBI taxonomy): Eukaryota > Metazoa > Arthropoda > Insecta > Diptera > Stratiomyidae > Microchrysa > Microchrysa polita. The sequence continues at coordinate 36,716,631 of OX454415.1, forward strand.
TATAACCAATAAACATGTGGTAATTTATACCCCTTGAATCTATTCCTTTCCGGGCTCTTCCTTTTCAGAGTGGATATGTAGGCGCACCCGAACGCATTTTTTTTTTATTTTTTTTAGGGAGATCTTCTAACAGTGGCCAGAAGATCTATAGGTTGCGGTGGGACATGGCCCGAATCCCAACATCTGGATTCCGTGCTTGGATGCTTCGATGGTATTTCAGTTCGCTCGTTTTTTTCCCCCAATTTTAGCTCCCAGTGTTGGTCCGTGAAATGGCATACGTTTTTTTTTTTTTACTGTGATGGAAAGGAGACACCGAACTGGCAAGGACCCATCCCACTTCCCGTACAGAGCTGCCGACCATCGTATGCCGCCGCCGTGTCCGATGTCCAAGCTTGAAGGATTTTTCAGTCACCCTCATTACAATAGATAACTGACATTCGCATTCAATTTCCAACATCTTAACTGGTGAGATCAACAGCACGCTCTGCAAAGGTTTTAATCCCCACTATTGGGCACTAGTTTAACATCTGAGTGAGACCATAGTCCGTGACATTGATCGTGAATTGGAAAACTATTATAAACCACGATCCTTTGCTTCGAAGGAGAGCAAGTTTATTATTTAGTCGGCAGGCAGTTTGTGTTTGTTAATGAATGACCTATATTCAGCGTACACGACAAAGAGATTTCCAAAATCGTATGTGGACATAGTAAACAATTCTTGGGCCTTAAACAAATCTTCTTTTTGGGGAGTATGATTTTATGTAAACATCAGGTCTTTTAAAAATGATATCGTTTGGAGCAAGGCAGGCTGATCAAAATAATAATATTTTCCGCAAATTATGATCGGTGCAGCGTGTTCAAATTTCAAATGGAATTAACACATGAAAAATTTCGTGCAACGATTTTCTACTATTTTAAAGTTGGAATATCACAAGAACAGTTAATCGATCGGCTTGATTTGGGAATGAAGCACCATCTCGTCCGACAATTTATAGCTGGTTTAACGAGTTCAAGCGTGGGCGTAATTAGCTCAACAAGGGCGAGTTTCCTGAAGGTCGTCCAAAAACAGCCATTGTGCCGCAAAACGTGGATGCCGTGCGTGAAATTATTACGCCAGACCGGCATGTGACATCCTTGGGCATTTCTCCCGCGGCCATACATTCGATGCTGCATGAACACTTGGCCGTAAAAAAAGGTTTGTTTCCGTTGGATCCCGCATAATTTGACAATAGCTCAAAAAAAGGCTCGTGTCGATTGGTGCAGAAAAATCATTAAAAAATACCATAACGATGCATCAAATGACGTGAATAAAATCGTCACCGGTGACGAATCAGGGATCTATGCCTATGATCCGGAAACTAAACAGCAACCGACCGTGTGGGTGTTCCAAGACGAGCCCAATCCAACAAAAGTTGTTCGCGCACGAATCACTGCGAGGCAAATGGTGTCCTGTTTCTTCGGCCGAATGGGTCCTGTGGGCATTGTTTTACTTGAGGAACTTAGTACGGCCAGTTTCGAGTGGTACACGACCATTTGCTTCCCCGAAGTCTTCGGGGAAATTCGCAAAACGAACACGAGAAGACGAATCATTCTTCATCATGACAATACGAGCTCTCGTTCCTACTGGGTCTACGTCCCGGAACGACCCATGCCCCAGGCATGGTCAAGAGTCGCAAGTCGACGCAAGAAGGGGTCGGATACTTTGTATCATCATTCATTCACCGTTTTTTTCATTTGTGGAGCAGTTCTGTCCGGCCCAGCTGCTCCGCATTCTTCTAATACGTGCCGACATCGAGACGAATCCTGGTCCATGGATGTGCTCGGTTTGCGCCAACAGAATTTGGTCCAATGTCTAATCGTCAGTTGAGTGCACATGCTGCGGACAATGGGTCCACCTCAAGAACTGCTTGGGACTCACCAACACCAATCAATGGTCAACATCTTACAGAGCGATCCGGTGTGGAAACAGAAGGCAAAGCTCATCCAGCTGCCTACCCAAGGTTCCAACCATCATCACCTTCCACCCCTGCAAATGCTGTGAGGCCCGCTCCACCCAATTTGATCCCAGCTCCACGTATCGTCGATGCAAATTACACCAAAACGAGGATAGTCCAACTAAACTGTAATGGACTCCAGCACAAAATCGCTGAACTAACAGCACTCATGGACAGACACCACATCCAAATAGCGGCAGTACAGGAAACCAAACTCAACTCTAGTCACTCACTCAGGTCTTATGGGAACTACAACGTCATCAGACAAGACCGTGATAGGAACGCAGGAGCAGGTTTGGCTTTCCTCATCCACAATAAGCCATACAGCGTCGTTGATGTAACTTCCGCCGATAACACCTTGGAGCAGCAAGCGATAATCGTCAAATCAGGAAATATTGACTTTGAAATCTACAACATATATTCCACCTGTCTCCAGCTGTCCCACAGGTTACAAAGTCAATATCAGCCCTCTATTAAACGGACAATATCGCCTCCTACTTGGTGATTTCAACGACCATCACGATTTATGGCATTACAACCTCCAAAACGACACCAGAGGTAACATCATCGCCGACCAACTGGATGATTCGGAATTCTGCCCTTTAAATGACGAAAAACCGACCCGTATCACTGGATCCTGCACAAGTTCACCTGACATTTCCATCGCCAGCCCTGGACTTATTAATGACATCTCATGGGAGCCAATCCTCACAACATCATCTGATCACCTGCCAATTATACTGACTCTGGATATGCCGTCGAAATTCATCCATCCCGATAAGAAGACGTACACCAACTTCAACAAAGCTGACTGGGACAGCTTTAAAAGGTTCACCAACGAGGCTTTTGCTAGTCTCACCGCCCCAAGTGATGTACGTATGGCTGAAAAACAAATTAGACGAATTATTCTCACTGCAGCTAAGAGATACATTGCAGCAGGCCGCATTCCCAGTCTAAAACCCAACTTCCCAACATCTGCGGCTACATTGGCAAAAACTAGGGAGCAACTCAGAAGTGCAGACCCAAGTGACCCACGGATAAACGACCTTAATGACATCATAGTCAACCAGGTCAACGGCCACAGGAGAGGCATATGGCAATCACATCTTAGAAAACTAAATTCCAACACTGGTGTGAGCAAACTCTGGAGTACGGTTAGAAACCTATCCAACCCCACTAAAACTCAAGGGAGGGTTTCTATCAAGTTTGGTAACTCAACCGTGAGCGACGATAATAAATGCGCAAACCTATTCAATAAACAATTCGTCGAACACCCAACTAAGGACAAATTCAAGCGCAAAATCACACGAGACATCCGAAACACCAAAGTTGATGAACATCTCCAAATCAGCTCTACAGAAGTTGCAATGGCCATAAAGAATGCCAAAAACTCAAAAGCACTTGGTCCAGACGGTATAGCAATGATCATGCTCAAACACCTCGACACACCGGCCATAGAGTATATCACTGCCACGATGAATCTTTCGTTACGAACATTCATCATACCAGAAATTTGGAAGAGATGCCGTATCATACCGTTACCCAAACCTGGTAAACAACACTCCTTAGGAGAATCCTACCGACCAATCACGCTTTTATCCCCTGTGGCGAAAATATTGGAATCGCTGATTCACAAGACTCTTGCGACGCACATACAACTCGCTAATCACCAACACGGCTTCCGAAAAATGCACAGCACCACCACTGCACTAGACCGAATCATGTCTAAGGTCTTCAATGGGATCAACCAGCCCCCGCCGTTTAAGCGTACCATTCTTGTGGCTTTAGATCTGTCGAAAGCGTTTGATACGGTGAACCACTCGCTCCTACTGACGGATCTCCGCAATTCATCCACACCGCCACATATAGTCAAATGGATCGCAAACTACCTTGCCGGACGTCAATACAGCACCGAGTTTAGAAATGGGAAATCTAAACTAAGAAGGATAAAACAAGGCGTACCACAAGGCGGGGTACTTTCCCCCACCTTGTTCAACCTATACATGTCAGGGCTACCCACCCCACCTGAAGGAATCGACATTGTATCCTATGCTGACGACTGCCCCATAATGACATCTGGCAACGACATTCCCGACATGTGCGATCTCATTAACGGTTACTTGGAAGAGCTCAACCTTTTCTTCAACAACAAGAACCTAATGCTATCAGCGCCCAAATCCTTGGCCACCCTCTTTACCACATACAACAAAGAATTCAACCAACGGCTTAACATCAGAGTAAATGACACTGAAGTTCCCACTATCCGTCACCCCAAAATTCTTGGCGTCACAATTGATAATCACGGCCTATTCAACACCCATGCCGACAACATTAGTGACAAAATGAAGGGCAGAAACAAGATCTTGAAGTCCCTTGCTGGCAGCAAATGGGGCACAGATAAGGAGACTTTACTCACCACCTACAAAGCCGTCAGTCGTTCTGTGGTAAATTATGCAGCACCGATATGGACAAATAACCTATGCAAAATCAACTGGAAACGGATTCAAACATGCCAAAATGCAGCCATGCGTATCCATACTGGATGCGTTCGCATGCCATCTCAAGACCAGAAACTAAGCTGCTAGACCTCAAGGCACACAATGATCTCCTGGCTAAGCAATATATTGTTGGTTGTTATCGAAGCCTACACCCAAATCATGACTTCATGGACAAAACCCCACCACCACGTCATGTAAGACGTTCGTTAAGGGACATGGAAAGAGAATTCCAAAGGTTTAAACGAGTTCCTCTCGACAACTCCAACATGTACAAGGCGGCCCTTAATCAACTGCACACCAGCGAGGTAACCAAAGCCACAAATAGGCTATCCGTAAACCGCGTCCTTCGCGCTCGACCACCCGACATCTCAGCCGACGAACAACAACTACCGAGAGCCACACGTACCACCTTGGCTCAGCTTCGTTCTGGATTTTGCTCCAGACTAAATTCGTTTTGGTCACGCATTGACAACAGCATTGGAAATATTTGTCCAGCATGTGGAGCCAGCCCACACAACGTGGATCATATATTTGACTGCACTGCCGCACCTACGCATCTAACACCTATCGCACTATGGGAGAACCCCATCGAAGTTGCGATCTTTTTAGGTCTTGACATTGAGGAGAGGATGCCTAGGATTTATGTATGATGATACAAGTTTCCCCCCTCCCCTCTCTTGCGCCGCTACAACAACAACAATACGAGCTCTCACACATCAGTTCAAACTAGCGCCTATTTAACCGGTCAAAACATGGAATTGACGGGTCATTCGCCTTACAGACATGAGTTGGCACCGAATGATTTTTTTTTGTTCCCATTTATCAGAAATAAATTACGTGGTGAACGATTTTCTTTGCCCGAAGCAGCTGTAGAAGCGATCAGAAGCCATGTTTTGGAGGTGTCTCAATCGAAGTGGAAATATGCTTCGAAAATTGGTTTGTGCGCATGCTAAAGTGTATATATGCTCATGGCGAATATTTTGTATAACAATAAGGCCATTTTTGAAAATAAAAAGTCGTTTTCATCTGTTTTCTAGAAACTTTTTAGTAACCCTCGTATAAACACAAATTCAAACCATGCTTGCGTGTTTGTCGCTAGTTATGGCCATTATGCCCAATAAACTTAATTGTTAAAGGTACGTTGTCCTCGACACGACTGCACGACAGCGACTCGCTCATTCCATATAAAAACTCGTTTTTAAAATGAGGGAGAAACGAGTTTTTAAATGGAATGAGCGAGTCGTACCTTTACATTTTTTTTTTTTACAAGGATTAGGGATCAGAGTTAGGCGCTATCCTTCATTACATATCAGGTTATATAGTAATATCATAGCATTATCATCATATCCCTGGGATTTGAGGAAGGGAAACACATATGTTAGTAAAGAAATGAAGGTTAGTGTAGACACCTAAATTCTGACGAATACAACTATTAAACATAAATGGTAAAAAATTAAATTAAAATCTTGTTTTGCATTCCCAGACAGTATAAATACTGGTATAAGGGATGCAAAATAATTATTTTTTTTCCAAATTATTATCTAAAGTTTTATTAACTATCGCGAATCGCGGTAATTAAATCATGTTGGTAAATGCATTAAGTGGTTGTTTTTTAAATAATAAATAATTAAATAAATATTAAATATTGTGTGTGAGTAAATATTGTCTTAATTTTCGTTTAAGTAATTCGTAAGATGTTATAGCACGAATATTTTGGGGTAAACGATTATATAGCATTAACGAAGTTCTTATTGGATCTTTTATTATTCTCATTGTGTTTGCTGCCGGTGTTCTGTAGTTTTCAGCATATCTAGTATTGTAGTTATGCACTTGCCTATTTAGAGTTAATGTAATTGAAGTTTTGCTCTTCTTGTTTATAATTTTCCAAATTGTTTTTATTTTCTCTAGCTTTATAACTTCCCCTATTGGGAGTTTTCCTGAAATGTTATACACTTCTTCAGTAGGTGTTCTTGAATTCCAGTTGTGTATCGCTTTCAAAGCTTTATTTAGCATTATACTAATCGAATCAATATTTCCAACAGTAGTCTGGCTCCATATCATTATTCCATATGTTACAACTGGCATCAAGTAAGCATTGTAGATCATGTTTTTTAACTCAATGTTGAGGTGCTTTTTACGCCTCAGCATTGCAACAAATGCACATAACTTTTTTTTTTCATTTGGCTCACGTGTTCATTCCAACTAAGTTTTTCGTCAAAAGTAACACCTAGGTATGTATACTTTTTGACTCTATCAATATATTTATCAGCGAATTTTATAGTGATATTAATATCGTCTTTATTGATTTGCTTGAAAAGCATGAATTTAGTTTTATCCACATTGATTTATTAATTTATTTCCTAGTAGCCATTTTTGATATTCAATCATATCATGGTTTATCATGTGTTCCGCATCATCTTTTCCATAATGAGAGTAGAGTAAAAGTGTATCATTCGCAAAAGTTACATATTTGGCTTTAAGTGCTGCATTCTTCAAGTTATTTACATATAATAGATATAGGGTAGGGCCTAATATGGATCCTTGCGGTACTCCTGAGTTTAGGATCTTTTCTGAACTAGTTTCATTATTAAATTCTGTTATAATTCTTCTGTCTTTCAGATAATTTTTGATTAAATCATTTGCTACACCTCTGATTCCTAGTTCGTTAAGAATTTCCGATAGCACAGTGTGGTTCACTGTATCGAATGCTTTACTCAAGTCTACAAAAATTGCTGTTACATATTTGGATTTATCTAATTCCACATTTATAAAATGCATTGCATCAATGAGAGCAGCAGTGGTGTTACTTTCTGCTTGAAATCCATATTGATTCGGATCAAAACTGATTGTTTTATTTATAAAATTTAAAATTCTTTTATTAATAACTTTTTCGAAAATTTTACTAAACACGCTGGTCAATGCAATTGGTCTGTAATTTGATGGATTGTTGGGATTTCCTTGCTTAAAAACTGGTTTAATTTTAGAAAGCTTTAAAATGTTTGGAAATGTTCCTTCGTTTAGGTGGTTATTTATATAGTTGCATAGAAACGGTGTAATTTCAGTGCCAATTAATTGTATATCTGCACTTTTTATTTGATCATAACCTGCAGGTACGTTTCGTAGGTTATTAATGATACCTAAAATTTCACTGCAATTAGTGGGTTCTAAGAATATTGTTCTATCGTTTGTATTATTAGGGCATCTCGCGCTTGCTAAATTATTATTTAATAGTAGTCTTTCTTCAATTGCTGCAAAATATGTATTAATTTCATTAGCTGTAAGATTAGTTTCTACCTCATTCCTATTTTCTGAATTTGCTGATAATTCCCTCTTTATTAATTGCCAAATCTTTCTGTTGTTTCCTGATGCATTCTCATACTGTGTTTTTATTGAATTTTGTTTAGTTTCATTGATAAGCCTTGTTGCTTTATTTTTCAAAATTTTATATAAAGTTCTTTTATCTTCATTATTTGGATCGAGTTTAAGTCTCTTATATGCAGTATTCTTCTTTTTTACTATTTGAATTATTTCGAATGTGATCCATGATTGGTGTCTTGTACGAACTTTCTTCAGATTCATAGATTCATTTTTAGAGTTACTAATAATTTCTATAAGATCTTCAAAACTAGAAATGCTAACATTCAAATCCTTAAGCTTATTTATTACTTTTTCTTTAAAGAGATCTTTGTTTAGGACTTTTATAGTTACGGTTTCAATTGCTTTTTTATTCAAGTTAATTTTGCTAAGTCTTAATACTGTAGCTTTGTGATCTAAATTTGCTATATCCTTTAATTTAAAATTAATATTATGTGAGTTTTTATCAATTGATGTTACTATATGATCAATCAGGGTTGAAGAAGTTTCCGTGACCCTAGTAGGCTCATTATCGTTAACAAGTGCCATATTGTTCATAGTTAGCATTTCTAGATATTCATTACCAATACTACTATTTGATTCTAAAATATCTATATTCGCATCAGAAAGCATCATTAAATTTGTATATTGATGGTAAATATTATCTAAGTATTCAATAAAATTGTGTGCATTTTCAGACGGAGCTCTATAGTAGGTTCCGACTTTGATTGGTACATCATAAGTGGAGAGTTCAATGATTATGATATTATAATCTACTGCTTTGAAAATGACTTTACACCGTATATTATCTTTCACATATATGGCTGTACCACCCCCAGTCGTAGCTCTACAGTTAAAGAAGGCCGTATAGCCATTCAAGTTAAAGAAATTTATTTCATTTTCATACAGCCATGTTTCATTAATAATTATCACATCAGCTTTTTCTAAGGCGCACGCCATTATTTCAACCTCAGAAAGTTTATTTCGAATACTCCTAGTATTTGCATAAAAGATTTTTAATGAGGGCAAATTCATTGTGTTGAATAATAATTAATTTTGGAAACAGTCATTTTTAATGCAATTTCATATTCCGGACAATCTTTGCTATCAGCACGATGTTTACAATTATATCTGCCTTTATTTATACAATTAATACATTTATTATCTATAGATTGACATTCTGAATTTCTATGATGTTCCGAACACTTCGGACATACAACAGAGGAATTTTTGCAAAATTTTTTTATGTGTCCATATTTTTGACACTTGAAACATCTTCGTATATCAATTACTTCAGCACAATAATGGCTTGCAAAATCTATATTGACATACTTATTAAACCAGTGGTCATTGATTCTTTGTATCCAAGCACAGAATCAGAAGTATACAGAAAGTTCAGCTCCATACATCGAAGTGTCCTAAGTAAAATTTCGACCTGGACGCACGGTGGGTCCATAAGAGAAAATATTTAGATGCCTTAAGCGAAGAGAACGTTCCTTCTCAATGTAGATACACTTTTGCTTGTTACTCTTCTTTTCATGCGCTACTTCGATAGATATTGTGTGAACGAAAAAAACTTATGCGTGTACATGAATGTGAATGCGATAGAGATAGCGCGACGACGACGCGACGGCCGCGTAAAGGTATTCGTATTGTGTAATTAGCGATGGATAAGGATAGATTGGCGGGTGCGGGTGTATGAATTGGCGAGGACGATACGTGATGTGTTGATATATGGTGCGGCGATAGTGCCGCGGTGACGGAACATTGACGGGTTCATGAGCTCGCATGCATGCATTTCAGATACATATGACCAATATCTACGGCGCGGCGCGCGGCGACGAAGGGGTTAGGATGCTACAATATTGTGTTTGCAGCTAAAAATGAATTGGGATCAAATAGAATGATTTGTATACGATATTTTACATTAGATTTTACAAAAATAAATAATGTAAGAAAAAAAAGATCTACAAAAAATGAAAATCAAATTTATGGAAATTGCAATTGGCACATCATATGTGACTTTAGCAGCGTATACAAGTGATTGATTTTTTTAACAGGTTTTCAGAAATTTTTTGGTGATTTTGGTCTTAAAAATTTACATAGGTTAGTATAATGTATAAATAAATTGTTGTGTCTACAAGAGATATGTTTTCACGTCTATCCAGTTTTCCAATTTCTCAACGTTTATACTTTTTAACAACCACGGGCTATATAAAGAGTTTTGATTATGATACATACATATGTATATGTATGCATGTACATATGTTTCCTGGTTTGATTGCAGTTGCGAAAAATGAGCATTAACCATTAAATGAAGAGCTTTATCTTCTATTCAATTACCGCGTGGTTTGAAAAACATCCTTCTCAATTTATAATTTACGCATACGCCACTTTACAAAGTACATATGTATGTACTAACGTCCTTGGAGGAAAAGACTGGATAGCCGAGAAACTTTTTAGCAAACTTTGCAGTTTTCCTTATATAATTGCCGTATTTACTGACTGAAATAGGAAATTCCCAAACGAAACATTATTTACTTTTCATTACATATTTTGAAATATTTGTCCGGTTTTTATAAATTCCAATGAACTAGATTAGCATACAACAGTAATAATACAGGAATAATAATCTGAACTGTGAACAAATGTCGACCAAAATTGTTTACACTATGGACTATGGGAATCAGAATAAAAATTTGTAACGAAATAGAAATATGTACATACAGATCTCCATTAGTTTACAATGGATCGAAACCAAACTTCGACCATACGTTATTTAAGATGTCTACAACAAGTTGAAGAAAAACTAAGATAGCTATTACAGAACAAACAATAGATTAGTTATTGTGTGAATTTTTCCAAAACAAGATCGGTTACCACTATGTGAAACACTCTGTTTATGAGTGCGATTAGTGGATGCGATGGGTGGAAAACAGATTGAGTAGAGATTCTTACCTCAACTTCGTTAGCCTCCCTCTTCTTGAACAGCATAGCCGAAAAATCAAGGGTAATTAATTATGTAGAATAAAATTTTCCAAAATCTTTACAAAATCATAGTCTGTCTGTTGGGCTACACCTGCCCTAATTCCGTCGAAGACGGTCCCAAGCCCGTTAAAGGAAGAGGGGGGTTTTGATGCTTCTGACTATAAAATAAACTATTTAAAAGCGTGTAGGAGGCTACGTTTAATTAAGTAATATCTGCAAATTTAGTTAAGCTGAAATATCAAATACAATTTTAAACTCCCAATGCCTCAAACAGGCAACCGGACCAGATTAAGTCGGTAAAAATTTCTATTTCAATTATAAAATGTGAATACTTATACATTTAATACCAATTCAAATTATTATTTTGATCAATCCGTATAAGAAAGTATACAATAAATGTAAATATTTTCTCAGAAATTTGCGTCTTATGGCGCTAATCAATCGCAAAAGAAATGCACATATTAATTAATATTATAATGCACAATGGTAAATACGTCAATTATTATAAGGAAAAAATGTAATTTTCAGGTCAGTTTCATAACTCTCCGTGATGGAAAGCTAGTTGAGTTACATAAATAAATAAAAACCATTTCCGGATAAAATAAATAAATATCCACAACAAGAAAATAATTTTCTGAATTAAATTGATAATTTTCATTGCATATGAACTTGGAGTGTACATAGTGTTGCAAGTACTACTGTTAGAGTTTATTGTGTAAAATCGTAGTTCTCACACAGCCACGATTAAAAATACAAAGTAAAATATTTATGTACAGGGTGGCCCATTTAAAGTGAACCAGTGTAAACCATGAATACATTTTTTATTTCTGAACCGATTTTTTTGATATTTCCACACAATAAAATAGACACTTGCGAGATATGTTTACACTATATATCAAAAAATATATCCATCCAATGGCTGCCCCGGGCGACTTCGCAAAGAGGGGATAATTTTACGGTATCTTCCATTACCTTTCGCAATATTTATGGCTGCAAACCTCAGATCTCCACAACAATACTTTGCTTGAATTCCTGAATTATCCCTGGTTTATTATTGTGGACTCTCTCCTTAAGGTATTCCCACAGAAAAAAATCTAGTGGAGTTAAGTCTGAAGATCTAGCCGGCTAGTTAATTGCAGATCCTTTCGAAATGACTCATTCGCCAAAAACGTCTGTTAAAATCTCCATTGTGGCCGCTGGAACTCAGTGGCATACGCTTCTAGTAATCAGGAAGTTGTAAGTGAATTATGTCGCGTAAGAAAACATGTGGCATTCATATAAGATACGTTGTAATGTTCGTGATTTCCCCAATCGGAAATGACTTTCTTCGGGTTGATGTTGCATCTGATTCGACGCTGGGTTCCACCCATTTATTGATTTCGTCCGTCCTCGAACTTCGTTTTCGGGCTCGTCGAGGACTATTAACGGTTCCTTGTTCCTAAGAATAGCGAAAAATTTTGCAAATCGTTCGTCGAAATTTGCGCTGTGTATCTAATTATTATTTTCCGTGTTAATTGGTACTATTCGAACTCGTTGCTGAACCGTATATCTCTCCATGTTGTTTTCTTGCAATACTAATGAATTTGGATCCTTTCCATTTTATTTCATCAATGTAATTTTATAAAAATTTGACAAATTTAAGTAACGATTCACTCATTCATTCATTTTTTATTATTATTGTGTCGTTACCTGACGCATTTTTACGGACTAATTTCTAAATAAATTGCTTAATAATGGTAATTATTAAACAGTCATTATCTTTTAAACATTGAGATAAGGAATCGTTAGCAATATTCCATTTTATCTCTTCGCATAAGTACTTTTTGTGAATGAAAATGTTCAAAAATAAACTCCTTTATAAAACCCAGCTAAATCAACCCTTCCTCAACGCCTATCTACTTGAAAAGTATTGTAAACATATCTCCCATGTGTCTAGTTTATTCTTACGAAATTTCAAAAAAAAATATTAAAAAATAAAAAAGTTATGCATGGTTTACACTAGTTCACTTTAAATGGGCCACCCTGTATGTATTACACGTCAGTCAGGAAATATATCCGTTCAATAAAAGAATGTACATATACAGGGTGTCCGGAAACTGCCGCATAAACGCACCGCATTATGAATCTTCAGTTGATTTCCAGCAAAAAAGTTGTATGGAACATACCCCCTCAGCTTAACCCTTTAGCTGCCACAGGCATTTAAAGATTTTTAGAAAAATCATTTTCTTGCACGACTTAAAGCCTAATATCTCCAAAGCTAGACCAGCTAGAATAGTGAGAAAAATTATTATTACAGCCAACAAATTTACCTATAAAATAAAACTAACCACACTAAACTCCGATAAGAGGTTTGGTTTTTACAGAGCTTTAAAGTGAAAATTGCGTAATTTGACCCAAAAAAAATCTTTTTTCCATCTCAATTTTCTCCAACTTCTGCCAAGGTGAGGTGCTTGTACGATTCCTTTAAAAATTGGCGCATAGTCTTACAATCATATCTTTCTTACATCATTTCATTCTAGCTCCATTATTTCTAACAGTTTTAGTACCTTAAGTGCAGAAAACTAGGGTTAATTTTGGCTCGATTTCGACATAATTTGTATAGATTTTACCAATTGCAGATCTTTAGGAGCAGTGTGAATTGAATTGTATTGAATTCGAGCTAAAATTAACCCTGGTTTTCTACACTTAACGTATAAAAACTGTTAGAAGTAATGGAGCTAGATTAAAATGATGTGAGAAAGATATGATTGTAGGACTATGCGCCAATTTTTAAAAGAAACGTACAAGCACCTTACCTTGGGAGAAGCTGGAGAAAATTAAGATGAAAAAAAAAGATTTTTTTTTGGTCAAAGTACGCAAATTTGACTTTGAAGCTCTGTAAAAACGAAACCTCTTATCCGATTTTGGTGTGCTTAGTTTTATTTGATAAGTAAATTTGTTGGCTGTAGTAATCATTTTATTTCACTATTCTAGCTGGTCTAGCTTTGCAGATATTAGGCTTTTAAGTCGTGCAAGAAAATGATTTTTCCAAAAATCTTTAAATGCCTGTGGCAGCTAAAGGGTTAAGCTGAGGGGGTCTGTTCAGTACAACTTTTTTGCTGGAAATCATATGGGGAATCACAATCCGGTGCGTTTATGCGGCAGTTTCCGCACACCCTGTATTTAGAATAAATTGAGCTGATTCTGTAATTAAAACAAAAACTACAAATATTTTGTACTTTAAAATATTAAATGTCTCATGTAACAACTAAAAAACTTTTTAAACCTCCTTTGACCTCCGCGGCAATCGAAATAAATAAATTAGTTTGCATCAGCTATTTTATTTTCCGTGCTTGATTACAAAATGTTATTTTTCTGTTTGCATGTTTATTCTATGTCTTTATTTGGTTAAGATGGTTTCATTTGTTCCGGAAATGATTTTTTATATTCATATTCATTCATTCATATTTTGTTGTCTGAGACATTTACCTATATGCTTAGGAAGGTTATGGACTTGACCGGGAAATTCTATTAATAAAAGATTGATGAAAAACAAACTAAACAAATTGTTCAATCAGTGTAAACATAGATATGGAGAAATTAAGGGGTAACAGATGTGCGTTGCCTCATTGCCGGAGATCAAAACGCGAAAACAAAAATATAAGAATGTTTAAATTCCCTGAATGCGATACTCCGCTATTCAAGGAGTGGGAAATAAAGTGTAAATTTGATGAAGAATTCGTCGCAAATTCCTCGGAATTGTACATTTGCGACAAGCATTTCTCGGCTGACTTAATCGGGAAAGGGTATTTAAAACGGGGATCCATTCCGAACCGCTGTCTTCAACCCGGCGAAGAGGTTCATTCGAATTTGGAGTCAGATTGTGACGACTTTGATTTCACCGTTTTGAAATCACCACCACGGAAACGGCTAAGGTCTGAATCTCCAGGCTCAGTCTGCAATCACTGCGAAACAAACTTGAAAAGTTTACAGTTTTACAAAAAAAAAGTTTCATCCATAAAGAAGAGGCTCAATCGCAAAACGACTAAAATATGTAATTTGCAAAAAAGGAATGCAGCTTTGCGAAGAACAACCGTGGATAACCATTACATATATACCACATATTTCTATAAATTTATTAGTTTTTGTAGAATATAAGCAAATGTACATATGTATATAACATACCTATAAAAAATTAATTAGAGCAAAATATTTGTTATTGAAAATAATATATTTTTTTGTTAAAACCACATAAATGTAAAAAAAATAATTTCTTCTTCTAGCTGAACAACAGCATCTTTTGGACAAATTTGCCGCCCATTCATTATTTTTTCTCAATTCAAGTATGTACTACAGACGCAAACATAACTTACGCATCTTAACTATCCTTCGCCGCCGCGCGTCGCGCCGGAGATATGGGTCATATGTATGTATCTGAATTCACACATTTCATTTCATGCACCCATCAATGTTCCGTCACCGCGGCACTATCGCCGCACCATATATCAACACATCACGCAACGTCCTCGCCAATTCATACACCCGCACCCGCCAATCTATCCTTATCCATCGCTAATTACACAATACGAATACCTTTACGCGGCCGTCGCGTCGTCGTCGCGCTATCTCTATCGCATTCACATTCATGTACACGCATAAGTTTTTTTCGTTCACACAATATCTATCGAAGTAGCGCATGAAAAGAAGAGTAACAAGCAAAAGTGTATCTACATTGAGAAGGAACGTTCTCTTCGCTTAAGGCATCTAAATATTTTCTCTTATGGACCCACCGTGCGTCCAGGTCGAAATTTTACTTAGGACACTTCGATGTATGGAGCTGAACCTTCTGTATACTTCTGATTCTGTGATCCAAGCTAGAAGATCCTTCCTTCCATTTCAATAGCATTTAAGGAAAGGTTATACCAATGCAAACACTTTACGAAGAATGCTGATCTCCAACAGACAAACCCGCCTTATTTGAATCAGGAAACAACTCCGGCCACTTCTTTTTATATTTCATAATGGTGAATATTCGTTTTCTGGCAGTTATTACCACGAATTTAATTTTTCGTAACAACCTAGGACATAGAGCTTCTTTTAAATATTAAATAGCTTAGATTCAAATGTAAAAATTATCTTTCAACATTAAATATTCGATGGAGAATGTGACAAAAAATAAGATAATGCAAAAATCTCAAAATATAAAAAAAATGGACTTAGCCCTTTTGGGCTTCAAGGTATCGATATTATGTGAATGAGAATTACTAATTTTTCGTTCTGTTTGCAGAAATTAATTGTTATTGAATTCTTCTTTAAATATAACTTACTTTTTACATGAGCTCCATCATTTGGTGATATTTTCTTTTCGCTTTTCTTCACAATGAATCGTTCAATTCCACCATCTTTATCAGAACTTAAATCTTCACCTTTCCAGCCCAACATTTCGAGCTGCAATTAAGAATGTGTTCATTTGAGTAATTTTCGTTGGATGATTTAATTAAAATTAATATAACTGTCGTACCTCGAAAATTAGTGTTGCATTCGGAGGAATACTACCAGAGCCACCCTCTCCATATGCATAATTTGGAGCACATGTCAGAACGCATTTTTCACCTAATTTCATAGTTGCAATGCACATGTCGAACGCTTTGATTACGGATCCTGAAAATAAAAAAAAAATCGTCCAAATTACACAGCATTTGTTAAGAAAATTCTCAAAGGCATCCATCCCGCTTAATTGGATGCAAGGATCAATGACCTACCTTTGCCCAATTGAAACTCGAACGGAACGTTTCGTGGAAGGCTCGAGTCAAAGACCTCGCCATTTGTCAATTTGCCAGTGTAATGAACTGAAACATTGCATCCATCCATTGGGGTATCAACCCCAACACCCTCCAATGTTATCTTTTTAAGAACTCCTCCATCTCCGGACAAATCAATGCCTTCCACGCTTGCTGCAGTATCAGTCATCTTGGACTAATCAACACTACTTTTTGTATTCTCGAAATTGCTACTACTTGGACGTGTCTTCGCAACCCTTATATAGCCGTTTGTGCACTAAACACTTTCCAAGTGAATTTCAAGTCACCACAACTTCCGAATCGCGATAAAACGATGAAGCCACAGAAATTATTGTACAGAACAGAATGTGTCCAAGTTGTTCGTTGTTCTAGTAAAATCTACGCAAGGAATTCGGACAGCAACTTCTTCGCGCCGGCTCCTGATAATATGGTTTCCTAGCAATTTACTTTTGAAATAGGTTGGTGAGATGTTTTTGTGGAATGACTGAAAATGAAAAAAATGTTTTGTTCCAGTTTCGGAATGTTCCAGGCAGATATGGCGAAAAACAGCTGTGCGGCAAGGAAACATCAACAATCGATACTTTTCTTGTCACAACAATAAAGTGGTGCTTGGATGTTGGGTCGTTGTCCTGCTGATAAAGTTTGTTTGTAGCGCGATGGTTTGCGATAAGTGTGAGAAGAAATTATCACGGATTGTTACACCGGATCCATGGAAGGCCGGTGCTCGAAATACCACACAACCAGGCGGACGAAAGGTCAATGAGAATAAGGCGCTGTCCAGTGCAAAGGAACGTTTTAATCCGATCGGTCGAAATTTCGCGCCATGCAGGTAATGTTTGTTGGTTCCAGAGTGGCTCATTTAAAATAATTTTTAATACTGTCCTGGCGTTGTCTCTGTTTGGAGTTTAACTTTCGGTGTCTTGCATTTCCTAATTGCCTCAGCACGATGAGACGATATCTTTATGGTCTTGAAGTGAACCCCCACGGGCTCAAAGATATTGCGTCGATTCCAGTGGGACCTTGGGGGAAATGACTATCCCGCTCCCTCGAATAGTTAGGTCACCAGTTCTACGTGGGTGTGCAAGGCGTCTGTAGTCCGGAGCAGAGGTCCCTTATCTGTTAGCACGTGGTGTCGAGATTAGAACCAAGGGGCACCGAAGGGCGGTAATTCCCCTCCACCAAAACATGAGGTAGGTGCTCATGATGGGAGTATCGCGTGGGCTTTGTTTTTACAAAGACGTCGAGTTGCGCTACAACCGGCAGAGGTAGTACACAGGCTTCGCATCTAACAGTATTGTTGTATCCTTGATGGCCAAATCAGGAGCCGCAGCCGGAGCAAGAAAATAAACATGTCGACTTGTCACTGATTTTTCAGATAGTTATTTTTAATACAATTGGAATGATAACTAGATACATTAGCATACTACATTACACGTATCAAATTAGGCGCAAGGATATAATAGTCTGCCACGCTTGTTACAAACTTGATTATATTCTTTGAAAAATATTCAGTATTGAAAAATATCATATGATTTAATTGATAAAACATAGTCATGTCTGAGATATGCTGGTTTCTGACGTGTTCTGTTGGATCGACGTAGAGTTTGAGATTGAGTACTGCTTGGAATATCGGTTCCGCTATTCATAGGCTCATCGATGTCCAAAAATGCCTCCGTCTGGGGCATCCCAATCCGCGGTTCGTGGCTGGTTTCCGGAACGACAACCAAATCACCTAAGTCGGGCTCTTTAGCTGTTTGAATCATATCCTTTTCGAATTTGGTGTCTCTCGATTGAAGTTGGATTGTTCCTTTTCGATGTTTGCTGCGGAGGTTGAACGTTTGATGAACACAGCTGGTCGATGTGCCGTTTGAACGTATATCCGTCTTCTTCTTTTTCTTGTAGCGGTGCAGAAAGGTGTGAAACCTCTGTGCATCTATGTGGGTACGATTTATGGTTCGTCAATGTTTGTGTCCGTGAGGTCTAAGGACTGCTGCGATAGGGTTTTCCCACAGCGATATAGGGGTAGGATCAGTGGGCGCAGCGGGGCATTGAAACAAGTGACCCACATCATGAGGAGTACCATTGTAGTTTGGACAGATGTTTTGGATGTCCGGGTTTATGCGAGAGGTACGAATTAAGGCGTGAACAAAAGCCCGACCGAAGTTGAGCTAGTGTTACTCTAGTGGCTCTCGGGAGCCTAATCTCCTCACGCGAAATTGGTGGTGGCCGCTCTGAGAGGACTCTATTCGCACCTAAACTCGCGATAGACCGATTCACTTCTTCAGTGTGGATTGCTGCAATGGCGGCTCGGTATGTAACTTCATCGTAAGGGTCCCGTTTGTATCCCTGAACCTCTCTCTCAAGGTCTCGTAAACTACGCCTGACATGTCGTGGTGGAGGAATTCGGCCCATGAGATGATTATTGGGATGATCCTTACGGTAGCAACCAACAAGACACTGGTTTGAGAGTAGGAGATTGTGGTCACGTATTGGCATAAATTTTGTCTCCTGATGTAAGTGATCCTGGGCCAGTGGCGGATTTACCCATTTGCCGCCAGTAGGCTTTTCACATATTGCCGCCTCTACTGAAAGCCAGTGGCGTAACGTACGGTGTTCCATGTGTTCAGTGGAACACTGACCCCCAAGCCACTAGCTAGAAATATAAAGATTTTTTTGATACACACTTTGGTTAACTGATCGTTTAAAAGCATTCATTTTTATTAATCCGTCTACTGCTTACTACGGCTAATCACGATCAAAATGCCAGAGAGTTCTTTCTTGCTTCTTTCCCGCTGCAGATTCTAAGATGGAGACAAAACATTCCGAAAATACTAATTTTATGTAGGGAGAAGAAGATTGAACTTTTGAATAGCATATCGTGGAGCCAATACTTTACAATTAGGTTAATCTGGCAATAAAACAATAATTAAATCAATCAATAGATTACAAGGATAACGACTTCCAAGCTGGTTGAGTGGAGATTTGTATTCGTCTGAATATCATAGTTTCTATTGAGTTTTAGTTGACAAGAAAATTAAAGGGATATAAAGGTTCAAATTGGAGGGAGGAGTGTTTGATTGTGTTCCGAAAATTTGTTTTTTTTTTGTGTTTTTGAGTGTTTGATTCGTGGAGAAAAAGTGACTCAATCGAGAAAAATGTGTTCACGACGTTTATTAAAAAAGATCGTTCAATAAGGTCCAGGTCAGAAGAACTTTTTGTACAAAGGACTCGTGAAATGAAGAAACAAATATCTGCTGATATACTGATCTGACCATTTCCTCTGCATGACGCATTTATCTTTGGTGGAGCTTCACTATACGACCTTAATTTCAATCGATTTAATTCAAGATGTGGACGTGGATACGCCAACGACTGGTGTTAGTTTAACTTGCCCATAGCCTTACATATGGACTCTAAATATGCTTTGACATTGAATATCTGGAGAACCGTTACGATCTCGTGAAAAAGGATTGCAGATTCGGTCATTTCAGGCCAATATTAATGAAATGTCATCATCAAATGGCGCCGCAGATATTGAAATCTCCCCGGACCGTGAGACTGTCTCATTTCAGATTGCCCGATAAATTTCCTAATGTATGTGCTGTACGGGCGGCAGATCAATTGTGGGCAATCGATCGACCGAGAAATCGTCAGGTTTGTGGCGCCCTTAATATGTCGAACTGACAAAAAGCCGAAGCAGCAAATGTTGTTCAAAGGTTGAGCATAGCAAGAAAAAGAACAGGAAGGATCTTGGTTTCGAATTTAAGCTTAAATGGTCTTCAATATTTACCCTCAGTGTTTGACGCTCTTAGACACTGGCGACAAATGCCTTTTCATGTTGATATCTAACTGAGGGTTAAAATACGCCTCGGCTATTCCCAAACCAATGATAAGTGCCACATCCTAAAGTCCTCCACGGCAGTGTGAACAACCTAAAATATATTTTCCGGATTTTGCCGCCCCCTGAAATTTGCCGCCCCAGGCTCAAGCCTACTCAGCCTACTGGTTAATCCGCCACTGTTCTGGGCAGACATCAGAAGGCAACATGTCGCGATGCGTAGAGCGGCATTTTGGCAGACCTGAACTTTGGACCAGTTTGTGTCACATAGACTATGTGTCCAAACTGGGGCTGCATAATCAGCGGCCGCTTGACCCACCGCTTTATAAGTAGCTAGCATGGTTTCTTAATCTTTGCCGCAGGTGCTACCAGCTAGAGCTTTTAGGATGTTGTTCCTACTGCGCATTTTTTCACAGACTGAAGCTGCATGATTCGCAGACGTCATCATGTTCTCTAGGTGAAGCCCGAGAATTTTGGGGTTTTTAACAGTAGGAACAGAATTGCTGCCAATACGTATATCCATCTCCCATCTGATGTCCTCCCACCAAGTGGTTAGAAAAGTCGCAGAGGATTTGGACGCAGAGATGGTTAGGTTTCGGCTTTGGAAAAATGCCTGTAATCGTCCTAGATAGCGATTGATTCGGAGGCGCATTTCATCCTTATCGTTCCCTGTGGCGAGTACGCCGCAATCGTCAGCATAGGAAATCACCTCGATTCCTTCAGGTGGTGTGGAAAGGCCGGACATGGAGATGTTGAACAGAGTGGGGGAGAGTACCCCTCCCTGTGGAACACCTAATTAGATTTTCCTAAGCTTAGAACGTTTGCCTCGAAACTCGGTGAAGGAGTGCCGACCAGCTAGATAATTGGTAATCCAACGAATCTCTTGTGCAGGAAGATGCATATTCAACAAGTTTGCTAAGAGCATTGAATGATTGACCTTATCGAATGCATTTGATCTATTGCCACCAGAATGGTTCTGTGACAACGACTGCGTTGATTTAGCCCATCACGAATGCGTGTAGTGATCGCATCGAGGGCAGTGGTGGTACTATGCATCTTCCTGAAGCCATGCTGGTGAGGTTCTAGCTTCGCATGTGCAACAAGAGTGGGGTGAATAAGGGCCTCCAGCGTCTTTGCGACAGGAGAAAGTATCGTAATGGGGCGGTAGGATTCCCTGAGATTTGCGCTCTTCCCTGGCTTGAGACAGGGAACAATTCGACCTGTTTTCCAGATTTCAGGGATGGCAAGCGTGGACATCGACAAGTTAAAGGCGGCCGTGAGATACTCAATGGCTGGAAGGTCGAGAAGTTTCAACATGGTCATCGAAATGCCATCTGGGCCTTGGAGTTTTTAGCATTCTCGATGACTTTTTTAACCTGGTCCGCGGTAAAAGATGAGGCCGTCAGACTTGGGATGTTCAATAAATTGTTTATTGAACAGGCTAGCACACTGAAGAGGATCGCAGGTTTTTGTGTTGCCAAATTCAATGGCGTTGTTGCCCTTTTCTTTCCGTGGATCGGAAAGGGCGCGGACGGTGGGCCATAATTTGCTGACACCTTCATTGAGGTTACATTCATCGAGGTGCTGATTCTATTTCGCCCTCCTATAGTCTTTATCTTGTCGGTCAATTTCGGAGTTAAGCTCCTGAATTCTGGGATCATCAGGGTGAGCGCTTCTGATCTGATCACGTTCATCGGCTAATCTGGCGGCACTAGTGGGGAAGTTAGGCCGAACTTTCGGGATACGTCCTGCCGGAATAAAACGTGCCGCGGCTGTGGTAATGACGTTCCTAATATTTTTCTCGGCCTTATGAATGTTGGTAGGTGATGGTAGCTCGACGAACTTCGCCGACGAGTAAGCTTTGAAACCATCCCAATCGGCTTTCTTGTGATTGACAAACGTTCGCTTCTCAGAATTAGTCATGTTCGCTGGTTTGTCAATTTTTATAATGATTCGGAGGTGATCTGATTTGAGGGTGGTACGTACTTCCCATCGGGAAGCAGCGATTAGGCTGGCACTGACAATAGTTATGTCAGGAGAACTACTGCAAGTGCCCACGACTCTAGTCGGCGAGTCTTCATTGAGTGAACAGAATTCTGAGGCGTCAAGTGATTCGGCGATAGTTATACCCCTGGCATTGTTGTTGAGGTCCGAATGCCAGAGCTCATGGTGCGCATTAATGTCGCCAAGGATGACCCTGTGCTCTCCGGAAAGGAGAGGACCAATATCGAAACGGTAGCCTGAAGGGCAACTAGAATGAGGTGGTACATAAATATTAAAAATTTCGATATTAGTACTCCCTGATGAAACTGAGATGGCTTGAATTTCCGCCGTACCGTCAGCAACTACATTTAATACACAGTAATGTACGGGCTTGTGTATTAGGAAGGCAAGTCCACCTCCAGGGTGAGAATCATCCGTGGCGGCAGGTCGATCTTTCCGCAGTATAACATATTCGCTATGGACGCTTAGAGACGAGTTTGCGTGAAGCAACGTCTCTTGGATGGCGGCGATGAGAATTCTGTTCGAACTCAAGAAGTGTGTGATTTCAGCGATTTTTCGGTGGATGTCATTACAGTTAAACTGTAATATAGATAGTGCAGTGAAAACTGCTGGAGGAGGAGGGCCAGGCGTAAGACTGGGTCTGGCATTCCTTATCATATTGTTTGGCGGTGTAGGGGGCAGTGGTGGAGAATGTGGGCTGGGAGCAGCCCTGGGTTGCCCGGAATTTATACAACCTGCCGCAACATATGCTAAGGAGTGTTAACCTTGTCTTCGTAACCCCGAACACCTAAAGTGAACCCATTCCCTGCAGCAATTACACTGCACTAATCTGGCATTCGAACCGATTCGTTGGTTGCAGACACTACAAATCCATACCTCTGGGCCTGGATTTGTTTCAACTCCGGCGCGAATTAGTAAAATTGAGAGCAGCCGCGCTGAGATGTAATGCTCCCAATATGACGAAAAAACACATATATCGTACCCACACTTATACACAGACAAACACAACCTTCCTGCATCGAACCTTCAGGGCTCTTGCCAGAAAGGCATATTAGCAGCTTTTGGCCGTTTTAAAATAACAAAACGGGTGTGGTCCGCCCCGTAGAGGCAGTTGCCGTAAGACCACTACCTTACGGGTTTACCTTCTTCCTCTTCTTCCTTGCCTCCTTAAACCGCTCCATGGTGTCGTGCCGCATGGACTGCGGTGTAGGCACATCACCCGTTCTGGCCTGTCTCAGCCTATTTCTAAAGGCAGTCTTCGAGCTTTTTGGTGATTGGTTGCTCTATGGACAAGCTGTTTCGGATGTAGCTACTTTTGATGTGGTCCCTTTTGGGACCCACTACCATGCGTAAAATTTTCATTTCATGTAAGCTCCATATATGCGTGCGGGACGTACAACCATTTTGTACAAGTTGCTCTTTAGCTTCAGCGGCATTTTCTTATCGCGGAAAACTCCAGAGTTTTTTTTGCCACCTCCTCAGCCACCCACACCCACCCGTTTAATAGGGGGCTGATATTGACTTTATAACCGGTGGGACAGCTGAAGACAGGTGGAATATAGATGTTGTAGATTTCAAAGTCAATATTTCCTGATTTAACGATTATCGCTTGTTGCTCCATGGTGTTATCGGCGGAAGTGGTATCAACGACGCTGTATGGCAAATTGTTGTGGATGAGGAAAGCCAAACCTCCTCCTGCGTTTCTTTCACGGTCTTGTCTGATGACGTTGTAGTTGAGTGTGTGACTACAGTTGAGTTTGGTTTCCTGTACTGCCGCAATCTGGATGTGGTGTCTGTCCATGAGGGCGGTTAGTTCGGCGATTTTTTGCAGTTTAGTTAGACTATCTTCGTGCTGGTGTAATTTGCATCGAGGATACGTGGAGCTGGGTCTAATTTGGTGGAGCGGGCAGTACAGCATTTGCTAGGGTAGACGGTGATATTTGTTGGGAACCTTGGTTGGGCAGCTGGTGACTGGATGAGCTTTGCCCTCTGTTTCTATACTGGATCGCTGTGTATGATAGTGACCATTGATTGGTATTGGTGAGTCCCGAGCAGTTGTTGAGGTGAACCCATTCTCCGCAGCATGTGCACTCAACTGACGAGTGGACATTGGACCCAATTCTTTTGTCGCATACCGAGCACATCCATGGACCTGGATTCGTCTCGATGTCGGCACGTATTAGTAGTATGAGGAGCAGCTGGACCGGCCAGAACTGCTCCCCAAACGAAAAAACGGTGAATGAGATGATGATACGAAGTATCCAACCCCTTCTTGCGTCGAAGGGGGTCTTTGCGACTCTTGGCCATGCCTGCGCATGGGTCGTTCCGGTACGTAGACCCGATCGCAGTAGGAACGATAGTGTTAGCCGAAGTGGATGGGTATTGTTGTTGGAAACTTGATTTGATGGTGGTTGTTGAGGCATGTGATTGCTATTTGCCACCGCAGGGTTTTGATATCAGAGGCTGCAAACGTGCCTCATAATTTTATTACACAATCAAGTCCTCTAATCTGCGAGTCACCTAAGTCTTGGGCCGCATAAACTGAACTTTACCGTGCGAAGAATGAAAGAGAGTACAAATTCCTACGGCTACAACCTGACTACCGAAAAGGTCAGAGCGGGACATGGTTTAAATTTCATAGACATAATCTCATTTTACAACTTCTAATGAATTCCACACCCAGAATTTATATTTTGTAGTATTAAATGTCTTTCTCTCCTTTTTATATTTTTTCAGAATATGTCGTCAAAAGGTCCATCAAGTTGGCTCGCATTATTGTCAATCGTGTGCGTATCAAAAAGGCATATGTGCCATGTGTGGAAAGAAACTGCTCGATACAAAAAATTATAAACAAAGTTCAGCGTAGAAAAATATTTTTATTTTATATCTATTGACTTTTTTTTTAATGATAACAAACATTGTCCTCTACTACTAAGACTACATGATTTATATACAATATGGATGTATAGATTTACGTAATAAAGAAACCTAATGACACTTTTAAGATGCATCCTCCTTTTCTTTGTCTTTTTCTTTTCGTTTTGGTTTTGAATAGCTTAAAGCGTCCTTATCAAAGTCCAATGGCATTATGCCGAGATCACCGCTAAAGCGATTTTTAGCAACCTGAAAAAAATAGGTAAAAACTTAGAATATGTACAACAAGGGTCAACTGTGGAGATAATGTTCATTCAAGGGTACTGGTAGACGTCGTGTAGGTATCCGGTTACTTATATTAGAATAGGGTTTTTAAGTAACGTTTGAGTTGAATTACCTGCAAAAATTTCTTCCCTCTCACAGACGTCAGTCGTCTGTCCTGGATTATAAGCACATTGTCCGCTTCCTGTGTTGCTTTGGCACTTCCAAAAATCGAACTTGTCGTCAAGTCTTCATTCTCACGCTCCTTGCGCGGATGCATAACCAGCGTTACATGGACATTCCTTTTCGTAGCGAACGTACGAAATGATGCAATTATGACATCTTGTTCCCAAAATTTATCACCCGACTTAACGCCAGCCGTTGTTATGCCCATCATAAACTGTACATTGTCAATTATCACATGCTGAATATCGTGCACATATTGTGCGTGCTCAATAGCTTCCATAACCACCCGTATGCTTTGCTGTCCGTGGAACGTCATAAAATAGATGGGAAGTCTCTCCAGTTGCCCGGCCCATTGATCGAATTCATCAAGCTTATCGTTCAACGGATAGCCAACGTATTGACGGAGTAAGGTTGACGCTAAACGAGTGTTGCGTATTTCAAACGATCCCCAAAGAGTGGTGACGCCTTGCATTGCCAAATCCAAGGAGTATTCGGACATGAACGTAGTCTTTCCGCATCCAGTCGGTCCGGTTAGGACTGTGAGTTCTCCTTTTCGATGACCTTTTAGCAATTTGTTCAGAACCGGATAGCGCTTCCATTTGACTCCATTCACTTTTTCGATATTTTGCAGTTCGCTCAGGACGTCTTGTTTTAGTGATGTGAATGTCGTAATGGACTTATGTAGAATGGGCAATGCGTTCTGGAGAATAGTAACTAGATTCAGACCGGATTTGAGGGCTATGTATGGTGTAGGTTGGCCAATTGTGGGACGAATGAAACGACATCGTTTCTCGTCAAGCTTTTTTGAGAAATTGCGCGCCACATCCCAGCCGGTCACATCGAAATCAAACCATAATGTGAGTTCTTTATAAGGTTCCAAGGCGGGCAGACATTCTTGAGGCAACGCTTTGAGACCACACGGAAGGCATATAATTTTCACTACAAATAATAAATTAATCGGGAAAGTTGGTGAGTCAACAATAGACTGTTTTACCTCCATCAATCTTTTGTGATACCAGTGCTAGAAAATCCATTACAGTCAACACGACAATCGCCTTATTTGGTTCTTTGGTCGAGGAGGCTGGTGGATATGATAGAAGACCGGCACATCCACTAGGCGGGAGTGTAACATCTTCGTCCAAAGTGTTTGCTGAAATAATCTTTTCCCCAACAGCAATGCCCTCGGAGTTCACAAGGTCGAAATGTAGTGATTTCTCCTCAGCATTCCATTTCGCTCCTAATGATGATAGCTCCGAAAGTGCCAGGTTGAGTCCGAATCTCCCTATATCATGGGAGGTCATCTGACTAACAGGAACTAGTTTGTGCGTACTTTCACTTTTGTAGGAACTTTTTGACTTTTTGGTAGATAGATAGTTCTGGCGGAGTACTTCGAGCTCGTCCTTTTGCTTGTTGCCATGGGTCTTTTCGAAAAATCTGGATACATTCGACCAAGAATCAACGTGTCGACACTTGGGACACATGAAGGCTCCTGAAATGGAGAAGATACAGTGGAAATTTTGGGAATATTCAGAAATGTAACAATCATACCAGTTGTTTTGTTGATGTATACATTTGGTCGAGCAGCTCCATGCTCCACCGGGCAGACGGGACATTCGGTCCTGATAGAAGTGTACCCATCCTTGAAATCATAGCCAGACGATTTCACCAAACGTTTAACAAGCGGAAGTTGTTTAGTATCAAAACCATCCGACTGACTACTATCTGATGAATCGGATATCAGTCTGTGCCATACTGCGGGTTTCCATTGGTGTTTTTGAGTCGGATTTTGATTTACGCGAAATACGGAACTGAAGCGGCGAGTATGCGACAGTATCATTAGAGTAATAATTCTTAAAATACCTGCTCTTTAAAACCATTAGTGGGAACAGGCAAAAATATCTTAACCTATTCGAAATGCACTATCATGAATCACAAATCACTTTGCATGCTTGGCTCGCTGTTTCCCGCTCAACACACAGTAGAAATTCTTATAGGATGTAAACAAAGTAAACGAATGAAATTGGCTAATTTTGTGCTCAATAAAATACATTTAATTAGAAACTCTTAAGAGAACATTAAAAGAAAATTTCATTTTTGGAGACTACAAGACTATCAGAAGATATTTTCATTCAGAATTTTTGCTTAATTACGCAGTTTGAATTCATCCTCGCGAAAGTTGATAGTCCATTTTTCATGTGTTGCATAGGAACGAAGAAGAAGACGCTTCAGGAACAGTCCGAAATTAAACCAAAACTGCAGAAACGGATGAAAATAGTATGAGATCAGCTGATTGTTGTTGTCAAAGTTGTGAGAATTTTATGCATTAATTTAGTGAAAGAATGGAGACGAGCGATCAACCCGAAAAACCACGTCGAAGATCCTCATCCGGTGGCTCAAAACGAATCAAAAAATTAAGGTGAGATTGCCTAAAAAGTTCTACAAACGATTCCGAATAAGTTTTTCTATTTTGCAGTAAGGAACAACTTCAAAAGGCGATCCAGAAAAAGAAGGAATGCAACTCGAAAGCTCAAAGTGTAGTCTTGTCCATGCTGGAGCCTGTAGTAAATCCTCAGGATTTTCTTGTTAAGGTACGTTTACAGGGTAAGGCTTTTGTTTAGCGGATTTAGCGAAAACAAACCATCCAAAAATACAGGATTCTTCAAAATAACGATAAAGTATCCCTTGAGATGTTAGGATCAAGAAGTCGCCCAAAATAGGTTGTTGAGGTCCTAAAACAGTTGATAATAATAATTAGAGTAGCTTTAAAATGCAACTACCAATAAAATGAAGCGAATCGCACGATCGAAAACAGCCGGGTTCGGATAACCTGGGTGCATTTGGTGACTGGTTCCAATCCTACTATTGGACAGCGCAACGTCGCTCCAGCTAGGCGTAGGGCAGAGGGACGTTTAGGCTCCACGTCCACCAGAGGGTCACCCTCGCTTGCAGCTGATATTTCGGCTAACATTCCGGCAACAATGGCTGCAGGTGCGCGTAGAACACATCCCAGCCTACTACGAAATAAGACGGGGGACAACATCTTATCGTCCCCTGTTGCACCAGAGGTTTTTCGAGCGCTTTCCAAAGTGTGCGCATGTTTTCGTGCAACGGGTTGCAGATCAGTACCGTTGCATCCTGCGTAGTAATGCCATTCCGGAAGTGACTAGGGAGCGGATGATGTTTGAAGTTGTTGGGGCTGCTTAGCACCAAGAACCATCCTATATGATAGATGACGAATCTTCTCGGTCTGGCAGTCCTGCCGCCCCTATGGGGAGTCCTTGCGATCGTTTCAGTTTCTTTTGTTGTTGTGTCAACGAGCACGAGTTTATCGGGCACACCAACACTTGATAACTTTGATGCGACCTGATTAAGACATGATGTGTATGCAATTGTATGCATAAAACTTGTTTTAATCATCGTCGTGACCGAAAAACTTTCGCAAGTGGCCGGTAACAGGCCAAATACACCTGCAACTTGGTTGCCAACCTAGGCTGCAGGTACGTTACTACACACTTACAACATTCCGGCAACCACGCCATTCACGTTCTTGCAACCTGGTACTGCAACCTGCAACATGCCTACAAATTACTTAATTTCCGGTTTTTTTGCGTGTTGCCAACTTAGGTTGGCCTGTAAGAGTTTCGACGTGGCTTGGTGTGTGTGCGAGTGCCGCGCCGTGGCGAATGCGACACGAACCAAATTCGGGAGTCTGGTCACTTCTGATCGCTTACAAGCCAAATACACCTGCAACTTGGTTGCCAACCTAAGTTGGAAAAACTTTCGCAAGTGGCCGGTAACAGGCCAAATACACCTGCAACTTGGTTGCCAACCTAGGCTGCAGGTACGTTACTACACACTTGCAACATTCCGGCAACCACGCCATTCACGTTCTTGCAACCTGGTACTGCAACCTGCAACATGCCTACAAATTACTTAATTTCCGGTTGTTTTGCGTGTTGCCAACTTAGGTTGGCAACCAAGTTGCAGGTGTATTTGGCCTGTAAGAGTTTCGACGTGGCTTGGTGTGTGTGACAGGCCAAATACACCTGCAACTTGGTTGCCAATCTAAGTTGGCAACACGCAAGAAAACCGGAAATTAAGTAATTTGTAGGCATGTTGCAGGTTGCAGTACCAGGTTGCAAGAACGTGAATGGCGTGGTTGCCGGAATGTTGCAAGTGTGTAGTAACGTACCTGCAACCTAGGTTGGCAACCAAGTTGCAGGTGTATTTGGCCTGTGCGAGTGCCGCGCCGTGGCGAATGCGACACGAACCAAATTCGGGAGTCTGGTCACTTCTGATCGCTTACAAGCCAAATACACCTGCAACTTGGTTGCCAACCTAAGTTGGCAACACGCAAAAAAACCGGAAATTAAGTAATTTGTAGGCATGTTGCAGGTTGCAGTACCAGGTTGCAAGAATGTGAATGGCGTGGTTGCCGGAATGTTGCAAGTGTGTAGTAACGTACCTGCAACCTAGGTTGGCAACCAAGTTGCAGGTGTATTTGGCCTGTTACATGAATGGACCGACCGCCTGTATTATCTTCCCTCAAATTCACCGTTTTTTCTTTTTTGTTCGAGTTTTTCGTGGGTGTTTTGATTTGTGAAATGCGGTAAGTGAGGTTCCAGTGAAGCCAAAGAGAAGTCCCTCCTAAATAAAAAAAGTGATTTTTTTGGTGCGAGGTTATGCCCACACGCAATCCGCAAATCCACCACATATCAGCATTGGAACGATACAGATCAGATGGATATCGGATAAGTGATCGTGGTGTCGTGTCTGTAATGCCTTTTTTGTAAACTAGTATGTAGATCCCCGGTTCGTTCCCAGGGTTCAGGTACAGGGTCATCCATTAAGGGAGCCCCCAAATTTTGAATCAAATTTTGCGTCGCCATGGGGGCTCACGGTACGGCATTATTTTGTATTTCGCGAGTATAGAATGCCAGGCCCAACCGCCCAACACCACTTGGGTCCCTGAGCATGTAAGGAATTTGAGTTGGCCGACACTTTCCTTCCCATATTTTTATCGATTTCCTTGTGTTGTGTTGTTCTAGTCCCCAGGCACATGATATCCGTTCAATATGTGCACGACAGGGGCTGTGAGCTGAAAACCCCTGCCCAAACTCTTCGTCGCAGAGAAATTCCCTATCTTTTTTATAACTTTAAAATTGCAAAATGAGCTTCGCTCCTCTATAGCACTTCGGTGCAGTCCTGCGTTAGACATATTTGGCGCCCCACGTTGGGCATAGGAGTGGATTGGCACCAAGTGCCATATTGAGGACAAAGCTCTGGGGTTGTGCAGACGAAGTCAAAATATAAATTAGAAGGAGCTTATCTGGCAGCTAAGCAGTGGCATGTGTTTGCTATATCTCAGGCTCGACAAAGTGGGCGGGCCAGCTCAAACGCGTCGGCCAGCTCAAACGCCTTTCATTTTTGTGCTCCAGAGCCCCGATGGCGTTGGACCCCGGCCTTCTGAACCCTCAAATTCCAAACCATATTATGCCGTCTGTGAGGTCCCCATGGCTATTGAAAAATCAAAATGAGGGCTTCCCTTATAATTGGAAATCTGCCCCTGGAACGGGGATTAGGGAAATTACACACCACTCAACACAAAACATTTCAAAAAATGGGGTACTTATCGGGTATCTATGGCACTGTGACATTTAATTTATTTATATATTTCGTGCCACCGCCAATTATCCACGGCATTTATTGTCACACCCACTTTCCCGAGACACAAAAAAAAAAACACAAAATCAAAAGAAACTAAAAAACGGATCATATTAATAACGCCGCGCGATGCCCACATGGCAAAGTCCAAAATTCGACTCGATATTTTCCGATGTCTCGCTTGCCGTGACACGCTTCCACCCACACCACGACACGATGGATTAAAGCCGGCGACTCGAGAGAGTTGCTTGATTACGACCATGATCAAGCAAATTTTGCATTTGGTATTGGATCGGGTCGTATCAATCCTTCGTTAGAGTGTTGACGAGACATTCAAATCCATTGACACACCAACAAAAGAAATGTGACTCTCTCGAGTGGATCGTTACAACTTCAAACAACACCAGAAAAAGTACCCTTCACCGTCAAACGCAAGTCTCCGCTGAAGTTCAAGATGCTTTTCAGAGAGCTGTCTTAGAATATCCGAAGGCGATCCGTTGCACAGGCCGAGGATCCCTAGGCTCCAGTCAGCTGGTGGGGGTGGATGCTCTTTCTCAAATCGATGGCAAAATCGCGGCCAGACTAAACACTGAGATGTCGCTATTGGAACTGCAATCCCTTGTGTATTATGGTGCAGTATCAACAATCAGGTTGCATGGTCCAAAGACTCGTGATAACGTCACCGTTTTGACAGCAACTAAACCCAGCCTGGAAAATGCGTCTTGGACGGAGGCAAGACTTGCTGTGTGAGTATATTGGCCGTTTAATCTATCTATCGAGGGCAATATCAGCAGACGGTTGACGAATAGGGCCAAGAAAGCTCTTCGGAAGTACTTCATTCATTCCGGTACTCACTTAGTGGAGGTACTGGACACACTAAAATAGAAACTCGCGGTTGTAGCGAATATACACGTGAGCCTCTTTAAACGTGTATATACTGCCGCTTATGACAAAAACCAAATATATTTGACTGCACTGCCGCACCTACGCATCTAACACCTATCGCACTATGGGAGAACCCCATTGAAGTTGCGATCTTCTTAGGTCTTGACCTTGAGGAGAGGATGCCTACGATTTATGAATGATGATACAAGTTTCCCCCCCCCCCCCCCCCACCTCTCTTGCGCCGCTACAACAACAACAAAAACCAGCGAAATTTCTCAGATCAATAATTAACGACCAACAACAGGTCAGCCCTACTTACAAATTTTCCGTGACTGATGTGGAACAGTATTGGGGTGGATTTTGGCAAATCCCAGCTCGGCACTTCCAAGAAGCCACGTGGTTTACCTTTGAATTTCGATGAGGTTACCAAATCGGACATATGTACATGTGCGAAGTCATCAAGAGGAGCAAGAGTTGGAATAGGCATGATTTTCATAAGGTGCAGAATTTCAGCTGCAACTGTTACCCATTTGCTACCTGGAAAGGAAACCCTACTGACACAAGGCCGATAACGTGCTAGGCGACCCTCTATAAATACATTACTGCCATTATTAGCCACAGGATCTATTGCCACCTCAATGAAAATAACATTCTTGCCGAGGGGTTGGCGAGTTGGATCAAGGGGATGCAAGGAACAACCCACGATCGACGCAGTTGCAGTAACACAAGCTACACGAGAACGAAATATGTTTTCGTGCTACATCGATTACGCCAAATCTGTTGACAGTATGCCAACAGCGCCCGCTCTAAGGGGGGGGGTGCAAGCCGGGCGGTCGCGCGGGGCCCCAAATTTTTGGGGCGGCTTTTTGGCTAACATTCGAATAAAAAAGGAAAAATTCATTATGATCTTCCATTTAGTGCAGTGGTTCCCAACTCAGAAACGTCTGCGAACCACTTAGACTTAGCCTCGACGGACTAGCGTTCGTTAATGAAACGAATTAAGGTCTCGATTTTTTTTGACAGCTCACGCTCTATCTTCAATCCCAAATTGCTTTTACATATTTTTTGTTTGTTTGTTATTTCCTACTTAAAAATAAAGCATAAAGGCGGCCCCAGACCGACCGGAGTGTGGCACACACCGCACAAAAGACCGGTTCCAAGAATGATACCTTGGAGTCACCCAACCACACTGATGCGCTGCTGCTGCACGATTTTTCGTATCAATCTTTTGTGCGGTGTTTGCCACACTCCGGTCGGTCTGGGCCCGGCCTAACACATACATACGTTATCTTGGTTAGTCCGAGGAAAATTTATTTATTGAAAATTAGATTCGGCTTCCATATCTTCGAAGGCGTAGTCCAAAAACTTCCGATTGTCATTGGGCTTGGATTTTTATACTAACACCATCTTGTAGGATTTTAAGATTTGCCATGTTTGCCAGGTTGAGAGAAGGGAAATAAACGCCAACACTTTCCTCACCAGTTGAGATCATTCTCGCACAGGAATAAGTATCTTCTGGTCTGGAAGAGGTAACTTCGATTAAAAGTTATCCAGTGAACGGTATAGCTCGGTTGTAACAATGAATGGAATTGTAACAATGTTTAACGCGAAAAAAACTTTTTGAATTTTTACAATCAAGTTCGAGTTTTGATAATAAGAAGAATTTTGATAATAAGAATAATTTTGGAATTGGGCTATAAGTAACCTAAGCAATCCATCGTCTTGCCACAATCACGGACCTTGCAGCAAAGTAATTACTGGATAATCTGTTACATGATGATGAGAGCGCGTGTTCGGCATGTGACTTTAATTCTTCTTCTCAGTACCTTATAGCCCCATGTGGGGCCATGGTGCGTTAACTCAGCCGTTTATAGGCAATTCCGAGGCAACGTTACATTGCATATCATTTCGGAGTGTATAATGTTGCAAGCATTATATATTTCCTATCCGAAAATGTACGGAAATTTGTTAATTAGTCGCGAGAAAATAAAACTTTTTTGTAAGAAGTCTCCAGAGTCTCCTTTACGGACCACCTGTTGGTAAACAGTGATTTCGTAGAAACTTTAAATATTAATGTCTAAAAAAAGCGTTAAATATTCATTTGATTTATCAACTGTAAACTCTTTACAAAGTTGTGTTTGCGAAGCTTTGAACAAGCTAAAATTGATACAAATTCCCAGAGAAAACTTCGTGTGACGTATCCTTTATTCTAACGGTAAAACATGGCGGACAGCAATAATTCTATAAATGATACATTTCAGGCGAGAGGTCATGGATTAATTAATTATTATTTCGAAAACGATAAGAGATACAGAAAAATGGTCTGAGGACGAAAAAACTACATAAAATTACCCCTCCAATGATCCAATGATATATAACACGTTAGAGTTTAATTGAATATTTTGGCGTTAGACTAGAAAATAAATTAGAATATTTTGATTCTAGACCTTTTTTAAAATAATAACTTTTGAAATAATGCTAGTTCAGCCGTAAAATTTTGTACAAGTATTGGCAATAAGTTTAAGAACATTTTAAGGTAAACATTGAATCGCTCCGGTCAAGGACCCCCATTATCCCCCCCCATTTAGATTTGTCAAAATGGCATGTCCATAACTCCCCCCAAAATTGGAGGAGAGTGCTAAATGTTGGTTTGTTGCGATTCGAGGTCATAGTCACCCCACACACCAAAAATCAGCTCATTCGGATACAAAGTGACCCAAGACAACTTTGTTCTACAGTTTATAAAATGAGTAGTACGTAGAACAAACTCCTCTGATACAATACAAAAGTTCATTCGAAACTTAAATGCTCAATCCGTCAATACCTAAACAACTCACTCCAAATCTGAATCTTTTTCGGGTACACCAGTATCGAATTGTAGTATACTGCACCTTTCATATAAATTATTTGAATAAAATTACATTAGGTAGCGAATATTCGCAGCGGAAAAAATGCTAAACAAAACTGGCGTATGTATGTATATTACAATTTTTACACCGCGGAAAAATTCGCCGGAAATATTCGCTCGCGCCAGTGTAGGGATCAGATCAGTGCATTTAGAGTTCATTGTTATAGGAAGACGAATCGGCAGTTGCTACGACGTCCGCGTCCACATCGATATCCGCGTCTACTTCGTGCAGTCATATTAGCATTTCAAATAGAAAAAAATAGAGTAAGGTTAAATCTTGTGGTTTTTGAATCAGTGGGCTCCCAGAAATCTAAAACTCATTTTGCTAAAAAAAATTTGATCGGAAAGGTCCCAAAAAGGACAAAAAAGGATACTCTTTAATCCTTGACCGGAGGTCGGCATGTGGGGTATCAAATCAAATGGGACGTCAAGTACATTACATATCCGGTGTTTGTTCCATGTTTCAAGGACCCTCAACGGAATAAATCGAGATTAAATGGAGAATTATTGTGTTTCTCGTGTATCTTTCCGAAGCCCTAATTACGAGAGTAATTCAAATCGTCACTACGTTTCTCACTGTTCCGAATCTATAATAGCTAAAGATTCTACCATTAAATTTGCTAACAAAAAAAAAATGATCGGAAAGCTCTGAAAAAGGACATTAAAGGACACTAATTACAAACCTTGATCGAACGTGGGCATGCGGGGTGTCATATCAAAGAGGACGTCGAGTACATTCCATATCTGGCGTATTACTTGTTTCAAGGACCCTCACAGGAGAAAATTGGGATCCAATGGAAAATTTTCATGTTTCTCGTACATGTATCTTTCCAAAGCCGTAATTTTTCGGCTTAGCCCGAATTTTTCCATTTAGTGTCCTTGAAACAGGAAACAAACACCGGATATGCAATGCACTCGATGTCCTCTTTGACATGACACCCCGCATGCTCACTTTCAATAAAGTTTTGTAATTAGTGTCCTTTAATGTCCTTTTTTAGAGCTTTCCGATAAATTTTTTCTTACCAAATTTAATGGTAGAATCTTAACCTATCATAGATTCGGAAAAGTGAGAAACGTAGTGACAACTTGAATTAGTCTCGTAGTTATGGCTTTGGATACACGGAAAACACAATAATTTTCGATTTAATCTCCATTTATTCCGTTGAGGGTCCTTGAGACAGGAAACAAACACCGGATATGTAATGTACTCGACGTCCCCTATGATTTGATACCCCACATGCTGACCGCCGGCCAAGGATTAAAGAGTATCCTTTTTTGTCCTTTTTGGGACCTTTCCTATCAAAATTTTTCTTAGCAAAATGAGTTTTAGATTCCGGGGAGCTCGCTGATTCAAAAACCACAAAAAATAGCCTTACTCTATTTTTTTCTATTTGGAGGCCTGAAATGGGATATTTTAAATGCACTATATACATTGTCTAGCAATAAAACTCAGTTAACTAATTTTGAAACATTATGAATACCAGAGAAAAATGTTGACATCCCGGCAATACAACCATTCAAATCCATTATGAATACTTCTGACAATTTTATTTGATTATCTTTTTTGTTCAACATGTTTCTCTTTTAGGGCTCCATTACACAGTCATATTTCTATACGAACATCAGCTTAACGAGTGTGTATGCATTATATAGGGAAAATATGGGATTTTTGGCGCCGAAATGTGAAATATTTTTTTTAATGAGGTTGGTTGGGCAACATGATCACAACACAAACATACAAAAATTCTTACAAAAAAAAAATTAGAATGTCACTTAAGTTTCGAAAGGCTACGCAAAATACGAAATTACTGGATCTAATGATGTTATTGATACTTACATGTGTTCAAGTTTCGTATCAAATGCCTGAAACTGCAGTCTCAACAGCATTGTGCGGATAGGAGCCGTTTATAGTCCCTATCTCAAAATAACCGAGACCACCAGACTGAAATCTTTCTAAAAATGCGGTTGACACCAAGCGCCAACTGAATAATGAACATCCTAACACGCAGATTTGTAGTACAGACATTATAGAGTATCGATTTTTTATGAAGTAATACAGCGGAGTGGATCTGTACTGAAGAAGGGCACAACTGGTGCCCGAAATGATCATTTACACAATAAAATACTAATCCCGTCTTAGGAAATACCACTCCTTTTACAATCTATAATACAGCGGCAAAAATATGTACCGTGATCATCAGCCAGGGGTGGAAGTCACTCACCACCACTCCCTGCACTGCCCTCCCCAACTACCCGTGCTAAGTCCATACGATAAGATGACGCATTTATGAAAATAAGCCACGGACGTTCAAACCACTCACCAGCTAATTGGAGTTTATCGGCTGCGCAATGTGGAAGAAAGTTATTGAAAACTACTCGTCTACTCCAATGACGTACATACGAATCCACCAATACTATCTACTATCAATCCGCCTGTTACAGTACCTAAGGGACGGCAATTTGTCCTCTTGCCCGGGGCGGCGTAAGTGCTGGAGTGGGCGCTGTGTCCTGCCTGAAACAGGCTGGATACGACCATTAGTCAACAGCTTTTTTTACACATTGTGCATCGGGAATTCTAATTTTGTTTGCAAAAAAATTAAAGACTAGTTAGATGTGGCGAATATACTGATGAGGGTTTAAAGGAGAGTTTTTCTGTTCCTCTTAATAATTTCATGCGAATTTAGCATGAAAATGAGTACCTGAATCAATCCTCGAAAAATCCACGGCGACACACACTATGATTTTATTTTTTCGTGAACAGAAACAAAAAATTACTTTGGATTTTTTTTCTGTTGTAATAATAATAATTCTTGTACGTCTGAAAACCTGATTGAGTATATGTGAACAATTTCTGCTTTCAGATTAAAGACATCAATCAATGCCATTACGAAGATATAATTGAGGAACGGGCAATTTCCAAACTGTGTGGATATCCATTATGCAGTGCTACCTTAGAGGAGTAAGACAATTTATTCATGGATATACTCTAATTTTGAAATATTTCTTGATTAATTAAATAGAATGCCTTCGAAACAGTTTCATATTTCAACTAGAACGAATCGTGTATATGATATAACAGAACGCAAAAATTTCTGTACGCAATCATGTTTCAAGGCGTCACTTTATATTAAGGAACAATTACTAACCGGCCCGCTATGGCTACGAGATCAGGAAATCATACCGGAATTCGAGTTGCTCAACATTAACGATGAATGAGAATCTAGTAAAATATGTATGTAGGCATAGAGAAGCTAGAATTAAGTCATTTTTTTATCCGACAATGATTTTAACTAAAGAATTGCATAATATTCTTTTCACCGTTTTTTGCAGCTTCTCTAACACAATTTTTAAGAAAGAAACAGTTTTTCCTGCTGCAAACAGTTATTTATTTTAGCATATGTACATTTCGGAAAAAATATAAAATAAATAACTATTTGCAGCAGGAAAAACTGTTTCATTCTGTTTCAAGTTGTGTTAAAGAATTGCAATTATATTAGTATTTTAAAGTAATAAGAAAATCAATTAGAATATAAAACGTTTCCGTAAATCGTTCTAAAAATAAATACATAACCACCTATTATTACCTAACAAAAAATGTTTCGTTATTTTTTATCATCCTCTTCAAAAATCATTACCCCGTAGATCATTGCATATGAGGCGCCTCTTCAAGTGGTTTCACCCTGTGATTTGCCCACCGCGTGGATGTGTCTCGCTACTATACAAGACTATAGAGAGCGCGTCATCGTAAATTACGCAAGGAACTAATTGTCGCCAGAATCCTTTTCACTTTTCCTCAAACACACACATGTGGTGTTCAAGTGTTTTGTTTAACTGTGTCGTCGACGAAATGAAAAACTCCCAATTGTTTCGTTTACAGATGTTTTCATTGATGACGACGGCGACGACTACAACAGTGACTGGACTACACAAAAAGTAAAAAAAAGTATGGAAATGGATTTGATTTATGATTGCAATTAATTTATTAATGAGATGATATGGAAATGCGTAATCCGTGTATTTTTAAATTGAAATTGATTTTCTAGAGATTTTTCGGTTTAAGACTGCACCTGGAAGCACACTGGATATTTTTGGTGATGTATACCAAAAATCCAATACTTTTTTTCAATTGAAGCTGAATTTTGTATTTGTGCACCCTAAGAGGAGTGGTTATAATTTTTGATAAATTAATTTAGTTAATAATAATGCTGTTAATAATGTCAGAATGCTGGATCATGTATGAAGGTTACGCAAAAGAAAGAAAGAAAGAAACAGCGACTGAAATGAAAATGTTACGCATGTCAGTTGGTGTAACCAAAAGGGACCACATCAAGAGTAGCTACATCCAAGGCAGCTCGAAAAGCTCGAAGCCCGACAAATGGATTGGTATTGCCATGTTCAAAGGCGTCCACCTGAGAACCCCGCAAAGAAAGCGATAACAATGGAAGTTCCACTTGATGGACCCAAGGCCAGAGGCAGACCGAAGAACACCTGGATGTGTCAAATGAAAAAGCAACAACAACGCATTGGTCTCGGCGATGACACGATCCAAGATAGAGCTGCCTGTAGAAATATGCTGAGAAATTATCGCCAAAACGGGCGATGTGCCTACACCGCAGGTCGAGCAACGCGGAACCATGGAGCGGTATAAAGAACGAGGCAAAAAAGAAGATGAATTTAGTTAATAATAATTAAATGTTGGTTTTATTTTAGCGAAATTAATCTACTCTTTCAATCAAATGTTAAACGAAGTTATCCATGTTTTCTAAAATCTCGCGGTTGTTTATTTATTTTAAAAAAGTATTAGTTATTTGTTGCGATAAATATATAATGTATCGAATCTATTTAAAATGCAATCAATTTAAATTAAATAATAATTGTATTCTTCCCTGTAACCTCTTTCTCTCGTTAATTTCAAACATAAACATCCAGATAGCGATTCTTCACTTTCCATTATTAAAATTGAATGCATCATCTCATCTTTACTCAAATTAATGTCAGGCAATTTTATGTAATCTTTTATTTTCCGGTTCCGCTTGGAGATTTTTATTGAGCATCACTTCCGTTAATCGGACAAATGTCTCCCTAACAAAATTTTGCTTTCTTTTCCACAAACACTATATGTAGTTGGCCTATTGCGGAAATGTCTTCTCTTTTCTTCACACAATGCTCACCATCTTTATATATATACTTTGGTATGAGCGCATGCACGTTATTGGTGTAGATGTATTCAATGATTTGTGTGTTTGCTTGAAAGTGGGCGGAGTTTGTAAATAAGTTTACGCCTTTTTAAAATGGATGCCACTATAAAGTATAAACATGAGAGGGCGATTTATATCAACGATAAAGATGTAATATTTGCCAATTATGCAATATTGTTTGTTCTTTGTGTATTTTTTTTTACAATTTGCAAAATATTGACTGTTTGAAAGCGCTAATTACAACAAAAGTGTACAGTGAATAGAACGTTCTTATTCCCCTTTCTCCATACTAAAAATTTTTTGGAGGGAATAGTGGAAGAACAGGGGTTGCTCCGCGGAAAAGAAATTCAGATCCGTTCACTGGGGGTTGTTGTTGTAGCGATTCCAGAGATTTTTTTCTCTCTTAAATCGAAGGGGGTTTTGGCTGCTCTTGGCCGTTTTTTAACAACGGGTAGCTCCGGGACGATTTACATCGAAGAACCGGCTGCCGTAGGAGCATTTTATGGACAACACAAACATCCATGGGTCACAGTGGGATACGAACCCACGCACCGGCAACTCAGAGATAGAGTGACATCTCTCCCACTGAACCACCGAATGCCCCTTTTTTTTCACTGAGGGTCAACCCCTTTCGTTATAATAGGGTATTATGGAAAATGAGAGCCGTGCGAAGAAAATGTGGCGATCGGGGCGGAAGCTCGTGGAAGCACCCCTAAATTTCCCACATGTTAACCAATATTAAATTATTATCAGTATTTACGAATTCGCCATTTTGGGGTTTAGCGGCTCAGACAATTAATTATAATGTTCCATTCGAAGGGCTTGTATCCAATCGATCAATCATTAAAGGAAGAATCGTACCGGATGTTTTACAGAACGCTCTGCAAATAGTACAGGAATGGTGCACTGTTCATGGGCTACGTGTCAATCCGACAAAAGCGATACCATTCAGTAGGAAGGGGACGCTAAGAGCTTTGAGTGTCTCTCAATGTATAATTTACAGTTGACCATACCAGAAACTGTTAAGCATCTGGGGGTCATTCTGGACAACAAATTACTCTGGAAAGACTACCTCAGGGTGGTAACAAAGAAAGCAACTAAGTCCTTATGGATCTGCAGAAGCTATGCGGGCAAAGAATGGGGTATCAAACCAGATATAATTCTGTGGATCTATAAGACAATTTTTAGACCAATTGTATGGTGGAGAAGGGCACCCACTACAGACGGTAGGCTGAATCTGGACAAGGTTCAGAGGCTGGCCTGCCTAGCTCTCCTTGGAGCCTTTATCTCCAGCCTTACCGCCGCCTTGGAGGTTTTGCTGAACCTCCCACCACTACACATACACATTGAGGCAGTGGCAAGACTGGCCGTTATCTGGCTTAAGGCATGTGATACGGCATGCCCGCTGAACTCGGTGCATTTAGGATGGATAAGTAATGACAACCTACTAAGTATGCCATCAGACTATCTGGTTAAAATTTTACGTTTTGACACCAAATTCAAATCAGTGACTTTTGGCGAGGGAGGACTGGACTGACAGGTTCAGAGCACTCCACCCCGGTACAATCATATTTTACACTGATGGCTCAAAGAACGATACAGATTCTGGCGCAGGAATTAGTGGCACAGGTATTTGACTTTCTATTCCAATGGGATACTGACCGACTGTTTTTCAGGCAGAAGTACGCGCAATCGAGCTGTGCGCAAGGAAAAGCATTGAAAAGGGCTACATAAACAAAAAAATAGCAATATTTACTGACAGCCAAGCGGCAATGAAAGCGCTGATGAGCTTTACTGTCGCATCGAAGCTCGTGTGGGGTGGTCAGGAAATCCTCCAACAGGTAGGCTCAAGTAACAGTCTTACCCTTTTCTGGGTACCTGGGCATTCAGGTGTCGAAG
Source organism: Microchrysa polita (assembly GCA_949715475.1). Lineage (NCBI taxonomy): Eukaryota > Metazoa > Arthropoda > Insecta > Diptera > Stratiomyidae > Microchrysa > Microchrysa polita. The sequence goes on from OX454415.1 coordinate 36,758,962, forward strand.
GCAATGAGCAGGCCGACGAGCTTGCAAGGAGAGCATCCGCCACTCCTCCCATTGGCCCAGAACCCTACTGTGGGATACCATTCTGTACATACAGAAAACTCTTCCCGTTCTTTGGCAGTCAAAACTTTTCGTTGCCAACTACTCACCTAAACGTACCCTAAGTCTAATAAACATGAGTAGAAACAGGATTAGGATAATTTGCGGGCTCTTCACAGGGCACTGCCATCTGAATGGACATTTAAAGATCATGCGCATTGTTACCGACGCGAGCTGTCGCTTTTGCGAAGCTGACGACGAAACGGCTGCTCACATTTTTCGTGAATGTGAGAGGCTAGCAATGCGCCGCTTGGAATGCTTCGGCATTATGTTTTAGAGAGAGGATATTGCCTCCTTGAACATGGGTCAGCTTAATCGGTTTATCGAAAGAAGTCGGTTAGATGAGTTCATCTAACCCTTAGCTTGGGCAACGGTCGCAGTGCCCAGGGCTATCGTTGATAAAATAGGTGGAAAGGGGGTCTTTTTTTCTTCTTTGTTTTTCTTTTTTTGCGATTAATTCAAAAACGGCAAAAGATACAGAAAAATGGTCTGAGGACGAAAAAACTACATAAAATTTCCTTTACAATAATATACAACACATTCGAATTTTATTGTAAAATTCGGCGCTAGACTAATAAATAAATTAGAATATTTTCATTTTAAACCTTTTTTAAAAGGTTAACTCTTGAAAAAATACTATAGTTTAGACGTAAAATTATGTGTAAATATTCACAATAAGTTCAAAATCATTTTGGGTCGCTCCGATCAAAGACCCCCTTTATCATCCCGTTTGAATTCGGCAAAATATGGCATGTCCATAACTCCCCCTAAAATTGGAGCAGAAAGCTGAATTTTGGTTGGTGACCTATGCACTACTCATTTTATAAACTGTAGAACAAAGTTGTCTGGGATCACTTTGTATGGGAGGTACCCTTAGTTTTTATCCGATTGAGCTGCTTTTTGGTGGGTGGGGTGGTTATGCCCTGCAATCGTAATAAACCAATTTAGCTTTCTGCTCCAATTTTGAGGCCCCAAAAATTTGCCGAAGACATTTCGTTCGAATCGGTCTAGCAAAATTTCGGAGGCTTGGGTGAGGGTCCATGTTTCGCAGCCGTAACATAGCACGGGTCGGATGATGGTTTTGTACACGCGAAGCTTCGTGTTCCGGTGCGCAAGTTTCGAATTAATTATAGGGAGGACCGAGAAATACGTCTTATTGGCTAGTTGTATCCGTCGCTTAATTTTGTCGGTTTCGTTGTCCTCCTTTGATAAAATACAACCCAGATAGTTTAAGTTGTCTACATACTCGATTTTAAGGTGCCCCACTGTGATGCTTGAATTTTCGTTGATATGTAGTCCAACTTCCTTTGCGGCGTTATTAGGGTTATGCAGAAAGCTTTCTGCATCACCGAATCTTCGAGACATGATGTTGATATCGTCGGCGTACGCTACTAATTTAGTCGACTTGATGAGTAGCGTTCCGCTGCTGTCCATATTCATGGCTCGAATTACATACTCCAATGCAAGGTGGAAGAGCGTCGGCGCTAGCCCGTCGCCCAGCTTGAGTCCAGCACGAGTTTCAAATAGGTGTCAGTGAGTCTGCAGTTCTGCACTCTGACCTGCGAGACGATATTAGTCATCGTCATCCTTGTGAGTCGTACTAACTTTGCCGGTATACCAAAATGCAGCAAAATGTTGTACAGTACACTTTGATCGATACTGTCGTATGCCTGCTTGAAGTCGACAACGATTTGGTATACGTCAATATTATATTCCCAGCACTTTTGGAGTAGTAGCTTCATTGTGAAAAGCTGATCGGTCGTTGAAAGACCAGGTCTGAAGCCGCCTTGATCCTCGCCAATGATTCGTTTTGCGTACGGATTAATTCTCTGTTCAAGAATTTTCGATAAAATCGATATGCCCCTGTAATTCTCACACTTTAGCTTGTCACCCTTTTTGTGGATTGGACAGATTATGCTTTTGCGCCAATCTTCGGTGATTACCTCGTCGTTCCATATTTTCAGCAGTAGCACATGTATACACTCAGAAAAATGGGCCCCGTAAATTTAAAAGTTTTTGTACCATTATTTTAATTGGACGACAATTTATCAGATTTCTTCACAAAAGTAAACAGATGCAATAGTTAATATAACTGGAAGAATCCTATTGAGATATTTTGTATTGAATTAAATGTGTCCCGTAAATCCAATGGGACATCAGATTATATTTCAATCAGTTTGTCTCATTAAATTTACAAGATCTGATATGATTAACTAATAATAGGATGGATCCCATTTGTTTTATATGACGTCCTATTGTCTTAATGGGATAGGTCTTTTAGTCGAATTGCAAGCATATGTATTTTGCAAGATTACCAACATCATGCTCCGTAGCCGAGGTCGTTCGGTTGCCTATTCGTGACTTGGTAAGTTTTAAAGAGTACTAGAAAATCGGATGTTCAATACTCGGCCTGGCCAAATATCGTGATTCTTAAAAAAAATCCACAATGACGTAGCGTGAAAGGTATAATAATATGGGACTTATAAAAATATAGTTCGATAAGATTACGAGTGCAACAAATTTTTTTTTGTTGCATAGGATTGCTCCTATTAATTCAATAAGATATATCCTATTGGAAAATAACTAGACCATGTGTTTATTTTAAAATGAGTCAACTATTAAAACAAACGGATATTTATCGAGTTAAAATAATGGTTCCTATATTTTTAAAGTAATCTGATTTTTCCTATTGACTAAAAATAATGGGACAAAATGATTAGTTTAATGGGATTTCCCATTGAAATTTTTCTGAGTGTAGCGTTGGTCAGGCACGTTCCACCATGCTTCAGCAGTTCTGCTGGGATCTCGTCAGCGCCGGGCGCTTTATTATTTTGAAGCGACTGTATGGCAAGACTCACCTCCTCTACTGTTGGGGGTAGAACGGGAGGGCCTGGTTCGGCTAACTGCTCAAGAGCTGGTTCCGCGGGGGATGTTGCTGGTGCATTGAGGAGCTTTTCAAAATGCGAGGCCCACCGTTTGTTGACGCTTTCGATATCGCTGATGATGTTACACCGAGAAAAATAATGTCCCTTAAAATTAAATCGATATCATTTTGAAATCGAGTTACATTCCTATTAAATATAATCCTTTCCTTTTAAATATATATCGCTATAATTCAAATTCATTCTTTTTAAATTAATGGGTGTGGTGTAGTAGGTAGGGGCGTTAGTCTTCAAATCATAGGGTCGCGGGATCGAATCCCACAGTACGTGATTTGATATGCATTTTAGAGCGTAAAGAGGTAAATGAAATGTCGCCAACACCTATAGCGAGGTGCGAGGTCAGCTATACAAAACTCATTTATGAGTAATTTTCACAGGGAAAGAACACCCTGTGAAAATTACTCCTTTTGGTGTAATTTAAAGTATTCTTTTGAGTTCATGCATTTGGATAGACAATAAGAAAAATCCTTTAATTTTAAATAAAACAAAGAGTCCATTCTTTTAAATTAAAAGGAAATCCTTTCGATTTATGGTTGTGACCTGATTAAATTGACACTGCATCACTTTAATTTAAAATGGTTATATATAGACTTTCAAAAGGAATATCTTATTAGTTCAAAGGGAAATCCGTTTGAAATAAAGGGATTATACAATGATTCAAAGGGAAACAAATATGAAGCAAAATCATATTTGAATCTCTTTGAATCATATGCGTTTTTGTTTAATTTACAGGATTTTTTTATGAGTGATACCCTCCTTGTCCTTACATAGGCTTGTCCTGGGTTGATATCCGTTCTTGATATTATTTATAAGTTTGTACGCCTGTCTGATGTTTTTACTGGCTAATCTTTGGTTTATTTGCTGTAACTGCTCGTCAAAATGTTTGCGTTTCTTACGTCTAATTAACCTATTAGATACTCGCCGAAATTCGTTGTATATTTCTTTCTTGGCTCGGGATGCGTGTTGTATGTATTGGCGATAGGCTTCATTTTTCGCCTCAATCGAGGCCCTGCATTCGTCGTCGAACCAGTCTGCTCGTCTGCGCCGGCCTTTATAGCGCATGACCTCTTCTGCGACTCCTTTGATGCTGTCTTTGAGCTCCTCCCAGAACTCATGGATGCCTAAATTGTTGATGTCATCAAGCATGGGCGACAGTTTTTCCTCTAGTGCTGTTGTATACGCAGCCGCCGTGGCATCATCAATCAAATTGTCAACCTCGAAGTTCTTGGCGGGGTTGATTTTCGTTAGGTGCACCGAAGAGATTCTGCACCTTTAGGTCGTCTTCACCAAATAGTGATCGGAGTCGCAGCTGGCTCCTCGACAGGATCGAACATCTAGGACATTAGAAGCCCATCTCTTGCTGATCAGTACGTGGTCGATCTGGTTCACGGTGTATTCATCTGGAGACTTCCAGGTCTGCTTATGGATTCGTCGATGAGGGAAGCATGTAGAAATTATGACCAGGTTTCTGCCGCTCGCGAAGCCGATAAGTCGCTGACCGTTGTTGTTGTTTTCGTTGTGGAGGCTATGACCTTCAGTAGTTCCCCTATGCCAGCTTTCGTTTCCGACTTGGGCGTTAAAGTCTCCTAGCAGCAGCTTGACGTCGTTTGATGGAAGTGAGTCGAAGAGTGTTTCTAGGTCGTTGGAGAACTCGTCCTTAATCGCGTCTTTTTTACTTCTGTAGAGGCATGCGCATTAATGAGCCAGAGATTAGCGAAACGGGTCTTAATGCGGATTGCAAATAGCCGCTCGTTGATGGGTTTGAAGCCGATAACGTGGTCCTTGAGCTGCTTACATGATGAAAGCTACTCCAAACTCCTTGTTGCCCTCCTCTTTAACATACTCGTAAAAATAGTGTGCGAATTGAGGTCGTTCTTGCTTTTGAGCCATTTAGTCTCCTGGATTGCAACTATGCTCAGCTTGTATTGTTCTACCTGACTAAGGAGGGCCCTTAAGGCCCCCGGTCTATTTAGGGAGCATACATATTCCAGGATCCGAAAGAGTAATCAGTTCTTCGTTTGCAGGGTCGTTGTTGTTTTGTATCCGTCCAATCCGAGGCTTTTGTTTCAGGTTTCTTGACTTGAAGTTTTTCTTAGGATGAGTTGTCGGCACATCGCTAAACCATCATGATAGGGTTTAATCGTTGAGTAAAGGCCATCATGGGCATGCCTCGAAGATGCTGCTTTGGTGGTTGAATTAAATGTTTTCTGTCACCTATCACGTTAAGTAACCTATGAGACGCTGCAGATGTTAATACAGCACTCAGGCGCAGTGGTTACTCGGATAATGCGGGAAAGTAACGCCCCGTAGAGAGACATAGGAATTGCCCGAAGCCGTTCACCCTATGAAACTCCTCCTGCATAGCTAAGGATCCGCAGTTATGCCACAACTGAAGAAGATATAGGAATTAGCCAGAGCCTTTCAACACTTTTTATCTTCCCCCTTACGGGGGGAATATTTAAACACAAAATACATATATCTATATATTATCGCAAAGGAAATTTTATGTCGTTTTTTTCGTCCTCAGACCATTATTCTGTATCTTTTGCCGTTTTTTTAATAATCGCAAAAAAAAAAACGAAAAAAGACCTCCCGTTCCAGCGATGTAGGATTTTTGCCGTTTGTACGTATTTAATTCGCATAAAAGACAGTGGAAAAATTTTTGTTCTTTAAGATTTTCAGTATTTGTTAAATTTCAAACTTAACACTATCGAGGAAAATTAAATAAAGATTTTCCCTCAAATTAACAAATAGAACTGACGCGATAATATTTATTAATAATCCTGAATCTAGTTCACTTATTCGTCAATAAACGTAATGTCAAGCAGAGGTGTCGCGTTCTTACTCGTGCAGCCCAACAGTATTAAAAGGTATTTTATATTGATATAATATTTAAATTTTAATTTAATTTAAAAGATAATTCCCTGGGCAAATACAAATATGTACTTAAAAAAAAGTTTAATATACATATGTTGTATTAACATTTATTAAAGGGAATTATTGCCATTATTATTATTAATTATTAATTTTGCCAGTATTTGTATGAGCTTCACGTGAAATGCCGATGTTACTTAACTATTATGCTTAGAGCAGCCCAAATTTATGGGAAAAACCAATAGCTAATTTTATGCAAAAACAGTCGTTTACATAAAACGTGCGCTCGCAATCTGTTTAGAAAAGAATTCTATTCGTAAAGTGTATTATAAATTCGTTATTTTTAGCACGTGTACATACTTATTAAAGACCGCCATTCCATTCTCAATTTAACCGTCAATTAGATTGCTAATACATTAATTCTCTGCTGCGAATCAACCTATAATACTTTTACTACTTGAAACAATAAATAAACTTGGAATTCTCCTAAAAATACAACAAAATCGAACTCCTTACATCAAAAGCCATCAATCCACCCACTTTCTATTGTTGTGCACTGTCGAAAATTAGCATTTGCGTAGATACACAAACGCAGCATGAGTCCACTTCAGTCAGAAGCCTTCCAAATTCCGTCCACCGCAAGGACGGCTGGATCGATAAATAAATAAACTGAGCACACTTGCGCATCCTTTTCTGTATATACCGAATTTGTCTCTTCTGGATACGCGTATACTCTATACCTAACCAAATGTTCACTTCATTGCATGTACGAGTACATAATGCTGAGCTATCTTGGCAGAGAATCCGAAAAATAGTGGGCGGGATTCTTCTCGCATCATAACGATTCCCCCTGGAGTATCTATGGAAACGGGAAATGGTCGAGTCATCTTTAGTCAGTCATGGACCGAATTTCGTGCTGATCTGATCGTATTTCTTGAGTAAATCGGGATCGAGGTCGTTCAAATTGAGTGATTTGAGAATTGCAATCCTTTAACAAAAGAGGTTGAAGCTATGATGGTGAAAGTTTTGTGAAATTCTGTGATAAAATTTACCTATTCAAGGAATTTATGTGAAAATTTGGATAAAGTGAAAAAAGTTAAGAATAATAGAAATAGTTTGTTGTATCTATAGTATCTACAGTGTAAAACAATATGTCCGCAACATATGGTGTGATGAGGGACAATTCTTGTTCTCGAATTTGTCACCCGATGGATTCATATTATGAACCTTCAACGACATACTATACGCACATGTATCCGGCGGATTCTCAACATTCGGAAGGTTGGTGTCATTATTTTAGCAATCTATTTCATATAATAAATATTTTATAAGCTTTATTGGTATTTATTAACAAATTGATTTCGAATTTCGCTCATCCGACCTTCTTACCGTAAAATTCGGTATAAAACGAGAAAATTTTAAAATTCTCTTTCTCAAAAACGTTTACGGTTTCAGTTCAAGATAATCCCAAATTCAACTGTATACTGAACAATCCACTGGTTGATATAGTTTAATTTCACAGTTACGCGTGTCAATTAAGAAAAAATGCATTCATTTGATAGTTAAAAATGAAACCAAAAGCCTAGTACTGACAGCGAGAGTGAAATTTTTGTCCGCTGCGTTTTTTTCAATGAAAATGTATTCTTTCTGTCGTGGAATATGTGGGGAATTCCATAAGCTACAATCCGAAAACAATTCCATAATTTTTCTCGGCTATTTATTTATTCGGGGAGTCGTAAAATAGTACATAAGGATAATTATGGAACCGGTCTCGGATAGTAGCTATGGAATTCCCCACCGATTGTGACATATTCCACGACAGTAAGTATGCATTTTTATTGATAAAATCGCAGCGGGAAGAGTTTCGCTCTCGATCTTAATTCAGCCCTTAACTCTGAAATATAAAAAAGCGCCGCCCTGTCGCAGTTTTCTACAATAACATACTTAAGTATAAGGGATATCACAAAATCGAAACTCTTAAAATTCCGAATAATAGGAGAGAAGGCAACAAAAAGTACGCCAAAGTAAAGGAAATATAATACTCTGCAACTGTGCCCTGAGAAACTTTCAGGGAAAACGATCACGGAAGACACAAGAACAAAAAAAAAAAAATGGGAAAAAAGCCAGACTTTCCACAATTTCTGATTTTAAAGAAGCTATATCGGGAGAAACGTTAGGAACTCGACATACACTGCCTATCATAACTATAGCCGCACAATAAAACAAACTGATCATTGGAAGTTGAAAGACAATACATTTATTCCACATACTATAAAGTAAAGGGATATTGAAAAGACAAATAATTAAAAAAAAATTTTCCTTTTATTTCAAACCGTTATTTTTCTATAAACGAAAATCTGAAATTCGAAAACGAAAACTGATTAAAAAGCGGAAATTTAGGAAGTTAATAACCGTAAAAATCTTTTTTAAATAAAATTGACTCTCAGGGATTAGTTTATTTATTTCACAATAAATAATTATAACGGTTTTTCGAGTTTTTTGCTTATTGACCTCTCAGTAGCGATAACCGTTTCTTTTACATAGAAAATTCTTCCAAATTGTGTTTTTGTTTATGCATTTTACGTAATAATGTTTCCTAAAGATTTTCTGTCTACTTTTGATAAAGGAGAGATCACCTCCGTAACATTTCTTACATTTGAACCTCCTTGAAGTGTAATGATTCGTAGGAGATGATGTAACCTCTCGCTACACAAACCGTTATGTGCCATGTCTTCTGTATTAAAACGAAAAAACTTTATGATCAGGATATTCCAGAGAAGTTTTTATTGTATTAGAAGTGGTCACATCAACTTTTAAATGTATAAACAACCCAGCTTAACACTATTTAAATGACTCTGTCCAAAATTTGTATTGAGATCTATGAAAATATAGCAAGTGCTCATTAAAATTATTGGCCAGGATAGTCTACTAATAGAACACTTGATTTCGTTATTTCCGGCATAGGAAAAATTTCATAGGATTGTCCTGATAATAAACTGCTTCCAGTTTATAGAGAAGATAGGACACATAACGGATTTTGAGGCAATAGATTGCATCATCTCTCAGCAGTCGTAGTAGTTAAAGCTGGTTGCAATGTTACAAATGTTAGGGAGGGGCCTGCCATTGCTCGAAATAAGTCAGGTAACCTTAGAGAAACAGTATTACGTAAAATAAAAAAATAAACACGATTTCAGAGAGTTTTCTAAGTGAAAACAGCGGTTATCGATGGTAAGAAGTTAATAAGCAAAAAACTCGAAAACCTTTTAAAATTATTTCGTGAAAAAAAAAAAAAACAAAACAATTTCTCAGAATCTAGTTTATTCGAAAAGAATTTCTTCCGTTGATAATTGCCTCAATCTCTGCTTTTGAATCAGTTTTTGCCATCATAATTCCAAGTGCGGTTACAGTTATGACGGACGGGAAGTTTAATTTTTCCCTTATAGAGAAATAACGGTTTGGAATAAAATGAAAATTTTTGTGAAATTTTTCGTCTTTCAAATATCCCTTTTGTTTATAGTACAGATATGGAATAACTGTGCTCTCTTTAGATTTCTAAGGATCAGACTGTCTTATGGTGCGGCTATTTTTATGACAGGGAGTGTATATGTATGCATATGTCAAAATAAATTTATAGAAAATTTAGTAAGCTTTAATTTTTGCTTAGAATTATTTTCTGTAGGGCTCACCGTTTCCGAGATAAAGCCGAAAACCCTGAAAAAAATGCTCAGTTTATTGCTCTTTTAAACCCCCTTCCCCACGTTAGCTCACCTCCCAGGTTCGGTTACTTTTAGTATGTTTAGTTTTGTCTTCATACTTAAGGGCAAACCAGAACGATACGATTTTACAATAATTGGGAACGTAAATTTTATGGTCAAATATAGGTCGTGGAGACATGATTTTTGGCACGTCGCATAGCTTTGAATTTATTATACCTCTATAAAAAATAGTTTACTCAAAGTATATGTTATAAAGAGTGTACTGAAGCCTATGGTTAAACATGTGGCACGTGAAAGGAAGGGAATACCGGATCTTCTTTCTTCTGTATACTGTCAGTCGAAAAATACCTTGGTTTTCTTTGAAATAAAATATCTAATAGAAAATTCTGACTGAAACATGTGAGGATATTGACCGACCTTCAAGCTGAAAATTAGGCTTATCATTTTAGATAACTGATACACTCCCAATTAGGGCTGGAACTCCCCATTTCGGCAACCTGAGCAACGACAGATTTTAAGGGGCGGCCAATTTTTTTAAATTTTTTACTTTCAGATGATTTAAATCAGTGATACTTTGATACTTAACCTTTTAAACATGAGTGATCGGTTGATAAAATTCGTGCCAAATGGTGGAGTATCATAAAAATCATGAAGCTTATTTACCCAATATCACTTGTTGCAGTAATCGTAGTATACCGGGGTGTTTTAATGGGGAAACTGATCCCACAATTGATTCTCTAAAAAAATGTTAAGCGCCACGTATTGCAATCTTTGTCAGTCGACGGATCTTGCTACAATGACTACATTTACAAGCTTTCAAAGAGCGTAAACCGCTTTTCATATACAGAGTGCATCATAAATTGCTCGATCGAACCTTCTCCTTTAATTGGAGAATCGATCATAATTTTAATAACCAATTGACTGATAAATGACTTATCACTACACTCCCTTAATTTTAAGACATCTAAAAGCCAATATACCGTCAATTAGGAAAAAGAAGTGGATCAGTGAACTACAATCGGATTTTAAATTTGATCTCTCGATCACGAATTGGGGATACATACATCAAACAAAGTCCCACCCGTTCATAGTCCGGACTTTTGCAAAAAAATCCCGCATCACATTATCCCGACATTAATAAATCTTTCCATTATAAAATCCCTGCCGTTTTAGAATTCCGCTAGGATATACTTAAATAATCCCGTTAAAATGCCGCTAATTTTTCTGTTACGTTACGTGCCGCTTCTTTCCGTTCCGTGACGTTCATTAGATGCCCACATACGTTCCGTTCCGAAACGTCAAATGTCAAATTTTGTGTAAAATGTACGAAAGATATAAAAAAGAAATATGCGTAGATGGATGGAAAAAAATAGGCTTATGTTGTTTCCCCCTAAACAAAAACGAAAAAATATATCCCAAAATGTTTTTTGAACAAACTCGAATGACAAGACGAAACAAAACGCCAAACGAATTCAAAACAACTTGGATTTCCCTGGAATTTGACATTTCGGAAAGTGTTTCGAAAGCTTCCGTTCCGTTATGTGCGTTCTGTGCATTTGCATACAAACTCCATAGAACTATCGTTGACAGGTGATCGGCACGTAACGTAACGTAAACGTTCTGTTTTGCCCTTTATGTATATGTGTTAAAAATATTATAATATTAATATATCAAATTAAAGGAAATTGAATACTTTGGCATTTTGTCGTGCGAAAGTTTTTTGGAAGACGATCACGGGAGAATCCAGCGTAAAAAAAATGAGAAAAAACATATTTTCGACTTTTATTAAGCAATATCGGAGGAACCGTTAGGAATTTCACCGATGTGACAGTCCAAGATTGGACTAAGGCTGCAAATGTGTTAGTGTCAATTTTCAAGATCTTAACTGCTTTTTTGTTATTAGGTATGTTTTTTTGGTTATCCCGTGTAGGTTTGGGTAACGAAACTTCATATAAAAAAATGACAGGTGGGTCAGCTGGCATTTTTTTATATGGAGCTTCGTTACCCAAACCTACACGGAATAACCAAAAAACACACCTTTAGATAGCTCAGGTGTAGGACTACGAAACAATAGGTGCTCGGATCGATTCCCAGTAGAAGCAAAGGTAAAATAAGGTAAAAAAAAGGTAAAATAAGGTAAAAAAAAGGTAAAATAAGGTAAAAAAAGTTAAGTACAAAACAGATAAAAAATTTAAAAAACGAAAAAGTAAAAAAAAATAATTTTTCACCACCGTCATCGTTTTTTCATAAATTCTTCATAGTCCGCAGTCGTCGATTCTACATCAACGATAGTCTTCGGAGTATGATCGATTCCAGTTCTCACTTTCGGTATCGAAAAAACGGCCAAGCCCATACAAATGTCTCCATAGTTTGATCGATAAAGTCATCGATTCCTTAGTAGACGGTCTTCGATGAATTGTCGATTCTGTTCTAATTGGGAATATGTATGCACTGTGATGAACTTATATAATCTGTTTTTTTAAACATGTTTCTATACAATTTGTAAACATTGAAAAGATTGAAATATCATAATCTCAAGTGGAAAAGTATCATATTTAGGGGCGTATTTTTTTTTGTATTTTATAAATACATCCGTACAAGTGTGGTTAATACTGAATAGTCATATTTGTCCGGAAGCAATTAGCCTAACACTTATGTTAATGATGTTTAGAAAACTCTAATAGAATGAACAAATTGGATTGATTTATGAATATGTATATGGAAAGTACGCCCCGAATATAAAGTTTAAATGAATTCCAGCAGGGTCTTACTATAGTGCCAAAATTATTTTCTAAAAACCTGCTTTGGGAGGTGGAGTTTCATCGCCATGGCCTACAATACGAATCATGTCATCATTTACTACAGCCTACAGAAATATCCTGGAATATCAATATGATCTTAAAAATCAAATTTCTAAATCTAAATCTAAGGTACTAGTTGTTCGCATTTCGAATATACAGTAGGCTGGTTTTTTTTTGCTACATCCCGTGTAGTTTTGGGTACGAAAACGAACAGGTATGTTTCACGCGTCCCACTAACCTGGACGGGATAGAGTTTATGGGAATCAGATATACCGTGAGAATCAAAAGTGATGCCACACTTCGAAACCCTATCTTTTATTCAACATAATTTTATAATCGTAAATTTTAGAGAATGGGGAATTGTTTTATCTTAAAGCGATATTCATTACAAATTAAATTTATAAAATTCATTCAAATACACACAATAGTTTTAATTTAGCAAGGACAAATTCAAAAATAGTCATATTTTTATGAATCAAAAATAATGGCACACTTGCAACTTTACTTAATAATAATATCTTTTTGAACCGTATTTGTTATTCACATAGCATGGTGGTGCATTTTTATGACAACGAGTTAAGCTATTTTGTTTTTTTAATAATCCGTACTGTCAATTTTACAATTGTTCAGTATAAAAGGCTTTTTAGAAAAATTATGACCGAAACGCAAGTGGAAAGCTGAAAAATTATAATAAATTTATGGATGGAGAGAAAATTATTTCGCGAAATCGGAAAAATGGTTAAAAGGCATTATTCGCAAGTGAGAAACATCATTTCGAAATAAAAAAGTTGCCAAAAACTAGAAAATTTGCCGCGCTCTGGATGACCTCAAAAACTTAATCCGGTTCAAGTTAAAAACATTGTTAAGGAAGTGAAAGTTAATCCGAGGGCAAGTGCTGTAAAAATTGCTGAAAATATAACCCGTAATTTCGGCCAGCTAATAAGTGCGTGAACGATCCGTCGGGCATTAAATGCTAATGGCTTGCAGGACGAGCCCCAAGAAAGAAGCCTTTTATTTCGGATAAGAACAAAAAGAAGAGGAGACAGTATGCAAAAAAGTATGGAAATTGTGGAAATAACTTCTGGCGGACTGTATTTAGCGACGAAAGCAAATTTCAGATTTTTGGCGCTAAAAAAGGCTCAAAAATTTGGCGAAAGAAAAATTCCGAGTTTGAAGAAAAAAACATTAAATCGACAGTAAAGCATGGGGGAGTTTCAGTTATGGTGTGGGGGTGTATGTTGGCGGCAGGGGCAGCAAATCTCATGTTCATAGATAGCACTATGAAAAAGGAGCAATATTTATCAATATTGCAGGAAAATTTAGCTCCTAAGTGCCCAAAAACTCGAGTTACCTAGGACTTGGATCTTCCAACAGGACAATGATCCGAAACATACCTCCCGTCTGGTAAGAGAATTGCTATTGTACAGGACACCAAAGCAACTTGATCATCCTCCTCAGTCTCCAGACCTGAATCCCATCGAACATTTATGGGAAATTTTGGATCAGCGTGTTCGGAAGAGACAAATTTTCAACAAAGAAGATTTGAAGCGCGCTCTACTTGAAGAATGGGCTAGTATACCGCAAGGAGTAGCCATGAATCTTGCAGAGTCTATGCCAAGACGATTACAGGCTGTAATAAAAGCAAAAGGTTGACCGACATAATATTAGTTTTAAGCATAGTCGTTTTTTCCTATAATAAAAACAACGTGTGCCATTACTTTTGATTCTTAAAAATTGCACCATTTTCATATTTTTATTTGCGATTTGTTAATTACTGTTCAAATTCTTATGAACATTTGTTAATTTATTTACAATTAATAAAGCTTTGATTTGAGACATTAAGCTCTTTTCAATTCTTGAAACTTACAGATATATTTTGAGTCAAAGGTCATATTTCAAAGTGTGCCTTCACTTTTGATTATCACTGTAGATGGCTAATGCATAGGGAAAAAAATACGGGAATTTTGTTTTTCTATGTATGGCGTACGTCACGTGTAAAAAATAACAATTCAAGCCTAAAGTGAGAATCTTTCTCATGTTGGTTTTAGATTTTGCAAACAAATAATCGTCTTTTGTGATGAAATCCACCAAATATAAAAAATAAGCAGACGCAGACGAGAGTGGGTCTAAGAGTGGGTCAAAGATGCAAAACAACTGTCAGGTGTCAGCTGTTTGAGCGAGCAGCTAGTCTTAACCGGGAAGTTAAACGCGATCGTTTTTTTCAATCAGTTTTAACCGCGATTTCAATAAAACGCAACTATTATATAGTTTCATATTACAATGAAACCTCTCATAGTCAGACACTCGCGTAATTTAAGTCAACAACAATTAAGTTTTTTTCATCAGTTTAAATTGTCGGTATAGCAAAAATATTGTTAGGAAAATTGTAAAGTATTTTTTTTTAATTCCATTGAGAATTATCCTATTTGCATTTGGACGATAAATGGCCCCTGCGCGTGTTTTGACCTTTACTGTTGATTACATCTAGCTGGCCTACGAATTTCGCTTTTGAACTGTGGCTCGTCTATACTCAATACTAGAGAGATTCAAGGTTTCAGAAAAGTGTAGCTCCGCAAAAGGCTTTCCTGGTCTTCAATCAGTTTTCTATTACCTAATTGACTAAATACAAAATTTTTGTAGAATGGGATGCATGTTTCACAGTCGCACAACGTATTTAAAAAAAATTTAAACGCAAGGTTCCATTGAACAGAATAGGAGAGAACCAATTTAATATGAGCTGCTTAGCCTAAGCTGACCAGACGTACAGCATTTTGCTGTACAGTACAGCACTTTGATGTGTCGTACAGCATTGGGAAATGTACAGCAACATGTACAGCATTCCCCCTACCACTCAATGAAACCTAACTGACTACATAATAACCTCCTCGATGAGGCCTGTGATCAGTCATGTCTGCTTTTAAGATGTACAGTTTGACCCCTGTACCTACCCTGTGCGTTCGGTATTTAGCTAGATTATCGCACTTTTATGTTTGCAAATCTTTCATTTTCGACAGCATGGAGCTTTTCCGGATCTCTGAAAAATTTGCAATTGTAGAGCCAGTTGGTGGTCATATTTCCTCCAAATTTTACGGTTCATCTATCCGCGTTCGGAAGCTACAGCAGCCTAAATTGCACTTCTGTGTTTCCTAATCTAAAGTTGTCCACAACATGGAAATTCTTGAAATATTTTGAAATTTGACAAACTTTTACGTACGACACTGCCCATTTTTGGTGAACATTCCAAGGCTATAGCTGCCAAGGTTCAGAAGTTACAATCGTCAAATGATAAGATAAGGCAATTCGGTAAATCTAGATCACTGGTTCATACATTTACTCAGATCCTATAGCTCGCCCTTCGCTCCGATCAGACCTCGCCGTCTGTCGCGCGCTTTTCAGAATTCGCCAACATTTTTGATACGAAGAGCTGCTGGGAAATAGGATAAGGCGAGCGCGGTGAGTGGTGATTTTTCGAAAGGCAATTTGTAGAACTTAGGCCACTGGTCCGCTCAGATCCTGTACCTTGCCGTACACTGCGCTCAGGCCTCTCTCAGTCTGTCGCGCATTAGAGAATTTGCAACGTAGATCTCAGACTTGGAACCTGGAAGTATGACTGAAGATTTGCTTGAGAATCGATTTCCGTAGGTATGTGTACAGCATTGGGCCTTCGGGAATCTGGTCAGCTTAGCTTAGCCCATCTTTATGTAGGTAGGCTTAGCTCGCTTTTATAGAAGTATTGGTGTGACATTAACTAAATTTAGGGTTGCCCACATCCCGAAATAGCAGAATTTTCGGGCTGCCAACGGTTACAGGTGTGCCGCAATTTCTCACAGCTTGAATGTGCACGGATAGAAGAAATTTAACACATTCATAAAGATGAGCTACGGAGTCACTTATTAAGGAGTGCCTGATCTCGGTATTCCAGTATCGTTGCTATTTCTACAAGCAGCTCTATCTTGAATCGTGTCATCGCCGAGACCAATGTGTTGTTGCTGTTTTTTCATTTGACACATCCAAATAATGAAATATAGCAAATAGAGAAAAACCTTATGGTCTCGCACTAAGGCAAAGAATCAAGTTTTTCAAGACCAGCACTAAACGCGAGATTGCAGGATTTCAGTATAATTTATCAATTCATGACACTCAGATGTATAGGTTTCCAAACCCGGATATAAATAAATGAAGTATATATAGCTGGTGTAGTGGTTAGTGCGCGCACCTTCGGTGCACAGGGTCATAGGCTCCAGACTCACCGTGACAGTGGCGTATTTACAGGGGGGCACAGGGGGCACGTGCCCCCTCTGAGCACATCAAACTTTTTTCACACCATACTAAAAATTGCAGTACCAAATGTTCCCTTTTTATTTTGAGCGTTTCTATTACTAAACTTTGTAAATCTTTTTCAAAACATTATCATCACATCATCTTCTCAATTCGCCAGATCTCCTCGTTGATGAACCCTTTCCGATTTTCGAACGGGTTGAGTTTATTTTCATAGACGCGTGGTTTCAAGAACAAGAACTCTCAGAGAATAAGTACAAGCTATGATTATGTCGAGGCAACGAGGTGGTAATGAAACGTTCCCCAATCTCGACATGAATCTGTTCGGAAACAAGGACTGCTATTGAAAGTCTCGTCATGTGTGAAGTGCATCTTATGTTGATATAAGTTGAGGAGATGTTGTTGCGGTATCGATGTCTTGGAAGCCGCTGAATTGATAAATATTTGAAACAATCGGTCTGATTTTTCGATCGGGCCTGTGTATTTTAATTTGGCCGTAAATTCGTGTTGGGCTGCTGTAAAGGTTTTTAAACCAGATGCTTCTCTTTCTGTTAAAATGCTAAAAATTGAAGTGTTTTGGTGGGAAAGCATTTTTAGCATACATTTTCGAATTCCTACGGTTCGGTGTCTGTGGTGCCCTGCCTGGGGTACTTTCCTCAAAGCTTCAATTTTCACGAAGTAAACATCATCGTAGCCATTCCTTCTCATTTCTATTTTGCAATTGATTTGTTAAAGCATGTTGCTTCAGCTTACCATCTAGGACTCGTTTTAAAAGGAATTGCAGATACTATAGATTTGAAGCTAGTGTAGTACATATGGAAATAACAAACAATCATACCTTCCTGCTTACTTTTGTTGCTTCATTTTAATTAATCGATTGATCACTTCCCGGCTCTATGCCACGGATAGTTCCTACACGGCTGAACATTTTGGTGTAATTTTTATAAAAAAATATATTCATACATTTCCATATAAAAACTTTATCAAAAGTATAATTGAACTATATTAAAAGTATAAGTATTCTTGATAAAAATTTTACTCTTCAATAGTATAAAATTTATAAGCAAATTTATACAAACCGCTCGAAAAAATAAAAATTGTAATACCAGTGCAGTCGGCTTCGAATCCACAATTCTGTGATTTGTAGGCAAGCGCGCTGTTTACTGAACCAGACAGACTACAAATCAATAGATTTCTAGGTTGAGTGGGTTTCTTGCGTTGATAGTGGAGATTTGATAACATGGTAAGATTGATTCTACCCTTTTATGTTATAACAACATTCAATGCAATTTATTCTATCTCAAACGGTGTAAAATGTAAAATATAAAAAGGGTATTTGGATAGTTTTATTCTGTAGCGGCTATAGTTAATATAATTTTTGAATAAACTAAAATTATAAGTTGAGAGGGGTAAAATTTTTTTCACGTTTTGGAATAGATAGGAGTTATACTATTTTATTTATAAAATTTACTCCCGGTTTACACAAAAATTTACAACCGTGTAGTATTCTGGATTGTACTTGTAAAATATTATTCGGCACTTGTTACAATTTTACGGAATCGGTTACTAGATTTTTCACAAAACATACAAAGGCCTCTTTTTCAGTAAATCCTAATTTTGCATTCAAACTCGCTTAAACTATCAGTGTTTCTTTCAAAAGTAAGCAGAACCACTTTTTGGCGGAATTCGGCCGAAATTTGGTAGAATTTCGGACGATGTATGAAATTTCTCTTCCAAAGAAAAGTGTTCCCTCTGGAATCCGTTTTGTCATATGAAAACAGTCTCTTTGGTCATTGCATTAATTCCATAGCCAATTAAGTACATATGTATATAGAGATTTATTTAAATTATTTTTTTATATTTTATTTTAATACAATATAAATTAGTTAAAATATATTTATTATAAAAGTATACAATGTTCCCCGAACGATATTTGAAAACTTATTTTTTTAATAACATATTTTTGTTTTGACATTATTTTTTATAATGCTACTATGATGAAGTGGAAATGTAATCCACGACACATATTCGTAAAATTCCTTTTCGGCTTCAGGCTCCTTCGAACTACACTACGCAAACTTTTTTAAGGCCCTCCCGTATTTTGGTTCAGGAAAAGCCAAAAGCAGTTAATGAGTGTTATTCTAAGATCTGTCAGGAAAACTAAACTTTTCGGGTAATAAACCTGAAATGCAAAGGACTCTCAGGCCCGTATTTATAAACATACCTTAACTCAAGGAGAACTTGAGTCAAGGATGCCGAAATTAAAATAAATGTCATTTTCCATACTTTTTCATAGAAATCACTTATATTCACGAGTCAATACATCCTTGATTTAAGGAGAAACTCAAGGAGACCTTGAAATTTTCTATAGTTACCCTCACTTGAAGTCAAGGTAGCTACCCACCTACCTTGAAATATTATATTTCAAGTCTATTGAAAACTTAAGGTCTCCTTGAGTTTCGCCTTAAATCAAGGATCAAGGATCATCGATCCCCTCAGCCTTGCCAATGTTTTTCCTATGTAGCTGCTCTCGGGTGTCTCCACACCAAAACTTTATGTAACAAATTAGCCCGTACTCTGTGCCCCCCTTTGAGAATTTTATAAATACGCCACTGCACCGTGATCGAATTCATTTTATGGTGTTTGTCGAACTCACGACCCATACGACGCCATGCTGCACCAAGAGTAAAACCCGGTGTTTTATGCCTTCAAACATAGTGTAGCAATTTCCTTTATATAGAGGAGGCATAGTACATCAGTAAGATGTTTTAACTATATGTAACAAGAAATTAACAGAATACTTTTCATTGTTAAAAACGGGAACAAAACATAAAAATGTTTAGAAAAAACTTTTTACGCTTGAAAAGTAGAACAGTTTATTCGAATTTTTGGAGCGGCCAGTGTACCCAATTCGCTTGTTCTAATTTCCACGTGCAGCCGAGCGGCTACCGTATTTACCTCAAAAATCACGGTTCTGGTTATTTACGAATTCATTTTATTATATTTATAGGCCTAGAAACAAATTTCAAGTATTTATTTGCAAAGTTTAATGAGATTCATTTTTGCGCAATTTCTTTAAAAGAGTGTATGAATTAGGAGAGAAAATAGTAAAATGGTAATAATCGCCAACAAATCTGAAGTCACAATTTTTTAACAAAATATGAACATGTTTTGGCTGCATTCGTCATAAAACACACTTTGAAAAATGTTCTGAATCGAAAGCAAATAGAAAGGAAAGACTCTCATGGACAAGGGAACAACTTTCTAAAACGGGAAATGCTCATTGAATTACAACCAGCGTCTGTTCAATGTCTCAGGGCGAAGAAAAAGAAATTGGTTACGGGAGGTTTCACTAAGCATCAGATACTTGATACTTGAATTTAGGTAAAATGGTAAAAAAAAATATTTTAAGAAAACTCATTTGAACTAACAAACTCATTGAAATTGTTTTGAATTTTCTCTGTATACTAAAAAGAAAATATCAAGATTTTCTAATAGATTAATTGTGTTTTGATTCGTTTAGTTTTCATGTTAGGATGAACATCGGAGCAATAAATCGGTTGCGTTTGAGGTATATCTTAATTTCAGTACATAACATTGAAAATCATACAATAAATCACAAAATGTATATTTTTATATTGAGTGGAGAAAAATCAATTACGTTAAATATCCAAATTTAATTTGAATAATTAGTAATAAATTACAATTAATTTATTTACAAAATAATAAATTACAATAGATTTACGAGTTTATTGAAAGAGAAGACTTGATAATCCGTATAAGAAAAACTTTCTAATACATACATACATATTACCATTATCACTGTTTGAAATAGGCAATATTAAATTTTTATGCAAATTCACATTCACCATGAGTGTATTTTATCAGTTTATGCGAAGAGGAGTCATCCATATTCAGGCATTCAATTAGACTTTGAACCCGGGGCTTCCGTTTAACTCTGTTGAGTCTGAGTGTACAGTACTAATTCTAGTCTAGTGACTGCTGGAAGCTTTCCTGGAAATATTCCATCTGATCTAAACATACAATTTGTGTGTACTACATCTCAAGTAATTATAAATTTACGTACTAAATTAATTTAATCAGCTTCCTCTCTTTTCTCTTCTCCGATATTTAGGAGGCTTACAAATAAAACGGAAATAGATTCGTTCATCCTTCATACAAGCTGTCGAAGATATACATACTGATATTACGATTTTTTTTTATAAATTGTTGTTTGTTTGTTTCCTAGTGTTTATGGCACACTTTACGACTTTTCACTATGTTTGCTTCCAAGGAGCCAACGACTCTATGAATCCGAGTATCCTATACTTTATGTGACTTATACACGTATATATCTCGTAGTAGACGAAGTGAACGATGAAATATAATGAACTCTGTGCACCGCACAATAATCATAGACTTGGTGTAATCGACAGATTTTTGTTTATAAACAAAAGACAGCGTGATATACACATTATAGTTTCTTATTTTAACGATTTGTATACTTGTTGGAAATTTTTAGGTATTTGTTTATAGTTATACACGGAAAATCACAAAATTTTATGATAATGTCCTATACCTTTGGTTGGCGTGAAAGGGTAGTTAAATCGAATATAATAGAAATCTTCCAGGGTAAATTAGATTGAATCGATTAATAGCAAAACTGAATCAAGGAGAGATTATTATTGGGCTCGCTGTTGTAAATCGCGGGAATACTGTTCGCTGTAATAATAATGTAATGACATATAACAATCTGTTTTTGCTAATATTCACGACACATATTGTTCTTAAATGACGAAAATTCATTATGATGACGAAAATTTAGCACGGTTTTATTAAAAATTTGACACTCTCGATCGTAAAAGGAAAATAATAAATAAATAATTGTTAAGTATTTGTACACTAGTTGGCAACTCTATTTTATAATTGTATGTAACTAACTTAACACTACTCGAAATGACTAACTTAACACTACTCGAAATATTATCTGTCAATAAATACTTACTTATCATCGAACCTTCGGCCTATCAATACACCACATTGGCGACGAGGAAATTTTCCAGTTGAATTTCAACAACCAAACAGGCGAACAAAATTCCAAAATTTTTGTGCAATTTTATTGTACATTTAGTTGGAATAAGTGAAGAAGTGCGTAACCTCAAATTTCACAATGCCCGATACTCCATCCACATGTGATTTTGCGCAAACATTTTTGGCAAATCATATGCCGGAATTTGTTCCAGACAAGGATGATTGGCAAATGTGGCACGAGAGGCTCCAGATTCATTTTGATGAAATCGATTGCAAAGACACGAAGATTCAAAAGGCGATACTGCTCAAATCTATTGGTTCGGAGGCGTATGCAGTTTTGCGAAGTCTGTGTGATCCGAAAATACCTGGAAAATTGGACTACGAGGTACTGGTTAACCATTTAAATAACCAATATACGCCACCAGTCATTGTTTATCGCGAAAGGAAGATTTTCTTCGCTGCCGAGAAAATGCAGAGCGAAACCATCGCTTCGTGGCACGCACGGTTAAAAAAGTTGGCGTTAAATTGCAAATTCGGTTCCCAGCTGGATACGTTTGTTGTTAGCAAGTTTGTATGCGGAACGTCGGGAAAGATATTTGAGCGTTTATGCGAAGAAGACGAAAATTTGAAATTGGCCGATGCCTTCCGGAAAGCTCTAATAGTAGAGTCGAAACTGTTAGCCAAGTCGAATGAGGTTAGTTTTGTCAAGGGAAGGCGGGAAAAGAATGGCTCAACGACAATCAAGGAATTGTGTACGCATTGTGGATGGAAAAACCACCAATCCAAGCAGTGTAAATTCAAGAATTCTACTTGTAATTTTTGTAAGAAAGTAGGTCATCTTGCCTCCATTTGTAAGTTAAAAAAATCTAAAAAAAAAGTTAATTTTGTCTATAATAATGAAAATTCGGAGTCAGATACAGTAACTAATTGTAACTTTAATAATTTTGACAGGTCAATGTATGTAGTCGAAGCTGGGGAAGGATCAACGATTCATTCTGTGAGCAGTGATCTAAGAAGTGAATCTCAAATCTATTGTATGCCGATTTTGATCAATGGCATTAAACATTCGGTAGTATGCGATACGGGATCACCACTGTCATTGCTCTCGGCTGGATTTTTTAGTGAATATTTTCCACGATCTTCTCTTCGACCGTGCAATATTCCGTTCACAAATTACGGTGGAAACCAAATCGATGTTGTCGGTGAGTTTGATGTTTTTGTTAAATACAAAGGCCAAGAAAAATTAATAACATTTATCGTAACTAACACCAATAGTCCACCATTGTTAGGAAGAAATTTTCTTCGTAAATATGATTTCGAATTGATTCAAGTTAAAAACTCAGTGAATTCATTAGATACTGTTTTAAGTGATCTAAAACGGGAGTTTTTTGAAGTTTTCGATGGGTCATTAGGAAAATATAAACTAGGTACAGTCAAGTTACAGGTTTGTAAAGGTGCAAATCCTATTTTTTGCAAGCCCCGACCCATTCCATTGGCATGGAAACAATTAATAGAAAAACAATTACAGGACTTAGTCGATAATGATGTTTTGGAATTAGTTGACAATTCTGATTGGGCCACAGCTTTAGTTCCTGTTGTGAAACCAAATGGGGATTTGAGAATATGCGGGGATTATAAAATAACTTTAAATAAATTTATTGTGGATTATAAATATCCGCTACCGCGTATAGATGAAATATTTGCTTCTCTTCAGGGCGGTAAATTATTTTCGAAATTAGATTTGTCAAACGCATATAATCAGCTTCCTTTAGACGAAGAATCTCAGATGTTATGTGCATGGAGCACCCACCTTGGTGTTTACAAAATGAAAAGATTACCATTTGGCATAAAGCCTGCAGCAGCGATTTTTCAGAAGACAGTAGAGAATTTACTCAGAGGTATTCCAAACGTCACAGTTTATCAGGATGATATTGTTGTAACTGGGAATACGTCCGAAGAACATATTAAAAATTTAAAAATAGTTTTATCAAAACTTCAAATGGCAGGTTTGCGATTAAATTTGAACAAGTGTTCATTCTTCCAAGAGAAAATATCGTATTTAGGATTCAATATCGACAAAAACGGGTTGAGCAAAAATAATGAAAGAATAAAGTCGGTTTTAGATGCACCGATACCCAAAAATATAACAGAATTGCGATCTTTCATCGGTATGGTGAATCATTATTCTAGATTCATTAGGGATTATTCTAGCAAAATGATACCATTGTATGATTTGCTGAAGAAGGATAATGCTTTTAAGTGGAATTCAAAATGTACGGAAGCTTATGAGATAATGAAGAAAGAAATTACTTCTGATCAGGTACTTGTCCATTTTAACCCTAAGTTACCCATAGTTTTAACAACGGATGCAAGCCAATACTCTATTGGTGGGGTGTTATCACACAAAAATGATGATAATTCACTTAGACCGATTGCATTTGTGTCTAGAGCCCTTAGTAAGAGTGAAATTAATTATAGTACAATTGAAAAAGAAGGTCTAGCAATCATTTTTAGTATTACTAAATTAAGTCAATATTTAATTGGTGTTTCCTTTGAATTACACACAGACCACAAACCGCTACTAGCAATTTTTGGTGAAACCAAAGGCTTACCAGTTATGGCGGCTGCTCGATTGCAGAGATGGGCATATTTGTTGTCAGGATTCAATTATAAAATCAAATATATTAAGGGTGAATGTAACATTGCCGATAATTTGTCAAGAATTCCACAATCTGAAATCGGAGATGCTCCTTCTGGAGGAAGTTACATTAATTATGTTGGATTTACAAATTCTTTACGTTTGAATTTCAAAGAAATCGCAATCGAAACTCGAAGAGATCCGATTTTATCTAAATTGTTTGATGCTATCAATAATTCTACATTTGATAAATTAAAAGACAATGAATTCATTTCTTTCAAGAACAAGTCAAATGAACTTTCCATTGAATCAGGCTGCATTTTATGGGGTTATCGAACACTCATTCCGAATAAACTGCGAAAATTAGTTTTAGATGAGTTACATCGTTCTCATATGGGAATTGTGAAAACCAAATCGTTGGCAAGATCATACGTTTGGTGGCCAAAAGTAGACAATGATATAGAAGTTATGATAAAAAATTGCACTTCTTGTCAATCATTACAGGCCAGTCCGGAAAAGAGTAGTTTGATTCCATGGAAACCAACAGAAGGTCCTTGGAAACGCATCCATATAGACTTTGCTGGTCCCATAAAAGGCTATCAATTATTAATTATAATTGATTCATTTTCTAAATGGATAGAAATTTTTAAAACTAAAAATGCAAATTCGAATTTCGTTATTGAGAAACTAAGAGAAGTATTCAGTCGCTTTGGCTTAGTCGACGTATTGGTTTCAGATAACGGAACTCAGTTTACTTCAAATGAATTTAAATTGTTTACTGGAAATAATTTTATTAAGCACATACTCACAGCTCCTGGCCATCCAGCTACCAATGGTCAGGCTGAGAATACTGTAAAAACTGTTAAGAAGTCCATTTTTGCAAGCTTAAAGGATTGCAAATCTGATGCCTTCGACACAATAATTCAAAGATTCCTAATGGATCATCGAACCACCAGACATTGCACCACCAAAGATACTCCAGCCAAACTCATGTTTGGTCGCGAAATTAAAACTAGATTTTCCTTAATGAAACCTCCTTGCACTAAGGATATCATAGAAACTAGTCAGCAAAAAAGCATTAGTAACTACAAGGGTAATCGAAATGTTGAATTCAAGTCCGGTCAGAAAGTTTATATTCGAGATTATACTGATCCTAACAAAACTGGTTGGACAAAAGCTAAAATAGATAAAAAACTTGGCCCGCGTAATTACAATTGCATCATTACTCATAATAAAAAACTAATAAAACGACATTTAAATCAAATAGTTAATAGATCTACAGATAATGAATCTACGGATGAAATAGATACTGGAGACAGACCAAACGAAAGCAATGATTGTGAGGAACCCCTTGCAGATCACCAAGAAAACATTGAAGAGAACAATACTGAACATCAAAATGACCCGGGTTTCGAAACAGCGGATGAATCGTTTGACTCACCTCCAGCATTACGACCAAGAACAAATAAAGTAAATTATAAAGAATAGAAAAACAAATAATTACTTATAATTTTAATGAAATTTATTGAATTTTGAAATTTCTGTTAAAATAATATTTTTCTTAACATGATAAGCACTTAAATGAATTATATAATCTATAATAGATTTTGTTTTATGTATTAAAAAGCTTTAGGAGGAAGATGTTAAGTATTTGTACACTAGTTGGCAACTCTATTTTATAATTGTATGTAACTAACTTAACACTACTCGAAATGACTAACTTAACACTACTCGAAATATTATCTGTCAATAAATACTTACTTATCATCGAACCTTCGGCCTATCAATACACCACAATAATAATAAATAGAGGTGTGCTAACTTGAAGAGGAGCAGTGTATAAGTGGGAAATACAAACACATTGGTTGTAGGAAAGCCTAAAAAACTGAACCGGACAATACTAAAAAATAACAGGCGCGACAATCCAGCATTGGACTAAGGCCGCAGGATATGTAGTGACATCCTATTTCCAAGATCTTATCTGCTTTTTGTTGAAGTAATGAGATCAGCATCACGCTCAGCAGTGTTATTTATCCCCATAAATGGGTACTCGTTTAAAATCTGAGTGAGATCCGTCACAAGCTCGTGAGTTCGAAAAACATCATGATCCACGGTGAGGTTCGAGCTCATGACCTTGTGCACCGAAGGTGCGCGCACTAATCGCTAGACAGTGCCCGCTCTAGCACTTACGCCGCCCCGGGCAAGAGGACAAATTTCCGCCCCTTAGGTGCTATACCAGGCAGCGCCCGCTCTAGGGCTTACGCCGCCCCGGGCAAGAGGACAAATTGCCGCCCCTTAGGTACTGTACCAAACAGATTGATCTAGATATCCATACTATCTATTGGCGTTGGCAAGGAATGCTTTTAATTTTATAGGTTTATATTTCAGGATCTATTTTCGCATTTTAAATTGTTTGAAAATTTAGTTGTTAGTTCAGCCGATATTTTGTAACTACTGGAAATTTTTAGAAGTACATAATAATTAAATTTCTTGATCTCCGCATGCTAAATTTCGTCGTGAGTTCGGTCGTCACCATGGCTTCAGTGATACGTCGAGCACGAAAAATGAAATCACCCCGAGCGACCAAAATCCGCAAGATTTTTACCAAAGATTCATTCTATACATACAGAAACTAGCTGACTGGTGCGCTTTTTTAGAGTCGCGAGCTTTGTCAATTTCAATCAGCCATTTCATCAAACGCATTTAGTACCAGCGATTTTTTTTAATCGAAGAAAATAAAATTGATTACCCCTGGTGAGTTTCGGAAGAAGATCGAGTCCGAATGGTTGCTGTTGAAGGAAACCATAATTCATAAACGGCACCAACCTTAGAGTTGTGCTCGCACCAAGCTAAACCAGCTAACTTAAGAACATTGTTTTAAAAAACAAAACAAAAATTCATGATCGCATTGGGATTCAAATCACCGTTCACCTATCATTCACACTATTAAGCACACCACCACGCACCACAGTTCGGCAAGGCTTTATAGAGTTTGTTTGGAGTTTCAAAATGTTGAAGCTTGATGTAAGAAATCGAGAATGCTTCGAAATTTCATTTTCCAGTAAAATACTCAATATATTTTTAGAAAACTCTGCCCTCAAAAATGTTGGGCCGAAATTGTGCTCATTTTCATTACTAACGCTCTGCAGTTGTTTTCCATAAATTCCTTAAAAACTTCAATTAGCCGGATTGCTTTAGGCTTTTCAATGTGCATGGCTTATTTTCATAAATTCGTCATCTTGAGAATTTTTAAAGAGAATAAGGTCGGAGCTAGTTAAATCGGCTAAGCCTATAGCCAAATTCCGAAAATAGCATGTCCAAACACAAATTAGCGAGCTCTGGCAATGTGTTCTCTGGTTCGATTCCTCATCTTTCTAAAATTCAAACCACATTGTTCGTAGTTTGCCCTCCAATGCTAGATAAATTAATGTAATGGGAACCAACTTAAGTAATCGATTCATGCGAAGGTTTGGCGAATTGAATTGAATTGCAAAATGCGCGAAGTGTCGATAGAAATTATGGAAAACAACTCCAAAAATTATTGTGAATAACATTTCTCATAGAGGAGTCTGTTTTAAACGCCTTAATGTTTTCAGCGTTTATTCGACTCCCTATTTCTCATTTCATATGAATTTCTTCGGGAGTTCAATATTTATTTAGTGGACCTGCTCTCCTGTTACTCAATATACTAAACAAAAGCTTTAGATATCATCTTGCGGCAATCAAATCGCATATAAATGAAACAATAATGAATTTCGTGCTATAATTTCGTCCTCAAAAAATTAGGGTTCATGCAAGGTCCTTAATTCTGGTGAAAAGAAAATGAAATGAATGTTAAATCGGAGAACGAAATTTACACATACAAGTAATTCTTCAGTTAGTATGCTTTTTTCTCAAAAGAATAACTTAGCCAGCGCATCACAGACGTATTGTGCGGCTTACTTAGCATTTTAAGATTCTAAATGCAGCACTTCGTATCAATGGTGGGCTCTTCGTAGCTTCGCAAGGAATATGCATTTTAAAAACACAACTTTAACTTTCATATGTTTATTTTATTTCGCCCCCTTTTTATTTTATTATTATTTATTTTATTTCCACTTAATCGAAGTTGATATTAGAGCGGGCGCTGTCGCTAGACCAGCCAGACTACAATACTACTTAATCTAAAAAAAGACAAAACCGAATTATCTATTTATTTATTAAATATTGATATTTATTCCTTGCTATGTACTTTGATGCAAATAAGCGTAGCTTAAATCAATTTTTCATGATTTGCTAATAATAAAAAGACATATTTCAGAAACCACACTCTTCTATACTCATCTATACAGGGTGTCCCGCATTGGGTGGTCAATACTGTAAGGGTTGATAGCGCAACTTGTTTCAGCAAGAAAATTAGCAATACAATCGGAATTTTTTTTACCGCTACCTTGTTATCGCTCTTTTTGTGAAAGTCATCGAAAATCGTGACTTGTCATGCAAAATCATGATTTGCAGCCCTCCTGATGACTTAATCCAAGATTTGATTTCAGTTTCAGAAACTACATAAAATTTCACAAAAACTGAAGTTTCTCCTGTTGCCAACATTATCGGCACTTTCAAGATACAGTTACTCAAACTTAACAGAAATTTTAAAATAGATTTTTCATCGAAAATTCAAACAGTAATTGCATAACGGTGCTTTATACGTACAATTCTGCAAAGTTGATAAAAGTTGCTTCAACATGTTGGCTTTCCAACGGTATATCACTTTTCTTATTTACATTGCAGAATTTTAGGTAAACACGCATTGAATGGTAAAAATCATGGCTTCAGTGGAATCGTTAACAATTTTCCCTTGACTCGAAAAAAGACATACAAAGGCAATTATAATTCGGGATAGAATCTCGCTACATTATTTTGACCAGAACTGTAAGATATGTATTTGAAATTTGGTACATTGTTTGGCAAATGCAACGGTACTTATAACAGTTAAAATTTAATATTTGCTATTTATGGCAGATAGACGGTTGCCCGCTCATAATGCGAGACCTATCAAAGGATATTTTGAAAACGAATTTCCCGGAAAGTGGATTGGCAGTTTTGGGACTGTTGCGTGGCCTAGGAGAAGTCCCGACCTTACTCCCCCAGATTTTTATTTATGGGGCAACTTAAAAAGCAATGTCTATTCCGAGCCGATTACCTCCCGGGAACAGCTGCTGCAGTAAATTAATGATGCTTGTGACAACATTAAGGAAACCCCTCCTGAATTAATGATGCTTGTGACAGCATTAAGGAAACCCCTCCTGAAATCCTTCGGGACGTTTCTTCTATGGGCCGAAGGTGTCGAGTCTGCATACAAAATGGAGGAGGCCAATTCCAGCAGCATTATTCCAATTCATCATACAGACCCATTTAATCATTAGTTAATATTTTTAGGTTATCGGTTCTTTCTCATATTGAAAACTTTATTTTTATTTTTATTTAACAAATTTTCAAAATTGCGATAGTAAAATATAAAAAATAAATGAAGAAAATTTCAGTTTAAATAATCCGATAAGAAAATAATTACCTTGTTTTTTTTACATCCAATATGTGTAATTCTAAAATCCCGCAATGTAAATATGAAAAGTGATATACCGTTGGAAAGCGAACATGTTGAAGCAACTTTTATCAACTTTGCAGAGTTGTACGTATAAAGCACCGTTATGAAATTACTCTTTGAATTTTCGATGAAAA
Organism: Microchrysa polita; assembly: GCA_949715475.1. Classification (NCBI taxonomy): domain Eukaryota; kingdom Metazoa; phylum Arthropoda; class Insecta; order Diptera; family Stratiomyidae; genus Microchrysa; species Microchrysa polita. The sequence continues at coordinate 36,789,056 of OX454415.1, forward strand.
ATCTCTTTTAAAATTTCTATTAAGTTTGAGTAACTGTATCTTGAAAGTGCCGATAATGTTGGCAACAGGAAAAACTCCAGTTTTTGTGAAATTTTATGTAGTTCCTGAAACTGAAATCAAATCTTGGATTAAGTCATCAAGAGTGCTGCAAATTACGATTTTGCTTGACAAGTCATGATTTTCGATGACTTTCACAAAAAGAGCGATAACAAGGTAACGGTAAAAAAAATTCCAATTGTGTTGGTAATTTTCTTGCTGAAACAAGTTGCGCTATCAACCCTTACAGTATTGACCACCCAATGCGGGACACCCTGTATATACTATCCTATGATTTAATTCTTCATCAATTCCTTTAAGACAAGATATACATACATACACTGCGCGACCAATGGTTAGGTTCACTCATATTTCCTTCCATGAAGCGGTAAAATAAAAGCTTACCTGTTCAAGAAATGTTATTTTTGGAAGTATTAAATATCACAAACAAAATGAATGGACTGAATCCCCACAGGACATTTTCCTTAAATTACAGTAATTGATTTAATTCAAAGAGTCAATTTCCAGTGCGACAATTGCTTAGGTTCAGGGACGATTTTACCGTTTTACATAATGTTTTCGCTGAAAAATATTTCAGAAAAGTATGAAAGAGGATAAATACGAAAAAAACAGGAGCATTTTTTTGTAATTTGATAGTGTGTATTTTCGCCATTTTTATTTATAATTTCATAAAGCCTTCGAGGCAGGTAATCGTATAAAGAATGCAGCACAGATATCGGTATTTTAGACCAAGCTGTCTTAATTCCATGAATTAACTCTTCTTTAGAGTCGTATTGTTTACCACTACTGTAAACCTCCCGAACAAGCCACCCCCAAATGTTTAATGCCAGGGGAGATGGGCACCCCGTCTAACAAGGCACATTTTTCTCCTCAATAAGCGATTTAACCACCCTCGCTGTATGAATTGGGGCAAGATCATGTTGCAATATCCAAGGATCGCCTCCGTACATGACATTTATCATAGGGATTTCCTCTTCTAAGAGCTGTTTATAAGATGAACTGGTTTGGTAACCTCGTAGAATGACCAAGTCGATAGTTCCATGATATGATATGGCTCCCCATACAATAACGGAACCTATTCGGAAGTGATGGCGTGACAGGTACATAGGGTCCTTCCTATATAATCATGATAGTAGGAGAACCCATCTGGACCGTCCACACAAAGCCGTTTTCCATCCCTAAATATTACCTGCCTCCATTGTGATGTCCAGTTCATGAATCCTGAGGCGAATTCCAGGCACTGTAGGCGATGTTGCGGGGTTAAGGATATTTTTTTCTTTAATTGTAAACGTTCTAAGCAAGATGAAGATCTAAGAACTCGTTGGATGGTCCTTACACTTGCTGATAACACCAAAATCTCCCCTAGCTTACGCGCAGTAAAGGGCGAGTTCGAGGCTTCTCTTAAGAGACTTCGCCTTGATGCACCGGAAATCGCTTTTTTTCTGCCTCCTGCGTATCGTCGGCCATAATTTCCACTATCTCGTATAAAATTATTAACAAGGTTCAAGCTCCGCTGAATCCGTATTGCAATTTGTCGGTTTGAATATTCTTCTTGCCTTAGTATGGAAATTGTCGCCTTTTCCTCGGCAGAAAATTGATTTCCTTTTGACATTATCCACTATACGACTCACAGAGTATAACGCGAAAAAAAAATGTTTCCACAAACACTTCTCACCAGGACGAGATAACTCTTTAAAGTAAGTGAACCTATACTATTGTCGCAGTGGAAATTGCGATTTTCATTTTAAAAAATTCCGTTAGCTATGCGAGTTGCTTAATAGTTTTAAAATAACCGTTAGTTGAGAGAGCATTATTTAAAAATTATTTCCGATCAGAGTACATAGAAATTATATAATTTTAAAGGAAAATATCCATGAACCTAAGCATTTTTCGCGCAGTGTATGTAGTTCGCCAAAAAATAAAACACTTTGTTAATGCTATAAACACTTTCTGAAGCAACTAACTGCGAGTACGTACATAAGTAGCTGGCAAATCATACATTCCACTAAATATTTAGAAATTATGAAAAATCGTGTGAAGAAAAAGATCAAAGCACATATAGTATAATTTTCGATTTTTCATTTGAAGTTTGCTATCGCATTCCACAACGGTGGTTACTTTTATGTGATGCGATGTCTATAAATTTGTTGTGATAGAAAATTATCCAGACAATATAAAAAGTAAAAAGTTTTAATAAGATTATAAGTAGAGCCCGGATTTTCGTGCAGTAAAAAATTGAAAAACGTGCAGTAAAAATCCCGAAACGTGCAAAAACGTGCAAAATCGTGCATTATGAATTCCCAAATGTGTATTTTGCGTGTAATATCAAAAAAAATATGTTTTATAGGATTTTAGAAGCTCATACTTTGGAGCAGTCGACGAAGGAAAAGTATACTTTAAGAGGACTAGCTCTAAAAAATTAATTAATTTTTACTTAAATACGGGACACTTTCAATATTTTAATCTAACGTAAGCTTCTCCTCATAAAATCCTCTCTAGATTAGCTCATTTCAATAGGGTTTATTAGTTTAGGATCCATCGCACAGCTTTTGACTTTATCTAATTCGTTAATGAATCGTTTCCTTAGGGGCAGATGTTCCTATTTGTATTTAAGTTTAGTTAACCACCAGTTAATTAACATGCACTCCACAATCAACAGCTTCAAAATTGTGTGAAAATCAATGGGCGTTTGACGAAATTTTCATATGGCCATCGATTTTGTTTATTTTTTTTGTTTTTCAACTTGTTGTGTCTTTCTCATTACTTTTATTCTCTTCTTTGTGTATCGAAAAATTCTGCACATTTCCATATTTCTGGAAAAAAATGTCATGAAATAGGCTCGAAAAATGGAAATGTGCGTTTTCACTCAAAAACCCTAAAACGTGCAATTTCGTGCAATATACCCTGAAAAAATGCAATTGCGTGCATTAACGCACGAGAATCCGGGCTCTAATTATAAGTAATAGAGTGAAATCTGTCTAAAGAGACCAATGTTGGTTCCCGAAAAAAGTGGTCGTTCTTAGAGTAGAGGTGGTCTCTTAATAAGGGCAACGAACTAAGAGACTATAAATTCATTAATCTAGAGCACTGTTTCCCAACTGGTGGTCCGTGAGAGCCAATGAGGTGGTCCGCGGAAGAATCTAATGATTATTTCTAAAAATCAAATATTTTGCTGTTAGTATAGTACAGATAGCTCAAAGAAATTTTTGAATACACTGGGTTACGGGGAGAGAGGGAGAGAGGGGGTGAAAACTCAGTTTTTTGCAAATATCTGACAGCAAATTGAAGCTTGCTAGTACACGTTACTCCATATATTCACAAATAGCCTTACAACTGGTACCACTGACCTTCAAACTCGATTTTTCATACTTGAGCACGTAGGGTCTTTTGGGACCCCAGAGGGTATTTTTTATATATTACTTTTGAAGGGTTAGGCCATCCAGGTGAACTAGTATGACATCTAAGCCACCAAAATTCTGCTCAGAAATATGATTGAAATAAATCCCAATTATTTTCAGAAAAAAAGTTTTGATAGCCAAAAGTACAAATTTGCAGGAACGGGCACGTGGGGTCTTCAAAGACCTCAATTGTCCTCAATTGTCCTGAATATCCCGGAAAGGCAACTCGGAGCCATACTCTATGTTGAGACCTTTTTATCTCGACTGTCTCGATATCTTTACTATTCTTCCCCGGTTGTTTTATTGCGTCTTTTCACACTGAGCTGTAGGCAGAGGTGAGCCTCATTTAATTCTTGGCTGCAATGAAAGTAAAGGAAGCGATTATACCATGGATCGACTGGTCAAAAATTATCCTGGCTTAAGAAATTCACGAAAACAGCTGCTAGCTTTGTTCTTCAATTGCTGCGATAGCTACTTCTTCTGAGATAGGACGGAAAACACTCCTTGACTGTAGCAAACTGAAAAAATGATATTATAATTTTGCCTCCCCTTATTCTTACCACAGCTTATTCTATGTCAAATAAAGTCGCAGGGGCATCTAGAAAAAGCTGAAATCAAGTTTACAGGCAATAACTATTTCATATTTTTGAAATTTGTTCTGAAAGTTAGCCTCGGTACTCTAGAAACAAAGTAGTTTTCCTTGAGTCCAAGGCTGAGGGACAAAACAGTAAAAACGTTGATCGCCATAGGCGCTTTAAATGTGTACAGCTTACGGTATGTACAACAAATTTTGTAAATAATTATCTTAAACATTTTCAAAACATAGCACAGTACTCTTATAAATTTGTTTTTTTTCTATTTGATACATGTTTAAGGATAAGTTCATTAAATTTTGGGGTCCGAAAACACCCCACGTGCTCATTCGCGTTCATCGCGGGATGTGCTCGGCGAAAGGTTAAAGGCACGCTCTGGTACAACCTTTTGAACATACATTCAAAAGACTACAATTAACTGTTATAATGACGTTCGAAGAGATAATTTTTTTTTCTATTTTACATAGAATTTAGATGTGAAAAAATGTGAAATTTGTTAGTAATTTCGTTCACTTTGTATGGGGGATACCCTTAGTTTTGATCAGATAGTAATATTTTTTGGTGGGGAGCATAATGGAGCTTAGACTAGGCACCACACCAAATTTTATATGCCTGGCTCAATTTAAAAAGAAGCTACAGGCAGGCCTTTTTGAAAAATGTTAGGAGGAGTGAGGGGGGTGTCGATGGTCCGAGCTCTCCAATTTTTTGTATAAATCAAATAAAATTTTGTTATCATTATATGGACAAGATCTTATGACGATAGGTCTATTCTATCAAGAGTTACAGTGCGAAATGTAAAACACAAAAAATGTAAATGCACTCTATAATACTTTTGGGTCTAAGGTATAATTTTCTGCGAAACTTTCTAGAGTGTTATATATCATTACAAAGGAAATTTTATGTAGTTTTTTTTCGTCCTCAGGACATTTCGAGGTCAGATTCATAGCTTTCCAGATATTTGCATAAAACGGAATTTTCACCCCTTTGCCACCCCCTCCCCCCTTAACCCATTGCGCAAATTAGTGTAACTTTTTACTGCGTATATTGAGCAGTGTATTCAACAAATTGGCAACAAAAATTTCTTTTTTTTTGTGGATGTTTGGGTTTTGACCTATCTGTACTAGACTATACGTATATATAGCAGTGTATTCAACAATTTGGCATCAAAACTTTTTTTTTTAATGGAGGGTAAATTAGACATAAACAGTTCTGACAAAGTTTGTGAAGCAAGAGGCACCAAGAATTAACCTTTGGACGTCAAAAACTGTTGCAAATAAATAGTTGTAGCGTCGAATGATGTTGGACGAAATAGAAAAGGGAGCTTTTGCCCCTTGTTCGTTTGAATGTTTTTTTCTGTGTTGTAGTCGCAACAGTACAATTTTTGATTTACCTTCTAAGAAGAAAGCCATGTTCATGGGACATGCAGGGGACACATACTTTTTTTCTGTGAAAGGGAAGAACGATGACGGGTCAAGTGATTAATTGGGTAGGGAAATTCGACGCGATATAAGGTGAAACAGCGGCAAGACAATGATCCACTTCGCCGGCAACGCTTCAGTCTATTCATCTCAAAGCACTACGGTTCACTTGGTTGAATGGTACCGACTGCTATTCTCTACAGATCTCGTGCGGTAGCAATTTCCTTCGAGGCTAAGTGTTCCGCAGGCATCTGCGGGTTGGGAACCACTGATCTAGAGGCAAAGTGCAACATCTGTCCTAAGTCGAAGACACATGCGATTTCGCGTTGGAACATACATACATTGATTGACTCTTTTTCAAAAGATTTCCCATTGAAAATTTGGATTTTAAGGGATTCCCATTAATTTAAAAAGAATGAATTTGAATTAAAGCGATATATATGTATTTAAAAGGAAAGGATTATATTTAATAGGAATGTAGCTCGATTTCAATGTGATATCGATTGAATTTTAAGGGACTTTATTTTGCTGGGTGTATATTAACCCTAGTTTACCGCAACAATTTTCTTACTAGTTTCATGTTATGGGGTGCAAATGCACCCCACAGTATGTATGCCCATATTTCTGCATTAACTGACTTCCAAATTTTTTTAATTTGATTCATTTTGATCGTGTGTTATGTTAATTAAATAGGGAAAACAAAAGTGAGATAGTGAGTGCGAATTCAGAAATGCGGGAGACATATATGTTCAGTTTGGTTAGACGGCAGGCACTGATGTTCATACTATAAATGACATGATAAACTCAAACAAGAGGTTTTTTTATATATTTTAAAATGAATTTAAAACACCTTAAGTTACTTTGCTTATAAGCAAAGTCACTTAAGGTGTTTTAAATTGCTTATAAGCAAAGTCACTTAAGGTGTTTTAACCCTCGGATGGTTCAGGTACATTTTACATACGTAAATGGTTCAGTGGGGTCTGACAGACCCCAAGGCAAAAATCGCTCTAAAACTTAAATTTTTGCTTTTTTGGCACAGTGGTTTGAACTAGAAGTAACTGTGAAGCCTTTTGATTAAGTGGTACATAAAAAAAGTGGAATTCCGACAGTAGCTTTTAGTATGTGGAAGAAAAAATTAGGTTGTGGCAAATTTGAGGGTAATTTGAACTTATCACAAATAAATCAATATAAAAACTAAAATTTTAACAAAATTTAATTTTTATTAGTCAAAACGTATTTAATACTAATTAAAAAAGCTAAGTACATCAACATTTTCTAGCTAAGATTAATATTTTTTCTTAAATCGGGATCCAAAGTTAGTCAATATTTAGAGCATTTTTCTTCACAGCTTTTTCCTCGATGGTCTTCGCAGATCGGCTTTTGCACTCGTGGCAATTGTATTTTGTCTTCCGATCATTTGCTCGTGGGCATAGAAAACATTTTTGCCTCTTTGGGGGACCATCTGACCACATTGGGGGACATGGGGCGTCAGCCCCCAAAGGGGGGGGGGGGCAAGCTGAACAATGCACAAAATGTCTTCAATATTTTGCACTATGCTTCGGAGAATATTGCCCGTTGATTTCCTCCTTCTTAGAAGAGGTTCGTCGAGTGAATAGCCAAGTTCGCTGAGGAAGCTTTATGTATTATGTGAAAAACCCACCTAATTATTACGCTCATAAAAGGCATTAATTTTTGTCTTGACTTAAAAAACATAAGATAATGACACAATAGTGAAAGGAGATCCTCATAAATGAAAACCAGGTAAGAAACGGCATAATTTTTAATGAATTGAGTAAAAAATTTAAAAACCCCTAATTCAAAACACCCTAAATTTTCCATTTCTTTCAAAATTAACATATCTAATTTCCCAAATGTACTCCCATTGCAAAGATTCAACCTTTCCCGACTGTTATTATTACATTTTACCGTTTTCCAAATAACATACTTTGAACATTTCCCACAAAACGAAAAATTTACTTTTGTAAAAAAGACATACGTAAATGGTTCGTGGGGTCTGACAGACCCCAGAGCACTTTCAAAGTGCTATAACTTATTAACAAAATCACAAATTCCAACAAATTCATGCTTAAATGAACGTATGTGACACATACTTAAATTACATATGCATCAAAATACCATTCAACAAGTTTTTCTATGAAAATTTTAAGATTTAAATTTCTCTGGGGTCTGTCAGACCCCACTGAACCATCCGAGGGTTAAATACATTTTAAAATATATAAAAAAAATCATGGACTTTGCGGATCATAATTTTATCGTTTTTTATAAATAATTTTCTTAAAATAATCAAACAAGAGTGATTTTCATGAAATTTCCGTACGGTAAGCATTCGATTCACTGATTTTGCGAGTGTTATGCATCTCTTCGGGTTCCCCATCATTTGACGGTTTCAGCAGAACTTATTACTTCAGGTATAAAAGTGAAATCGCTTAGCATAGATAAGAATAGCAGGCCGAGACTAGTGGGCTCGAAGTGGAGATTTGTTCAAAAATTCCGAAATGCAGTTTTTTTTTCGAAATCTTAGTTAGCAAACTCTTCTCTAATTAGTATCTCTGATAATTGACTAAGTTTCTGTTGTTTATTTATTAAATTTAGAGACATATGGAACAGTTTCAAATTGAAATCGTGTCTGAAACACAGCCACATTTGGTGTCCCAAAGGTCATTCCGAAGAAGCTATATTTCGTACTATTATTAACATTTTTAAAGTTTATTTTTCATCGCAAATAGTTTAGATATTATAAGTGTGTTTCTAGTAAATCCTCAACACATATCTAGGAACCGATGGAATCAGAACATTACGTCATAGGGCTGTCATACAAACAATCTCTTGAAAATTAGGTACTTCTAAGAAAATTTTTTTTCTTTATGAACCAATCTCAACCAAACTTCATCGAAGTGGGTTCCGAGTAAAGCCCCAAAGCATATCTAGGAACGGATGGAATCAGAACAATACGCCATAGGTTTACCATACAAACCAACCCCTGAATAATAAGTTCTTCTAAGAAAAACTTTTTTGTTTTAATCCGACCTTAACCAAACTTTACCCAAATATGTTCCTAGTAAAGCCTCAAAACATATCTAGGAACGGGTGAAATTGGAATACTACGTCATAGGGCTGTCATGCTAACCAACATCCAAATATTAGGTTCTTACAGGAAAAACTTTTTCCTTTCTAAATCTTAACGAAATTTAATCGAAGTGTTTTCCTGGCTTAGTCTCACCGCATCCAGGAACAGATGGAATCGGAACGCGTCATAGGACTGCGGTAGCAAATGTTTACGCAAAAGAAGCTTAAGTTTCATTCAAATGTGACGGGTATTCAAATTTCGGCCGCGCCCGAAATTAGCCTCGGTCTCGTTTTTTAGTCTCTTCGTTCTGTCAAAATCCACATAAAAAATTACAATTTGCCCAGCTGCAATTTATTATACCCTTCGCTCATAGAATGAAAGGGTATATTAACTTTGTCATGAAGTTTGTAACGCATTAAAGGAAGCATCTCCGACCATATAAAAAGTATACATATATGATCAGCATGACTTGGGCAGTCGATTGGAGCATGTCCGTCTGTCTGTCTGTCTGTTGCGACGCGTTTTACTCGGCGGGTGTTGAAGCTAGCAAGCTGAAATTTTGCACAAGTGCTTCTTATTGTTGCAGGCTGTTTGTATGTTTGATTCACCCAAATTGGATCACTGGGTCATGGGGCTGCCATAAAAACCTAGCTCCCCAATTTGAGTTCTTCTAAGAAAAACTTTTTTATTTGTGTACCAATTTCAACCAAATTTCACACAAATGTGTTTCTATAGATAACACAAAATACAGTAAAACTTCGTTATAACGCTCCCGGATATAACGCTTTCCCGGCCTTAACGCTCTTTTTTCTCGGCCCTGGTCCCATTAGTATTTATTACAGGGAATTTCGATTCGTTATAACGTTACTATTTCCCGGTTATAACGCCCTTTTCCCAGTCCCATTTTCTTAAAACAATTTATATTGAAAAATTCATTGAGCACGTAGTCTATCTTTACAGTGTAATAATCACAAACGAAACCATGATGCACATGTTGTACCGTTAATTTACATAAAGGTCAAATTTTCTGGAAAAGGGAGAGACATAACAACAATTGAAAGTATAATTGAAGATCTCGTAATTGTATCAGCATCCATCGACACCGAAGAGAACAAGAAAGAGGCGTCAAGCACGCCAAACACATTTGCAGTCTTAGTTGCAATAAAGAATATTCGAGCAATTAGAGGCAGGATCTTTCAATAAATTGAAAACCTCAATATTACTGAAACCTGTTGCCAGTCTAAGGAGGTTTTCACACTTGTACTTAATCTGGCCAGATTACGTAATCTGGGGTGTGGTGAATTTAATAATGTATGGGATTTGACAGCTCAAATTAAGTAATTTGCACAGATTACGTAATCTGGCCCTAAGTGTGAAAACCTCCTAAAACAAAAACAAATATCTGTTTTTCTTAACGAGTAATCAATTGACTGCCAATCCCTTACTATTTCATTCCATGTATCAGTCGAATAATAAATTTTGTCACCTTAAAGGTGTATGCGTCTATGAAATATATTTCTTGAACTTCCCGGCTATATCGTTTTCCCGGTTATAGCGCTTTTTTGGCTTGGACCCCAGAAGAGCGTTATAACGAAGTTTTACTGTATATGCAAGAATGGATTAAATCGGACCATGGGGCTGCCATACAAACTTAACCCCCCAAATTAGGTTCTTCTAAGAAAAACTTTTTTATTTGTGCACCAATTTCAACCAAATTTCACACAAATGTATTTCTATCGTTGGCACAAAACATATATAAGAATGGATAAAATCGGACCATGGGGTCATGGGGCTGCCATACAAATCCAACCCTCCAAATTAGGTTCTTCTAAGAAAAACTTTTTTAATTGTGCACCAATTTCAACCAAATTTCACACAAATGTATTTCTATTCATGACACAAAACATATGTAAGATTGAATCGAATCGGACCGTGGGGTCATGGGATGGGGCTGCCATAAAAACCAAACCCCCATATTGGTTCTTCTTAGAAACATTTTTTACACCAATTTCACAAAACCTTGAATTAATGTGTCTTTATCAAAGCAACTAAAAAGTTCAAAACGAATGGAATCGTACTGTGGGGTCATGCTCCGGCAACCCCAATAAAATTTTCCGAGTAAATATTTTTATTTGCCCACTTATTTCAACCAAGCCCAAAACTTTTGCCAAGACGGAAGAAAAAGAATGAGAAGGGGGATTAAATACAAGTCATAGGTACGCCCGAAAAAACTTTTAGCCCAAGCGAAGGGTATCCAAATTTCGGCCCCGGTGGTTGGCGAGCGAAGCGAGGAGGGGGGTTGTCCCTTAATACAGGAAACAAATGTATGGAGTTGTATGGAAACCGATTCCGTTCCCGAAAAAATAGGTCCTTATTATAAGGTGGGCTTTTAGACGGGTTTCATCCCTATATATTGAAATTTCTAAATTTTCTAGTTTATCAAATGTATTATTTTTATCTCTATATTTCAGTAGGTAACAATGTATCAAATGACGATTGGAGCTCTCTGTGTAGTCCTGAGTCAACAGGACGAGAATGTTCCCCGACAAATATTTCATATGTGTCATCGACGCCAAATTTTCACCAGTATGCACCTGTTTATTATCCCCCGCCCACAGATAAAGATGGTAAGTAACTTTTTTTTTACTATCAAAGTCTATGTAATGTATGTATTTCTGCATGTATACCGTTCAAAATAAATTTTAATTTGTTATTATATGCACCTAATTGTAATCTGATGGGAAATAAAATGATTCTCATTTATGCATGTACATACTTAATTTTAACTGTACCTATATAATATTTTAAACGTGTATTTTCTGCCACCGTTTTAGTTTTGCTAAAAATTTATTTAATTTGTCCAATTCAATTTATCTTTTCGATATGAAAAAAACATCTCAGTTTATTTCTTCAAAGGCTTTAAACAATAAAATCTATTTGTAGTACTTGTATGCAAACATTTTGTAAATATACCTCCATGTAAAGTTTTTTTTCTATCTGTCACCTTTATTTCATCCAAACTCTAATATAGATCAAAATTATGAAGAAGTTTATCAAACACCAACAACTAATACGATGTCATCTCCTCCTACAGTAGTTAGAGTTGTTAAACGACGTAATACAGCAAATAAAAAAGAACGACGACGAACGCAAAGTATAAATACGGCGTTTTCTAGTCTACGTAATAAAATTCCAAATGTTCCAGCCGACACGAAATTGTCAAAGGTAAGAATCAGATTTAGCTTTGGCTTTTATTTTAACCCATTAGTGCATAGTGTCCCTTTAAAGGGACACCCACTTTCTCCCGTTATATGGTCAGATTTTTGACTATGCACTGGAAGTGGGTATGCAATGACAACTATTAAGATCTCAGTTACCAAACAAATTCGAATGTTTTTATTGCTTGGTGTAGTTTATTTATTGAAAAGAATGAGTGGCGGAATTTTAAAAATTCGCCAGACTCAGGGCTGGTGAGAACAAATTAAAAACTGCTAATATTTTGATGTGCTAGTTTACTGTTTTGATTGAATAATCGTTAAAGTGTGTATAGGCTATTATTCTAATCAAAGAAAAAGCATCGTGGTGTCTTAGCTTTGGGTAATATAGCAAGTATTGCAACGTCCCCTATAAGGGACATTGTGCACGTAGGTCAGTTGGTGAAATATTTTCATAGACTTACTGCTGCGAAATTTGAAGCAGTAGACGTTTTTTTTAAGTCATCAACATTTCTGCTTTAACCCAATTGATGGCAATGAAACAGGGATCTCGAAAGGGGATTTTTACTGCTGATGAGAGTTGCATTTAATAGCCAAAAGTAAAAAAAATGTTGTCAGGGAACTTCATGCACTAATGGGTTAATCAATTATTGAAATGAATTAAAAGACTCTTTACATTATGTAGTTACATAAATCCATTTGTTAATTCCATATCAACATTAAACTGATCAGTAGGAAGAAATTCTAATGGAAGTATTCGCTTCTGTAACCTAAATGAAACAGAATAATACAATTTTGCATGTCTCAAGTAGGCGTAAGTGTATCTGACGTACTACATTCGAGACTAACGGGTCGTATCGCGATTAAAGTTAAAAAATTCCGATTCCTTTTTTCGTGTACGGTATACGCGCGCAAACTTACATTGTGAATAATAAAAAAAAAATAAATATTGACGTCAAATCCGTCCGGAATAAATAAACTTGTATCTATTCCGGAAATTTGGGATTAATTTCAAAAAAATAATACAAAAAAAAACTGAATTTATAAAAAAAATCTAACAGAAATATTAGTGACAAAATATCAATTAAAACCAATTTCTTCAAACTCAGCGTTTGTACGGCTTAGAAGGTTTTCACACTAGCCAGATTACGTAATCTGTGCAAATTAATTAATTTAAGGTTTAAAATTCCATACAAATTTAAATTAACCACGCCGCAAATTAAGTACAATCTGGCCAGATTAAGATCAAGTGTAAATAGCTCCTAACTTATACTTCCTGAAAACAAGAACTTAACCTCTTTCTAAATTTGACCACTTTTGTGTATTTTTACAGATTAAAACCCTAAGATTAGCCACATCCTATATTTCATATTTAACACGAGTATTAGAAGGTGATCAAGATCCATCCAGTGGATTTCGAGCTGAGTTAGTACCGTCATCCCGCAAAATAAATGCAGAGCGTCGAGCAAATTACAAAAATGAAATTCAGGTAATTTTAACGAATATCATTGTTGAGTTTCTATTACATATTACTTTTTCTACAAAAGGATGTGTTGTATTCTACCATCCTTTCATCGATTTTCTAAAGTTCTGTCTACGACTTGCGCGCCTCAAAAAAAGTCCAACAATTTAAACCATTTCTACATTATCCAAATATCCTTTCAGAATCCCTAAAATTTACTTTCAGTAGTAACTGATTTATGTCATCATTATTACTGTCTTTCTTAAAATTTCCCACACAACACGAGAACATCGAGAGTATCTTCCTCTTTTATTGCATCAATTACATCTCTATTCACTTTGCAGATCAACCGCCAAACTCCGACAATCAAATTACGTGTATGTACACTTCTTCTGGTTTTATGTTTTTACTGCGCTTAATTGAAAACATTACGCCAAACTACCCACTTATATACGATTTACGAAAAACACTCACCCTTCTTTTTGATGTGTTCATTACGTAAGTGGTGTGAAAATTATTCGTATAGTGTGAAAATAGGCAGGCGTTTCGTGCACACTTGTCATTTTATTTGGTCGTAGAAATTATTATAGGTTTCGTTTTGGGGGTGAGGTGAGGGTGAATATATGGTAAATGGGAAAAATAACTTGATTATTTGGCAATTACCGGGAAAAATTCAAGTGGTTGCGAACTATTAACCCGAATTATTTGAAATATTGCGGGAAATGACAGGTTTTATTATTTTTAATGCAATCCTTGCGGTTTTAAAGAATGGAATGTTTATATAGAGCAATATGATTAGAAATCACTTCTAACTATTACTGTACGAGTCGTATACGTCACTTAATCAGACAATTTATTTTGAAGGGTTTGATCGCCATAATTATACGAATAATAGTGTGACATTGTTTTGTGCAAGTTATATATTTTATGGGTTTTTATTATTTGTGGGGGATTATTATAAAAGGTTTCGTATTTCTTTTATATACAATCTGAAAATTAATGTCAGGACTACAGCATTTGTGGTGAAAATACAATATGTACCTAATATGTCACTAATTATGACTTGTCAAACACATACATATGTACGTATGTATGTATGTGCTTAAATATTAGTAATAAAGTGTGAATTGGTCTACAGATTTCACTGTACACTAGATTTATGGCTATAGTCTGAATCGCCTCTAAAAATCTAATCTGAGATTTTCCGTCAGGAAAAGTTTACATTCGAATTTTAAAGAAACACCATTGAGAATGATCTTGTTCGCCTTTTAACGATAAGTGGAACCTGCCCGTGTTTTCACTTTTACTCCTGATTACATCTTACTCGCCTAAGAATTCTTTTTAGGCCCATGGCTCGTCTATACTTAGTGATAGAAAGGGTCAAATTTCGGACCAAATTAAATAAATGATATTAAGTTCCGTCATATTCTCAGAGATACCTTCGTTACATTCCTTTATTCCGTTCAGTACAAATTAAGTTTTGACGAAACGAGAGATTGCAGTATCTGATTATATTATCGATTAATGACACTCACACATAAGTTCCCAGTCTCGGATATCAAAGGCCTGAAAATGCAGAATATTTTAGTTTTGGAGATTGCAGTCTCAGGACTAGAAATTGTTTTTTCTATTTTTTTTTATTTGTCAATTTAACGTTTCGCCAATTGCTATTTCTATTTCTTTTACGTCGTCGAACTCCCGCCAAAACGACGTAAAGAAAAAAGGTCGTGAGGATGCCCACAATGTGCGAAACCTTCAACTGAAAAAATAAAAAAGAAATAATCTAAAATCTAAGCTGGATTTCGCTTCTTAAGGGAGAGATGATTGGTACAAGTACGAAATCGGTTCCTCACGGGTGTTGCTGCGTAGCAGAACCTGAGGCCTGTTCGCGGAGTAACCTTCAGTGCCCGGACAGTGAGGAGACGATTAAGGGAAGTGAATATCTCTGCAAGACGGCCTGCCACGGGCCCCAAATTGACTGCACGACACCGAAAAGCGCGCCTCTTATTTGCTCGAGATCATTTGAATTGGAGCGTTACGGAATGGAGCTCAGTATTGTTCACTTACTAGTCGAGAATGTGTGTGCATGGCAGTGACAGAAGATGCAGAGTCTACAGGCGTCCTGGTGAGCGATTTGCGCAGTGCTGTTTCACTGAAACGGTTGCAGACCGCGGCGGTTCCTGTATGATGTAGGCTGGCATTTCCTTAGAGGGAAAAACGGAGCTTGTATTCGTGCCCGGAGGAGGGCTGATAGCTGATCGATACATTAACGATATTCTCCGTGCCCACGTTGTGCCCTATGCAGCATTTATTGGCGAGAACTTCACTTTAATGCACGACAATACCCGGTGTCACGCTTCGCGTCTCACTCGGCAGTTCCTGAATGAAGCCAATATGTCGACACTTAACTAGCCTGCACGCAGTCCAGACATCAATCCCATTGAACACTGGGACGAGCTCAAGAGAAGAGTCCGTGCCAGAAATCCTGTCACTTCGTCCACTGAAGAATTGAAGGCAGATCTTTTAGAGGAGTGGAACGGTATTCCTCAATATACAATCAGTAACTTGATCAGATCAATGAAGAATCGGCTGGAAGCTGTCATTAGAGCAAGATGAGGCAATACCAAATACTGAAATAATAAATACTTTAGTTATTTTTAAACAGTTTTTGCTTTATTTTCAAAAAACCTAACCACAAACCATTTTCATACTTTGCCCTTTTCCCTACGATTTTCAAAGAGCATTAATTGCAAATTGCAAAGTACTCACCAAATATTGGTTGAAATGGTACCAACATAAAGCTGAGGCCTCAAGGTTTTGTTTTGAATGACATACGATTTTTATGGATAACTATACTGTACTTTTAAAAAAACACATACAAATAAAGGCGATTATGGGTTGAGTCAACGCCATCTAGATATACAAGCCAGATTATCAGCTGATAAAACTGTCGCTAAGAACCGCAAGTAACACGTATACAACAATAGCAATAGAAACAACCACAGGCGCTAAGAACCCAAATTTTCGAAATCGAGTTTCGACAGTCCGGCCTGTCTATCAAGATGACAGTGGTTGAGTCGATACTTTTGTCCGTAAGTGTAGTACAACAGCAAGATTCTTTTTACTGTGACCTTTGGCCAGAGGGGAGAGCACAGATACCAGTCCCCCACCCTATTGGCTACGCCAATGTAACGAATCCTATATAAAAAAATGACACTTAACTAGGTATGTTTCACGCGTGCCACAACACAACACGGGATAGAGTTTAGAGAAATCAAATGTAGATGGCTAATGAAGAGGGGAAAATTACGGGGACTTTGTTTTTCTATGTTGGCGTACGCGTAAAAAATAACAATTCAAACCTAATGTGAGAATAAATAATCGTCGTTATCGCAATACATAGGAGAACACTTTTCCGCTCTAAAAGAGACGTGTCTCCTTAAATCCGACATCTAATTTAGCAGCATTTCCCCGTACCTGTTTTTCTGTTTAAGATGAAAGTCGGTGTGTTCCCAAAAATGCAACAAAAGCTTTTCGGCCCATGGTATCGTCCTGAGAAAATTTACCTAGAAACATCACTATTTCACGTGACGGTTGGTACCTATCTGATGCGAAGTGCTGAATCCAGGTTTCTGTAAAGCCGGCGCCACACCGACCGGAGTGTGGCACACACCGCACAAAAGACCCGTTCCAAGAATGATACCTTGGAGACGCCCAACCACACTGCTGCACGATTTTTCGTATCAATCTTTTGTGCGGTGTTTGCCACACTCCGGTCGGTATGGGGCCGGCTTAAGGATCACCAATCGGGATGAAAAAATAACTTCATCATGGCCTCATGCTGGAAGTGGTCACACTATTTCATTTCATTGGCTGCCATCGCGCAGACAGCTTCGTCTTTTATGATATGCCCTTTACCTCTCCCATTCGCCTCGATTCCATTCATCCCACTATTCATATTAGTGTAGTTATTATACGTGATTCTAGATTTCATAATGTGGTGGAGATATTTTTTTTGGTTTCTTATCTTTTGGAGTGCTGAGCTCGAATCCGGAACTTCCCCATAAAATTTCACTGGGGAACAGGACCCAAAACCGCAAAAAAAAACAAAATTTTCGGAGTTTTTCCGCTTTTTTTGGCGTTTTTTACATTTCTGCGAAAACCTGTCCATAAACATGTTAGAGAAAACATGATTCCCAGCAGGGCCGGCTTTAGGTGTAACGGCGCCCGGGGCGAACTTGAAAGAAGCGCCCCTTATAGTTTCTATACACGAAAAAATTGCAATAGAACTTGAACTTTAACGTTTTTGGGAAATATTTTTCTCCATTGCCCCGCCGCCATTGAAACTATCCACTTTTAACTCTTTTTAATTTCACGTTAATTTTTCCCTGTTTCCCAATCAATTGATTGCTTAAAGCGAACAGAAAACTATGCCTCTATCCATTCACATTTTTCATAATTCGTCCTAGAAAATTATTATTTCGTTAATATTAATAAAAAAGCGAGTTTTGTGTAAGCAAGAGTAGATCTAATTGCAGGATCTATTGTAGTGTTCATTTTTCAATTTTTAAAACAAACCACAAAATACTTTGCCAGTTTTATAATCGTTCAAAAATAAAAACAGGCAATCTCATGTTGGAGAAACATAAGGAACCATACATATTAGCTCACAAACATTCATTATGTGGAATGGGAAGACGATAGCGAATCCCACTTAAGTAGGTTGCACTTTTCCATTCATCTTTTTCGATGTTAAAATTTTTCAAATTAGTAATCATTTTCAAAAGTACACTGCTATCTTCAATTGCGGAATTGACGAAGAAGACGAAAATTAAGGAAAGATGGACAGTTCCAATGACTGCCTTCCTGATTCACATACTCTGGTCCCTGCGAAAACGCACTTACCAATGGTTCTAAATACGGTTGAATTTGATGGTACCGAATTCAGTCAGTATCGATTTTACGTATGGACTATTTCCATATTTTTCAAAGCAGAAATTCATTTCATTTTGTAATTTTGACCGTGGTTAGAAATGGTTTGTTCGGGAAACCTGGCTATTTTGCATTACTACAGGTTAAAAAATGTAGGTACATTTTTAAATCACCAACATTTAAACGTTCATTAAGTTAATAATTTTACAAATACGTTTATAAACTTTTCTATTTTTTAAGTAGTTTTAGTAAATTTAATTGAGCGAGAAAGAAAGACAACAATGTTTGCTCTAAAATGCAATACCTTCGGAGACCACAAAATTAAAACAAAATTATCCCTCAAACTACACACTTACATTTTTGTGGCATCATACATATTACCAAAATCCAAAAACTTTTCTACATGTACATAAATATCAATAAACGTAAGAGGCGCCACAGACCCTCCAATCGATCGGGCAGATTTTTTGATTACGAGATAAATCGAAAGGTGTATGGGATTCAATTTTTTGATTTGACGTGTGGAACGTATTGCCAGTTCAATTTTCCCTTCAAGCTGTCATGACACTCATGTGTTCTCAGTTGCTGATTTCTTGACATAAACCTGTGGTCGTTCTTCATGCTGTGGTTGTGGCGGTCATTCTCCATCAAAAGTAGCAATGGATGTCCATCTTCCATCGCCAAAAATGATATAATTTTCGCTATTTTGTGTTGTGTCTTGTGGACCGTGAGACTGTCAATTTCAGATTGCCTAATGTATGTATGTGCGGCGCAGATCGATTGTGGGCAGTCGATTGCCCAATCGATCGGCCGAAAAATCGTCAGGTTTTTGGCGCCCTTAAGTTTAATAAAGACAAAAGCATAAACATAATCCAGAAATTGCATTTCCACATAAAAAATATTGAAGAAAATGGTTCGAAAACGAATGTGCTTATTAGAATTGTGTACTGCTTTTTCTTAATGAAAGGTTATTTTTGGAACGCAATCAATTCCTGAAGTGGGAATCTGATATTATGAGTTCCCATCTAAATTAATACCTGATTTCTATAAAGATACAGGTGACAATTTGCGCCGTGCGGCCTTGAGTGAACGTTGTGAAATTGCACATAGAATTCTAGTCGCAGGTCTGCGTTTGTATATAAAACGAGACCGAGGCTAATTTCGGGCGCGGTCGAAATTTGGATACCCTTCGCTCCCCTCGGGCTAAAAGTTTTTCCGGGCGTACCTAGGACTTGTATTTAACCCCCCCCCCCCCCATTATATTCCTTGTCTTAACAAAAGTTCCGTTGCATCGGCAAAGCAATATTTGTGTGGGGTTTGGTTGGAATAAGTGGACAAATAAAAATATTTACTCAGAAAATTTTATTGATGCGGGAGCACGGCCCCATAGTAGGATTCCATTTGTTTTGACCTTTTTAGTTGTTTTGATAAAGGCACATTAATTCAAGGTTTTGTGAAATTGGTGTAAAAATGTTTCATAGAAGAACCAAAATGGGGGGTTGGGTTTGTATGGCAGCCCCATGACCCCATGGTCTGATTTGATCCATTCTGATATATGTTTCGTGTTGTCAATAGAAACACATTTGTGTGAAATTTGGTTGAAGTTGGAACACAAATTAAAAAGTTTTTCTTAGAAGAACCTAATTTGGGGAGTTGGGTTTGTATGGCAGCCCCATGACCCCATTGTTCAATTTCACCGATTCAAACATACAAACTGCCTGAAGCAAAAAGAAGCATTCGTGCAAAATTTCATCTTCATAGCTTTTAAATTGGCCGAGTTAAACGCGTCGCAACAGTCAGACAGACGGACATCGCCCAATCGACTCCCCAATTCATGCTGATCATATATGTATACTTTTTATATGGTCGGAGATGCTTCCTTCAATGCGTTAAAAACTTCATGACAAAGTTAATATACCCTTTCACTCTATGAGCGATGGGTATAAATATCCTGTTAACTTGTGATTAGAATGCGCGTTAAATTAATGTTGTTATATACATTCATACTTGGATGGTCGTGTACTATAGCCTGCATTAGTATTCTTACATCATACTAATTCAGCAGTTAAAAAAAAATTGTCTTAAGCAACAAACAAATTTGTAAAAATAAATTAAATTTATAGTACGGGTTTCGGCGCCCCTAAACCTGGCGCCCGGGGCGACCGCCCCGCTCGCCCCACCCTAAAGCCGGCCCTGATTCCCAGTCCAACGCGACATTAATCATGTGCTCTCTAACATATACATGGAGAGTTTTTCGCAGAAATAAATAGTTTCAGAGTTAGATGCAAATATATATTTTTCTCTTGGCCATATAAAATAAAGGCTGACAAAATCGGCAATAAGCTATACTTAAAACAGTCCTGCATTTTTAAGTCTGTTGAAAATCCTCCCATAATTGCTACCCCCCCCCCCCCCCCCCCCCCCACCCCAAACATCCAAAGCCCGGAAATTTTAGAAAATTGGCCGCGTTTGCCCTTGCAATAGTTTTGTCCATGGGTCGCATATTTTTTAATGGATTTTAATGACTTTTGAACGCAAAAGATAGGACGACGCCCTGCACCTCCTCTATTCAATTTTTTTAATTGACCCCATTTGCCCTCGGTCCCGCTTTACTATTTTATTGTCCTGGTTCGCATTTTTCAACGGCTGTGAATTTTGAACGCAGACAGGTAGGGGTAATGTATGCTCGATGTTCTACATCGACCCCCTGATCTTTTTTATCCTTTTTTTTAAATCGACCTTCGAGGGTTGGTTCCACCTTTGTGATTTCTCGTCCTTTTTTTGCATCTTTGAACGGATGTATCTTGTGAACGGAGACAGCCAGGACTCTGAAGTTTTCAGAAAAACGTATGCTCTACAACATGGACCCCCTGGTAACTGACAGTGTGCAAATTGCCCAAACTTTTTGCTAAATCAGACATTTGTGTAACAGCCTAATAGTATTGGGTATTTGATAGTCGCATTACATCATATCGGCAATAGTTCCATAATTCATGCATTTCTCATAATACTGTCTGGCAGCTAAAATATCGCTTAATTCTTCATGTCACATATAGAAATAATCCTGGGAAAATCCCATAGACGTTCGGGGTCAATTGCTTTCTTCAATTAACATTTTCTTGCAATGGTGTGGTGATTTCAAAAGATCTTTATGGTTGCAATTAGTCAGCCTGCGATTACGGTCTAAAAACAACTTACTAGATCACAGAAATGTATCTATATGTCTGACAACTTGGACATCTGTATCATCCCGTATAGTCTCATCGGCATCTTATGAAGAAAACCCTTTTAACTGTGGCGATCACATCATATACTCATAGTCGTTCTAATAGGCTTGTGGCAAAGCGGATTTGTATCCGGAGAACACTCAAAACCAGCAACGGGTTGGTTCAATTTCATGAAACGGCAAAGGAACCGAAATCTTAAGTGGTTTCCAATGAGATAAAACCAAACAAATTGAAAGGCATGGAAAAAGTACTTTTGATTGAGGAAGATGCTCTTGTGTAATGTATTTTTAATTTCTCAAGAGTACTTTCTCGATCGTGTAACGTTTCATGTATTATTTTTGTAATTTTTAGACAATTAGGATATTTGGATAAAGATTTCCCGTTTATGCTTGTATTTTATGTGTTTTATCTTATTTTTGTTGCAGGCACTAGTCAATGGAATGGAAACGGTCGATACGAGAAAGTGCAAGGGACGAACAGGCTGGCCACAGCATGTCTGGGCCTCGGAACTGAAACAAGAATAAGGATGATATGTGTATGTGGAATTAAGGATTTAAGTTATCAATCTTAGTGAAGTTTGACTTGAGCTGTATTATTTCAAATAGGCAAATTAAAGTATTATAAATTAAGCTGAAATCATTGGGTTTTAATTGTCAGAAGTTTGAATACAAAGATTGAAGGTAACAACTTTTTTTCAGCGTAATATTATCAGTTTTCGAAAACAACCTGGATTGAAGAAACCAATTGAAAACAAAGAGTTAAATCTAGATCACTGTTTCCCAACTGGTGGTCCGCGGACCAGACGTGATCCGTGAGAGCCTTAAAGGTGGTCCACGGAAGAAACTAGTGACTATTCTTGTAAAAACTGAATATTCCTCTGTGACTAAATCAAATTTTCACTAAGCAATATCTCTGACGGTTGAAAAAATCGATCTCAAACCGAATGTTTAAATTACTGAGCCTCGTCCCCACTGAGCGAGCAACTTTTCGCTTGCATTTACCACTAAAGCAAATGTTTGGTTTGTAATCATTTTTCAATTCGCGCATCCGAGCAGTTGTTTCATCTTCTTTGCATTGGCGTCATGCTCCTTAGCTACCTGGGTTCTTTTAAAATGCGAATTTTCGAATTTAGTAGGTTTTTCGTAAATATTCGACGAGGAGCTAGGGTTCAAACAACAACAAAATTTAGTCACAGCATAAAATAAAGATATGTATTTAATTTAATTGATTACTATATTGGACTTTGTTAAATTAGGGAAAATTAGAAATATAAGTTTTGTGAAGGGAGAGTATGAAGAATGAAGAATGGTTACGCCGCGGGCGTTAAAGACGTCTCCTAATAAGAAAATGATCGCCAAATATTTGTAGTAGCGAATGATTGGGACGAGAAAGAAGAGGTAGAGAGCATGCTCTTCTTACTGTGATTTGTTTTTCTGTTAATAACTTCAAAACAGTGGCGGCTCGTGGCTCCAAAAGTAGGTGAAGTGACCATTAAAAACAAGGATCGATTATAATGTAAATGATATTTTTAAACCTTTTGTTTTACAAAGGCAAAATACTATCTTTGTCATTTGTACATCCAAAACAATTTATCAATTTCCAAATTATCCACAATTGAAATTCTGCATCAACTAAAAACACAAGAGAAATCGCAAAGAATCAGCTCATATGATACGGAAGTGAAGATGAGGTACATACTAGAGATGCCGCGGATAGTTATTTGGCCGAATACCGGATACCGAATATCCTGCCGCATTCTCCGATGGAGCGCCGAATATCCGGCTACCGGATATCCGGCGAAACATTGCTTCTGAATTTCTAGCGCCTATTCAGACGACAAAGCACTAAACACTGCCATTGCAGAAGGATGGAATATTCCTCAAAGCAAAATTCATTTGCTTGTTCACGACAGTGGAGCGAATATGATAAAAGGCGTAGGAAAGTTTTATCCATTCCTTACAACGAGCTGTCCATGAGTCGTTGAAGTCGCAACAGGAGGTATTGGAGATGATAGCAGCTGCGAGACGGATTGCCACCCATTTTAATCACTCGGGTGTAGCACAAGAAAAACTTAAAACGATTCGTCAGGAACTTAATTTACCAGATCAAGATGTTAGCACTCGCTGGAACTTCACCTTTTATTTAATGGAGCTGTTATTAGAGCAGAAACGAGATGTATCCTTGTATATAACAGATAATGCATCTGTTAATAATTTGACACCGTCTCAGTGGGATCTCATGGAAGAATCCATAAAACTGCTCAAGCCCTTCGAAGAAATAACCAGCATAACAAGATCTGGTCTTTCGTGCATTTCTGAGGTAATTCCGCATGTTGTAACTTTGACCAAATATCTGGGACAGGAGAAGACGGTCATTAGAACACCTGGTTTACTGCGAATGAGATCTTCATTAAAAGCTGAGATAGAAAAGCGTTTTCAGCTAGATGAAAATGATAAATACATACTCGATTGCAACTTTTCTCGATCCGAGGTTTAACACTAGGTTCTTAGGAACGGTTCAAAATGGTGAGATCGCAACAAAAAATCCTCTTAGAAGCTTTAAAAATGAGCTGTGATGAACTCGATGCTGAGGTTGCCTCTTCCTCACCACCTAATAAACGGACAAAAAATGTAAATGATGAGTCCACTGATGATATACACGACAGTTACTGGACCTGCTTTGATGAAATCGGTGTAGAACGCATGCCGAGTAAGGATATGCAAAAAAGCGATGCTGCGATTGAGGTTGAAAATTATATAAAAACTGCTTGCATAGATCGGAGGGGTGACCCTTTTAAGTGGTGGTCAGCGAACGCAACACTGTATACGATTCTCATAATAGTGCAGTCAAAATATCCCAATTCAGGCCTCCAAATAGAAAAAAAATAGAGTAAGGCTAATTTTTATTGTTTTTGAATCAGTGGGCTCCCAGGAATCTACAACTGGTTTTGCTAAAAAAAAATTGATCGGAAATGTCCCAAAAAGGACAAAAAAGGATACTCCTTAATCCTTGACCGGAGGTCGGCATGCGGGGTATCATATCAAAGGGGACGTCGAGTACATTACATATCCGGTGTTTGTTTCCTGTTTCAAGGACCCTCAAAGAAATAAATCGAGCTTAAATGGAAAATTTTCGAGTTTCCCGTGTATCTTTCCAAAGCCATAACTACGAGAATAATTCAAGTTGTCCCTACTTTTATCACTTTTCAGAATCTACAATAGCTGGAGATTCTACCATTAAATTTGCTAAAGTTGATCGGAAAGCTCTGAAAAAGGACATAAAAGGACACTAATTTCACACCTTGATCGAACGTGGGCATGTGGGGTGTCATATCAAAGAGGACGTCGAGTGCTTCTTTCCTGTCTCAATGACACTAAATGGAATAATTCGGGCTTAAATGGAAAATTACGGCTTTAGAAAGATACAGATACGGGAAACACAAAAATGTTTAAGTTGAGCCCAATTTTCTCCTTTGAGGGTCCTTCGAACAAGTAACAAATGCCGGATATGGAATGTACTTAGTTTTGATAGGATGGTAATAATTTTAGGTGGGGAGCAAAATGGAGCATAGACTATAGGTACCCCACCAAATTTGATCTGCCTGGCTCAATTTAAAAAGAAGCTACAGGCATGCCTTTTTGAAAAATTTTAGGAGGAGTGAGGGGGCGTCAATAGTCGGAGCACTCCAATTTTTGATACAAATCAAACAAAAATTGTTATCATTATATGGACAAGATCTTATAACGCTAGGTCTATTCTATCAAGAGTTACAGTGCGAAATGTAAAACTCCAAAAATTTAAATTCACTATAATACATTTAGGTCTGGGGTATAATTTTCTGAGAAAATGTCTAAAGTGTTATACATCATTACAAAGGTAATTTTATGTAGTTTGTTTCTTCCTCAGGACATTTCAAGCTCAGACTCATAGTTTTCCAGATATTTGCAAAAAACTGAATTTTCACCCCTTTGCCACCCCCTCCCCCCTTAAACCATGGCGCAAATTGGTGTAACTTTTTAATGCGTATATTAGGCAGTGTATTCAACAATTTGGCATTAGAAATTCCTTTTATTTTTGGATGTTTGGGTTTTGAGCTATCTGTACTAGACTAATAGTATACCACTGGGAAAAGTGCATCGACCAGAACGGGCTAAAAAATAACAACAACAATCTGACCACAACTGAATGAGTAAGAAAACCATTCTGGAAACGATTTAATCCATGCTCGGAACGGTGGTCTGTAGCAATTCCATTCGAGGCTAATTGGTCCGCACACATCTGCGGGCTGGGAACAACTGATCTAATCTAGACCATTTGATGTACAATTATTAATCCCGTTTTTTGGCAAGCTATTTTTTTTTGGTTGGCAACAATTTCATTATGTAGCTATGAATTTGAATGAGTGTTGTTTGCATACCCCTGTGCTAATTACGAGAATTAAAAGAGCGATTTTCATTTTCCTTCACCTGTCCGTATGTATGTATGTACACATATGGCCAAAAAAATAAGTACACCTATACGAATTTTTCTTATCACCCTGTAGCCAAGTAGTTACTTGAGTAAATAAAATCATATGGAAAGATTTAAATACTTAATTGGTGAGGGATCAAATAATATATACATTAGCAGATTATAATATATAACAGCTTTCATTTACCTTGAAATAGTACGAAGTAACTAAAATAGGCTGGACAAAATAATAAGTACATGTCCGTTAATTTGATCAAAGCTGCTTTTAATTAAAATATTAGTCTCTAATTCGAAAAGAATTTCATTTATTTTATTATTTGAAAGTAAATGGTCCATTATTTTGCAAAAAAAAAAGGTTTTTGTTGGCCCTTTGGATACAATTCTTATGGCATGTTCCCATGCATTCAGTTACTTCCAGGAAATTCCGTAATTGATCCGTTTTGTGAAAACTTTGCTTCTAGTTCATTGATTCAACTCTCCCTAAATATTCCGGATTAAATTTAACTCTAGTAACAACGTGAAAAGCCTCTAGATTTTGTTTAAGCGGATCCTTGATCAGTTTATGAGGTATTGTTAGGGTTAATATCCTGCTGAAATCCCCATTTAAAGTGTATGGGTTCATCAGCAAAATATTCTAGGACTCTCAACTAACATTTCTTATATGGAAATTGCCTCATTGTAACGGTTATTAGGTATATTTGAACGAAACCAAACTATGAAAATTAAACCATAGACCATGTTTTTTGGCCTCCATGGGAAATAGCCAGTTTATGTAGCGTACATATTATTTTTTTCCTGAATGAAGAATATTACGATAAGAGTAGTTTCCAATCAAATCAATCATTACGATCTCAAAAATAAAACAGAATATTCTGTGAGTTTTCATTGTTGGGTCTGAAACAAGAAGAACTATCCCTCCAAAATTTTCTGGTACTGTCAACACTTTTAGACATAGCCATGGAAAGTTCTAAACTTTTTGCCAAAACTACTTTACTTCTTGTATTCTCCGATTAACTTTTCAACGGGATTCTATATTTTCAATATTTGCCGCGAAAACCATCAGTCATGCCAAGAGAACTTTTCTTGCCATAGTGATAATGAGATCGACAGTTATTCTTAAGGCCCTTACATGGACTTAACCGCATTTGAGACTGCTTTTATTTAGTTTTTAATGAATTAAACGGTAAATACAATGTTTAGCTGGTTTATTTCGTTATTGAGAGAAGAATTTTTCCGCAATTTCAAAGTTTCGACCTTAAACGTCTTTTTTCGTACCTAGTATGCGTTTTTCGCCCCTTTAGTATTTTTCTTTTTTTTTAATTTAACGCTTGTTGCATACACCAATGAAAAAAAACAAATCCTTACGGAAAATAGCAAGTTGTTGTCAAAAAATTAAAAAAACCGATGGTGTACTTATTATTATGACCAAGCTGAAAACCCACGTCAAAGCTAATATCGGGAGGGACTAAGATAATAGGGGGATGCTACCTAGTTTTTCGGTTCCTTTGGCATTGTTGTATCCTAATTGTTGTAATGGCTATCTATATAGAGTATTTCAATTTAAAAAGGGTATGAAAATTTGGCATAAAAAGGTACATGAGGGGTGTACTTATATTTTTGTCCATATGTGTATATCCTAACACCAGGGGGTTCCTTATACGAAATACACAAGTGTCAAGCTACAAATCTTTCCGAATTGAATGTCGAAGATGTTTCCAAACATATGTACAGATACAGAATAGTTATATACTGAACTATGCGAAAGATTATACTACACTACAGGCTGGAGATAGTACCTAGTGATGAAACGTTTAATAGGGAAGATCCTCAATGTTCAAATATTTTGGAAAAACAATTAGCGAGCTCATGTTTTTATTCGGAATCTAATTTGTAAGCTCATTAATTTGTGAATGAAAAATTATATTCAGAATATTGAATGTGTTCAGAGCTGGCCGAATTGTTTATACAACATTCTTACTACGACTTTATATACCTGTACATACTGAATTCCCTACAGACGGGAGATATTCATTTGGATGTTTGGTTAATTTTATTTGGTAATATGTGTTTTGACTGTTAGATATCTTTTATTACGAAATACGCACTTTTTTTAATAAACCATCACCGTTTTTTGAAATGCTCAACTGCAAAAGAAACACAATACAGTAAGACACCGATAATCACACAGAGGAAAATCGACCACATAAAATAGAATAAAAACAATATCTATGGTTTTCATCCAAGAAGACTATCTTATTAAAATCATAGAGAAAATCTTATTAAATTCTTGTCAGACAAATTATAAGAAATCCTTATAAAAATATTGGAAATCTTATTATTATAATAAGGGAATTCTTATTGAAACAATTGGTAAAACTGGTAGAAAATAGCTTAATAAGGCGAGATATTTAAAACAATCGAAATACTGTTTCACTTAAGAAGATTTCATATCAAATATTCTGCAATTGAGTATACCATTTTCCAGTCATAATTACAACTTTGGACCATCAAATTTGTCATTCATATAATAATTATAAATTTGATGTTCCGAAGTTATAAATTTAACTGACGAAAATGGTATGTATTTTGGTATATATGTTTTATTGATAATCATTTTTGTAAAAAAAAATTTTTGCATGCTTGTTGTTTCATTTTAATCAACAATAATCATTTGCAATGATATCGAAATTTGTTTTAAATTTTTTTTTCTAAAAAAAAGCAATGAATAAATACCCCGCAGATAACTTGGAATCCGCTTGAAATGTGACGTTCAACGACGATAATCTTAATCCCGGAATCATAACTTTTTCCACAGCCGTAGCTAAATTGATGACAGACGCTCAACAAAATTATCGTCGGTTTTCCTTCCATTGGCAAAAGTATTCTAAAATTTGAAAAACATTGAAATCCTTAACAATTTTCAAAAAGGTAATAAAATGCTGCGAACTTACGTTTTGAAATGCGATTAGGATCACTGTGGCGGAAACAAGATGAGCTCTATCGAAAACATTCTGGATCTTCTCGGAAGTGAAGGTGTCCTTGATCCATAAATATTGTTTGTGAACTGAGATCAATAAATTGTTACGAGCAGAAATATCACGAAAAAGTAAGCTAGATGGTTAGCTTCTTCGATTGCTGGAAGGAGAAACACAAATGGATCTTCTTCTTTCGATACATATGCACTTTATAGGGAACTGAAACACTCGCGAAACAACTCACAAATACAACGTGTCATTAGGTGTGTTTTTTTGGTTATCCCGTGCAGGTTTGGGTAACGAAACTCCATATAAAAAAAATGACAGCTGACGCACCTGTCATTTTTTTTATATGAAGTTTCGTTACCCAAACCTACACGGGATGTAATAAAAAACGAACCTATTATTACTGTTCAAGAGATGACATTAAAAAGGTATTCTTTTTGATATAAAAAGTTGTTCTTATTGATTTTAACCCTTAAATGCATGGGGTCTGAGGACATTACCGTGACTGACTGACCTCCCCTTATATAAAATTGGTCACTGAACACGGAATCAGCCGTTATTTTCCCAGGAAATAGCCCGTTTTCCCATAAAAGCGAAAATAGTAGAATTTGTATTGTGTACCAAATATGGTACGCCATGCATTCAGGCCATATGTTGTAAATGAAAGACATTTTTAAAATTTCATGTAATCTGTCTCTTACTTTAATAGGAACAGTGCAAAAAAGAAAGGATAATGATTATTGATAGTTTTGATCGAAATTATAGTCGAAACGAGATATAATGAACTCCTCTTCATTAAAGGAAATGTGGTAATTTCTATATAGAAAATCACGAATATTTCAGTTTTTTAAAAGGGAGCTCGGGTAGGTGCGTGATTAGTGTCCTATTCCTTATTAAAATTTGTATCGATGCCTATTTGGGACATATCCTGGATGTTGATGGAAAGTGGAGTAGGTCTTACTACGCCTACATCCCCTACAAACCTAAATTTAGCCATGTCTTTTGATAGAATGTGGCGAAAAACTTCAAATGTGTGTCATGTGATAGCTGTCGGATATCCTTATAAAATATTAAAAGTGCGTCAGATCCGACTCATATACCTCTTCCTTCCCTACAAAAAACATGGAATTAATTATTTGGGCTTTGCGTGCCGTCTAGCTCTGTACATGGGTGTAGGGTATGCATTCATCATGCTATTAGTGCGATTAGAACTCGGTCTCGGTATAAAATGAATCTTTTATATAATAGTTCGTTATGAACATGTACCACTATTAAACGTATATCTCGAGACTTCTTGTAACTTATCATAGCTCATGGGATTCCTTTCATGAAAAGTATACGGATTGGATCGACTTTGCTAGGATATAAATATGGAAATGAAGTTGCAGTTCATTTCCATTTATAACCCATTATGCAGCTCCCAGGACATGTCCACAAGAATTACATCCATGTAATTGGTGCCCTAAGGACAAAAAAAAAGATGTAAACAATTTTTTCAGTATACTTGCCAGCTGAAAAGACTGGGTTTATAAGAAGCAGCTACAGAAACGCTAATCCCTGTGCTATAGAAAACAAAATGATAAAAACGATACTTCTAAATCAACCATGACAGCTCCGTTTCGTTCGATCCTGATCAGGACTTATTAACCTAGCTTTCATAAAAAATGGCAATAAATGTCCTGGAAAAATGGAGCGGTGACATAATTTGTATGAAAATTTAGGTTATTTGGACCTGTTCTGGGCCCAATAAAACGCACCATCATGTTGAAGAAGCTAATAATTAAAATTTTATGAACATATCCTACCCTATCCAAGACTAAAGGAGAATAATTTCATCAACTAAGAACGATCGGAATGTATGTATAGATATGTATTTCTGAATATGCCCCAATGCATATGGTGTACCATATATGGTACCAATGGTACGTTGCAAAATTGGTGCAAACAACACCTTCGGTGACTTTTTTTGGTCAGAATCTCAAAAGAATCTCAAGGACACATTCCAATTTACTCACCATTATGGTACGCTAAGCATTTAAGGGTTAAATAGAAGCAATTTTTATGAGAAAATATATAAGATGGTCTCATCGAAATTGCTAAATAATATGGAAGGCATATCGAATGATAGGATTAATATGAAAGAACATATGGAAATAATACGAAAATCTGTCAAAAATAATAATAAGATTTTTCTTTTGGATTCAATAAGATTTCTCTATGGAAAAAGCATTTAATCAGAATTCAAAGTAAAATCTCTCAATAAGGCATTCTTATTCATTTTACTTAGAACTTTTTTTCTCTGTGCAGGGCATCGATAATACGGATTCGTATTTGAGCCAAATTTTGTCATAATTTTCATAAAATTTAGAAATTTTCTAAAGTTTGTTCAAGGAAGTATCGAAGTATTTCGATTATTAAATAACATAAAATTGGTTAATTTTAAAATGAGATTAGTATGAATACTGTCCATACGGGTGACAAGTAGTGTTATTCGAAAAATTCGGAACATTCGCTTATCCGGATTAGGTCCCAATCAATACTGATTATCTCATGACTGATCTAAATTCAACAAAAAATCTACTTCTAGTCTCCTCTCCTCATATACAATAGGTAGTATGTCTAAAAACTCCTTTAAAATATTTATACATCAGTAGCTTAATAGACTCGAAACAATAAATACAAAATATCTCAAATAATATTAATGGCTGTGTATACAAATACCAGGATGTTGAACTAATTGTGGCATTATTAAACAAATACAAACGAGACAAGGCGAGCAATTAATTAAAATCAATTATCGGTGCCAAGACATTCATCGTGTATCTTTTTATACTCTACTTTCCAAATTAACTCGATATTGGACTTTCCTTTTTTGCATCTAAAAAAAAAAGAACTTGAACCTGTTCTTCCGTTATAAACATTTTTTTTTTATCTCGAGGACTATTGAGTGTATACTCCTAGATAAGATACATTGCATTTAAACATTATAATAATGTATGCACGTGAGCCATGTGGTTAGTGTTTTTGGCGCAATGAATTGAGACTCACTTTTACCTTCTTCCTTTAATCCTAAAAATAGATTTGGAAACATTTACGTATGTACGTTGATTTTTGAATTGTTTTGATATGGACGTTTCTTTTTTGTTTAATTTGATAAAGAGAGGATTTCGATATAATGGAAGTTGCAGTAAAGCTTGTTTTTATCAGTGTACATGTTTTATACATTTATATCCACACACACAGCCCAATCCGAAACTGAGCTAGGACGCTAAAATTTTCAGTAAAATTTGCGCCTCAACGTGCTCTACATCCGCAAAATTAATTTTAGCCCAATCCAAAATTTAAAAAAAAAAATGACCCTGTTTGCCCTTGCACCCCTCCATGGTATGTATTTAGTTTTTGTCTTGGATTTAGCGGCCAAGCCTTTAAAATGGGTTAAGATGTCATAGATTTTCCTTGTAATTACTTGATATTTCAACTACTGAATACACAAATGAAAAAAAACATACATACTTAGAGGGGATTCACATACTATTCACAGGATTAACTTAGGGGCGATTCAGACTATCGACAGGATTTACTAAATCCTAGATTTAGTTGACAGTTGTACCATATTGTACTGCAATTTGAATAATGCAAGTACATTCTACGATGCATTTTGAATTTAATGACACACGACTTAATCTAGTAGGCGGGTGTTGACTCGATTAATTTAGTGGTTTTAGTAAATCCTGTCCATAATGTGAACCCCTCTTAGAGGGAATTCACACTATGGACAGGATTTACTAAAACCACTAAATTAATCGAGTCGAAACCCGGCTACTAGATTAAATCGGTGGTCATTAAATTCAAAATGCATCGTAGAATGTACTTGCATTATTCAAATTGCAGTACAATATGGTACAACTGTCAACTAAATCTAGGATTTAGCGAATCTTGTCGATAGTCTGAATTGCCCCTAAGGGGCGGTTCTACTAAATCCTAGATTTAGTTGACAGTTGTACCATATTGTACTGCAATTTGAATAATACAAGTACATTCTACGATGCATTTTGAATTTAGAGACATATGATTCGATCTAGTATCCAGGGTTTTGACTGGATTAATTTTAATCTACACCAGGATTTGGTCGTAGTCTGTATTGGCTATTAAATTCGAAATGCATCGTAGAATGTACTTGAGGCGGTGCGCGGAAAAACCAGCTTCTTCCATTTTTTTACGAAATTGAGTTATGAATTGCATTCGAAAGTATTTTTCCTGCTCTACACGCTAGTAAGCTCATAACATTTCTTTCATATTTGTCGAGGCTTTGAAATTTGCAGTTCGTTGCAAAAATTACTTCTTCCAGGTATTGTGTTCTTATTGTACATACCTATCAAAACTCTTTACTTCCATCAGTTTCGATCAAAATTCTTTTCTTGCCATAGCGGACTCATCAAAACTGTCTGTTTCCAGTAAAAATTGTTATTACCGAAAATGGAAAATATTGCATTATCATTCATATTATTAGGTAAGGGTTTATTGTTTTCGTCCTTGAGGGGTTCACATTATGGACAGGATTTACTAAAACCACTCAATTAATCGAGTCAACACCCGCCTACTAGATTAAATCGTGTGTCATTAAATTCAAAATACATCGTAGAATGTACTTGCATTATTCAAATTGCAGTACAATAAGATACAACTGTCAACTAAATCTAGGATTTAGTAAATCCTGTCGATAGTCTGAATCGCCCCTTAGAGGGGATTCACACTATGGACAGGATTTACTAAAACCACTAAATGAATCGAGTCGAAACCCGCCTACTAGATTAAATCGTATGTCATTAAACATTAAATTCAAAATGCATCTACTTGCACTATTCAAATTGCAGTACAATATAATACAATTGTCAACTAAATCTAGGATTTAGTAAATCTTGTCGATAGTCTGAATCGCCCTTTAGACACGTTCTTGGACAAAATTGAACTAAATACCAACTTGGTAGAAAACTATGCGGTTCCACCAGGACACATCAAAACTCGCTCGTTGCAATTTATAATTCGAAATTGACGCCAAAGTTCTTATTAAATATCACATTTCTGTTTTACAAATCAATCTTCGTGCATAATAGCTTCCCTTTAATTGCAAAACGAATATGGTACAATAATTTTTCATCTTGCTAAACTTTGTTTTTCGGTTTCTGAAAAATTACGAAAAATGGAAGGAGCGAGTTTTGTCGCGCACCGGCTCACTTGCATTATTCAAATTGCAGTACAATATGCTACAACTGTTAACTAAATCTAGGATTTAGTAAATCTTGTCGATAGTCTGTATCATATTGTACTACAATTGGAATAATGCAAGTACATTCTACGATGCATTTTGAATTTAATGGGCCTGTCTACACGCGAAACAAGAACAAGATGAAAACCGTTTTTTAGAAGAGATTCGTGAGGAGCAAAGCAAGGAAAAATTCAATTTTCATATAAAAACCGGTTTTGTTCCCGTGAAGTTTCACGCAATGACATGCGATTTAATCTAGTAGGCGGGTTTTCGACTGGATTAATTTAGTGGTGTTAGGGGCGATTCAGACTATCGACAAGATTTACTAAATCCTAGATTTTGTTGACAGTTGTACCATATTGTACTGCAATTTGGATAATGCAAGTACATTCTACGATGCATTTTGAATTTCAAATTCAAATTCAATTTTATTCAACCAATCATAACATATTTGTGATACAAAATTTATAATTAAGTGATCGAGATTATTCTCTTGCATCTATTAAATATAAAATTTAGTAGTGAAATATTATTTTCAAACAGAAAAGGAAAATGTGCAAAGAAATGTAAAGAAAATTGGTAAGAGGAAAAGTGGGTTCGAAAAAACCTCTTATTCGAATTTATAATTATATATAAAAACTTAACCTAAACTATACTAGCCTTAAGAACTAACTATGTGCTAACTAAATTATGCGACTAACGACTGATTTTTAGAAAAAAGCTTAATGGATTGCATGCAAAGATAATGAAAGAAGCATCGTGACAAACAGAGACTTGATTACAGGTGACGTACTACATAGAGAGGTCGCTGATAAGAGGGTTGGTGGAGCAAACGCAGGATAGTTTAAAGTTAAATGACATACGATTTAATCAAGTAGGCGGGTTTGGACTCGATTAATTAAGTGGTTTTAGTAAATCCTGTCCATAGTGTGAATCCCCTCTTAGCAAATCCTGTCAGTAGTGTGAATCTGACGTCTCCTGAACGTAATCTAGGTTGTTTAGATAAATAAAAATGTGTACTTCTGAATTGAAATTCACTGCTTAAAATTCCATGAAACTCGGTGATTATAAATTTCAATAAATTTGAGGATATCAAGTTCTTGGTTCTCGGACCCTTGAAATAAAAAAAAAATTAAATCTTGAAATTGCAAAAAAGTGATACCGAGGCTAATGTCGGGCGTGGCCGAAGATACCCTACACTCTTCTCGGGCTAATAGTTTCTCGGACGTACCTTTACTTGTGTTTACCCCCCTCCCCCTCCCATTCTTTTCCTTCTATTTTCACATAAGCTCAATGACGTCGACCAAACAATATTAGATATTTGAGTGAGTTTTGGTTGGAATAAGTGCACAAACAACTTAATGATAAATAGGGCGTTGGGTTTGTACGGCAGCCCCATGAACCCACTTTCCTGATCAATCAGCTTTTGCATAATGTTTTGTGGCTTGAATGAAAATTCATTTGAATGGAGTTTGATTGAAATTTGAGCACAAATAAAAGTTTTTCTTAGAAGAACCCCATGGTCCGATTTTAGCGATTCAAACATACAAAGAGCCTGCAACATAAAAAAGCATGTGTGCAAATTTTACTGCAATTCGCTTACAGATTTGAAGGAGGACAAATTTACTGAAATCCTATTTGCTATTTGATGAAAAGGTTGATCCAGTAATTAACTAAAAAATCCGCTAATTCGTTCAACAGATGTGGACAAAGGTATGTGAAAATTAAACTGTTTGCATCATTTTGCTACATTGTACGTTTTCCGCATGTTTCAATTGCACATACTGTGCTATTATTAATTGAAGATGTCATAAATTACGTAATTTGCCTATAAGTTAACTATAACTGTCGACATTTCTCTTTTCTAAATTACCCTAACTGTGTAACAAAAAAAAAAGATAAATTTAAAATTGGCGCCCAAAAGTGACATCTATTAGCTCAATTGAGAGAGTTTTCTATGATTTTGGGACAGTTTATCGAGTCTCCGCTAAATATTTTGTTCCGAATAATGCGCCCAGGATAGGAGTGTACTAAACAAAATGCCCAGAGATGGCGCATAATGTTTCCGGAATTTTACATCCATACGTTTCACCCGTTAAAATTTGAAGTGGAGTGCAAAAGCCGTTACAGAATTTTAACATAAAAACATTACGAAAATAAAAATGTTTAATTCGTGATGGAGTTATAGGAGTTAAGCAGAATATAGATTAGATAATAAAAAGAGAAGATGAGTAGCATGCATTTTATGATAATTTACGCTCAAACAAGTTTCGTTTCATAAGTAATGGTCGTATCCGTTTTAGTTTTGGCAGTCCAGCTTTTTTGACCTTAAACTGCCATCCTACCATTACGCCAAGTGTCCTGTTTTTTCATGTGAATATTTATTTCAACGAATTTCTTACAGATTTGAGAGAAAATTTACAAAAAGGATGATGTATGAAGGAAGACAATCAGAGCCCTCATTCTGCAGGGCAATATGTAGGTGACTATAGTTGACTGTCTGTGTATAGCAAGAGAATCGTCTTGGAATTGATAAGTACTATTAATCATGGCGTATATTAGGCGTACACTCGATGAACATTGTAGACAGTTCCCCTTGAGGGCCTATATGTCGTTCATTCAGCCTGTTGATTGGACCCCAATTAGGACATACGGATGGTGAAGTTTTGGATAATGGTTACTAAATACATACACTGCGTTTCACTTGAATAGCACACTCTATACATTAAATTTATTTTCTTAATATCTTTAAAAAAAATGAAGACAACAGATATTTTGTATTTTTTATTTGTCATTTGATTAATTAGCTTTAATTTGAAATAAAAAGAATTCGAATTTTTCCAACATGTAATCCTAGAAAAAAAAAATGTAAAACACCAATGAAAAAACACATAAATTCAGTTTCACTTGAATAGCACACTTTTTTTAAAACTTGTTTTAATTAACTTTTTATGCAGGGAGGATAACTTATTATTGTTCAGAACACAAGTTGAGATCAATTTGAATTAAAATCAGCAATTTTAGTAATGGGTTGAGCCTCCCCCGTTTAAAATAACCTCCTAGATCCTATTAGGCAAAGAATCGTACAAAATTTTGATGTAAGCAAGGGATATTGTAGCCCATGATTGCTGAATGGCTTCAATAAGGCCAGTCTTTGTTAAAAACTGTTTGCCAGACTCATAAACTTTTCTGACCAGCCATCCCCAAACATTTTCTATTATGTTTAGATCCGGCGAGTATAGTGGCCAGTTCAAAAGAGTAACATTTTTGGACTCGATAAACTACTTTACGGCACGGGCAGTGTGTATTGGTGCATTCTCGTGTTGGAAAGTTTACGGCAATGGTCCAAAGAGACTTTCGAATGTCGCAAAAGCCTTTTCTAAAACACCTTGATACGACTTAGCATTCATAGTGGTGTCTAAGAATTGGAGTTCACAAGTGCCGAAGTAGGATATGGCTCCCCAAACCATAACGCCGCCAACTCGACTGTGCAAACGGTCCAACTGGTGAGTCTCCTTCCTTAAATTATAAAAATAACAGTTATATCCGTCGGGCCCTTCCAAATTAAATTTCTTCTCATCAGAAAAAACAACGCGATACCACTCTTTGGTCCATGACATGTTGGTACGACAAAAAGTTAACCGAGCTTGTTCACGAGCGGGGTTAAGTGGTGTTTTTTTTTAATTTTAGACGCTTAAGGTGTTTAGCTTTTGAATTGGCACGCCATACAGTTGTTTTACTCGCGCTGAGACCAACTTTTAACCGAGTTTTGACCACAGAATCATGTGAATTCGATGCTTCACGCCAAATAGATTGCTTATCTGCATTAGAGAGTACACTGCTTACTCGACCTTTCATATTTTTTCATAATTTTCACCATTTTTAATAAAATTGTAAATCACGTTTCTGCTTTTTCCAATTTTTTTTTGATATTTTAGTCACTGAAAGGTCACAATCCCTGTAAGAACTTG
The DNA here is from genome assembly GCA_949715475.1 of Microchrysa polita. Classification (NCBI taxonomy): domain Eukaryota; kingdom Metazoa; phylum Arthropoda; class Insecta; order Diptera; family Stratiomyidae; genus Microchrysa; species Microchrysa polita. The sequence continues at coordinate 36,827,134 of OX454415.1, forward strand.
TTCTTCGCTTGTTAAGGCTTTACCACGACCCAAAATTTTTTAAAATCAACGAATTGTATTTAAAATACTCAAAACGACTATAAATTGTGACATTGTGACCACGTGCACCCCGTATGTGAAGCTTAAACCCAACTGTGCTATTCTAGTGAAACAAAAAATCTGCTTTTTTGATTAATGTTGTTACACAACGGTTTTTGTTTTGCCGGGAACGTTGCTATTCTTCGAAGTCGTGTTGTGAACCCAAATGAAAAAGCCCAAAATTGTAGTTTAACCAATATATTTCGGGCAACAGCCCATCTTCAGGGTTTAGTTTTCTATAAAAACAATACAACATTTTGGGCATATAAAACAAAATTACATAATAATAAATTAAATTACCAATTAATATTCAAAAAGTGGACAAATTACAGAAGTTGTGACAATGATGGAGGACAAAGAACTAATTACAATGTCAAATTTGCATATTTTATGTTTTAATTGATTATAAAAAATATCACAGGGTGTTGTTGTGTCAAGCAAATCAAAATATCACAGGTGTAATGATGGACTTTAACGTACATGTAACAAGAAATAAAAAACGAACTAGAACTAGTCAACATTAATCTTAAAAGTTATAATAAGAATTAGTAAAGTCCTTCTTATCCGTTTTAAAGTTGCATGCGTGATCTTCATATCTGATGATTTGATTTGTCTCATGAATTTGGAGTTTCGTTTTATTGGGATGTGATTTTAAAATTTTGGCATTGTCAAAGTCGAAGGAGTGTTTACTTATAATGGCGTGTTTCGCTAGTGCTGATAGATTATTATTCAAAGATTTCTTGGAGTCATACTTATGTTGGGATATACGCGTACCTAATTTTTGAATTGTTTCTCCAATGTAAGTTTTATCGCAATCCGAGCAATCAATTTTATATACAACTCCTGATTTTTCGCCTTTTGGTAACGGAGTCTTTAATTTTCCAAACATATTTGAATTTTTGTGATGAGGTCTCATAGAAATTTTCAACTCCGGGATAAAATATTCACAAGATCTAGAAATTGCTTCACTCAATTTGGGTACGTAAACCAGAGATGAGAATTGCTTAGGAGTGTTCTTATTTTGTAAGGCTTGAGAGCAATTATCAGTTGACAGGTACTCGTAGCTTCTCATGACTGATATGTAACGGTTAATTTCGAGAGTACAATTTTTCTTTCGGGGAGCCCACACAAAGAAGACAGAAAAAACTACTAGCAAAGTCATAAGAATATTGGTATATATGAAAATTACAATGAAAAAACGGAATGTGCTATTCAAGTGAAACGCAGTGTACATATATCTGTTAGGATGTATATTTACAGATCGTGTCGAATCTAGGAATGCATCGTAATACATAAAATAAAATTCGTTATATGATCGGATTTGTAAGAAATGCATTATGTTTATGCATATAACATTGCTGGCATATAAGGCTTGTAGAGAATTTTGATACTTTAAAATTAACATTATTTATAAATTGTATTTTTTTATTAAATGGTTGTTAATTTTTCTTTTTGTCTAAAAGTGTGTGTGTTGGTAGTTTGTGTTTGTATGTGAAATTGTATGTGTATGAATACAACTCAACTCAAGATATGAAATATTATTTAAAATATTTTTTTTTTATATTTTTGACACATTGCAATGGAAAAAGCTATTGAGTTTGCATTAAAAATCCCACAAATATTGCTAATTCTGATAAATTTGAAAGTTACGCGAAAATTACTCAGTAAAATTTCTGCGGTATTTGCATGGTTGTCTTGAGTTTACAATAGCGTTGTCCTGCCAAATGATGATATTTGGTGCATTTGTCCTGGTTTTTCTACAAAAAAATACTGTAAACATCGCTAAAACAAAGCCACCTGGCAATAATTGGTCCCTGGCAAATTTGGTATAAAATAGCGGATCGAAGTGTGTCGTAAATTGTTAATAAAATTAGTTTTTTGAAAATAAGAGTAGTTGTTTTTTAATTTTTACAACAGCTTATAATTTTCAGAAGTGGAATCTGCCCGTAGTCCTGTGCGTGTAATTTTTAATCCGTTTATTTAGAAAAAAAGTTAATTTCATCGTTGTCCCTGAAGCGCGGAATTGAAATTAAATATGATGTGCTATGTGTATTAGGAATTGTGTCTGAATATTCATGCGTGAGAATTATTTGCAACGTTTGCAAAGGAAAAGGTTTTCGTGCCCACGGGAAAACTGAATTGGAAAAACGGTTTCGGAATGAAATTATGAGAACGAAAAGTGTAATTTAAGGTTTCGTCATCATACAGTTCTGTCTATGTTGACGGATCTGAAGGCTAGTAATCAGTTTCTCGCGCGAATATTTGCATTTAAAACTCGCACGAAAGGGGAAAATTGGAGACATCATAGTTGGCCGTGAAAACGATTACCTGTCGGTAGTTTACATAGTGGTCAATATTGTCAAAGATCTTCAATTCCTCAAAATCGTATTTAGATTTAGATATTAAATTAGAGGTTTTTGAATTGTGCGCGCCCGAATCGGAGGATAAACTTACACCAACGGAAATAAAAGACACCACAAAACGCTAAAAACCAGACCAAGATGGATCGGCAACAACAATCGACGCACCGGAAAGGTTCAGACGAAAATGGAAACAGAGCCGAAGTCGTTTGACGACGAGGTAGCAATAATACCAGTTATTAAAGGACACTTTCATAATTTATTTACAATTCCAGGCGATCTGCATTGTGATGTGAATATGTTCAACTGTATGGACCGAAAAGATTATAAATCGTGTTATTAATTTTTTTTTAATTTTTATATTAATTTTGATTGATATTGATATAATATGCAATAAAATATTAACCATAGCCATTCGCTATAAAAAGTCGTCTATCTTTAAAAAACGCATATAAGTTGTACTTCTGATTCTTCCTATTCATCGCTCGCACGAAAATAAATGCAAGGACATTATATTCGCACGAGAATATGTGGAGACTTTGTGTATACATTGTGTACTCACTGGTTTGAGCATAGGGTACTCGTCCGAAAAACTGAATACCTAGATGCGAGCCATTCTCGCCTCGCGCAAGTTTTTTGACAGGTTTTATATAGAAACTCGCGCGAATCATCGAACTGATTACTATACTTGAAATACGTGAAATGCATCCATTATGGTCCAGCATGATTCTCGCTGAAAGTGGATATGTGGCCGATTGACACCGATAAAGGTTGGAAAGTTCCCGACGAGGATCATTTTAGCAATATAAATGGCGATTGGGACTATATTAGTAGGTATTTGAAAAGTAGCAAGAGAAACAAATCGCGGATTTTACTATTAGTCTGAGCGAGTCGATTATTTATTTATTGAATTTTGAAATTTTTTATGCAATCATTTACCTAATTCACTTACGTATGTATGTATTTATTAAATTTATTTTGTAACAATTTACGAACTTATGGTAAACTTATGACCTTGTGATAAACTTATGTAACTTATGACCTTATGGTGAACTTATGTAACTTATGCCCTTATGATAAACTTATGTATATGTATGTATATGTAACTTATGACACACCTATTTAACTTATGATAAACTTATGTATTAATTATGTAATAATCAGGGACGATTATAATCAGGATGACCGAATTGTAAGCATCGCTAAAACAAAGCCACCTGGTTATAATTGGTCCCTGGTAAATTTGGTATAAAAAAGCGGATCGTGTGCCAGGAGGATTCCGTCGTAAATTGTTAATAAAATTAGTTTTCAACAGCTTATACTACAAGCGATAATAATCATTAGGGAAGGCGTAGGAAAACAGGAAGAGACAGAAGACAGAAAGATGATGGTGATTTTAAATGATTATTTAAAAAACTGACAAAAAAATTATATTAGGAATATTAATGTGTCCCGATTAATTATCATTAAAATATTTTCTGGAAATCCTTATTGGATATTGGACATTAACAAAATAAATAGGAATAAAAGATGGTCCTGTAAGAAATCCATTTCATTTTTTCTTAAGATGAATCTTGTGTTTATTGGATGATTTAGTAGAAGGAAGTGTTATTGGTAGTATTGTACTATAACAGATAATGGTGTTGTTTCATTTCAATACTATACATACATTAATATTGCCATCCCATTAATTATTGTTATTGTAGTTTTATTGGCGGATGAAGGTCTTTGTTTGAAAGTGTTTAGGAATACCAAGATGCAAACCAAAAGAATTGTTTGAAGTCACACATAACTCACATCTATCTCACTCATTAGGTTATGAAAATACTTTGCTTAGTGCTTGGCTAAACCGGTTGAATTAAATGCGAATTGTTGAATACAACAAGCCAAATTTTTAATTTTAAATGCGATAAAGGCAGTGGCGGATTTACCAGTAGGCTGGAGCCTAGGGCGGCAGATTATACGGGGGCGGCAGATTTGGGGCAAATATAATATTTTTTAGTTAAACACATTGTAAACATTTAATACCGTGGAAAACTGAACTCCAAATACGAATTATAACGCCAGATATAGAATTTATCCTTTTCATGAGATACGTTTTGGAAGCAGTGTGTGAAGTGTGTTTGTCACCGTTATGTGAGAGCTTCAAACACTAGGAACGTTTTATTTTTGATGACGAATCTGCGAAAAGGCCTCTTTTAGTCAATTGCTTGCAGACTGAATTCGAAGCCAAGCACTTTTTTGCTTTATTTTTATTTATCTGACATCTTGTTTGATTAAAAAAAAAAAACATCGATTCTATCAGTATTTCCAGGCACGGATTACCCATGGGCAACCTGGGCAAGTGCCCATGACGGAAGATTTTCAAGGGCGGCAATTTTTGAAACTTTCCGTTGGCTTAAAATTCTGTGAATGATTAATTTTTGGAAACTCAAGGAGTAGTCATAATTAGACAACATCTTAACGCTCTTTTCCTAATCTTTTTCTAGTTACCTAGGCGTATTCCAGGGTGCCCAATCGCACACTTACATTGTAATGTAAATAATACTCGTTCATATAAAAATTTCAGTTATCCTATGAACTACACTTCACTGCACACACTTCACGCAAAATTCTGCTAATCTCACTCCGAATAGCCTGGTGGAGGGTAGTTCGGTAAAGCTAAAAGTAGAAACAATTTTTGTAACGCATTGGCTTCAATTAAACAAGGGTGGGAATCTAACATATGGGAGGATGTTTTGGGTGAAGCAATCAAGGAGCTGCAGAATCTACATTAAATGCTGGACATGTTTTTAATATACAAGTACTTTTTTATTTCCTATTTCGCGACAGCAAGCCTCTTTAAATCCCACCAGATATCGTTCTCTGTGGCCGTGATCGTTCGGTCGCCACTCTGTGAAATATACACTCATAGAGAAACGAGTTTCCAAACTCGGCACGACTCGTCGCAAGTTTATTATTTAGAAGAAGATGATAAGAAATATTCTTATCGTAGAATAATAAACTAACAATGCGAATAGGAAGTGGTATGGCTGACAACCGTATCACACTCCGAATTCAGTTGTCTTTGTAACGTTGATGACTACACACGGTAGTCATCAACGCACCATGCTCCACTAGGAGTTACGGTAATGAAGAGAGAGATAAAAAAAAATGAATAATGTCTTTGGTCAGAAGGATCCGCCGGAGAGCGCAAATCGACTCTAAGGATAAGGTTTCATCCTATTTCAAAAGGTCCTAGCTGTTCTTCTAAAGATACAGTCGCTTCCCAAGGGCAAACAAATCGCAAAGGAGGACCAAGTCAAAACGGGATCGATTTCCCACAAAAAAAAAAAAATGGATAGAAAGGATTAGGATGCCGATGGAGAGCATATTATGGCGCACATTTTGCTAGAAATGTCAGAGTCGTAGTTCAAAAGTTACATACCTTCAAAGATGCGACTTTAGGATAACAAATATTGAAAAGGAGGCCCAAGCACAAACGGTGTCAATTTTTCATGAGACCCAAAGCCAAAGGACAAATAATTCGCAAAAAGAGGGGAGCAAGGGAATCATAGTTCGATTTTCCGAAAAATGCGTAGAAGGGCGTCTTGTGGTGCACTTTTTGCTGAATATTTCATAGGGAGGAGGGACACTTTGGATGTTTTGTGGTGCAATTTCGGGATTTTTAATGAGGGACTCTTTACATGCGGGATCCGAGACGGCGGCCTAATCTAAGGAAGCAACTTATCTCTCCACACACTCTCTGTTTTGATATCCCTATTGTATTGATCCTTTGAAAAAATAAAAATTGTTCTAATGCATACATAATGTTTGTTTTTATCCAGATATTACGCTTCAATCATAATTTAAAAATTTCATACAAAGTCTGAAAAAGTTTTCAATTTTTGTATAACGAGAAATGTTGACAGCATTTGCCTTCATAAGCAAAATAATTTTTACGAAGACTTCATTGTCAAAAATTAGCGTTCGTTCTAAACTAGTTTCTGGGTTAGTTGATTAATTAGAATAGGCAACCCTAGTAAAAGCAAGTTCATATTTTCGCGTTTTCTGTTACTACTTTAGTTTTCCCCACTTGAAATTGGCTGGGATGTAACCAGGAATTGGTTTCGGGAGGGGTCCTCTCGATATTATATGCTATATTGACTATCAAATTTTTAAATAGGTAATATGTATGTATCACTCTTGTGAAAAGGTTTAAAAGAAATTTTAAAAATTTAGACGTTTAAATTGTTGAATTTGTATTTTTTCTGCAAAGAAAAATTTACAATACCAACGATGCCAAAAATCATTTAAAATAATTAAAATCAGTAAGCAAGACTTTTGCTTAATAATATCAACGAGTCCTTGCATTTCGTCAAGTTGTCAATTGAAATTTGACCTGTTTTTGAAACAATTTAAAAATCATGAAATTGTCTTACCTTACAGTGACGTAGGGCTGAGATAGAGGCGCCACAGAGTCCCGCCCTGAGTACTGCTCAATAGTGCATTAAAAGCGGGACACTATGAACAATAAGAACCTACCCGTCAAACCGACGCTCTAACCAAGGAATTATTAGATCGCTTTTTCTTTATATTTATCTATCACATAAAAATAGAAGAATAATCAGGCCCCACAAAGTGGAAAGCACTAATCTATCAAAGTGTAAAGGAGAAATTTGAGAATAATAATAAGGTCAATCAAAGAAGTTCGTCCTGTAGTATTAATTCTCGACTCAGAAAACAAGTGCTCCGCACATTTTTGCACAACTTGATTGGGTGGGAAACGATAAAAAAGCTAGCCTTAACCCTTGATTCTGGTAACGTCCCTTCAGCAATATTCTCGTAGAGCTTGGTAGGGGCGGCAAAATGTCAACAGCCTACTAGCGGTGAATGTGTAAATCCGCCACTGGATAAAGGAGTAGTTTCGTTAATTAAACTCATGCAAACTTTTCATATATTTATTTAAAGTAGAATATGTATGATATGTTACCTGAAACATACACTAAACAGGCTAAACATCCTCATATACAGTACAATCAACAACAGACTACATACTTAGCATTTCATTTAATAGCCATCCTTTCAATTCGATCACTATCTTCGTAGCAACATTGCACATAAATGCACGGCAAAAGTGTCTATTAATTCGTTACTAAAAACTTTTTCATTGCTTTACGCGACTTGCATATTCCACACTGCACACTCAATAAAATTGCAAATCGACACATCGTTATGAGTCGAGTCAAAAGGATGACCTCCCATGAATGTCATTATCAGGAACATGCACTACATATACGTACTATATCTACTCTTCATGTCCTTGGCTACATGCATCTTGCAGCTCAAGTTCAACGGTTGCGTCTCTTGAATGGACACTACGAGTTCATTGCACTTTGGAAGCAGAAGCAATCGATTGGATAAATCTACAATTTTACTTTGATTTCGAGGACATTATGAGGAAGCATATACATACATAGGTACAATATGTATATGGATTTATGTATTTGACATCCCTACATTCTCAAATACACGCATTTGGTTTGTAAAAGAAAAGTGATTCGGACTTCAACCATATCGAAAGAAATTGTCGGCGACATATGAGAAAAAGTTTTCAAGTTCACTTCACTAATTGAATGGGAAATGATTCATGGGAGCACAATACAGGACAGGATAGTTCGATTGGAAAGAGATGAGTGTTTGAAATTCAATTTGTGTTCTTATGTTTGGACAGAGATAGAAAGGGGTTTAAAGGTCCATCTAGATTGATCGCCAAACGGTGTTGGTGTACCAATGTCATTTGGGTGTGGGTCCAGTTTTGATATTCAATATGGCAACTCAACCAACCGCTTTGACAACCGCTTGTCAAATTCAAAGTGAAAATTTTGCAACTTTTGTTCGTTCTTTTGCATTAAATTGAATAATTCCTGAATGGCCGCGTAATAATTCAAACGCGCAGGGTCCGATTTTCATAACTCAATTTAAAAAAATCACCAAAATGAAATGTTGGTTATGTCAATTTCTGTCTTCATTTGGTTGCTAGTGTAGATGCTAAGTAGCAACCAAATGGCTGTTCGTGATGCCACCTTTTGGACACGCAACCATTTGGCTATCAGTCTGGATGGACCTTTAGGGGCTCGAGATAATTTGCAATAGTGAATTTTAAAGTACAGTTTGTCTCAATCAAAATTTCATGTTCGAGTACTAATTTAAATCATAACATCGAATTTTTATTACATTTGGTTCGTTTAATTGCTACATCCCGTCTAGTTTTGGGTAGCGAACTCCATATAAAAAAATTACACTTACCCAGGTATGTTTCACGCGTGCCACTAACCTGCACGGGATAGAGTTTAGGGGCATAGGGAAAAAATACAGGACTTCTTTTTAAAACCAAATGTAAGATTTTTTTAGGGTTTTTTAGATTTTTCAAAAAACCCTTATGAAATCGAGTTTGTCCGTCTGTCCGTCTGTTCACTAAAAAGCTTGCGAACGGCTTAACCGATCGTCATCAAATTTGGTAGGAATGTGTGGAATGGTAACAGTCTTAGGCACGAAATACTTAACAGTTGGTGGGGCAAAGGTGACAGGGTGTCCCGGACATTTGAAAATTTGTTCACTAAATAACTCGCGGACGGCTTAACCGATCGTCATGAAATTTGCTAGGAATGTGTAGAATGGTAACAGTATTTGGCACGAAATACTTAGAAGTTGGTATGGCAAAGATAACAGGGTGTCCCGGACATTTGAAAATTTGTTCACTAAATAACTCGCGGACGGCTTAACCGATCGTCATGAAATTTGCTAGGAATGTGTAGAATGGTAACAGTCTTTGGCACGAAATACTTAGAAGTTGGTATGGCACAGATAACAGGGTGTCCCGGTGACTTTTTCGTTTTTGTCGGACATGGACGTATGCATACTCAACTCAAAGAACTCGATGGGTACATTTCATATTAGTTGCCTTTTTCCAGTTTAGAGTAACGATAACGGAGTTATGGGCGTTGCAAGCTAAGCTTTCTTTTTCACCTCCGTTTTTCTAAACCGCTATAAGTACCGATATGGAACTTTGTATAAATATTGATTGGCATGAGCGTATATACGTTAAATACTAAATACAGCTAATAAATTCAGTTAATATATTATTATAATATTATATATATTTAATTATAATAATATGTGTAGCCATGATACATAGTAAATCTATTTTTGGTCTAATTAAAAGTGGAACGCGTTTATTTAGACCAATCCACAAATAGATTTACAAGAAGCATTTCATTAATTCTTATTTATTACCTATAAAATATATGTGCATTATTATTCACTATGTAAAATCTAAAAAACCCACGTATTGCGAGAGCAGCCCTCTGTACGCCGGTATTTTTTTCATGGTGTTTTTAGATTTTGCAAATAAATAATCGTATTTTGGGATGAAATCGACCAAATCTAACGACGAGAGTGAGTCAAAGATGCGAAACAACTGTCAGGTGTCAGCTGTTTGGTCTTAACCTAGGGTTACCAGACGTCCTGGTTTTCCAGGACATATCCTGGTTTTGACCTATCTGTCCTGGGGTCCTGGTTTTCTCCCGAAAATAAGCAAAATGTCCTGGTTTTGACCGAACCAAATATATTCTTTCGAGAAGTTTTACAATGTTAAAATACAAAGACGTGCCAATGAAAAAATTAGAAATTATTACTTTAGTTTGAATGTATATGTAATTGCAACTACTGTATAGTAAGTGTCCTGTCTAAGCAATTTATTAATATTTTTTACGAATTCGTTGAAGGAACTATTGTACCAGAGCAAGTGGTTAAGTTTAATGCCACTACTGCATCGTATTTAATATATGTTCCTTGAATTTTGAATTGCAAGAAAAACTGCAAGCAATTCTTGTGGAGTTTTTCACTCCTGACTTCGCAGGATGACCTTTTATTTGTCCATTTCTTTAAGTCAGTCTTCCACGATAATGTTAAAAAGTCAGAAAGTCTTTCGAAATTGCGTAATGAGGGTAAGAGCCGAGAATGCGACGAATTTACAGAGAAGGTCATGATGGTTATAGGGAAACTGAAGAGTACGCGCTTAAATGACCCAGTTCTCCTGCTGAATTCCGGGTGCTTTAATTCTTTTTAGCTAATTCGAATATTTTTGTTTTTATTCAATATTATTAAATTGTATTTCAAATTTTCAAGTGGCTGGATTTTCCGATTTGCCGTCACTAGTTAATTGGATTAAAAGCTTTTTAAGCGATCGCTCAACCGCTGTTGGCGTTAAATCATCTGTTCACTAAATTAAGGGTGGTGTACCACAAGGTAGTGTCCCAGACTCTTTTTTCTGATTTTCATCAACGACCTTTTAAACTTAACATCCAATCCGATCCATAGTTTTGCTAATAATAGAAGGTAATCTTGATTTTGGATACTCTTTCAGATTTGCAGCTGATTCTCGCGGAGGCGCTACATCAACCAAAAGACAATCTATGTTTGCATCATTGAACCAAGGCATATCTACAATAATTCTTGGGGTGAAGCGAACCGAGTAGTATTTAATTCTAGTAAAACTGAATGTTGTCTGATATCCAATAACTGTACTCTCCTTAGGCTTCATTCAAACGACGCGAAAACGGCTCGCAAGCTCGACACATCGAAATGCATTGGCTCTTATGGGAAGCTCATGACGAGCGAGAGCAAGCGAGAGCCGTGCCACTCTCAAAACACGGTTCGCGAGCCGTGAATTTGCGGGTTGTGGTGCACGATATGTGAAAACACGTCTCGCTAGTTGTATTTTGACAGCGGCACGGCTCTCGCTCGTTGTGAGCTTCCCATATAAGCCAATGCATTTGTATGGCTAGAGCTTGCAAGCCATACGTTTGAATGAAGCCTTACACGTCTTTGTCTATACATTGATGGAGTTAGTATTCCAAGTTTTCCTTCTCTACTCTTAACATCCTTGGTACTAGCATCTCAAACAAACTTAACTGGACAGATATCGTTTATTTGACATTGCAAAAAGACCCCCTATTAAAAACTTTCAAGTCGTGCCCACCGGTCTCCCCCCCCTTCCTAACTCGATTAATTAGAATGTGGAATACCTTACCATCTTCGGTTTTTCCAGTAAATTATGATCTGCAAAAGCTCAAACTAAATGTGCATCGGCACTTTCTTGCTACACAACCCACTTTCCATCCTTTAGCCTATTTTCCCTTCTGCCAAGGCTATGCTTGCATTAAAGGGTTATCCGCTAAAGCCTTGACATCGACATAATAAAAAAAAAAAGATATCGGCATAAGAATATAGATGTAACCGTCGACATACACTCCCCATCCTCCTTAACAGTTTTCAGTGTCCCGGATTTCGACTTAACCCTTACTGGTAACCCTACTTAACCGGGAAATTAAACTTAATGGTTTTTTTTAAAGTCGGGTTTGTATAGCAGCCCCATGATCCCATGATTGGATTCCAACCATTTTTAAATATGTTTTGTGACATCAATAGAAATACATTTTCATGAGGTTTGGTTGAAATTGGTGCCCAAATAAAGAACTTTTGTCTTAGAAGAACCTAATTTGGGGGTTTGGGTTTGTATGACAGCCCCATAACCCCACCGTTCGATTTCATTTATTTTTACATATGTTATGTAACATCAATAGGTATCCATTTATATGAAGTCTGGTTAAAATTGGTTTATAAACAAAAAAAAATTCTTAGAAGAACTTAAATTGGGGGGCTAAGGTTTGTATTTGTATGTTTGCCCAATTTAGATGATTCAAACATACAAACAGCCTGCAACATAAATAGAAATTTCAAGTTTGGGTTTTTTTCTTGAAAAGTATGCCGATAATTTCATAGCGCTACTATGAACTTGTTTTAGTATGGTTAGAATTTCTAACGGCATGTTATTACTTTTCGCATTTGAATACACAAGAGAAATTGTTAGAAAAACCAAAATGACCAGGTGCGAATCGCAGGGGGATTAAGGGGATAACAATTTTGAAATCGATTTTCAAAAGTATAACTTTTGATAAAAAAAAGACATATTTATTGATATAACAAATTAGTAATGATTTTCACAGTATACAAAAAATGAACATGTTTCACTTGCTTTCGGGTTTATAGATTCTATGGCAGCCCTATTAGCGAAAATTCTCAGTAGAACCTAGTTTTGAGGTACCCCATCGACCGACTTACACACACGTAAATTTTAGTTAAGATTAGTCTGAAAAGGAAAAAGCTTCCCTTAGATAAAACTTCTTGTGAGAGGGGAATTTCTATGGCAGCGTATTAAATAAATATGTAGTAATAGTAATTGCATAAATGAAAATGCAATTATAGAATGAAATGAATATAAAATTCATGAAAATAAACATTTTTTGATTTTTTCAGAATGTATAAGTACATTGGAAAATAATATTTCTTAGGGTTATCTAAAAACATTCAAAACGTATGATTTCATGAGTCACTTTGCATATACAAATCTTCCACCGAAATAAATTCCTGGGTTCGCCTCTGAAAGAGCATTGGACATTCAGCTGAAATTCTGCTATTTTTGTACTACTCAGATTTAACTGACAAACAATTGAACATTCCCTGAAAAACTGTCTCTGTAACATTAGGATCTGATATTGTCTATTCGCATAGAAAGGTATCAAAAAAGGTTTTTGGTGGTGACAGACAATTTCGCAGGAATAAATGTTATTCCTCTAATGACGAGGATAAGTTTACCCATATGTTCTGTTTACTTTGAAGTCAGTTTTCCGCGGCTTTGAATGTGTATAACTGGAAATAATAGTTGCTATAAATTAGCCGCCCCCTTCGAAAATTGGCCACCCTAGGCTCCGGCCTACTTGGCCTACAGGTAAATTCGCCACTGCATCTGATGCATTGTCTGCCTCACCTCTTCCTCTGAGAAATCTTCGATATTCGTGGTATTCGGCTCAACATCTTGAAAGCTGCTCGATAAATTTCTTAATTTTGAATTTTATGAAAATAATCTTGCATCCTGCTACAGATTGCCTTATCGTCAACCAGCAACATTCCTTGCTAACCCTCCACGTATTTTGGCGCCTGTATTTCTAGAGAATTCCTTCTCCTTTGAGCTGCGACTTTGAATATCCTGGCGTCGTGCTTAAGGCTCTCACGCAATGACGGTCGTTCGGTTACAGTCTGATCGCATTTGCTAGTGTGACGGAGCCTTCAAAATAATTTAGTTCCTTCCACTCTTCGCAGTCGATCACCTTCATTTTGCCGGATCCCTTCGCTGATGGATTTCGTCAGTTTTTAAAAATTGTGTTTGTTTATGCTGAAAAAGTATGAGAAGAGCACACACACAATATAAGTTTTGTTATACCCATGAGTCAGAAAGCCAAGTATCCTTCCTCTAGGCTAGAATGAGTACAAATCCCAGAAGCTCATTCACTTTTAGCACACACCCTTCTCAATCACCTTTATTTGTGCCATGAGTATTTCAAGTTTTTGTAAATACACATTACGATGTTTTGTACATGTATACAGCTTACGCTAGAGAGCTTACTGAAAATACTGAAAGTGAAGTGAGTCATTTTGGCTTTGGTCCAGAATTTGTAATCTTGAATCGATTTAATTGATATGTAGTCTTTTACAGGGGAGCCTGTTTATAAGTGAGGCTATAGGAATATCTATTAAAGGCTTGTTCAGACTATATGGCAACATACCATATATTTGCTGCCATATGATTGCCATACTCGTGTGAACACTTTCCATATGCTCTGCCATACGAAAAAAAATTCGTATGGTAACTGCATACCATATCGTGCCATATAGATGTTACCATACAGTGTGAACACCTGTTGCCAGATATCTGGCCCCACTCTGCCATATATTTGCTGCCATATGATTGCCATACTCGTGTGAACACTTTCCATATGCTCTGCCATACGAAAAAAAATTCGTATGGTAACTGCATACCATATCGTGCCATATAGATGTTACCATACAGTGTGAACACCTGTTGCCAGATATCTGGCCCCACTCTGCCATATGATTTCATATGATAAGCATGTCCATCATATGAAAAGCATCTGGCACTTGTTTTTCGTGGTTTTATCACATTGTGCTTAGCATTTACAGTACTTTATGCCAATTTATTAATTGTCGTTGTTCAATAAATTAGTTCTGATTTGACTGTAAAATCGCAGTTCACTAAATTGTGGTTGTATGTACACCCAGAAGAATTCGTAAACATATTATAATAAAATAATGCGGGGAATATACATTGCATACATGACTGAGTGAGTTCGTTCGTATTGTATACACTTAATCTCTACTACGCATTGCACGCAAAATGGCTGACGAAGGGTAAGCTCACTTTTTCAAATTTAAATTTTTGTACCCGTCACTATATGAAAGGGTATATTAACTTTGTCATGAAGTTTGCAACGCTAAGAAAGAAGCATCTCCCACTATAAGAAGTATATATATTATTGATCAGTGTGACAAGAGAAATCGATTGAGCGATGTCCGTCTGTCTGTCCGTCTGTTGCAACGCAAACTAGTCCCTCAGTTTTGAAGCTATCGGGCTGAAATGGTTTATACAAGTTTCTTTTTAGTGTACGTATATGTCGGAACGAATGGAATCGGGCCATGGGGTCATTGGGCTGCCATACAAACCAACCCTTGAGAATTAGGTTCTTCTAACAAAAACTTTTTTCTTTATGTACCAATCTCAACCAAACTTCACCCAAATGTGTGCCTAGTAAAGCGTCAAAATATATCTAGAAACGGATAAAATCGAAACATTACCTCATAGGGCTGCCATACAAACCAACCTCTGAAAATTAAGTTCTGCTAAGAAAAACTTTTCCTTTTGAATCCGACCTTAACCAAACTTCACCCAAATGTGTTTCTAGTAAACATCATGTAATAGGGCTGTCATACAAACCAACTCCCAAATATATGGTTCATGTAAGAGAAACTTTTTTTCTTTTTGAATCTTAACCAAAATTCATCCAATTCATCCTGGACACATCTAAATTAGCCTAGGTCTCGTTCTAAGCTAATTAAACAATTTACATATTTAGATTGCAAGCAAAAAAAGGTGGTCGAAAACCGGGAAAAGCAGAGAAAGAATGGGATGACTTCGATACGATTCACTCTGTTGACGGAGACCACATCTTTGGGATCCATCAAACGAATATTATAAGAATACTCGGAAACGAGAGTCGACATTCGAAGATATTGGCATCATTTTAAACAGATAACAGATGGGATAACCTTCGAGTTCAATTCAGAACTTAATATGTGAAAGAGAGATCCCATAAAAGCGGCCAAGGCACATCAGAAAGTTATTCTATCAAGTGGAAATATTATGCGATGAAATTCCTCGGTGTACTTTACAAACCATCCCAAATAACAAGTAGTGAGTGTACTTTTTTTGCTTCTTTCTTCTTTTCTCTCTTAATTTTAACATCACCACAACAGCAGCGGCAATGACTGCTTGCATCGACATCTTAGAAGTGACCAACGTTTGCCGTTCGTATGGCACCATACAAAAAGTGTTCCATACAGTGTGAAAACTCGCCATATAGTGTGAACGCCCGCCATATTTGCTACCATATATATTTTACATTTGCAACTGGTAACGCAAGCTGCCATACCAAAAACTGCCATATGTGGCAGTCAGTGTGAACACCCTGCCATAGGTATGGCAGCAAATATATGGTAAGTTGCCATATAGTCTGAACACGCCTTAACAGTTGATGTGATTTACAGATATGTACATATACATATACCAAACATAAAGGTGAAGGCTGTATACTCCCAGTTCTTACTCTTTGGTTGTCACAGGCACTTTCTAAACAATCATCTCCTCATTTCCTAGGCCTATCCAAAGCAATACCAGCTATATGCTAAATAGAATGTGTAGAAATGAGCAAAAGCTTATCATAGTCAAATTTTCTTAACCAACAAGACTTGCAGTTTCTACTTAAAGTAAAATTCTTGTTATATCGACATAAAAAAAAATTGTCTCAATTTTCTCAAACTCCCCAATAGAAAAAATTAGAAGCGCTTCCACGCTTAGAGCAGTTTGGCAGCGCTCCTCTTCCTATTGGGTTCTGTAAAGGTGGAGTCACAGTCACTATATTTGTTTTTTCATTATTTTATTCTAAATCGATTATTTCTAGCAGTTTGAATGCAATAAATATTGTTTGTACTATTACTTCTTTTACTTTTTATATAATGTCAATATAAATTTCAAATAAATTAATTTTGCTCAAATTCTGACATCTTTATTTTTAAATGAAAGCATATCTTATAAACAATAGAATATATTGCCCTGTATTTATGCTCCAGTAACCCGAAGAATTCAAATAAAATGACATTTCCTATACTCTCTGGTGAAAATATTTCTCATCATAGTCCTTTTTACACTAATATTTCACATTTCACCATCGTCGTCGTCATGCCGTACATTTTCATTTGGCTTTGGGATTACAAAAACGGAGCAATCATCTGCAATTTTCTCTTCTCACATACACGTCATAGCATGAAAAATTAAGGAAGTTGTGGAACATAGAAAATCATTAACCTAAATTTTTCTCCGAGTCATAACGCCATCGGTCGGGCCTTCTGCATCTGTATAACGCACATACGCGGGCCATTCGTATAAGGTTACTAAGGCTGTTGCTAGATGTGATCCTATCCTCTACTTCCTAGATGCTAGATCCTTGTTATGTGGAACTTTCCACTCGAGGGAAGGACAGCCATACTTCCACTTGACTTTTGCTTAGGACTCGTCGTCGTTCTGTAGTCAACATCATCATCATCATCATCGTCGTCAGCGCGGAGACTATAATAGTGGTGTAAACTCTATGAATTCCACATGATGTAATTTCAGTTATGTGAAAAAATGTTCAATTCCATATAAACGCAGACTGTTAACGCCACAATGAACTCCTTGGAGAATGTGAAAATTGCAAACACAAGAACAAAACAATAAGGAATGTACGAGTGAGTACGAGCACTACATACTCGGTACTCACTCACTATAGTTTTCATATCATGCAATTTGTGCAGTAAAGGAAATTATGAAAATTTCTCGGTGGAGAGCATTTAGTCAAGGACGAAACGATTGTATGAGCAACTATTCAATTGGTTTATGAAAAGAAATGCTGGTGGTTGCGGTGAATGGAATTATGTTAAGTAAACTGATAAAGTTTTTGAATTTCTATATGTTGAGTGTATGTCAGAATAAAAAATAAAATCCATTTAAAAGCACGTGGTTCTCATGGCTGAATGGATGCACCTACATATATGTCAGGGGCTAATTAAAATAACTTGACTAGACTAGCACTAGACTTATAAGGAAAGGTTAGCCTGGAACTATTGCATGGATGATAAATATGCAAGTGTTCATAACGTTGAACTTCAAGTTCTTTCTTGTGAATAATATTTCTCATGTCAAGTTGAATCATCCTCGTATATAGGTTCATACGCACAAGAACCTTTAGCCACATATCACAGTCAACGTAAATATTTATGCAAATTGATGTCTGAGAGGCTGCTCTGTTAATTTTATATGACAAAACAGGATAACCAACGGCTTTTGCACAAATTTATCTAAGAGAATTCCTCTTAAATTTTTCTAAAAACGCGAGGTCATTCTACCCGTTCTTGGGTCCAAAGCAATGCAGCTTTTGAATTTAAATAAGAAATAGATTTTGGTCAGGCAATTTCTACAGTCATATTACTCTCACTAACATTGAAGGGTGTTTTTCCCTAGTGATCGAACTTAATAAGCAAAGTAAGAATAATAAGAAAGGCCCTTTATGCACACCGAAATTAGATTTATGTTTGATCAGGTTTTTTGTCAAATGGCCACCAGAACTTTCGCGAATAAACCATTTTTTTTTTAGATAAATAAAATACATGTGCTCATCAATGACATTAGGATGAATTCTTCCTTTTAGTAATTGATTGAATCACCCCGTTTCTGAATCAATTCGTAAACTCGATTAGGCATCGAGTGAACTAGATTTCCCAGGATATCTGGATCAATTTTTCGCCATTCGGATGATATCGCCTTTTGCCATTCTAAAACATCAGAAAACTGACGCCCATTTGCATGAACCCTTCTGACTAGTATCCCCCATAGGTCCTTAATTGGGTTGAGGTCAGGGCTTCTGACCTTTTTTTCGTCGCTGAACAAAATGTTATTCCACTCCGTTGTCCAATGCATGTGATCTCTGGCAAATTTCATTCGTATGGCTTTATGGTACGACATTAGTGGAGATTTACATAACCGTTTGGAGTATCGGAAGTGTTTTGAGCTGCTCAAAATTTGTCGAATACGCCGAGTTGTCACTGGGACATTAAGATTAGCCTTTATCTGGCTTGAATCAAAGCCACCTATATCAGAAAGCCGGAAACCAACAACACATGCGCACAAATCGAGCCTATGAACATGTCGTATATACGTTGCACGACGCACTAACACAGGCACAGCGCAAGTAAAACAAACCGTGTCTGCTCTGATAAAAATCGCGAAAACACGTGGAAAACTCACTTTTTATCGGGATTTTTTTCTTTCACTGCATTATAGACACTTCAATTCACGACACATTGCACTTTTCGCGACGAAAATCGACCGGGAACCAATACTTTTCGTGTAAAGTTTGCCGCGACCCAACCCGATTTGCCTTTACCGCAATGTAAATTTTCCAACTAATCGAGCCTATGATCTGCCGTAAAAGTATATGAGCGGGTCCTGGTTCCGGGCTTTGAAATATAGATAGCTTTGGGCTTGAATTCATATCGTTGCAGCTCCCTTTTCGTAAAATATGGTTTGAACAGTCCGATCATTCACTTTGCGATTCAGTCCATTTTTATCTGTTTCCATAATTATTTCCTAAATTGACAAAATTGTTAATGTAGGGACGCAGGAGCGTCCCGCCCGCCAAAGAAAACGAAAAAATTGAACAAAAAGCAAAAAAAAAAAAAAAACAAAAAAGCAAAAAAAAATTAACAAAGCGACCAAGACTATGTTTACATAACGGAACAAGTATGGGTTTTCGGACCTCTGTAGTTCGGGCCCTGTTTGGCCCTGAGTGTTCAAATTAAGTAGGCATTGTCATTCGACGAATACTTTGAATAGATTTTACCAATTGCCGATCTATAGGGGCAGTGTGAATTGAATTCTATTGAAATCGAGCCAAAATTAACCCCAGATTTCTGCACTTAAGATACTAAAACTGTTAGAAATAAAGGAGCTAGAATAAAATGATGTTAGAAAGATATTATCGTAAGGTTATGCGCCAATTTTTAAAATGGTACAAGCACGTCACCTTGCAGAAGTTGGAGAAAATTGAGATGGAAAAAAAGATTGTTTTTGTGTCAAATCACGTAAATTTGACTTTGAAGCTCTGTAAATGCCAAACCTTTTATCCGATTTTAGTCTGGTTAGTTTTATTTGATAGGAGAATTTGTTGGCTGTAATAATCATTTTATTTCACTATTCTAGCTGGTCTAGCTTTGGAGATATTAGGCTTTAAGTTGTGCAAGAAAATGATTTTTACAAAAATCTTTAAATGCCTGTGGCAGCTAAAGGGTTAAGCTGAGGGGGTATGTTCCGTACAACTTTTTTGCTGGAAATCAACTGAGGAATTATAATCTGGTACATTTATGCGGCAGTTTTCGGACACCCTGTATACAGGAGTACGTACACATTAATATAATATTGGATGAGCATATGAATGAATGCATCGCACTGCATTCAGTGTGTTCGTCCTTGTAAGTACGACTTGGTTTAATCCTGCTGTGGTAGTGGGTTGAAGCATTAGATCACTCTTAGTTTTAAAGTGACTCAAACAGAGACTCCTCCTGATGATGACTATTTCTGATTGCGGGTCATGATATCATTGTAAAAGCAATTGCTTGGTAAAGTCGATGGGTCAGGAATGGACAGATTTTCGGGACCTTTGATAAAGGATAACATTGTCTTACATATATAAGTCTTTTATTTGAGGGCCTGGTATACATTTGGATGATGGGACAGTCTTGGGTCTGCAGTAGCAGATTGGTAGGCCCAATTTGGATCTTAGGAAAAAAACGGATAGGGTTAAAGATATTGTTAGGTCACAGTTAATGTTATTATTATGGATAAAATTAAGGATAAGGTTTGCGTTGAAGTTGAGTTTAATGTTTAGGCCAAGGTTAAGTTGAATGTTATGTATAAAGATATATCAAGGCTACTAAGGGCTTTCAAGGTAACCAAAGCCATCAAGTGTACTATATGGTTACTAAGATTACCAAGGCGACTAAAGTTACTGAGGGTACAGAGGTTACCGAGGGGTCATTATTATTCTCAAATAAATTCGTGTTAATAGAGCAGTGAATATCGTCTTAACTTAAAGAAAATGAACGCATTCAATATCATTTAGTGAGATGCTAAGTCGATTTTGTAAATTAAAAACTGCAAGAAAGCATGATATCTCACAAAAACAACTGTGTTGTAAAAGGTTTCCGTCAAAGAAAAAGTTGTCAGCCACAAAAAGGATTGATATAAATACAATCCCGCCAAAATACTCGCATCTTGAGTCAAAGATATGTATATCCAGAAGTGGTTGAATAAATTAACATAGCTTCCATCAATCCAACGCGGTGCGGAGTCAGAACATATAAAATAATTTTCGCCGTGGTAAACTACGCTGAATTTGCTAATGCGTTATTGTTGTAACGCGTACCGCTCCCGCGCCGTTTTGGTGGAAACTAATTTCTTGCTATGCTATTTGGCGGGGAGCTTTAATAGGAGTAATAGCAGGATAAAACCAATCTAGTGAAAATTACTGAAGACCTTCATTGTATAATAAAAGAGAAAAGCCGCATATACGAAGAAAATTAAAAAAAAATTAAGAAACATTTTATGTTGAAAGCTGGAAGATTCAAAAAGAAATCTGATCAAGAAAAGAACATAGCAGCAAATAGCACCCTCTTCAAGCGCCCCCCTAATAAATCGTTGCAAGAAATTAGTTTCCACCAAAACGGCGAGGGAGCGGTACGCGTTACAACAATAACGCATTAGCAAATTCAGCGTATTCACCTGTCGAAAAATTATGATCTACATTTTAAACTGTAAAACTTCCTCTTTTTAATAAATTTCGTGTGTATTAAGGTATTAGGGGAATTTTTCTATGCTTTATTTAATTTTGAAGTTCTATCAGGCGAAAAGAAACACACTGCATAATGTACCTTTCTTTTTTCAAATTTCAGTATCCACTTCAATCAGTGTCTATATACTCAAAAGGACTCAAAATATTTCAAAAACTATTAATGTTATCCCTTCGTATTTATGTTATTTCAATGAACATCCTCACTATACACATTCGCCTGAGTTTGTCGTCGGTATCAATCAGGACATCTTTTTGATCCGACATTTTTTTTTCTCATAACACAGCCATCATTTTTCCATTTGCAAAAATAATATTTATGTGAATCTGATAATGTAATTACTTTAATAGCCCACTATGATATACACGACGGGGACAAATAGGAGTGGAAATGTAGAAAAGTTGAGAACAAACATTGAAATATTATGTCTTTTTCCCCCTTTGCGTTTATGTCTCGTTCTGGTGAGAAGTAAAAAGGATGCGAATTTCATAACTATATTGAATGTTATCGTCAGCGGAAATCAATAACTGAGGAAGCATTAAGTAAGTAGGTTAAATAATCATAAACGCTGTAGCAACTTAACAATAGTCGTTTCAATTGCAAAACTTTAGAATAAGGAGTACTTGAAAATAACGTATTCCATGCCTCCATCATCAAATCATATGACTTTTTAAAATTTTAATTTTTATTAGTGAAAAGTTTGTTGCTTAAAATGGTTATCTTTGAAGGACTGTATCTTAGGGCCTCTTGACCCCACAGAACTATTGTTAGGCTTGACTTTTGGGCCCCAGTCCACCAATTTCCTTAACTAAACAAAATTATAAAAAAAGGACATAAATGCTATAGGTTGATTAGAAATACACCTTACACTATCAAAATGATTAATTGTTGAAGCTTAATTCGATTCCAGATTTAACTGAAATTTTATTTGTGAGAGTTAGTGAACCCAAGCCATAGGACCTCCAAACTGTTTTTAATTTATATTCACAAGTCCGTAGTAACCAACAAAAGTAAAAATGTACAAACCATTTACTAGACTATTTCATGGGGACGAAAAAAAAAACCTTAATTTAGTTTTCATACTTACACCTAAATTTTCGCCAAGAACATTTTTGAGGCAAAAGGATCACAATATAATATGTTAATTGAAGCAGTGTATCAACTAAATTCACGTTTTAAGTTTTCCAAAGTTTTATTGAGCTATGGAAAGCACTTTTAGAATATAGATATTATACATAATTCAAACTTAAAGATCTGAGGTTAATATTTGAATGGTTAGGTGGGGTCTAACATACTCAGGCGAACAGTCTAACAGACCACAGAGAGGGGCCCTTCCGAAACACAGAAATTAGAAAAGAAAATATGGCATTTCCATTTTGTTATAATTTTTATAAAAAAGCGAATAATTTTCATGGAGGATAGGGTACTCCGCACTTTCTATGGTCTGATCTATCAATACCAGAATTTTATAAATACTTTTACAAAAAAGGTAGAAATAATTTTTACACACAAAAAAACGTATTTCAAACAAATATTTTGCAAAGAAAACGCCTTTGATCCGATAAAAATCAAAAATTTCATTGCAATTGAAATCATGAAAAATTCTACGCTTTGGAAATTAGGTGTAAAGGTCTCTAGATCTTAGGAGTAACGTCTATCAGAAATGTTTGTCGATTTTTAAAACCTTGTAAAAATTCAAAAATGAATGCTAAAAAATGTTAATCAATTAAGGTATTTAGGTGAAACCCATTGTAAACTTAAATCTCAACTCAAAAATGGTACTCGTTTGCAGCACTTAACTTTTGGATTTTTTTTTCGGTAGTTTATTTACATTTTCCCCAGCAGATAAGCTTCAATATTCAAACGATATTTTTGTCCGTGTATTTTCTATACAAAAATGAACTGGATACAAGCATGGTATCTTTCGATTTTATATCGTATTAACCAGAGCCGTGCGAAGACAATTTAGCGCCCGGGGCAAAATTTTGATCAAGGCGCCCCAGTTCCAGTAGTGGAAAAAAATTAAAAAAAATATACTATTGAGAGGGGTTTTGTGAAATATTTATCGCATAGTAGATATTCTAAAATCTCTTTTGCAAAAAAAATTTAGGCTGATATCTTTCACAGAACGGACCCAGCGGCTCTCAAAGTGTAGATAATTTATTTTGCATTTTATACAAATTTTTTATAAAATTTTTTTCATTAAAATCCTGACTAGCAAATTGAAAAAAAAAATGTTTTATGATTTTGTTTTGATTGCTATGTTATCAAGAGTCGATAAGCGTAAAAAAATTAAACAATATTATGTTGAATGATTGAATGCAAAATTGACGCAAACTGTAATTTTCACATTGAGTTTTAGCCACTAGCTGCACGCAGTGGCGCAACCAGGATCTTGTCCTGGAGGGGGCTAAGGCCATCCATATTATCGAACATTGAGCTGCTTTCGCAAATTGGGTGATTAATTTTGTATGAATTTTTGTGCAAAAGGACATTTTGAATAACAATTTGAGAGTCTGGTGGATTTTCGTTAGAAAATTCATACAAATTTTACTTTTTTTTACCCAATTTTGCTAATTTGAGGCTTACACATGAGCAAATACATATTTGTACAAATTTTTCCGATAAAGAAGATTTTATGAAAAATTGCTGATGTGAGGTTTGCTTTATACACACTATTTTCACTGCCATTTGCCATTTTTTTCTTTCGGAATCTATGGGTCTGGGAGGGGCTTTAGCCCCCTTAGCCCCTCCCGTGGTTGCGCCACTGGCTGCACGTGCCTCCAAGGCTCTTTTTATACTACGTTATTTCAGGTCTCAAGATTACTAATATGTAAGAATTTTTACCGCACAGACTCGCCTGCTAGTTTTATAGACGATTTTGGTATGTCATTTTGACATGATAATTGAATATTTCCTGCATAATTTGCTGTTTTTTTTGTATCAGAGGTACCCCTAGTTTTGATACTTATGAACTAGTTTGTGGCAGAGAGTGTAATGGGACGCCCAGAAAAAAATTACCCCCTTCCCTTTCACCTTGGAGGAGTTATGGACGTGTTGACTTGAAAAGTTCCAATAGGCGAATCAGGCGTGTCCCACGTCGCAGCAACTTAATTTTTGGCAAACGTCAACTCCATTTTGTTAAGAATATTTCTCTAAAATATCTAGAATCAAGTGGCATTACATTCAGAGATATAATAAAAAAGTAAAAGTAGTCAAAAAATGCAAATACTCCATTTTTGGTCTAGGGTATAATTTTTCAAAATAAGTTTATTGTGTTACATATCATTGCAAAGGCATTTTTATGTAGTTTAATTCGTGTTCGAACTATTTGGTTGCATCTTTTATCGTTTTTGAATTAATTGACAAATACTGAAAAATGACACCCTCTTCCCCCTTAATTTCGAAATAACTTCAGAACGGCTGATTTTATCTGTGTGAAACCTATTCCATTCGATTTAGGACGGCAAATACATTAAGATTGCCAATTTTATATAATTGCTTCTAAAATTCGAGGTTTTTGCCCCACTGCCCTCACCCCTAATGATCTGTATACTCTTGTAATTTTCATTCTTCTTCATTTTACACCGATTTTCAGTGTTTATACTATATTAGGTTCATCTACAACTGGGGCAACAACGGACGCGATACAGCGGATGCGGAGACGCACTAAAAGTTTAGTATTTTTATGCAGCTTTAAGTCAATTACTTGTTTTGAAATAAAACAAGCTGAGCAATCGAAGAATTCGTAGGCAAAGTGATCCGCGCAGTGATAAATGATTGCACCAATAAACAATATAATGTAACAATACGTAGATATTGTAGTTGATTGCACCAAGTTAAAATAACAATCAAATCCAGTCTATTTCCTTAGCTGGGTGAGATCCTATTTGACGGATAGGACTAAGTTGGTGAAGTTAAATGGCTGTACATCCCGTTACAAAGTGCTAATCACCCTTTTCGAGGTCTGGAGAGTCTGGCCCGGAAAATTCTCAAAAAACGTAAAAACGGAGTGGAAATTTTTGTATTTTCACATGAGAACTACGTTGGAGGGACAAGCACAGATGACCCACAGATGGTGAATTTAGTGTTTCATTCTTCAGACAATTGGATAAATCGTGTTTTTTTTGCTGCATAATTCACCAATCAAGCTATCTAAAGATTTATCAAGACTAAAAACTTGATTGTAGCTAACTGACAGACTACGACTTTTTCTTCAGTTGTGAGTGATTTGCGAGATGGCTTAAAAAGTGCATGTACTGGTATTGACACTATTACCTTACAATTCCGATTTCCATATAGTGGGCGCCCTTCCAAACTAGCCAATAGCCTCTTCCCATCAGTTTCCTTGGTCACCATTTTGTGGTCGGAACACCTTCCAACTTTGAGCTTATCCTGCGCCCCCTAAAGGGGCACTTCCTACCGGTTGAGAATCACTGATCTACAATATTAAATTCGTTCGTGTATGGCCCCAGATAGCATTTTGGAACTGATCCTGCGGCATCAATAAGTCTCCAATAATTTCCCCTCCTCGCAAATGATTCCACATTGATGATTTAGTGATTCCCGTCATCAATAATGATTGACCAATATCGATGCAGAATCAGTCCAAAACCGATCCAAGTAATCAATAATTTTTCATGACAAAACTGTACTGATGCCGTATTGATCTCAGATCAGATTTAAGTAGCAATCCTCGGTATCAGTAAATCTTCAATCAAACCTTCGATGTTTTATTGATACCCAGATAGCATTTCGGTACTGATACTTGAGTATCAATAAGTCTTCAATAATTTCCCCTCCTCGAGATTGATTTCATATTGATGATTCAGTGTTTCCGGTCATCATCATTAGAAATTGATACTTTATTAAAGATTTATTGATACCTACCATTAAGAATTTCTAAATTTTACAGTTGCGACGCTATTGTTTCACATGCATGTGCGTAGACATCTAAAAGTGAAGTGTGTGAATTTATGTGTACATTGTGCGTGCGTGCGTAATTGTGGAACACAATAATTTAATATTAAAAGTGGTGAGGACAATTTTAATTAATTAATTATGCATAGGAAGGAAGCGAAAATCAGGAAAAAATGGTAATTTAAAAGTTGAATATTTTCAAACAAAGAGTGTCGACATATTTTTGTGAATTTTATTTCGCCAAAAAAACCCAAATGGGATTATCGCTTTCATCACATCACATTGCCTTTGGCAGAACTATGTTGACATACATTGTACATATTGTACACGTACATAAATTGCAGAGTATATTTAAGATTATATTTTTAAATTACAGAAAGAATGGATTATGCAGACGAAGGGAGCATCCAACTTGAAAACATTTTTGCCCAATATCACTTTAATGTCCAGCGGCTTTACAATTTTAGGGGTATACGTGGCAAGAAGAAATTTTCTACTTTCGAACATATTTGTACTTGCCTTTTTGGTATGTAGGACAATTCTGGCAATCCATGACAATGCCCCTATAATTTATTAATGGAAACATTTCAATATTATTCCAGAGTCCTTTAAAAGAAGCGACTTCGGTATACGTGAGTTCACGGATGAGTTGGAAAAAGCGTTGCGAGATGCGAAAGTAAAATACAATAAAAAAAAAGGCCAATAATTTTTTGTGATGTTGTGATAAAAAAAGAAAACATTAATAAATAAATGCGAAACTGAATAAAAGCAAAGAAAACTATGTATTTTTTTAAACAAAGTAAGGAGCAGTTTTTTATTCTTATTGCGATGAACCAAATTATTCACTAAAAACGAGAAAAAAAGCACAACAAAAAACAGTCAAGGAATATTTTTCTTGATTAGATATGTATTTTCTTGTTTCAAGAAAAGTCTTTACTTAAAATAATGGTTTTATTTTCTTGAATCATTATTTTAAGCTAAGACTTTTCTTGAAACAAGAAGATACATCTCAAATCAAGAAAAATATTCCTTGGCTGTTATTTGTTGTATTTTTTTCTTGTTTTTAGTGGCCGATTTGCTTCAGTGAGCATCATTACAGTATCGATACAACTCTTCAATAATATATCTATACAAGTCTTCAATAATATATCTAAGAAATATCGATACACTCGATACAATATTGGATTGATATACTTTTGATATAATATTGATACAATGAATCAAATCACCATTTCCCCTTTCGACTACGTCGACCAATGAGAACACTCGAAATGCGGACATCGTCCGTACAAAAACATCAATAATGGTATACTGAAGGTATCAGTACATTGATGTCAAAGTATCAATAAAATATTACTAATATATCAATATCGTGCTATCTGGGTATTGTTTCACATGCATGTGCGTAGATATCTAAAAGTGAAGTGTGTGAATTTATGTGTACATTGCGTGCGTGCGTAATTGTGGAACACAGTAATTTAATATTAAAAGTGGTGAGGACAATTTTAATTAATTAATTATGCATAGGAAGGAAGCGAAAATCAGGAAAAAATGGTAATTTAAAAGTTGAATATTTTCAAACAAAGAGTGTCGACATATTTTTGTGAATTTTATTTCGCCAGAAACCCAAATGGGATTATCGCTTTTACAACATCACATCGCCTTTGGCAGAACTATGTTGACATACATTGTACATATTGTACACGTACATAAATTGCAGAGTATATTTAAGATT
Source organism: Microchrysa polita (assembly GCA_949715475.1). Taxonomy (NCBI): domain Eukaryota; kingdom Metazoa; phylum Arthropoda; class Insecta; order Diptera; family Stratiomyidae; genus Microchrysa; species Microchrysa polita. The sequence goes on from OX454415.1 coordinate 36,855,343, forward strand.
ATATTTTTAAATTACAGAAAGAATGGATTATGCAGACGAAGGGAGCATCCAACTTGAAAACATTTTTGCCCAATATCATCCACTTTATTGTCCAGCGGCTTTACAATTTTAGGGGTATACGTGGGAAGAAGAAATTTCCTACTTTCGAACATATTTGTACTTGCCTTTTTGGTATGTAGGAATTGCCATGACAATGCCCCTATAATTTATTAATGGAAACATTTCAATATTATTCCAGAGTCCTTTAAAAGAAGCGACTTCGGTATACGTGAGTTCACGGATGAGTTGGAAAAAGCGTTGCGAGATGCGAAAGTAAAATACAATAAAAAAAAGGCCAATAATTTTTTGTGATGTTGTGATAAAAAAAGAAAACATTAATAAATAAATGCGAAACTGAATAAAAGTAAAGAAAACTATGTATTTTTTTAAACAAAGTAAGGAGCAGTTTTTTATACTTATTGCGATGAACCAAATCATTCACTAAAAACGAGAAAAAAAGCACAACAAAAAACAGTCAAGGATTAGATATGTATTTTCTTGTTTCAAGAAAAGTCTTAAAATAATGGTTTTATTTTCTTGAATCATTATTTTAAGCTAAGACTTTTCTTGAAACAAGAAGATACATCTCAAATCAAGAAAAATATTCCTTGGCTGTTATTTGTTGTATTTTTTCTTGTTTTTAGTGACCGATTTGCTTCAGTGAGCATCATTACAGTATCGATACAAGTCTTCAATAATATATCTATACAAGTCTTCAATAATATATCTAAGAAATATCGATACACTCGATACAATATTGGATTGATATACTTTTGATATAATATTGATACAATCAATCAAATCACCATTTCCCCTTTCGACTACGTCGACCAATGAGAACACTCGAAATGCGGACATCGTCCATACAAAAACATCAATAATGGTATACTGAAGGTATCAGTACATTGATGTCAAAGTATCAATAAAATATTACTAATATATCAATATCGTGCTATCTGGGGCAGTATACCCATGCCCAAATCGCTATGACAATACGCAACGTAGATGACTGTCTAAAGGTTTGTGTTCGCAGAGACGACTCATGGGATCATCGCTCAGCGATCTAAGTTAAACCACCGGTTTCGAGCACTATATGGGTATATTTTCTATACAGACATGTTCCTTTAGTCTATAGTCGATACTAGGAAAGTCAAACCATTCAAAAAGTTTTTAAATACGGCTCGAAATTGGATGCAAAATTACAATCGCTGAGCGATCATCACATGAATTGTTTCTACGAACACGTACCTTTAAGTTGCAATCCGAATTTCGAAAAGCTGCAATTCAAATGTTGGTAAATGTAAAGTAATTAGCGTGTATAAATTGAAAACTCCGCTCTGAAAGGATATCTGAAATTGAAAAACATTTTTAAGCGCTGACCTGTTTTGCTGTAATATGTATTGCGTGTGAAGATATATTAAATAACTTTCAAGACAGAAATATTCCTCACAATTTACGGCGGAAGAAATTTCACGTTCACAGTAAAGTTTGGGCTTAAAAATGTATAACAAGGTCAATAACTGTATTATAATAGTTTAAAGGACAAAGACTTTTTCACTTCTCTAAACAAAAAAAAAATTAACAACAAATTTACGTTACGGCGACGCCCCCTTGGGACACGGCGCCCGGGGCGAGTGCCCCCTTCGCCCCCCTCTTCGCACGGCCCTGGTATTAACATCCGAAAAATCAGTCAATTAGTCTTTTGTGAGATAAAGTCCTGTCACTTTCAATCTCACCTGAGAAGACTTGCGACATAAACCTCAAATGTCCAGTAATGTGAATTGCCTTATCCCCCTCCAGGACAAAATCCTGGTTGCGCCAGTGACAGAGAAATTTCAATCTCAAAATTTTTATAGAAAAACTTTTTGCATAAAAACACTTTTATACACTCCCAATCAATAGGATAGTTCCACTTTAAAAATGGCTGTTTCTCGGTAAGTGATAAACGGTATTATCTTCGAACTTGGTGACAATATTTTCAGTAGCCTGGTTGTTATTTAAATAATAGAAGGTCTCAAGTCCGGAGTCCCGTTAGGATTTTCTTACGATAATTCTTAAAAACAGTACAACAGTACAAGTATAGGTTTTAACGGCAAATTAAGCTGATTTCGTCCAAAGCTCCTTTCAACGTTCGCCAAAGAGCTTCAGTGTTCTTAAACTAGCGTCTAACGGTATAGATCTTCCTTGTCATTCATTCCCACACATTTTTGATGATATTTAGATCTAGGAAGTACGAAGGTATTTCCATAACCTTGATTAGTTGGTCTTGAAATCAATCTTTTATCAGCGTTGCATCATAATTATTGTCATTATCTTGTTAAAATCTTATACGAATGGCATGGAAAATGTCGGAAGTTTTAGGCAACACATTAGGAAGAATATCTTTAAAAGCCTGGATACTCTGAATACCTCTAATTTAAAAAAGCTCAATACTTCCATACCAAGATATTCAACCCCAATATAGAAACTGTATGGATTGGTCAAACGCGTTATTTTTACTGACGGAAAGGATTAAATCTCGTCGGTTCAGATGGATTTAGGTATTATTTCCACGATTTGAGCAAAAAGAAATTAATTTTGTAGACACATCACTTAGAGTACGAAATGACGATGTATGGGGTTGACTATCTCGGTGTGGAACTATTAAGCTTGTGGAAATTAGGGATATTCCCAACGTCCATTCTTACAAAAATATTCTGGTTAATATAATTCTTAAAATTACCGACATTTTCCAAGCAAAATCTTTGAGATTTTAACAAGATAATGGCGTCAATCATGAAGCAATACTAATAAAAGATTGGATTTAAGACCAACTAATCAAGGTTTTGGAAAGACCTCCCATACTTCCAAGATCTAAATACCATCAAAAATGTGTAGGGATGAATGAGAAGGAAGATCTATACCGTTAGACGATATTTTAAGTACACTCAAGATCTTGTGATAACGTTTAGAGGAGCTTGGGGTGAAACTAATTTAATTTACCGTTAAAACCTATACAATTATATCCCAGATTAACTTTTTGAGCTTAAATTACTTAAATAAAGTTCTGCATTTTTCAAAGTGAAATTATCCTTTCGTACCGTTATTTGATGTTCTTTCCCACTGGAACTATCCTATTGACTTCACTATTTGTACTGTTTTTAGGAATTATCGTAAGAAAATCCTAACGAGACTCTGGATTTGAGACCTTATGTTATGCCAAAAACAAGCAGGATACTGAAAATATTGTCACCAAGTTTTAAGAAAATACCGTTATCACTTACGAGATACAGCCATTTTACAAGTGGAACTATCCTATTGATTGGGAGTGTACATTTTTGAAAATGTTCAAGTATAATTAGAAAACGTCTAAATTTTGCAATATGGTCGGGTTGGCTGCTTTCAGCAAACGAAAAATATAGCGCAGGAAAGTTTTATTCCCATTGGATTCTCATTTCATACATAGATTATTCAGCAGAGAAAGGGTTCCGTGGCGGGTAAATTCTTGTAGCATTTCCAGTGAATTTTGTTTGTGAATGCAGCCATTGTGTGATTAGAGTATATTTATGGACATAGGTGATTTTTTCGAATGAAACCGAAAAATATGTGTGCTTGTAATAGAGGTTATTTCAATATATTCAAACCTAAGCTATAAAAAGGCCAGTAGATTATATGAGTTTCAAACAAAGTCGTAAATTAATGAATGATTTTTTTTATTTAGAGAAGGTCTAACATCCCTATTTCACGTGAAATCCATACAAATACTGTCAAAATTTTGATGGTCGTGAAATCGAATTCCCTTGGTGGTACTCACTTCACACGAAAGTCTCCACACTGGTTTTTGACATTTCGCCGGCGAAAACAATTCAGTTGCACTTTATTTCACGGTGAGAAAGTGTCATCAGCAATCTATCAGTCCGCGAATGTATATTTATCTTAAATTTTGTGAATAAAAGGCTAGTCTCCACGACAAATTTTTCACGGGAGACATAACTGCAAGTTTTTCGCTCGGTGAACATAGTAGGTAGGTACATACATATATTGCCATTTTTACTATGGGTGTCCCGCATTGGGTGGTCAATACTGTAAGGGTTGATAGCGCAATTTGTTTCAGGAAGAAAATTAGCAATACAATCGGGAATTTTTTTACCGTTTCCTTGTTATCGCTCTTTTTGTGAAAGTCACCGAAAATCGTGACTTGTCATGCAAAATCATAATTTGCAGCCCTCCTGATGACTTAATCCAAGATTTGATTTCAGTTTCAGAAACTACATAAAATTTCACAAAAACTGTTGCCAACATTATCGCGACTTCCAAGATACAGTTATTCAAACTTAATAGAAATTTTAAAATAGATTTTCACCAAAAATTCAAACAGTAATTTCATAACGGTGCTTTATACGTACAACTCTGCAAAGTTGATAAAAGTTGCTTGAGCATGTTGGCTTTCCAACGGTAGGTATATCACTTTTCATCGATGTATGATTATCTTTTTAGAGTGATAATCATATTTTCTACCCCTTAAAAGATGGGGCAATAAGACCGTTCTACGTAGGGAGTAGTGGTTAGTGGATACTCCTTCCCCCATTTGGCAGTTGAATGGGGGAAGGAGTAACCCCGCCGCATAGATGGAGCAAAATTGGGCAAAGATGTTTTGTGTGCCCATGCGAAAGGGGCAGACACTTAAAATGTTGATCATACGGGATCAACGGGCCCATTTGCTAAAATTATCGAGGCAATGCTTGTGAAAATTTATCAATTAAGGACCTCGATTCAATGAATTGCTTAGTTACTCAATTTTTCGTAAATTAATTTGTGATGAGTTGAAATTACCCACAAATTTGGTAACATCTAGCTTCTCAACCCGAAGCGGTTCGCAGTTTTGAAGCCAATGGGCCTATTGTACTATCGCACAAAAAAATATTTATTTCCTTCACAAATTCAAAACTTGAATACGAATTTCACAGAAAGAAAATAGGAAGATATTCCTCTCTATTTTATATGCTGAAAATGAACACCGGCTTAGGACATAAATTCCAATATTCACTTCCAGTCAACTTCCAATTTTCCCGGCATGTATGCATACCGGTGTGGAGTGCTCATGAATTTTTTTTACATAATATAATGCAGAATTATTGAAGAATTCGATACAATATGATTGCTTGATCGGATCGCTGACGATAACAGGTCATTTCAATGACGTATTATTAAATATGTGCCATTTCACGGGTAATTATGGCCGTTTTTGTTTCGATATTACAAATTTGAAATGCATTTAAGTGTCTATTAAATATGTAATCATATTACGAGATACTGCATCAGTGAAGTCCTTTTTGTCTATTGTCCATATTTATGCATTTTAAATTTATTCTAATAAAATGGACGAAACACACTATACGACCACTAATATCACCAATACTTAATCACATTACAAACATAAAGATTGCGTTCCATATCTAAATAATTGTCATGTCAAAAAAGATGTGTTTGCGGTGGCTCTATGATCATGTCCTGTACTGTACGCATCGTCGTTTTGTATAGTTAATGCATTATATAGCGGAAAATGGAGTCTTTTCGGCTATTGTTGCTAGAAAATATTGCATTAAGACATTTGTTTTTATTGTAGATATTTGGTGAACATTTTTGGGGCTTACTCAACAGTACTCCTCATCAGCCATTTTCGTATTTCGTCTTTTTTAAAATCCTTCCAGCATCGTTTCTAACCACAAAACATAAAGTAGAACTTACATTTCATGATTTCCTCTATTTTTAGTAATTTTATATGTAATGTACATTGTAAAGCACGCACAACTATAGTGTGATGTACATATACGTATACACAATAATGGCCCTTCCATCTTGTGAATGACTTTATATGATGGAAAGGACACTTTGAAAATTCAAAGAAAATGAATTTTTACATTGCTGCACGCAACAAGGAAGCACTTTGCATTATTAAGTAAGACGATATAAATGTGGTTCAGTGCAAAACTGGGGTGACTATATCAAATAAACACATACTCGTAGCGTAAGTTAACGCCTATTATAGGACAAAAATGAGATTTTTATGATGTATATGTAGAATTCCACAATAATGTAATCCATAAAAAGTATTTTTTCATTTTTTTATGTATGTATATTTATGTTTTTTATGTATTTTGAAATCGCTCAAAAGGTTCTTTAGAAGTGTAATATCATTGACATCGTAATATTTTACATCAAATCGAATTAAATATACATATAGTAAACATAATTGAATATTAATATATGAGACACAAGTGTCAATGGCGTTTCCCATCGTTTACATAATAAACAAAAACAAAATAATAATAAAAGAAAACAAAATGAAACCGAGGCTAACTTCGGGCGCGGCCGAAATTTGAATACCCATCAGATTTGAATGAAACTTCTTTTGTGTTAACAATTTCTACCGCAGCCTTATTAGGTGTTCCGATTCCATTTGTTCCTAGATGCATTGAGGCAAGTCAAGGATAAGGTTCGGCTAAAATTCAAAAGAAACAAAACTTATTTTGCATGAACCATATATGTATTTGGAGGTTGGTTTGTATGATAGCCCTATTACATAATACATATTATGATTCCATAGATATGGAAGGCTTTGCTAGGAACACAATTGGAGAAGTTTGGTTAAGATTGGTTGATAAAGAAAAAAGTTTTCCTTAGAAGATCCTAATTTCCAGGGATTTGTTTGTATGACAGCCCTATGACGTAGTGTTCTGATTCCATCCATTCCTAGATATGTTTTAAGGCTTTGCTAGGAACACATTTGGGTAAAGTTTGGTTAAGGTTGGATTCAAAAGGAAAAAGTTTTTCTTAGCATAACTTAATTTTCAGACGTTAGTTTGTATGGCAGCCCTATGACGTAATGTTCCGATTCCATCCGTTCCTAGATATGTTTTGAGGCTTTACTAGGAACACATTTGGGTGAAGTTTGGTTGAGAATGGTACATAAAGAGAAAAGTTTTTCTTAAAAGAACCTAATTCTCAGGGGTTAGTGTGCATGGCAGCCCCATGACCCCATGTTTCGATTCCATTCGTTCCGACATATATACAGCGCACACTAAAAAGAAACTTGTATACAAAATTTCAGACCGATAGCTTCAAAACTGAGGGACTAGTTTGCGTTGCAACAGACGGACAGTCGAAAATGCTTCCTTCTATGCGTTGCAAACTTCATGACAAAGTTAATATACCCTTTCACATAGTGACGAGTATAACAATCCTCTATTCAAATGTTATTTGAAAAAATCTAAAAATCAATACATATCAAATTGCTTGACTGCCAACGTCTGAAACATTTAAGCTTAAGGCAATAACCTTTAAAATGCGACTTTTCACGCAAAAATGCTACACACGTGCTTCTTTCAAGTACTTGACACAATTCTCACCAAAAGGACAATATGTATGCATGTATCCTGAAACCGAAATACATATCGAAGAATCGTGACTTTGACACCATTGAAAGGATAAGTTGTGTCAAAACAATGCAAACAAGGTATATATCCGCATGTGTGTTGACATAATCTTGAAGGGTTTCAGCCGTCTCTGGTGGAAACAAGGCTCAGAGAATCAGGTACTATCACACATCACATCATCACCTCTTCTTAAACATAGGGAGTTCACTAGAAAAATTATGTTGCAGTGCAGCTCAATGCAAATATGGACGGTTCAGTAAACACTGATGAAAACAAGGGCACGTGCCACCGTGTCCGTTTTATGCCATTCAACGTGACAAAATCATAAAAGCAATTTATGTGTACTATCGTAACTGTTGTGTCTTCATTTCGTTGTAAAGGATCGTAAACGATGGAGAGCTCGTTGTGACATTGTTTGTGGCCGATTCGAGGGTGAATAATATTTGCATGTTAATAAGGACTGAAAAATTATTTTGAAGGAAGTGTCCATTAGTGAACGATATTGAAATTATGACTTTATACAACCGAAGGGTGTGGAGCTTGTCAATATGATGATATCTTCTTAAATGTCTTATTCAATTTTCGAGTTTCAGGTTTCGTGCTTTTAACTTATTTCACTGCGTGCCTATTTATGAAGAAGATTTTCATAAATTTTAACAAAGTGAAATGCGAAATTTCATTGACCATTTGAGAAGAAAAATTTTCTTGCTATATGTATGAATACATTTTCCTTGGGGGAATTTTAACCAATAAGAAAAATATCGAAATCATACAAGTCAAAATGAAAGTGTAATTTCCAAAAATTTGTTTTATACAGACTGTCCGGGAACTACCGTATAGACGCACCGAAATACTATTTCTCATGTGGTTTCCAGCAGAAACGCTGTACGGATATAACCCCAATTCTTAACCACAGACATTTGAAGAATTTTCTAAAAAAAAAAAAAAAATTACACAACTTAAACCTCAATATCTTTAAAACTTGAC